>JAVLUX010000002.1:61555940-62755940 GCA_032164185.1 Moxostoma hubbsi | reverse complement strand
CTTTCCTATGCCATTAGCTGACCTCCAGCTGCTGGATGAAAATCAATAATAAACATAGTGTTCCTAAAGATGTAGTATTTGGATGAGAATTATTATTCAATTATGCAAATATACACAGGCGATTCGAAAGATACTGATATACTACTCAAAATTTAGCTTCCTCTGCGTCACACACACACTTTGTTAAGAACGCACAAGACGTAGGGGGAGCCTGGGTTGCTCAGCAAGTAAAGACACTGACTACCACACCTGGAGTCGCAAGTTTGAATCCAGGGCGTGCTGAGTGACTCCATTAAGGCTTCCTAAGCAACCAATTGGCAGGAGGGGGTTGCTAGGGTGGGGAGAGTCACGTTGGGTTAACCTCCTTGTGGTCACTATAATTTGGTTTGCTCTCGGTGGGGCGCATGGTTAGTTGTGCGTGGATGCCATGGAGAATAGCGTGAGCCTTCACACTACGTCTCAACAAACCACGTGATAAAATGCGTGGATTGACGGTCTCAGTCGTGGAGGCAACTGAGTTTTGTCCTCCGCCACCTGGATTGAGGCGAGTCACTGCGCCACCACAAGCACTTAGAGCACATTGGGAATTGGGCATTCCAAATTGGGGAGAAAAGGGATGGGGGAAAAACAAAGAATGCACAAGACATAAGCTCCTGATTTTGCATCAGATCTAGGTGAGATCCGCTTTTTGCATTGACAGATTGCATGTGAGAGCTGCTTGTGGCTTTGATGGATTGCGTGTGCAAGGGTGTAGATTTGGCTTGAATATTGGGAGAGGGGTTGCAGTGTGAGGCATACATGTTTCCATTGATCATGGTTTAAATATTGGGGGGTTGTACTTGCTTGTTTTGATTATTCCCCCAGAAAATATGAGATCTAGATGAGAGCTGTGTTTTTGCATTTACGGATTGCATGTGAGAGCGGCCTGTGGTGTTTACGGATCTAGATGAGAGCTGGGTTTTGCGTTGACGTAACACAAACGCAAGTTTCCCAGCTTGTATAGCTAATGCACATACGCGTTCTAAAGTTGACTGACAGGTGATGTCTATATCTAAAAGGTGATTGGCTCTTTTAACTTTCATTGCACATCCGTTTACTGTTGAGTGCTCAGAGCTCCTTGGTTGAGCGTTCCAATTCCTCCCATTTGTTTAAATAGAAGTGGCCCATCTCTACTAAATTATCTGTGACAGAACAAACATTTTGAAGGACAATGACCCAGTTAGGGGGAAAAAACTTAATATAGGCATCTTAAATATTTAAATACACCTTATTTTGTTCATTAATGTTTAAAGATTATGAATTGATGTTGATGTTAATTGATTGTTGATTTTAATATTAAAATGTATTTTTTTGAGTGCAGAGTCTGAGTCTTATTTAGTATTGTATGTAGCAGTGTTGTTTGCAGTGATTGCCTTGATTGACACTTAATGTTTGCACATAATTGCTGCAATAATGCAACACATGAACAGTTGCATACATGACATGTCAAATAAGACCATATCTTATTAGATGTCTTATTTTATTGAACTAACTGAAATTATGCTACATGTCAGTGCTGCTTATTTTTTTTTTGTGTGTGTGTGTGTACACACACCAATAAGCAGCACTGACATGTAGCATAATTTCTGTTAGTTACACACTGTCAGGATTCCTCCAGCTTCACTCACTCCTCCCACACGTTCACTATCACCGGAGTTTTGATTCTCATCACCTGCACCTAATCTATTCACCACCCTTTATATTCAACCCTCCTTCACACTCTCATTGTCTGGTCTCGTCAATACATGACACACAGACTCTTGCTACATACCTGTATTCGCTGGACCCTCTTCCTCACCTTGTTACCATCTGCCAACTACTGTCTTCGGTCCGCCGTCTTCACTCATTCCTGCGACTTCACCATCACCCGTCTGAATATCAAGAGACTCAAGTTATTCCTTCAGCTAAGTTCCCATCAGTATTATCATCTGTCTGTTTGCTCACCACTCTCCGTCTGCTTCTGCAATACTGTAATAAACACGATTTCACTTACCACCTGTCTGACTCCTGTTCGTTCCGTGACACACACACACTCTCTTAACACAGCTCAATTAAATTTCGATAAATGTACTTTATTGGCATAATTGTGTTTACATACTCCACAGAAAAACAATACAGACAATACATACAATTTGCAGTGAACTAGAAATAAGCTAAAGAGTAAACTAAACTAAAAATCTCTGTACTGTTGTGTAAGTTGCACATCTGCATATATTGAAGTGATGTAGGCTGTATATTGTGAGGTTGGATCAAGTTTTCTTATGCAAATGAAAAAGACTTGTAGAGGCAACATAATACGCATATTAATGTTTTAAATATCCTAGTGTATGGAAACAGGACATGCAGATGTGCATACAGTGACAGTTAGAGTTTGATGCTGACGGTTTGAGAGGGAGGCGCAATTAATGGTGATGGATCACAAGGAAGATGCTTAAAACAGTGACGGAGCCAGTGAGAGCTGTCTGCAGCAGTGGCAGGACGAGTGATAGCTGAGTAAGAGCTGCCATTGGCAGTGGCAGTTTCGAGTGAGAGCTGCCGGTGGCGGTTCAAGTGAGAGCCGGCGGTGGTGATGACAGGTCGAGTGAGATCTGATGTTGGCAGTTGCAGGTCGAGTGAGATCTGCCGTTGGTATTGGCAGGTCGAGTGAGATCTGCCGTTGGTATTGGCAGGTCGAGTGAGATTTGCCGTTGCCGGTGGCAGGTCGAGTGAGAGCTGCCGTTGCCGGTGGCAGGTCGAGTGTGAGTTGATGTTGGTGGTGACAGGTCGAGTGAGAGCTGGCGGTGGCAGGTCGAGTGAGAGCTGCCGTTGGCAGGTCGAGTGTGAGTTGACGTTGGTGGTGGCAGATAAAGTGAGAGCTACTGTTGGCGATGTCAGGTCGAGTGTGAGTTTACTTTAGTGGTGGCAGGTCAAGTGAGAGGTGCCAGTGGCAGGGCGAGTGAGAGGTGCCATTGGCAGGTCGAGTGTAAGTTGACGTTGGTGGTGGCAGGTAAAGTGAGAGCTACTGTTGGCGATGTCAGGTCGAGTGTGAGTTTACTTTGGTGGTGGCAGGTCAAGTGAGAGGTGCCATTGGCGGTGGCAGGTCGAGTGTGAGTTTACTTTGGTGGTGGCAGGTGGAGTGAGAGCTGCCGTTGGCGGTGGCAGGTGGAGTGAGAGTTGGCGGTGGCAGGTCGAGCGAGAACTGCCTGCAGCAGTGGCAGGTCTTGGAAAGATTT
Source organism: Moxostoma hubbsi (assembly GCA_032164185.1). Taxonomy (NCBI): domain Eukaryota; kingdom Metazoa; phylum Chordata; class Actinopteri; order Cypriniformes; family Catostomidae; genus Moxostoma; species Moxostoma hubbsi. The sequence goes on along the minus strand of JAVLUX010000002.1, from coordinate 62,752,689 downwards.
TACTCTTTCAAAGATGTTTCTCTTTGAAAATTAAGATCACATTAGGTGTGAGTTTAAAATCAACTCTGCTGAACTTGCTTGCAAAGGAGTTTAGGCTGTATAAAAAAAAAAGATTTGATTTATTGTGTGCAAAGCTTTTGCAAGAAACTCTTTTTTGCTAGAAAAAGTATGGAGGACAAAATTACTCAAATATTCGAATAATAGGCTTTACTAAACAAAACATGATGATGATTTCAAAATAAGGTTTTAATCCAGGTGTGAATTAACCCAGTTGAAATTGTTGCACAAGACCTGTAAAGTGTTCCACCCATCATCCCATTTAAGATTAATTAGGTGTGTTAATAGAGTAACATAATTTGCAATGAAACCAAAATTATTTAATGGATGCTTGAAATTGCAAACTCAGTCATTTTTAAAGGGATAGTTCACCCAAAAATGAAACTTCTCTCATCATTTACGTCTAAAATCTTTTGAGTTTTATTATTTGTTATTATTTTATTATTTGCCATTATTGAAATGGCCTCTCTGAGATTTATCTTAAAGGGATAGTTCACCAAATATAGCAATTCTGACATCATGTACTAACCCCTGTCTTTCCAAACCTGACTCTTTTGTTTTCTTTTTTTCAATAGAACACTTAAAGAGATATTTGGCAGAATGTCTCAGTCGCCATTCACTTCAGCGGAAGTGAATGGTGACTGAGGCTGTAGGCTCCAAACATGTCTAACTTACTAACATAACTATTTTTCTCCTTTTGGATACCGATATAGGAATAATAAAAACATTAAAATAACATGTATTCTATTATACTCTAATTATCTTGAAAATGCTTAGAAATGTTTTACACTATCTTGGCATTTTGTATATTCATTTGTGATAGATATACATGCCGGGCCACTAAAGACTGTTTGTCAAAAAATAATTTTGGGGGCTAATTTAAAATTTTGTGTGTACATATCATTTGCTCTCAATTTGCCCAATTCATGAACATGGCAGAACAAATTTGTATTCTTTAGTAAGTTGTCCCATTGAATACTATGGGACAGTTTATGTAGGAATGGATGTTACATTTTCAAACTTGTTCTTCTTGTGTTTCGTAAATAAAGCCCATTGAATTGTATAATATATTCATACAAATATTATATTGGTCACACTGCTCTTTAGATATCAGTATAGGCTTTAGCACTTGGGGCATTTAGCTTTTCATATGTTGTTTCATATGAGTTTATGGACAGCATGCAGATAAGTCTAAGAATATGAAGTGCAACCCAAAAATCAACAGCACTATGGAATGGCCTTAAATAAGAGTCAACATATCCAGCTAAATAAAGGTATTTTGAAACTTGTGCTTTGTTCAAATCCTTTGTGTGTTCTTAGTATTCCAGAGCTGATGTCATGGATGAAGGATCTTCAGAAGAATCTCCACAATCCGCCTACAGTCGGCTACAGCCCAGAGAGAGGGCAGATGGAGATGTGCATCACCACGGGCAGTCAAGAGGGGCTCTGCAAATTACGCCACCTTTTTACACCCTTAAAGGGATAGTTAACCCAAAAATGTACTTTATTTCATCATTTCCTCACCCTCATGCTATCCCAGATGTGTATGACTTTCTTTCTTCTGCTGAACACAAATAAAGATTTTAAGAAGAATATCTCAGCTCTGTAGGTCTATTCAATGCAAGTCAACAGGGTCCAAAGATTTGAAGGTACAAAATGCACATAAAGGCACCTTAAAAGTAATCCACAAGACTCCAGTGGTTTAATCCATGTGAAGTGATATGATAGGTGTGGTTGAGAAACAGTTCAATGTTTAAGTCCTTTTTTCCATAAATCTCTACTTTCACTTTCACATTCTTCTTTTATTTTTGTCAAATCATGTTCTTCGTGCATATCGCCACCTACTGGGCAAGGAGAATTTCTAGCAAAAAAGGACTTAAATATTGGTCTATTTCTCACCCACACTTATATCGCTACTGAAGACCATTGGAGTCATATGGATTGCTTTTATGCTGCCTTTATGTGCTTATTTTAGCTTCAAAGTTTTGGTCACCATCCACTTGCATTGTATGGACCTACAGAGCTGAGATATTCTTCTAAAAATCTTTGTTTGTGTTCTGCACAAGAAAATAAGTCATACACATCTGGGATGACATGAGGGTAATGAGTAAATTATGATATGAACGAGTTTAACATTTTTAATTATTACCAACTGTTTCGTCAACCGCCGGGCTGCAACATCATTAACATGCCGAGTGATCAATTTGAAATGATCCCAGAGGATCTCAGGAAGGTTCTGGCCCACAGGGACCCAGTAGATGCACAAAGTCCAGGTAGTACCGTACCGAGTTCTGTACACCATTCCCAATGGAGGCAATCTGACAGGATCATCCATGACTTTAGGGAGGAAACAGGAACTGTATGAAGTAAGAAGTGTTTACACACTGTATGCATGTGATGCATATGCCCAGACGTTTATTTCGATGTGTGTCGTTTTATCTGAATGGTGTCATTTAGAGAATTTGCTCAACTGTAATTTGTCTCTGAAGCCTGAAACAGTACACACACACGATAGTACACTTCCAGTCAAACGTTTGGACACATTTGACAGAATTTACATTTCTCGTGCTTATGATTTCTTTTGCAGCTTGCCAGAAAATATGATATACTTCTCATATAGGATGACCCCTATTGTTTCCTTCAGTTCCAAAAAGTAAGTAGCACTGATTTGTTTTGAGTGATTGATGAGCTGGTAGTAGTGGTCATCTACCTGACCTGTCTGATAGCCTCTCTATTGCGCTAGTGATAAGATAAACCCATGCAAATTCAAAGCTCTGCTTTTCTCTTTTTGTATTTTTTTTTTATTCTGCTCTTGTCTAGCCATGAGCACCGATGTTCCTTTCAATGGACGTTAATGGACGTGTCCTCTGAACAGATTCGTTCTCTAAGATTCTGTCATTGGGGTGGGTGTTGTTGAAACCATTTTTGTGGTTCAAACATTAGTCACTAGATCAACTCAGTCATGTGTCATTTGACACAGTTGTCATGGTCATGGTTGAGTGCTTTGTGGAAGCATTTTTACCTAAGGTGGTCTCCGTATTATTGGCTCAAGGGAGTGGCGGTACGAAGAAATCGGTGTGAGACTTCCTTGGGGATTGAGGCTTGTGCAAGAAAAGTGTAAGGAAATGCGAAGTTGATATGCTGGCTATCACTTTAAAAAATGTACCAAGGTGTTACCATGGTTTCGTGGTACCATACTAATACCCTGTTTTTGGACATGTAAATTATTTAAATGACCTTGGAGTACCATGTAAATACCGTGGTATATGAATTTGGCAGTCATTCATATTTACAAATATTTATGATTTTAATGCGCTTCTCATTTGGCCTTTAAGTATCCTAAAAAGTGCCATTAGACTATAATGTTAGAACTCCAGAGTAAGAGTATTACGATTTTTAATAACTCTCTGATTTAAACTCTTACAACCTATATTAGAATTTGATTCATTTAAATGAATTTCAGCTGACACTTTGATGCTTTTCCATCTTTACAAAATGATGACATAATTAATGTATCTGTTTTTATTTGCTTAAAGCTGCACTAGGGACTGCAATTTTCTGACACGACATTCAAAGCGCTTTTACATAGAGAACAGGGGACTCTCCTCAATCACCTCCAGTTACCAGTATATTTTGATGATGACCAGTATATGATTATTCAAGTGTTTTATCTTCTATTAATTTTTGTTTTGTACTACACTTATCGATTTAAGAGGATAAACTTGTGATATGGCTGCTATGAGTTCAATGGAATACTTGATTATTTTAGATTATATTGCACAGTCTCAGTTGATAATGCAAGTAAAGCTGTAATACTAGACTAGTACGTTGTATTGCATACAATAACACTGTGAACTAAAATTATAAGACAAGGATTCAATAATGATGTGGATGAAACATACTTTATTAATCATGAAAATAATATGCAGAAATATGCTGTATAAAAATTACAATAATACATTTAATTAATTATTTATTTAGCAGTAAAGTTGTAATAGATAGATGGTTGCGCATGAAAAAAAATTTTTTTTTTTTACTGTACTATGAAATCGGTACATTTCAAACAACTATCTTAGTGGCTTTTAAACAGATTTGTAAACAGACAGTCTGCTAGAAAGGACAACTAGTGAAAACATGTGCTTTCAGCAGCAGCACGCACACTCTTAGGAAACCTGAAAACTACAGCAATGTTATATAATACTCTGAAGTCATAAATATTAGTAAACATGTTACAGTAACTTCACCGGATAATGTAGATGCATCATGATTGGTTAACACACAAGTATCGTTCGATTCATACGAGCATGACAAGCAATGTAAGCTTCAACAACCCTGCTAGAAAACATACTGCATCCAAGCATTATAGCAAGTAAAGCACTTAGCCAAACATTTAAAAGAGGAATATCCATTCAGACTGCAGCAATGCAATCCTGAAGTGTGACAGTGACTGACTGAGCTGAACAACATTGTTTCCACAACTGTAAGCCATTGACATTTATGTACATGACGTAATGACGTAAGGATGAACGACATAAGCCTGCGATTTTGCTCCAAATCCGACCCGACAGCTCAAAATACAACTAATTTTTTGTAGGTTTACCCTAGTGGATCGGGGTAAGGTAAGGACATTGTTTTGAACACTGTTTTTATGAACTCAATCAATAATGGCATTTTGTTCATTTTTAACCACAAAACATATTCTGTAGTGCTGCTTTAATTTCATTTGTAGGTTCAATTGTAGGTTTATTACTCTCTATTGTTAAATTGGTCATATAAATGAAAATGATTAAATATCATTCTTCCTTGTGTTTGTTTAGTAAAACCAGTGTAACACTTGTGTTTCTCTGTTGGCAGGTTAAGGATGGGATTCGTCACTGATCCGAAGCTGTTAGTGGACAGAGTGGTGCTGCATGTACAGGCCTCTACAATGCACACCAGCACCTTCACACAGGTCAGACATCTTTCAAATCTGTTCCTCATCCAGAAACATTCTCTATGCTAATGCATGTACTACTGATTCGCATGCACAAGCAAATCCTACTAGCTGATAGGGTAGTTTAAAAGCACATACAGAGACTTCTCATCATATCATAATAGGAAGGAAGGAACAAAAGCAACTGATAAGATGGATACATGCGGCAGTGACGCTGTCCAATCTAGGTAGCGAAACACAGCAGATTATGTCAATTCAGTTTGGCAGGACAATACAGGGCATCACAAGACCGCCAGTAAATAAGAGTATAAAGTCACTAGCCAGATGAGTAGTGAAATTTAATATATGTTACCGCTGGTCACAGCCATGAAATGACCAATTTGGAGTATATTGGTTAGTACATCAGTGGAATTTCAAGGCTTACCCTCCTTCACAGTAAGCACTTGGGAAGTGAGAGAGGTGACATCCAGATCATAAAACCTAGCAAAAGTGCTAAGGGAAGCCCAGCCCACGGCTAGAGAGATGTTCTCTAGAGAAACACCATTAGAACATGCCAAGAAGAGGCCAGGCCTCCAGTGGAGTGAGCTTTAACTCCAATAGGGCACTTCATGCCTTGCAAATTCATATGCAAGCGCAATGATATCCACAATTCAACGGGAAAGCCTTTGTTTGGAAATGGCCAAACCTTTTAAGCTACCTGCAACACAGACAAAGAGATGATGTCTCACTTGACTACTATGATCGATATGTGCACGCAGAGCCCTTACAGGACATAGTATGTGCAACTTCTCTGCCTTGTCCGAAACAAAAGGAGGAGCAGAGAAATCTTGAGGGTAATAACCTTAGCTCTAAAGGGAGTGGTCAAAATTTTGTTCACATCCTTTCCTGGGTTTGAGAACGGCTTTTAACAATCCTGGTCAAAACTCTAAACAAGAGTCATCAACTGCCAACGTTTGAAGGCCCTCTACACACTTTACTGACACCAAAGAGAGGAGCAGCGCAGTCTTTAATAAGTGTATGCACAAGCTCGCTGTAGCCAATGGCTAGAACGGGGGTCCTTGAGTGCGCAAAGTTCCAGACCAGGACAGTGATGGGGCTAGTCTTCTCAGCCGCTTTGCACTATGAAAAAAAAATTAAATCAAGGGATGTCTGCATTTTGAAAAAGCACCCAGTGGAACGTGTGCAGTCTCTAGTGCAGCGACATACACTTTAATTGTAGTGTGTAAGACCTGCATCTAAACGCTCTTGCAAAAATTGAAGTATAGACTGCATGGTACAATTTACAGGGTCCTCACCTCGAGAGGAACACCAATCAGTGAAAACTTGTCATATTATGGTTAATACAATTATTGTCAAAGGGCCTTTGGCCTATAATATGGTGTCAAGATCTGGCTGCAAAAACCCTTTCTTGTCAGACGGACACCATTCAGGGGCCAGACATAAAGTTTCCAAAGTTCTGGCTGTTGGTGCCAAATTGTGCCCCCCACTTAAGAGAACAGGCCTCTGCTCAGTGGAATCCTCCAAGGTGGGCATCCAAAAGATCCATTAGTTCTGGAAACCAGGGTGCAGCATGTTGTGACGTAAGTAGACAGGAGGGAACACATAGTTGCATCCCGCTGGCCATTTGTGAGCTAGAGCGTCCTAGACCATCCGAAGCATGAATCAGAGAGTACAACAGTGTGTGGTCTCCAGGATGGCAAATAGATCTATGTCGGATTCCCCGAACAGATCATATATCATCAGAACCATCAGAGGATGAAGTCTCCATTACCCCTGTTCAGGTGACCAGGGACGTGGGTCACATAAATTGACAGGAAATGCCTCTAGAGGAGGAGCTGGTGTGCCAAGTTAAAAATTGGATGCGATTATAATTTCCCCTTGGCAGTTTATGTATGCCACAACCGCTGTATTGTCCGATCGGACCAGGAAAAAAAAGCCCTGGATGCCTGGCCGTAAAGCTTTCAAAGCTAGAAATACAGCAAGTAGTTCTAAACAATTTATATACCAGGTGAGATATGCGCCTGTCCAGGCGACATAAGATGGACATCTGTTTCACAGGCATCCCCAGCCTGTGTTGTAGGTATCTGTTATGACTACTTTGCATCTGGTCACTTGGTTGAGTGCTACGCCCATTTGGTAGAACGTCTGCGTTTTCCAAATGGTTAATGTGGCTAGACATATCACAAGGCATAAGTGGCCGTGTTGCCAGTAGTCACAAGATACCTTTGATTTGAGCCAGCACTGGAGGGGTCTCATATGTAATAGCCTCAGCAAGGTGACCACTGCTGCAGAGGCCTTAAGACCCAGGGACCATTGAAAGAGTTTAAACAGAAATGCCTGCCCGAGCTTAAAGGTGTTTAAGCAACAGAAAATGGACTGTGCGCCGCTCTGTCTAGCGTGCTAGGATAGTCACCGAGTCAAGTTTCATTCCCAACCACATCCTCCAGCTCCTCCTGGGGATCCCAGGGCACAAGCCAGCTGAGCAATATAATCCCTCCAACAACCTCAACTAGCTCCTTTCAACGAGGAGGAGCAGCAGCTATACACCAAACCCCTAACGCATGTCTGAGTTTCACACCCTATCCTTTAGGGTGAGCCAAGCCACCCAGTGAAGAAAGCTAATTGCAGCTGCTTGTGCCTGCTGTCTTATTATTTTGTTCACTAACCAAAGATCATTACCATGGGTGAGGGATGGAATGTAGATTGACTGACAAATTGAAGGCTTCACCTTTAGGTTCAGCTTCCTCTTCACCATCACAGTTCATCACAATGGTGGTATTAATGGTTATGCTCTCACTTGTGAACAAGACCTCAAGTTACTTAAACTCCTCTACTTGGGGGGAAGCAGCTCATTCCCTAGCTGGTGAAGTCAATCTACCCTTTTCCAACAGAGAATCATGGCCTCAGATGAGAAGTGCTGACTCCCTTCCAACCTCTCAACTACAAACCACCACAGCGCTAGAGGTCACAGTGTGATGATGCCAACAGGAAAACATCATCTGCAAATAGCAGAGATGTAATCCTGAGGCCCCAAACTAGACACACTTTGGTCCTCATCAGCGCTTTGAAATCCTGTCCAGGAATATCACAAACAAAATAGTGCGACAAGAGATTGCCTTGGCTGAGTTCAACCCCCATTGGAAACAAGCTTGAACTGATTATACAGGGACCGGATGGCATGGAGTAGTGGGCGCAGTACTCCACACTCTCTTAGCACGCCCAACCCGCAACAGCTTCCTTCACCTCTGGTGTCCACCAACGGGTTCTTGGTTTGCTGCCACAGCAGGTACCAACAACCTTCCAGCCACAGCTCTCAGCAGCCATTTCAGCGATGCTGGCTTTAAACAGGTTCCTCTCAGACTCCATGTCCCATGCTCCCTCAGGATGTGGGAAAATGTCCTCCAGAGGTTTTAGTTGAAGATCTTCTAGACAGAAGACTCTGCAAAATTGTTTCGGTTCACCTTCACAATCCTTTTAGGTTTGCAAGGTCCATCTGGCAGTCTCCCTCCACCATCTGATTCAACTCATCACCAGGTAGCAATCACTTGTCAGCTAACCAAGTACACCTATGAACAACCTTATGTTCAAACATGGTGTTTGTTATGGCCAATCCATGACTAGCACAGTAGTCCAATAACAAAACACTGTTCGGGTTCAGACCGGGTAGGCCATTCCTCCCAATTGCTTCCATCCATGTTTCTTTGTCATCGGCCACATGAGCATTGATGTAGCCCAGCAGAACTTTAGAGTCCCTCGTGTTGAGCCTGGGGCTTGTGAGTATCCCCACATCCACTCGACACCTCTCCTGCTGCTCACTGTACATTGTACCAGTCCCCTACTTCCCTCCTTGAGTCCACAAGGAGGCTGCCCCTAATGGGTTTCATGAGTCAAAGCCGGCCACCAGAAGCTTGCTTATGGGCTCCTCTCCAAGGCCTGGCTCCAGGAGAGTGCCCTGGTTTCCCTGATGATGAGGTATCATTATTACCTGGGGGTTTTTGGATCGCTCTTTGTGTGACCTCTCACTTTGGACCAATTTGCACAGGGAGGCCCAATCAGGAGCTAATGCTCCTGACAAAACAGCTCCCAGGGTTACTGCGGTGCTAAAACCCTTCCACCAAGGTAAATTGGCAATCCATGGAGGGATAATAAACTCTAAATATTTCTCAGATATCACTCAGAAATCACAGTGCAATATAGAGTTATGTTTGTGGATATCTAGTTTACTTGCTACTGAGCACCTCAAACAAAACTCTGAATATCTTTCTAAGCTGGCACCACTAACCTTGCAAACATTGGCAAATTAATTTGTTCTTCCTCACAACCACTCGTTGTAGCAGCCTGATACCATGTAATCATGACTTTGATTCTAGGCAGACTGCTAAAAAATTGTGCACCTTGGCACCTAGAAGTTACATATTAATTCAGGCAGTCTGATTGGAGCTAGTGATTTTGTTTGTGTTTTGGTTGATCTGTGAACAGTCTATGGGCATCTAGTCTGAAATAAATTACTGTAGAATCTGTACATTATAAACAACTTGAGCTGAGTATACATTCATGGGGAACTACCTTGTCCCTATAGTGGCTTTTAGATGCAATTTTAAATTGTAAAAACACTTTCTGCTAAAAGGGCAAAGGAGAGTGACAACAACTTGTGCATTTCTGCGATTGGGGTAAAAGAAAACTGCACACACACACTGTAGCAATGTATTTAAATACTCAGAAGTCATGAATATTAGTTCACATGTAACTGTAACTTCACCGGAAAACTTAGCCTATTAAACACATTGTGATCGATGGTAAACACAATAGCCCATGTGTAATGTTTGATTAATTAAAGGTGCAGTATGTAAGATTCAGAATCCCTTGTTATTAATGACACCTGTCGCCATTAAGTGAACTGCAACCAGCAACCTGTTGCTCGCGCTCGTGCTAGTGCACACACTCCATAGGGACGTGAGCGAGCAACGGCCAAAACAATGACGTAACATGCAAAGAGACTAAACATGATTCACTGGCATCATGCTGACAGATGAGGTAGCATAATTAAAACTACACAGTTGATTGTTTTACTACAAACTTTGAGACTAAACTAAAACTACTTATCAGCTAACATAGCATACTGATACTATAATATCAGGCTAATCAAGCCTCCGAGAGGGATAAAGGCCAATGGCGGACGGTGGTGCAACGAGAGAGAGAAAGGAGGAGGAGGTGAGAACCGGCTTGACAATATAAATAAGGTTTTAATAATTAACTTAAAACAAAGGACACAAACACGTGATGACGGACATGTCCGTAAATTATCTCTCTCTCGTCGCACCACTGACTCTTGGCGGCTTGATTCCCTGATACAGGACCGTATCAGGGTAATCAAGAAATCTTAATTTGTATCCTGCAGAAGAAAGAAAGGCATACACATCTGGGATGACATGAGGGTGAGTAAATGATGAGAGAATTTTCATTTTTGGATGAACTATTCCTTTAAGAGTTTTACAACATATCTTAAGCTGTTGTCTACATGTAAACATATTTTATTTTAATATGCTTTAAAGTGTAACATGTTTAACTACAAGAATGTCAAGTGATGTGGAACAGTTTATTTAGTTGATAGAGTTTGTCAGGTTTGCGTGTAATATTATTGTGCGTGCTGACCAAATTGAGCACAGAATGGGTCAATAACTCAATAAATACACTTAATGACTTTTTCTGATGTATGATCTCTGTATTATTCTGCTGATGTTGTGAGTTAATATGACAACATTTTTGTTTCTCAAAATATAATTTTGCGCATGTTGAACTATGGCACAGATACTGTATAATCCCATATGTTTCTTGTTTCTGTGGCACAACAGAGGCTTTGTGTGCAGTACTTAGGGAAAGTGTTTATGAAGGACTCACACATGCACACTCAGACTGCTATGATCATTCTGTTTTATGTAAACCAACAGATATACACTCAAGACTGTTTTAAAAGTGAGTTTAGTAGCTTGACCATGAGTTTCCTCTGGTTTTATAGGTTTATCACACTGGCTATAAAGAGATTAGTAAAGAGAGTACTGCAAAGTGATTTGACATTGAACAAAAGGGCAGTTATTCATTAAAGGGATAGTTAATCATTAAAGGGATAGTCCATCCATAAATGAAAATTGTCTCATCATTTGCTCACTCTCATGCCATGCCGGATTTACAGAAGAAGACTTTTAGAAGTATAACTCAGCTCTGTAGGTCCTCACAATGCAAGTGAATGGTGACCAGAACTCAGAAGGTCCAAAAAGGAAATAAAATCGGCATAAAAGTAGTCTTCTGAAGCAATATGATAGGTATAGGTGAGAATCAGATCAATATTCAAGTCCTTTTTTTACTGTCATTCTCTACTTTTACCAGCCCCAACCAGTAGATGTATGAATGTGAAAGCGAAAGTGTAGATTTACAGTAAAAATGACTTAAGTATTGATGGTTTCTCACCTACACCATCATATTGCTTCAGAAGATATGGATTTAACAGCTGAAGTCATATGGACTACTTTTATACTGCCTTTATGAGATTTTTGGACCTTCTGAGTTCTGGTCACCATTCACTTGTATTATGAGGACCAACAGAGCTGAATTATTCTTCTAAAAATCTTTGTGTTTTTGAGAAGACGACACACATCTGTGATGGCATGAGGGTGAGTGAATGATGAGACAATTTTCATTTTGGGGTGAACTATGACTTTAAAACGAGTTCCTATGAGTTTAGGTTCCTAAACACCGAAAAATGTTACCATGTTTTTTTGTTGTTGTTGTTGTTGTTGTTGTTGTTGTTTTAACCATCTGATCACGAATTCTGCCAGAATGCTCTTGGCTTTCGGGGCTTATGCAAGTTATGTAACAAAACCTAGAAGCCGTAGAGCAAATAAACCAAACTAGGTGACAATTCCGCTCAAATTCATACCAAGTTCAGGAAAAAATGGGTCAGTGGAATGATAAAGAAAATAGGAAGAGGATAGGATAGGATAGGCACAGACAGGAGGGGTTAAAGACCAAACATAACGCATTTACGATGCATTTTCTGCCATAGTTCATACTGCATTGCTTGTCAGTAGTGACACAAATATTATTGTGTACTTTATTATTTAGAGGTCTGAATTATTTTCTCAGCAGGTTTTCGTGTCCCTCCATTGACGTCAGTATTTAACCCGTTTCAGGAAACACATCATTGGCATCCTCAACGAGCTTCACCGTCTCACATTTCAGGCCGAGCATCAACAGACAACAGCGAAGGAAACAATGGTGTAAGTTTTACGCTATTAAAATATAATGTCAATTAAATATCGCAGTTCACGAAGCAGTTTTGCGACAAAAGGAAACGTGCTTGTCGGCTAGTCGGTTAGCTGCATGTTTAGCGACCGGATAATGACGATATCCGATTATTTACTTTGAGTTTATAAATGTTAAGATGTTTATTGTATGTTCTAGCGTTAAATGGTGAAGGTTAAATAGCTTGGATATGGAAAGTCCGCTTTATTTCGTGTTACTGAGCGGGTGGTGAATCGTCATATTACTTGTTAGCCGCGATTAGCTTGAGCTGTTTTTGACAGATTAAAATGCAAGACAGTATTTATTTATTTACTTATTTTGAAAATCACTATGAACATGAAACTCATCTCAGCTGGTTTATATTTGAATGGTAGGCCTACGTGAACGATCGGGTTTGCATGTATATGATATTTTAATTAAGCTAAAGGTACAGACTCGTCACCGTTTCAGTATAGAACCTATATGATTCATTTAAAGTATTTGAGATTGAGAATGGGATGCTTAATAAATGTAAGTCACTATTTTCAACTAAAATTGCATTATTTGCTTTTTTTAACAATTGCACATTTATGTCTTATGTAAATATGAGTCATTTCTTGTTATTCTTGTTTGAGAAGATCATATGAGGGGGAGGAGTCACGGCTTGTTTTTGTGCTAAACCTGAATTACAAGCACTTATCTCATTATGACAAATCAACTGTCTTACATTTTCTTATTTTTCTTCCTCTTTCTAGTGATGCATCTATATGAAGGACCATGCTTGCCAGCAGGTTGTCTTGGGCTGCTTACAGATAAGCAGTGAATGTAATATGAGCACCGGTGGAGAATGAAATCTCATTAAGGGGGTTGTTACAGAAAGCCAGAGAAAATGAACCGGGTGAACCGATATGTGATCATTTATTTATTGTCCGTGATCAGTTTCTGTGCCGCAGGGATCTTTAATGTCTCTGATGCCACTGAGAATGGGACCGTGCCAGATGGTGGTGGCTCAGTTCCTGTGGTGCTCACCAAAATAGGCCAGATCATAGCCCGGGAGGGAAACTGTGCTTTCATTGACTGTAATGTCACTGGTGACCCTTTTCCGAATGTCCAGTGGTTCAATTCACACGGTCATCTGCTTGATACAAAGAAAAGTGGTAAGTTTACCATTAAACACCTTAAAATACACTGTTTAAAGGAATAGTTCACCAAAATGGAAAATTAATTTACTTTAATGTCATCCCAAGAATATGTCAGTACTGTAGATTCCATACAATGCAATTGAAAGCTCAAAAGTACATAAAGGCAGCATAAAAGTAATCATACAACTCCAGAGGTTAAATTCAAGTCTTCAGAAGCCATACAATAGGTGTGGGTGAGAAACAGATCATTATATATCCTTTTTCACTATGAAATCTCCTCAGTGACCAGCAGGTGGTGGTATAATCAAAGAATGAGAATCAGCAAAAACAACAGAAGAACTCTTAGGAGAGAAGACGGCTTAGGAGGGCTGTTTGAAAGTAGATTTATAGACCTGTACATAAATGTCCACATACATGCATATGGGAAGTGAAAGGAACAAATGACAGTGTATGAATAAAAAAGACAAGAATTAGATCCAAAAAAAAAGCTGATAGAAAGACAACAACAGTGTTTACATGCAAAGCATAATCGACAGTCCTGGATTTTTGGTATGCCTTTATTATGCAGGGTTTATAATTGGCATATCATTTTACACATATAAGCACTATGTTTTACTTGTTTTAAGAATGGCCATAATGGATGTTTTCCATTGTTGTGGTTATTACAGCTCAAGGAAGATTTGAGATGATATAATTCATAGTGTAGTGATTTGAGAACAGTGGGCTGTTTATATAACGCATGACTTGATAATCCCAGCTGTAACGTTTTCATAATACACTCTGAGTCCCTGCATTTGCGTGATATTTGTAGAAATACTGATGGCATGTGAAAGGCAGCTGTAGTGTGTTGCTTAGTACATGGAAAAATATCAACACTGAAGAGAGGTAGAAACAACATTTAGAGGTGTTAACATGCCAGGTCTTTGTTCATTTGAGCGTGTATAGAAAATTGAAGGTGTGTTATGCATCTTAAAGTATTTGCTACACAAAAGAAGAATTGGTTCAAAGGCCATTTAACGTGCTTCATCTTGCACTGAAGATATAGGCAGAGTGCCACTCTAGGCTCAGATTTATACTCTCCGTATTTGAGGTTGGACTAAATCTAATCTGTCACCATTGAGCTGAGCTTGCGGATGTTAGTTATTAGCCTTAACGGCTTACTGTTACTGTGCAAAGTTCAACTGCGTTTTACTTTACATGCATAATGGATTGCTGAATTGTTGTGTATGTCAGAATAAATGGACTCTGTTCCATTAAGTAATGTCTTGGCAAATGATGCCAGAAATTTTGTTATGTTGTAAATTCCTCTTAGCACTTACCACACAAATGGGTTGTGTTCAGTGTATGCAAGTGTCCATGAAGCAGGTGGAATTTGAGGATCAAGGATCATTTCACCCTGTTTCTACGTTGATAAGTGAAAAAACTGATCTTGGATTAGTGTGTGTGTATATATGTGTATGTGTGTATGTGTGTATATATATATATATATATATATATATATATATATATATATATATATATATATATATATATATATATATATATATATATATATATATATATATATATACATATATATATATACATATACATATACATATATACACACACACACACACATACACTCTTTTTTTTTGCCAATCGATTAATCAATGTCATCACTCACGGTGCTTTTGGCTAAAAGGAATAGTTCACCCTAACATAACATTATTCACTCTCATGTTGTTTCAAAAGGAAAAAGTAACATCTTTTTGCTATATAGTAAAAGTGAATCATGATTCAGGGCATTCAAGCTCCAAAAAGGACAAAAAAAAAAAACCCACCATAAAACCACATTTAGAGTAGTCTGTGTAACTTGTGGACTATTTTCCAAGTCTTCTGAAGTCGTACGATCACCAAATTTGAAGTTATTTACGCAATCAAATCATTAAGTAAACTCAATGTACAATGCCCAAATCAAATGTGGCAACACATGACGTTGTGATATTTGGTCACAAGGCAGCAACTAACGATTATTTTGCTAATTGACTAATCTAACGATTAGTCGTTATGAATATTCGACTATTCCTGCTATTATTGCAATGATTAATCATTAGCTCTGAACCGAATATTCAGTTTTTGCCCCGATTTAAAATATTGTATTAAACGTGCAAACTAACAATAAAGAGGACAAAATCATCATTTAAAAATACCTCTAAATGACATTCACTGAATTAAAGGAAAATGTACTTTGTTTAATTCAGTAAAAATTACTATTGTAAAAAGTGTTTTTGTCATGTTTTCCATTTTAAATTGTTTAAAGATCCTTTAAAAAATATACATTTACTTGAGAAGCAACATATAAGATATTTAGAGAGAATGTATCTTATACATATATATATATATACACACACGTATCTTATGAAAATACAATGTGGTTTTTTTTTTTCACTTTGCCATACTTCTGCGAGTGAAGTGAAGACTAAATATACTTGTATTCAAGATCTATTCTCTAAAAGCAAGTCTAAATATCTTATATGCTGCTTCTCAGTTGAATGCATCTTTTTTAATTTTTTTTATTTACATTTTTTAGATATTTTAAAATATTAGAATTTTTAATATTTTTTGTTCACTTAAATCCATCTTTAACTCACAAAAAATAAGCTCATTAATAAAGCTGCGTGTTGCCAATTTTCTTCACAATAGGAAATGCACAGTGACACACATTATGATTCAATAAGTTGCGAGCCATCACGTTATAATCTAGCTGCACCAAGCATGCACGCTTGATAGTGGAGCGTCCCTGCGACAGAGTGTGCATCAGTCGGGTGCAGTTTCAATCTCTTCCCCTTAGTTCAGAAAACTTCACGCAACTCTTAGAAGAGGTGCTGACTGCACAGAGAAATGGCAGTTTTTGAGTTTGTAGTTATTTACATGGCCTACTTCCTTTATTATTATTTTTATTTTAATAAAGCTATAACGCATTGAATATAACTGCATTAAAGATGTAATGCTGTGTTTCCTTTAAAGACGCTCGACACGCAGGTTTTGCTTCAGCAGAGCACCGGCTCCGCTTATTTCACAAATAGAGTGCTTCTGTTTTTACTTATTTGGTATTTTTGTATAATTCCCTCATACTTTGCAATCTGCATCACCTGTAGCTGTTTGAATAGAGTGCATCTTGGACTGTGAGCTGTTTTCTTCCTCTCCTCAGTCAGGCATGAGCTACAGTGCTGCTCTTTGTGCGCCATATTTAGTTTCTTATGAACTCATGTTATGTTAAATGAGATCAATTGGCAGCGGAAATTTTTGTCGACAACATTGGCTATGATACCAAAATTTCTGTAGTCGGTACCGATACAACTGAAATTTCAATACCAGAGCAAAAATATGCTAATATGGTAATATGCTATTGAACACACTCCTATAGCCTATTTTATATTACATTTCAATGTAAATAATGGATTAAAAGTAATTAATGTTTCCTTTTTAAGTGTTTCACAATTAAGAATGCATTGCTCAAGTGTTTAATTAGGACCCAGAAATTAGAAATCAGCTTTTTTTATTTTATTAATGTTTTATTTAAATTCATCATCAAATTAATTCTTAACTTTTAACAAGTGAAAATGGAACAATTTCTTTTCAACATATCATTTTTTTGTACCAAACCTTTATTCAGTAAAACAGCACTCTTGATATATTGCTTAATTTTTATTATTATTAATAATAATTTTTATTACTACAGTTAATATCAATTTTTACCCTTCAGTTGAAATGCATTTCTATTGCAATTTCTTCAATTTCAGTCATCTAGTTTTTATTTTGATCATGGTTTTTTTTTTTTTAATGTGAGCTTTTATTTTGACATGGTTTTTGATGGAAGCTTCACTTCTCCGGATAAACAGTTCACTACATGGCCCAGTGTGATCATTAAAGCACAAATGCTGTGATTTTAATTATAGAAATTCACAGTATGGTCTGCATGTGCTGTGGCTTCACAGTGGCTTAGTGCTCTGCTTTGTCATCTCATACAAAGCAAATGATCCTTATTTTCTGTTGAGTTTCCAGTGTATGGATCTGCATGCTGATTTGTTAATATAGCGTTCTTACCATTCTAAAGTACACCATGTAGTAACAGTTTTTATGTGAAGCACCTGCACAAAAGCTGGGTAAAAAAAAAAAGATTTTCTGATTAATCACGATCTTAATTTGTACAATATTAAAGGCTTAAAAATGTCTTTTAATCTATGCACAACCATCGACAATGCAAGTAAATCACTTGCGTACTAGACCACATTGTGTGTTATGAGACTAAAATGACCGATTAGCCTCTGGCTGGTAAATGTTCAGATTTCACTCACCAATGATTAAGATGTGTAGCGGTTAAGTTCAGCACTGAGGTCCTTTCACAGGGTGTTGATTATAAAGTTTGGTTTGTCCAAAGATAAGATCCATATAATCCATTTGTCATTGAATAGTGTCTATTTTCATTTCCTTTTTGTTCTTTATAGTCAGTTGTGAATCAAAAACGGCAAAATAGAAACATTTAATTGTAATCACACACAGCACTGATGCGGTGAAAGAGCAGTGCGATTCCACTCTTGTTAATATGCCTTTAACCAAAATGCATCTGTGGGGCAGTGCTGTTGTCTCCAAGGAGGGAAGGGGGTCTGGTGAGGAAAAATAAAGACTATGCATTAATACATTTAAAAATATCATGAAATATGAGCTTAAAAAATTTGTATAGCTGTCATTTTTCTAAAGTCGCTTTGTCAAACAAAAGCTGGTGTCATACCAGCGGTTAAAGTTTCAGAGAGAGGCAGCATCTCTCACGCCTCACTTGTGCTCATTACAATCTCATTAAATGTTGAAAACCGCAAAATACTTGCGAGAAATCACATTAGGGGAAGCCGTGCTTCCAGTTAGCACGGATTCGTTCGATACACTGTCAGTCAATCCATGTGATAATGATGTGTGATCCATGTGACAATCCTCATCCTCTTATGCTATAATGGCTGCAAACACTACTCTTGTGTGTTGATTTAATTTACAGATACTCATTGAGCAGCAAGTGTACCATGGACATAAGTGAATGAAGCACATTAATTAGCTATCAATTACTTGTCAAAATCATCTACTTAACAAAATTGTTATTGGGAAACAAGCCTTGGGCTTCAAGCAATTAAAATGTATTGGTTTAAAGCCAGGATAAAGTATAAATGGATCAGTTAAATTAACTATGCTATGATGACTCTCCCTGTAGGGTTTTTTTTTTTTTGGTCACCAAAATTACCTACCATAAGCTTCAAGGCAAATTGCAATGCTCCTCTCTGAATGATACCTATATCAACTTGGTCAAAGGAGGGACAACACTCAAACTACATAGAAAATGAATTGACCACTAAGAAAACCCTTCATCGGCCAAAAAATACACGGGTAAAATATTTTTTACTAGAAAATGAGTCGTTTTTACCATGTAGTAATGACATAACTGAGTGAAAGTATTTGGCAGCACTATGCCATCTACTGTTTTAAAAGAGGAAGCAGCTCTGCCCATTTGTGAGAAAATCAGGACTCTGGTTGAGAAAATTGTGGCAAATGTCATGTGACCCGAAAGTTGTTCGTATTTGTTCACATCAGATTTTGTATTTGTTCGACAATCCTGTAGAATTTGTAGAATAGATTGTATTTACTTGTGAAATATGACGTAAGCTCATATGAAACACATTAGTTATATTTGTGAAACACAGTGCATTTGTTTGTTTAGCCAGTGGTACAGGACAATTACTCTTAATTTTTTCTCAAATGGCCATTTTGTGTTTTCAAATCGCTTTGTTTGTTTGAGTCGAGTTTTCCTTTGCGAAGCGAATTGCGTTTGTTAGCAAAACGTTCTTTTTGTGTTTTACTTTTTGTAGAAATTTGGCAAAAAACATTCTGCACACCATTACACCACCGGTTCCAGCCTGGATTGTTGACACAAGGCAGGTTGCTTCCATGGATTCATGCTGTTGCACTAAATTCTGTGCCTCAGCAAAAATCCAGATTCATCAGACCAGGCTACGTTTTTCCCGGTCTTTAACTGTCCAGTTTTTGTGAGCCTGTGCCGACTGCAGACTCCGCTTTCTCTTTTTGGCTGACAGAAGTGGAACCCAACGTGGTCTTCTGCTGTTGTAGCACATCCACCTCAAGGTTCGACGTATTGTGCATTCTGAGATGCTATTTAGCAATTGTACAGAGGGGTTATCAGAGTTACCATAGCCTTTGTCAGCTCGAACCAGTCTTGGCCTTTGATCTTTCTCATCAACAAGGGGTTTTTGTCCACAGAACTGCTGCTCACTGGATGTTTTTTTGTTTTTGGCACCATTCAGAGTAAACTCTAGAGATTGTTGCGCATGAAAATCCCAGGAGATCAGCAGTTACAGAAATTCTCAAACCAGTCCATCTGGCACCAATAAACATGCCACGGTCCAAATCACTGAGATCAAATTTTGTTTCCCATTCTGATGGTTGATGTGAACATTAACTGAAGCTCCTGACCCGTATTTGCTTGATTTTATGCATTTCAGTCTGTGTAGTTAACACTGTTACTTTATAGTTCACAGCATTATCAGAGAGAGAACATCTTTTATATGTAAGCAAAATGGACATTATAACTTAAAATATACCCAAATGAATCGGGAGCATGTGAATCGAATCAGGAAATCTGTATCAATTCCCAGACCCAGTCAATATCACTATATCCAGTTGATATGTGTGCAGGTTACTGTGTGAACAAATTTGGGCATTGTAGCTAAAATCAGGGAGGAGAGTGATCTTTGTAGTTGACTCACCCATCATTTATAAAGTGTGCGCACCAACACAACAGAAAACGAGAGACTGAGTCTTAAGAGTGCACAGAGTAATGAGCATCAGTCTTGTAGTTTGCACTTGGCTTTAGGCATGAGAGTATTCCCAAAATAGCCTAGCCTCTTGTACCTTATTGCTCAACTTGTTGCTTTTCTCTGTCTTTTTTCTACAGATGGTAAATGGTGGATTCTGGAGAATGGTGTCCTCAACATCACCAGCATCACTTTTGCAGACCGTGGTAAATATACCTGTGTAGCCTCCAATTCATACGGCATGGCAAACTGCACAGTGACACTCCGAGTAGTCTTCACCAATGGGGATATGGGCGTTTACTATATGGTGGTGTGTCTGGTGACTTTTACGATCATAATGATATTGAACATCACTCGCCTTTGCATGATGAGCAGCCATCTGAAGAAAACTGAGAAGGCCATCAATGAGTTTTTCCGTACTGAAGGTGCAGAAAAGCTCCAAAAGGCGTTTGAAATTGCAAAGCGTATTCCTATTATTACCTCGGCAAAAACACTTGAGCTGGCCAAGGTCACCCAATTCAAAACCATGGAGTTTGCACGCTATATCGAGGAGTTGGCACGGAGCATACCGCTCCCACCGCTAATCATGAACTGCCGCACCTTCATGGAGGAGATTCTCGAGGTCGTCGGGGTCGAGGAAATGAGACACACCTTTGTTCGACAAGCACCTGAGAGTCATGAAGGTACCGTACATGGCGGTGAGGTGAGAGCTGGAACCTCTGGTGATGTTTTCACCATCTTGCAAGAAAGGGATCGGAGTGAGTCGCCCGTCATGGATTCGGACGACGTGTCACTTCACGAGCAGCCTCAACACATGGCCATTCAGGTTTCGGTTCATCCACCGTTAGCTGCAGCAGGATGCTGCAACATGGAAGCTCCACCTCTCTCTGAAATTGTCTCTTCTCCTCCTCCCCCATTGGCTCAGCTGCCTTTGGAGGTGGAGTCAGATGAGAAGGAAACTAAACCAGAGTCTGAACAAGGGGGTGGTGCAACTCAGAACACCCAAGTTATCTATGAAAGCCATGTGTAATATCCTGAAACCAGGATAATGACACTGCTATGCATTTTCAGGAAAGGACAAAAAATGTCATGTTTCTTCTACCATTTAAAAAGCTGCAATTATGTGTATAAGTTCTATTTTCCATGACAATGAATGGTTGAATCACAAACGTCTGGGTCATATTTCTCACAATAAATAAATAAATAAATATATACATTTTGCACACTGAAAATGAAGCCTATTTTAGGACCATTAAAATGTTTTGCATTGTGACAACATTTTCATTCTAATTAACAAAGTGATTTTGGCTTTAAATGTCTCTTTTTACTGTAGTAAAAATAAGTCCTATCAAGATGGGGAGGTTCCAGCATAACTTTAATTCAAAACCACAAATACTACCATTATGCACACTTGCATTCGTACAGTAACACTCAACAGTAAGGCTCTATTTGTTATCATTAGTTGATGCATTAGGCATCATGAACATTCAATGAACAATATACTCATACCTATCATTTTTACAGTATTTATTGATCTGTTAATGATGGTTAATAAAAATGCTGTTGTTTATGTTAGTTCATAGTGCATTAACTACTGTTAACTAATACAACTTTTAGTATATTCTGACCTAGATTGTTAAAGATTAATAAAAATTGTAAAAGTTGTTAATTGACGTTAATAATGTTGCTAACTAATGCTATCAAATGGAACCTTGTTGTAAAGTGTTACCAGTTGTACTTCATAAATGTGCTTTACAATGTAAACAATAACTAACGCTTAACTGATGAGAATGAGATATTTTTTGTTGTTTTTTTTTATATTACAGTAGGCAACTAACCATTGGGGAGGAGGATATAAATGTTTTGTCATGAAAATAATGTCACGATGCAATATATCTTATTAATCTAAATAAATTGCCCTCATTTTCTTTATGCAAAACTTAACTGGTAATTTGTACGAGTTTTGGAGAGATTCACCCGAATAAGCTTGTTGAATGTATTTTGGGCAAAGTACTCAATTTTGCCCTTTTATTTTTTTGTGTAGTAAGTTGATGGAAATAGGGCTGTTGATGGATTAGAAAGCTCAGCTCAGTCTTAAAAGGCTAACATCTATGTTGGATGTAGTTACACATTTCACAAATGAGGAAAAATTACTGATTATACTCTGGCTGAAAATAACCTGTTGTTAGACCCTCTGAGGCTGAAGTGCATTTATCGTTTGATTTTTGATTTTTTTGAGGTGGGGTGCATAAGGCCCAGTATTTTTTTTCTTGTTAAGATTTTCCCTTATAATATGCATGGAAAAATGCATGTTTTCAATGCTGGATTTGGAGAGAAAGAACATATTTGTTTAAACTGTCTTTGCCTGTTATTTATTTCTGTCACATTGGACAGGTAAACAGCATTGACACGGAGTATCATAAATTTCAGTTTGAGATTGAGGCATTTTATTCAGTTGAAATGTTGAATTCCACTGGAGTCCTTATACTGTTATTGTAATTAATAATTGATAGTATTATTACTTTAGTAGTACTACAGTGAGTATTGCATTTTAATATTAAATGCACAGCTGTTTAATTCTTTGTTTTCTTTTTTCATTGTAAGAATAAGATGTTGCTGTGTTTTTGTTTAAACCATTGTAAACATTTTAGGTTCCAAAACAATTAAAAGGATTTCTTGATATCAGAAACCCAATAATTCTTTTTAATATCTTCTAATGTCTTAGACATTCAGGACATACATTTGCTTCCTACCAAGGTACACCTCTTAACTTCTTAGATTCAGTGATAGAGTTTTTGTTGATGATCTTGCTTTCTTTGGCTCTAGATACAGAGTAATTTGCTTAGTTGTTTACTGTACTGGTAAAAATATGGAGATTAAGTACTAGTGATTAAAAATATTCCTTGTCAGGATGTGAGAGAGAGAGATGGCCATGGTGTTCTTCAAATGCTGTTTTTGAGTAGTGAAATAAACGCTGCTGTGTACCAATTTGTTTGTGTGTTTTTGCCTTTGAATGGTTGAATCTTGCCAACATTTTGTTTTTTGTTTTTTGCATTAGATTAATTCAAGTAGCTAGTGTAAAAGTACAGTTTTTTATTTTATTTAATCCAATTGTATTTATTAGCAGACCAGCACCCACAAGGCATGGTGCTCTAGGGTTGACACCTTCCCTGTAAGGCAATAAAACAAATGTTTGTGCGGATATATCAGATGAGCAGGAATGTATGTAACGGAATATAAAAATTGATTTTCAGTGGTCATTTATTTTTATATGAAATACATACAATTTTTTTCAGTATTTGTCAGAAGTTTACGTACACCATAGCCAAATACATTTTAACTCAGTTTTTCACAATTCCTGACATTTAATAGTAGAAAACATTCCCTGTCTTATGCCAGTTAGGATCACTACTTTATTGTCAGGATAATAGTAGAGAGAATTAATGGTTTATGTGCTGCTTGATACAGTGCCTGTTGTTTGTCTAAAAAGAAAGTTCAATAAAAGCCTGTATTATTTTAATACAAGTAAAGGAGTCAAGTATTCACTTTAAATTTTTATTAACATAATATTACTGTCACAAACATAATATTGCATGATATAAACATGATGAATGGTTATAAAAACACGGAGTTGTGAGAGTTTAATCACCATGGTAATAGCATACTACCACGCTATTATTTCTGCCATAGACTGACATAGCATAAGTAGTAAGCTTAGTATGTGAAGTATGCAGTTGAGAACGCAGCCCATGAAACATGTAACCGTTGTTACGTTGTGAGTCTGGCCAGTTGTGAATGAGCTGTCGTTATTCAGATATTGTGCAGTTGCTTTGGGGAAACTGCAGCGGCTGCACCAGCCTGCTGCTCTCGTATTGCTCTCGCGGTACTTTGATGATAACGGTGACGCGGCGGTTTTTTATTTATTTATTAAGCTTCAGAACAAAGTCAAATGTACAGTCAAAACTACAATAATACATATATAAAGAGAAAGAATACAGACGCGGCGGTTGATCGTTCAGCGCACCGTCCGCTGCATGACGACACACAGCTCATTCACGATTGGCCAGACTCACAACGTGACAACGTTTACACGGGCTGCGTTCACAACTCCGTATTTTTTATTAGCTACAGTACATTGTAATTTCATGTTTGTATCTTATATTATTTTTGTGTAGTAATATGTTTATTGATTAAAATAAAATAGTACAGGCTTTTATTGCACACCCAACAGGCACTGTATTAAGCAGAACATACACGCTTCAAATGAACAATACTTCTGATTATTTTGTGTAAAATTCAACCATCTGTTCATCTGAATCACATTTCGTCTGCAAACATCACGTGATCTTCTGTGACAGGTGTGGGTTCAGCAGACGACGAGAAGCGCAAGTGCCAGGTTTGACAGCTCTCTTTTTTTTTACTACGCCCCCGACTGCAACCGGAAAATCGCACCGATCGGCAAATCGTCATGCAGTTCAAGTTGGACACACGCAATGTTTCACTGTCTCCGTTTTAAAATGTATCCACTATGGAGAATGTTTTTGAAAAGCTCAGTTTCGTTGTCAAAAACGGTACATTGTGGAAGGAAGGACAAAACATAGAGAAAAAGATGCATTTTAAAACCAAAATTCATTGGTGTGGATGTGGCCTACGTCTAAAATTGTCCTGAACAGGTACAAAACATTAACTATACGTGGTTTCAAACGTAAACCCACAATACTTAAGCATTCCATGTTAACATGACTGTAGTGTTAGAGGAATGTTATAAAATATTGGTTGACACGTTATTTTCTCAATGCGTTTGAGGCATAGATATATTGACATTAGCTGACCTTTAAATAAAAAACTTAATTTGAGTGCTTCCCAATACACAAGTCAGTTGGCCTTCCATTTAAAATAGTCTGGAGTAATAGCTTTGGGAGACCACAAGAGGGAGATATAACATTTACTGTACTTAATACTGAAGGACACGTGGATACAGTGCAGGTTGCAGTATAATGTTGTGAATCTAGTCACAATGCACAACTAAGTTAACACAAAAGTTTTTGTACTTCAAGAATGAACAAAGTGGCATTGATGAGTTTGTAGGTTAGTGTATGAAATTGGTTTAAATGCGTAAACTGAGCAATTTTAATTCTGAAAAAGTTGGGACAGTATGAAAAATGCTAAAAAAAACAATGAGTGATTTGGAAATTATATTCACCCTTTGCTATATTGAAAGCACCTCAACTACACATTGTTTTTTTTTTTTTTTTAAAGTACAGTCATTTCAAATCAGATGATTGAAACATGCTCCAGAAAAGTTGGACATTCAAGTGTTTACCACTGTGAAACCATTGCTTCTAATAATACTTAAGCATTTAGGCACTGAAGACATAAGTGGATTTTTCCCTCATTTATCCATCATGCAGGTCTTCAGCTGCGCAAATGTATGGGGTCTTCATTGCCGTATGGTGTGCTGCATAATGCGCCACACATTCTCATTTGAGCAGGACAGCAGGTTGGCCATTCTAGTACCTGCACTCGCTGCTTACACAGCCATGCACTTGTAATCTTGGCAGTATGTGGTTTGAAGTACATACATATCTGTCTGTATTAATGGAACCCTCACAGATGTGCGAGTTACCCATGCAGTAGCCCATACAGACACTGTCTTTTGGACCTGACACTTATAACAGCTTGGATGGTCCTTTTTCTCTTTGGCCCGGAGAACATAACAGATTTGTTTTTCAAAAAATATTTGAAATGTGGAGAAAAAAAAAAAAAAAAACACACACGGATCCACTGTTCTATTTTTATCTAATTTGAGACCTAGCCCAGAGAAGTCGGCAGCGCTTCTGGACAGTGTTGATGTACGGCTTCTGCTTTGCATATTAAAGTCTTAACTTGTATCTGTGGATGCAGCGGCAAATGGTGTTGACTAACAAAGGTTTACTAAAGTAATCCCAAGCCCATGTTTATGATATCCATTACAGATGAATGATGTTTTTTAAGACAGTGATGTCTGAGGGATCAGAGATCACATGCATTCAGTATTGGTTTTCCCTTCACGCACTGAGATTTGACCAGATTCCTTGAATCTTTTAACTATATTGGGCACTGTAGATGGTGAAATGCCCAAAATCCTTCCAATTTGTCTTTGGGGAACATTGTTCTCAGAGTGCTGGATTATTTGCTGAAGCATCTGTTGGCAAATTGACAAGTCTTGAACTGTCCTTGCTCTTGAAAGACCAGGCTGTTTTTGGAGGCTCCTTATATACTATGACAAGGTTGCTTCACCTGTTTCACATCGCCTTGTTATTTCAACTTGTCAAATTGTTATTAGTCTTAAATTACCCGTCTCAACTTTTTTGGAGTGTGTTGCAATCATCTGATTTGAAATGACTGTACATTTTAAAAAACAACAACAATGAAATGCACACGGTCATCATATGTGTGGTTGTAGTGTTTTCAATATAGCAAAGGGTGTATTTTATTTACAAATAACTCTTTGTTTTTATTAGCATTTTTCATACTGTCACAACATTTTTAGAATTGGGGTTGTAGAAATGGTGATGCTTATTATGTAATTTCTCTGTATGTAGTCTTTAAAGAGGCTTCATTCAAGCTGTGAAACCAAAAAAAGACTAAAAATCTCTCTCTCAGCTCCTGCAGTAACGGAAAGATGGATGAAAGGCTAATTCTTGCTGTTAGCAATTTTCCAGTGCTCTTTGATATGTCTCTTCCCGCGTACAAGGACATTTTTAAGAAAAATACTGCATGCAAAGGTGTCTGAATCCAAGATTGAATGGTTTTGTGGACCCAGACAGACCGGCGTTTGCGTTTTTGCCACAGATAAACAGCCGCTATGGCAAAGAGCACGCCTTGACAAAGTCACTGGCAGTGTGTACGCAGCTTCAGGTTGGATGGGGACTGTCGGTGGACAGCCATTTTCAGATCTCTCCAGAGATGTTCGATTGGCTGGGGGACATTCACAGAGATGTTCCTAAGCCACGCTGTGTGCTTAGGGTCATTGTCCTGTTGGAAGGTGAACCTTCGGCTCAGTCTGAGGTCCTGAGCGCACTGGACCAGGTTTTCATTAAGGATATTCCTGTATTTTGCTGCATTAATCTTTTCTTTAACCCTGGCCAGTCCCCCAGTCCCTGCCAGAGAAAAACACCCCCACAGCATGATGCTACCACCACCATGCTTCACCGTTGGGATAGTTTTGCGCAGGTGATGAACAGTGCCTGGTTTCCTCCAGACCTGATACTTGGAAATGAGGCCAAACAGTTCAATCTTCATTTCATCAGAACACAGAATCTTGTTTCTCACAGTCTGAGAGTCCTTTAGATGCTTTTTTTTGCAAATTCCATGCATGCTTTCATGTGTATTGCACTGAGGAGAGGCTTCCATCTGGCCAATCTTCCATAAAGCCCAGATCAGTGGAGTGTTGCAGTTAGAGGTTGACCGATATATCGAATTTACCAATTAATCGGGCCAACAGTTGCATTTTTTAACTATAAACTAACTATTCTGTTTGTTATTGTTGGTTTATTTTCTCCGTGGCCAGCGCTGGAGGGTTATACAGTCTGCTTGAGTCAACAATTACACCCTCTATAGATTAAATAAAAACAATTACTGACTCCGTGTGAGGTTTGTTGTGCAACATTACTAGGTTAAATATAGAGATGGATGCTTCAAAAGTGAGATGAAAAACATTGACAGAGAAAAGCTAAAGTCTAATTTTTTTTTTTTTGTCATTGTCATGGTAAAATATATCACTAATTTAAGACAACCAAAGAGGCTTTGATAATTTGTTTGTAACTAATCACTGCTTTTAAAAAAAAAAAAATCACTTATGAATTTGTGCTGATCCATTAACTTTATGGACCCCCCCACCACCATTGAAGGGCATCCAATTTGTTACAGTTAGGTTATAAACATGAGCGCCCCAGAGGTTTTGTTTCTAAGAATTCATAAGTTAATTATCAACAGTAAATCAATGATTAATGCCAACCTTATATGAATATGCTACCTGAGGTTTTGCTTTTGCTCAGCCGTCCCCTTACGACTCAGTACACTTGACATTGAGTTTATTAACGCATATGGGGAGTGCCTTCTTACACAACCTAGTTGAAACCTCTCTACAATAACGCCAATATTGTTTAGTGTATCAATAGGAAATATAAATTTTAGACTCTCAAACATTCCTTTTGCAAATATAATAGAAGAACAGGGAGCCCTGCAACAGATGGAATTGCCCCCACAGAGCCCCCACTAAACATCGAGTCAGTTTGGGATTACCTGAAGAGACAGAAGCAATTGAGACAGCCTAAATAGATTGAAGAACTGGGGCAAATTCTCCAAAAAGCTTGGAACATCCTTTCTGCCAACAACCAAGAAAAACTGTGTCCAGGTGTATCTACAAGAATTGGTTCTGTTTTGAAGACAAAGATGGTCACACCACATATTTAATTAGCTTTTTTAAGTTTACTAGACTTTGTATGTTAATTGATACATGAAAACTTTATGGCATCATTTTTGAAGACATCCTCATAATGCAAAATGTTACACAAGTGCCTACAAATTTTGCACAGTACTGTATATCTAAATGAGTCACTTACTTAGATGTTGTTCTGTAAGTGTTCCTTGTGGGAGGAGCACATCCCGGCATCAAATCAGCATTTACTGTCTGTGCCGTGCCCATGCAAAGACAGCTCTCATGGAGACAGGCTCCACAGGTTGTCAAGACAAACATTATGTTGGCTTGAGAAAGCCTGGACAATATTTTTAAAAGCTTAAAGTTTGAAAGTTAAGTTTAGGTAGGTAGGTAGATGGGTAGGTAGATAGGTAGATAGATAGATACTGGAGCAATTGGAGTGTATGGGAGCATGGTAGGCACTGGATCAGCTGATTCAGCACCGGCCATGCTCCATCACTGCCCGGCCACCCCTTCCTCCTCATCACAATATACTTATGCTCCTCCCTTTTAGGATAAGCACCCCATCTTTTACACAACTGCCTGCATTAGGCCATTGTTATTTACTGTAAGTCACTAGCACTTACATTATAAATAAATTCCCTTCCCGACTGGGTTCGAGAAGGAGTTAATTCATACTATATAACTATAGTTCATATATTCATCCTGAGTGCTCCCATCCTGGCTCAACACGAGGGTCACTCACTACGGCATACTCTTGTCGGTCGCCATCCCATGAGACTGAACTGTCATGCTTCCTTTCTGGGAGGTTATTTCGTGTTGTGCGCCGTGATGGGATTCTGTTCCCAACGTGTTAACAAACACATCAAGTGTGCCGAATCGTAAGGGAATGTCTCGGTTACGTACGTAACATCGGTTCCCTGAGACGAAGGGAACGAGACATTGCGAATGCTATCCACAACTACAAGACTCTTGAGGTATGAGCGATGCGCTCCTTGTTCTCAGTCAGAAATCCTGAGAAAATGGTGTCTGTGCACCTTTTTCTACAGACAATTTCACACCAAAACAGGCGGAGCTCAAACACCATAGCCAATAATAGAATATTGGCATCATTGTAGAGAGGTTTCAACTAGATTGTGTAAGATGGCACTCCCCATATGCATTAATAAACGCAATGTCTCGTTCCCTTTGTCTCAGGGATCCAAGGTTACATACTTAACTGAGACGTTCTCTTGCTTCACAAGACCAACTATATAGTCAAAAAACAATAAAACCGTTAAAGCTTCACAAACTTTTCCCCGTTCTGACTAATTAACTTCTGTTCAAGCATCCTAATTTCATGACATAGTTATGTAATTGTAGGAGCATGAATTATTTTATATTTATTATTGGTTATTTACTGTCACGTGGGGCTCAGGTGATCACTTCCGTTTTCTTTATTATTTCCTTTGGCGGATTGTTTGATGCTGTTTTTGGAAAGGGCGAGTGGCGGGAGCCAACTTTCTGTTGACCGCATTGCGTTCAGGGAATGAATCATGTCTGCATGTCAACCAAAACAATAAAGGTGAAATCAAGTAAGAT
This sequence comes from Moxostoma hubbsi, assembly GCA_032164185.1. NCBI lineage: Eukaryota > Metazoa > Chordata > Actinopteri > Cypriniformes > Catostomidae > Moxostoma > Moxostoma hubbsi. The sequence continues at coordinate 62,722,419 of JAVLUX010000002.1, read as the reverse complement.
CAGTCTATTGTCTTAATAATGATACGACGACCGAGTGCGAGCGAGTCACGAGCCATCCCGCTACATAACCTCTTTGTGGCTATTGGATGCCGCGAACAGTAATAATAATAATAATAATAAAACATGAGCATTGTAAATATATGTCTAAAATATATATTTGATATTCATGAGAGGGCACATACTTCATATAATATAGACAATGCCATTCTAAAACTACCTTTAAAATGATGACAAGAGTTTCTATGCCTTTTTCTTCATTTAGATTTAATATATGAAAATAAATCAATAAATATTGTCTGTAGTGACGAAGCATACAGTCTCCATTTGGCTTAGTTTTATGTTACTGCTGAACAAGCAAACACTTTGAAGAATGTACCAATGTGGGAGAAATGTATTAAAGTATGGGCATGGAAAGTAATTCTTATTTACTTAAGTTCAGCAATATTTTACATTGAGTGGAACGTTTTTATTCATATTCTAAGTTTTAAAAACTATTGGCTGATTAATCGTCTGTTTTCCCACCTTAGTTATCGGTATCTGCAAAGTGGTTGACCTCTAGTTGTAGTGATGGTTGTCCTTCTGCAAGTTTCTCCCATCTCCACACATGATCTCTGGAGCTCAACCAGAGTGACCATCGGTTTCTTGGTCACCTGACTTACCAAGGCCCGTCTCCCCCCATTGCTCAGTGTATTATAGCCCATACAGCTGAAAACAACACTTAACAGTTTGCTTTTGGCGCCCCTCTGTGGACATTACACCTGGAACATGGAGCTCACACGTGCCCATACGCCCAACAACACTTACCGTTTTGACCACTGGGGGCAATGTTTGCGGAGTATGGACCAATTATAGCTAAAGAAAAGTCAACCTACTGTTTCCAATTTCCCTGCAAAACCAGTTGATGTGTATCCCTGGAATGTATACTTACCATTCCTTTCATTCATCCGGGAGTTTGCGTTTCAGCATGACCCTGAAGTCTGCATTTATGGACATCCTAACGGTACACAACACGAGAAAGCAACAAGGTGCAAACTCAAGAAATACACTTAAAAAAAATGTCATCTTTACATATGTTTTTAATGTACAATCAAACCATCAATCATATGTAAAATTCTCCATAATTTACAACTATACCTCTAGTATAAATTAAAAAAAAAAAAAAGATCAATATATAACAACATTTTCTTAATTGATTAACAGGTACGTCAACTGCTAACGAGAACACAGAGGCCCCTGTCCACACCTGCTTGTTTGCTGTCAATCAGTGGGGAAGGTTGTAATGCTAGTCACCATTGAAACAAAGTAAAAGGACAGAACTTCATCGATCTGCTGAAAGATGATAATTCGCCCTTGTTATAGAAAAAAAAAAACATGCTAATGTGTAACTCATTATGGCCCGGGAAAACAGAAGGTACAGAATATGGCATTTAACATACAGAGTTATAAGAATAATTACCACCACAATTGTAAAATTTGTGTAAAAATGTGCCATGTATGCCCGCAAAAACAACTGGAGGGGACAACAGCAACAGTCACAAATAAACAAGATTTTAGGGTAGAGATTGTAGGATAGATGGCATGCTTAATGAAAATAAGACTGCAAAGGATATACGTGCAGTTCAATAGGTCTTAGGACATGTCTAATTTTACTTGTATCCGTCACAGCCTCTTTTTGAATGCAGCTAATTAAATATGGCATGTAGGCTTGCTAACATCCACCATCATCCATTCCTACAACCTAACATTTCCTTGTCATTCTCTTAATATCGTGAAATTCTACAATTGTGCCCAAGCATGTCTAAATCTTTGCCCATTTTGGCGTTTTTTAATATCCAAATATATAAGTTTGAGTTGGTTTACATGTAGTCATTTATATTAGCTTGTGCTTAGATTGAATGCTTTACATGCTATTAAACAATATGGGATGTTATCAATTAATTTTGGGGCTTTTGAATGTTTGATTAGCCAGACGATGATTAACAGTGGTAGAAATTGTTACACCAAACAGAACACTGAAGAAAAACCCCCAAAAACAGTTATAACGTGTAAGAACATAGAGAAGGGTGTACTAACTGTACTGGAGTCAAAAATCTTTTTAAATTTCTTTGCAAACCAAATATAAATTGGTAGTCAAACTTTTTGTTGTGTTGCAAATTACAATACATCAAATATTATAGCCCGGATGGACACTGTAAAGAAAAGCATTCTTTCTTTTTTGCCTTTCATTCCTAGTAACAAAAAGCACAAAGTGCTTTAGTCTGTCAGAGAGACTGTTGGCTTGTTACTCCCAATCCCAAAGCAGATTAGACTTACTGTTGTAGTGTCAAGGTTGAAGACAATTAATGAAGTTTATTTTCACCCTGTTCACCCCAACATCCTTTCCCTAGCTAGCATAAAAGCTAATTTTACATTTGATCATCTTGCCATTTTAAATACTTTCTAAATATTGCTTGCACAGCCAACAAATCTGTACGCACATCAAGGCTATTGAGCTTTTATTCGGGTTCACGAGTCATTGGGATATTAGGGTGCATTCACAAACACATCCTCGCTCCTTCACAACACACACGCACACACAAAACACAGGTAAACAATGTTATAGAGTCCGTTTTTGAATGTGACGGGGCAGTGACGGTGGGAGGGGTCATGACGGTATACGGTCCACCCTCTGTAGTGAAGGTTCCTCCACGCATTAGAGCTGTTCATCTTGACCTTTCACCTCTTTAAAAAAAACATTTCTCAGGCAGGAGGCAAAAAGAGGCCAAATAAGTATTCATGCGTGTGTGAGAGTTAGCTTTAGCATGTTAGCTTGTGGAGAATCCCCTCCATGTGGGGCATCTCAGACCAAACTCAAAGCAGCCAGGCTCTTCCTTGGAAGTCTCCTGGAATCCAGTGTATGTACCCAGAAGATGTGACCAGGATGGGTTCCTGTTTGGCTTAGTGTTGTTGTTTTTTTGGGGGTGTGGGGGGGTAAGGGTACCAAAGTGGCATGTGGTCAGAGGGATGGATTGTCCAGTAAACGGACCTCCTCTTCACTCTCTTCTTCCTTATAGCAGGAAGAGGGCACTAATTGAACATTATGGACTCTGGGTCTTGGTTGGTCATCTGGGCCATATGACGGAGGATATCTTTTTTTGTTATAACACCAAGGAGGCGCCTAGAAAAAGTGAGAAGGGGGAGACACAGACAAAGAATTCAGATTACTACAGCATTTTGGCCCAATGTGGAGAATACTGCAATCTTCTTTGTTGCCAAGTTTCACAGCTATGTCCAGTTGAAATGGATAAAATCGATTTTCTGAGATGAAACTGGCAAACTCTTACAAATTACTCTGATAAGTGATGCACTGTTTGACTCAGACAAAGCTTTGCTGTAGGCTTGGCAACAGACAGATGACAGTCTCTAGTTTAAAGAAGGGCAGAGAGTGTGGGAGCTCGTGCCATATTACTCAGTGCAGGAAACACTACATTATTTCTAAGAGCTGACAGCACCTTCACAGTGAAAAGAAAGTGTTGCAAACAAAAGTAAAACAGAGTGAGTGAGAGCCTCCATCTCGTCCACATACTTTGGCCTTGGTGAACATTTTCAAACAAATTCAAGAGCATATTTAAGGACTACAGTGTTGGGGAAATGTTACTTTTGAAAGTAACTAGTTTTTACATTAATGCCTTACGCCAACATTTTTGACAAAAAAAAAAAAAAACTTTTTATATTGTTAATTTTGTCTTGTTGCGTCACACTGGCAAAGTCCACATTCATACGGTAAATTGGAAAAGGCGCTTTCATTTTCCAAATGCTCCGTACTCACTGCTGCTTTTACCGGTTTTCCAAAAGTTGCTTAAATACCTTACTGCAACGTGCGAGAGAAAAAAAAACCTTAGCAACGAGGACCTGCGTCATTTTCACATATGGTTTAAAAAATGCAACTGTCCTCATGTTCTGCCGTTAGACAACAATTTCAAGTAAACTTTCCGTTGCCTTTGAAGGAACAGGTACAGGATGCGTGACGCACGTGTGAAGACATGTTTGGGGAGGTCAGGAGATCTTTGCGTTTTTTAACGCACCAGTTTGAAGACATCTTAATGGGTCTAAACTACTGAAGAGAAATGGTCTGGCATCTCATAGCAGTCATAGAAGCGCATGTGCCAAACGCCTGTGTATGCGCGCAGTCATATGGAGTACACTGACAGGCTCGTGTTCAACCGTACGCAGGTGGGAAGTGTTTGCATCAAAATTTAAGCATACTTTGGGTTTTATCTTACAAAAACGCCGCAACAACATGGGCCGCCATCTTAATTGTTTTAGACTGAATGGATAGTATGACTGCGTCACATGACAACAAATACAACGTTTTCAAATATCTCAGTCCACACTACTACGCAAAGTCAGCATTTTATAATCTATTCACTTGGGAGAGCATTTTCGAAAAGCTTGGCTTTCACTGGACAAAAATGCCATCTCAGTTTGGACGGAAGGCCAAAACAAAGTGAAATGAATGCGTTTTCAAACGAAAACATGTCAGTGTGGACGTGGCCTTATTTGCAGTGTAGACAATGTCACATGCACTGTGTACATTACTTTTACAAGCTCGATCTTACATCGATTATGCCTAATAAACCGACAATGCTTAAGGTCATGTAAATGCCTTAAATGGTTTCCCCAATCAGGGTACGGTCATAAATGATTTAAGAATAAACCGATACACACACAGATTGCCCATTACCCTGATTTTGCGTTTCAAACAAACACATTTATTAGCGTTCGCAACCAATGTCCTCAAGTGTTGTGCACATGCCTGTTTAAATTTTTGATGTTAAAAGCAGAAAATAACATTTCAAATCTCATGTAAATGCCGTTTTCTAAATGAGACAACTATCTTTTTGTTATAAGCTTATTGGTGTGCATGAAAACACACTCATTATTGTATAACTCCTATAAAAAAATAAGTAAATTAGCTTTATTACTTGTTGTAGTTGTCACATTGCACTGCTCACCTACACAACAAACAGCACCAGAGGTTTTCAACTGTATTTGTCAGTAAATCCATTAAATTCATTCAAAAGTAACGTGTGCGGCCCATTTGACAAACTAACTGCAAATTCAGGAATACTTTACTCGTTACTTCCAAAAATGTAATTTGATTACTTAACCGGATGTTTTTGCACCCCATTACCCCACAGCTGTCTGTCTAAATGGATCTAGTGTATCGTTATTCTTGAGGATGTTGCTGAAATGTTGGCGTTTTACAACCAAACGTTTCACATTAAATATGCTCTTGAATGTGTGTCACGTAGTGAAGGTGAGACAATTTGACAAGAGCTAGACATGTTGCGAGTCCATCCAAACAGAGATAAAGGCATGAAACTCTTGTGAAATGATTGTCAAACCTTTGTGAAATGTTTGTGAAATGTCTGCAAAATGTTTGCGGACAGGGATAAAGTAATAAGGTCAAGCATCAGACAACTGAAATAGGACAGGTTGTGGGATCGGAGACAGGTAAGGATTACTGGTTTGGGGAAAGGTACAGCTGCCCACATACTACAGGTAGTGCAATAATTCTACAACACAGCATCCTAGTAACAGCTAATGACTACAAAGATGAATAAATAGATATGTTGGTGAATGAGAAAATATTATGCTACACACGACAGTTACTCGCCAATCGTTAGTGGCGGAGCTGCGCGAGGGGTCAGATGTCATCGATCTGTAGCCCAGCGGACGCAGACCAGGTGCCCCGAAGTGGAATTTAGCAATAAACAAAAAGGAACACAAACAAATCAAATTTAGATGAGGAACATCACGGCATGTGTATTAGATGTGCTTTGTGAGTACACGTGCACAATGCAGAACTGAAACTGTGTGTTTCACCACGACACTACAGCTGTGTGACACACTACTCTACTCTTTGGGGATGGCTGAGGATAGGAGCAACAATCACAAAAACATGATGTCTGCTGAAGTGTTTCGAAAGTCCTGTAGGCAGGGTCCAAAATGTCATTAAGAAATGAATTTAGCAGTTAGATCATTGTGTCATACACTCAGTGACCGCTTTATTAGGAACACCTGTACATCTACTTATTGATGCGATTATCTAATCTGCCAATCATGTGCAACTTTGAGGTGGATGGGCTACAACAGCAGACAACCACGTCGGATGCCACTTCTATCAGCCGATAACAAAGCGGAGGCTTTTCAAGCCTGAAATACTTTTTCCAATGCAATCAGTTCCCTACGGATAAAACCAAGTCCAGTCCTACATTTTTTTGAAGTTGAATATCCTTTATCAACCGAAAATATGAGACATCATAGAAGTAAAATGGGCTGTGAACTTCATGTTCATTTTAATGGACGAGGCTCAAATCATCTTTCTACCATTGCTTCGTTAATGATGCACTATGTTGAAAAAAATGCAATTACTTCATTTAATTATTTGCCAAAGCTATTTTTAGTGTGAATTTTTCAGCACTTGGTGTGTTAACTTTGGACCCTGCATGTAGGACACTTCTCCTATGGCGTCATTTTTATATCATCAGAACCTGAATTTTCACAATTCAGGTTGTGAAATTCAAGTTTTAATTATTAAAGTTTTAAATTTCAGGTCGTGAAATTCGGGTCTCAATATTCAGGTTGTTGAATAATGGTTGAGAAATTCAGGTGGCAAAATTCAAGGATGACATTCGGGAATGCAAGGAAGAGCAAATAAGCGTTGATGCACCTCTCTTTTGGACAATCGCAAAGTGGGACACTTTGAAAGGGACACTTATTATAATGTTTCATTAATGTGTTTTGAAGAAAAGATCAACTTAATCAGTAAATTGCATCATTCACCTAACAGCATAATTTATTTATGATATGGGTATTTACCAAATGTTTGTACTAATGTACAGATTTTTATGTTTCAGAAGGAAATTGGTACTTTAATTCACCAAAGTGGCATTCAACTGATCACAATGTATAGTCAGCAACTCAAAAACAAACACAAAGACAATGTTAAGCTTCATTTAATGAACCAAATAGCTTACAGCTGTGTCTGATATAATGGCAAGTGATTTTCTAGTACCAAATGATCAATTTAGCATGATTACTGAAGGATAAGCTGCTGGAAATGGGGCCTGTCTAGATTTGACCAATAGTGATGGTGCTGTTTTTTACATCAGTAATGTCCGGACTATACTTTGTGATCAGTTGAATGCCACTTTGGTGAATTAAAGTACCAATTTCCTTCTGAAACATAAAAATCTGTACATTAGTACAAACATTTGGTAAATACCCATATCATAAATAAATTATGCTGTTAGGTGAATGATGCAATTTACTGATTAAGTTGATCTTTTCTTCAAAACACATTAATGAAACATTATAATAAGTGTCCCTTTCAAAGTGTCCCACTTTGCGATTGTCCAAAAGAGAGGTGCATCAACGCTTATTTGCTCTTCCTTGCATTCCCGAATGTCATCCTTGAATTTTGCCACCTGAATTTCTCAACCTGTATTTAACAATCTGAATATTGAGACCTGAATATCACGACCTGAAATCCACCTCTTGAATAATACAAATTTGAATTTCACAACCTGATTTTTTTTTTTAGGTGAATTCACACAAAATAGTTTGAAATATTTATAATTAACAGCAACATTTTTCGATAACATCAAATTATACTCAAGTCTTTTTTTCAAGATCATGAATTCAAATTCAAGTTCTGGTGATATAAAAATGACACCATATTCCCCTGACCTTAAGGCTGCATTTTAATTTTTTTTTTAAAGTGAGATCAATGAGGATTTTTGCCAATTTATGACATCATGTGGTCGAATTTTTTACTATACATAATCAAGACTAGCTTAAGTTAAGACATTCGTTTTTTTTTATGGAACCATCCAGAACTGTCTTTTTTCACTCAAGTTTTGTGCGTCCCTCCTAAGAGGTGGAGTCTAACAGGCAGAGTGGGAGGAGCATGGGCGGGGCTAATCACCAAGGGCTCCACGTGCTGCTTGAGCTCTTCCAGATGTTCTAAAATATTCTTCTTTGTGATGATGCCCAATACAATCCTGCAACACACACCGTGATGACCATCACTTAGCAACAAAACTTTCACCACAACTCAAGTGCAAACAAACAGAAATAAAAAAACAAGACAAGTAACTAGACAACAGAAGCAATTGAAACTTAAATTTCCGAGATTCTAAGACTATCAACTTAATCAGGTGCTTAGAGCTGCAACTTAAATAAATACTGAACAGAATTAAACTGCAAACATTAGCTGCCAATATGTGCAATAAAATAAAAAAATCATTATGGGAGTAAATATAATAAGAGGAAGTTTCAGCTCAATGAAATCTACTTTACCATCCAAATGTTTCTAAAGATATATATTTTTCTATTTTGTTTGGAGGAGGTACTGTTATCGATCACTCACAATAGGTGTAGTCTGAATTTTTTGTAGTCTTTTTGGAGTCCAGAGAGCACTATTGTTAAATCAATAGTTCAATTCTGGCATCGTTTACTCACACTTGTGCTGTTTTGGTGTAATCAGTGTAGAAGATCTATACCTCACTGTGTGATACTAACTGGTGGTCCTCTTTTATATGTAAAGAAACAAGCCCTACACATGAACTACACATTATTTCAATATAAATGTACAGTATAGCCTATTAAGGAAAACTTTATTGTTAAAGGAAGTTCACCCAAATACGAAAATTTGCTGATAATTTACTCACCCTCAGGCCATCCAAGATGTAGGAGTTTATTACGTGACCTTACCAACGAGCTTACGTCATCCCTCTATTGAGTGCACGTCACAGAGATGTATGGAAGTGAACATTTGTAGTTAAAAAGTATACTAGTATTGTTTTGTTTCTCAAAATTATCAATCGTGTGGGTTCAGAAGAACTTTATTTGTCGACTGGAGTCGTGTGGATTATTTTGATGCACCCCAAATATGCATTTTGGTCTGTCAAAAAATGGAGTACATTCACTTGCATCGTTTAGAGGCGGCCGCCTGAAATGAAATCCTAAAAGTCTTAAATTCTGTTTTGATGAAGGAAGAAACTCCGATACATCTTGAATGGCCTGTGGGCGTGTAAATTATCATAACATTTTCATATTTGGGTGAACCAACCATCTACCACTTAAATGTTGTTAGTGTGGAGCGTTCACATATTGTGCGCCACTCTGAGAGCTCGAGCGCATCACCAGCCTGTGTGTGCCATGTATGAGTGTCAATATCCTACATATTTACTTCTCAAAACACTACCTTTTTGAGACAGGACAGGATGGTGAGTAAACGGTGACAGAATATTCACTTTTTGGGTGAACTATTCCTTTAACCTCAAAATGACTCTGTTAAATATGTACTGCAATGATCACAGCACCAAAGCAGGGAGCTGTATGTGTGAGTGTGTGTGCACAGTGGTTTAGCAGAAGACAAGCAGCTGAGAGGCACGTGCATCAGTATGTGAATCTCAGACGCATGACACCACAAACTGAATCCCACCAGCAGATGTGTGCATGTGTGTCTGCTGATGCGGTATGTGTTAGTCACATTGTTCACTGAAATTTTGCTCTTCTTTGCACCAGCGTCGCAGCGGATACTCACCCGTTGTGCGTCACAAGGCACTGGCGCAGGCCAAGCTTGCGGAAAATGTCCACCACGATCTCCATGGGCGTATGGTCGGTGACAGTGAAGGGGCTCATGTCCAGGATGCTCCGGAGTTTCAGCGGTCGCGGACTGTCTGCGGGAAGGGTTGGGGCATGCTGTGTAAAATAAACCCTTGAGTTCAGCATTATTCCCTCCTGCTTACGGCGGGTGTTTTCTGAAGGGGGCAAAACAAGAGAGAAAAAAATATTTCAGTTTTCTTAATGGTGTATTTATAGGCACAACACATATGGTGTGTTTATACATTAAATAAATAAAAATACAATAACCCATTTTAACCAGTGGGAGGGACTTTTACATTCTAGAGACAGGAATTTGTACAATGCATTCATAAAGTATTCAGACATTTTTTCCACATTTTGTTATGTTGCAGCCTTTTGCTAAAATGTAAATAAATAAATAAAACAAAAATGACATCTATCTACACTCCATACCCCATAATGACAAAGCATAAACCAGATATTTGATGACACTGCAAATTTATTATGAACAAACTGAAATATCACATTGACATAAGTATTCAGACCCTTTGCTCTGACACTTGAAATTTAGCTAAGGTTCATCCCATTTCTCTGTATCATCTTTGAGATATTTCAACTAGGACTGTCGATTTAACGCACTAATTCAGTGATTAATTTGATCAAAAATAACGCGTTAGAAAAATTAACACAATTAATCGCCCCCGGACCATAATAAGGAAGATTCCTTCCTGAGAAATACAAGCTTGTAGTACCACCTGTCTACACCAGATGGCAGTAAGTGAAACTTCAGCTGTGTAAGCAACACACAGTTTATACAGTGAAGAAATCAACCCATCAGCAGACAGAACACAAACATGCGTAACATTCTTGCATTCAAACACTTGGAGCGTAAATCTGAACTAACTGATCTCCAGTTGTGTTCTAAGAATTAAACTATATTTAACTTGACTAAAAAATCTTTAACTTATTTAAAAAATGTATGTTTATGATGCAACGCATCCAAGACGCTACACAAGCATGTCTGACGCAGGTGTACATTGACGGGACCTTAAATAAGCCCTCATAATAAATCTCGAACTGATTGACAAATTCACTTGTGAAATGGATTGCTATGAACTGTATGCCAATGATTGACTTATGTTCAATAATATGGTAGTAAACAATACATTGTATTCTAAAGCCGCTTTTTCTTCTGCCACAAGAATGTAATGCATTTAAAGTTTCTGAATTTTTTTTATTTCATTTATATATATATATATATATATATATATATATGTTTTAAGATAACTATGTATCATTATTTCATTATTATATATTGAATTATTTTTATATGAGGGGCTTTCTCAGCAAATATTTGTAAATGCGAATATCGCAATTAATTAATCGGGACATAACATTTTTAATCGATTGACAGCCCTAATTTCAACACTTTGATTGGAGTCCACCTGTGGCAGATTCAATTGATTGGACTCTTCCTCGAGCTGCCTGCCTGGCCAAACTGAGCAATCAGGGGAGATGGGCCTTGTTAAGAGTGGTGACCAAGGACCCGATGATATCACTCTGGTTGAGCTCAAGAGATCATGTGTGGAGATGGGAGACACTTGCAGAAGGACAACTCCACTGATCTGGGTTTTATGGTAGAGGGGCCTGACCGAAACCTCTCCTCAGTGCAAGACACAAAAAAAGCAACTAAAGGACTCTCAGATATTTCCCCTCTTTCAATGGTTTTACTTCAATTAAAGGTTAGATTTCTGTGAATTCTACGAATGAAAGATCAAAAGGATAAACAAAGAGGATTTTTTTTCACAGCCTTCATTGTTCATAATTACAAAGGGTGTAATAAAAAGGGACCCAATATTTTTGGCCACCGTTATAGGTAAAATGTTTCTCTCCACATGGAATGCTAATGGGCTGGGCCACCCTATAAAAATGAAGGTTGTACCTTTCCTTAAGCGTAAAAAATATGATGTGTGTTCATTTAAGAAATGCACCTTTCTTCACAGGAAGCTGAAAAACTTGGTAGGGCATGGGGTGGGCATGTGTTTTGCAGTGCTAAGTGCTAAGAGTAAGTGCAGGGGAGTCATCACATTGATAAATAAGCATTTACAATTCAAGTCTCAAACAGATCAAAAGATAATTTAGGAAGAGTCATTATTGTTTTGGATGAAATACAGGGGCCAAACCTTACTTTGGCTAATATGTATGCACCCAAAGCTGATGATTAGAATTTTTTTTAATAGATCTTGAGGGGAAGCTACAAGCAGCTGGGATCCTTCATGATATGGTTTTGGGTGCTGACTTCAATCCTTTAATGGATCCAGCCCTTGTTCATAGTGATGCAAAGGTGTGTAGACCCTTTAGAGTAAGGTTGACACTTCAGAGGATGTGTCAAAATCTGGGTCTTACAGATATTTTGAGACTTCTGAATCCATCTGGGATGGATTTTTTTATGATATATTTAAGTCACTTATTCCATCTGCCACTGACTGCTCAATTGGAAACATTTTAGTTTCAGATCATACTTTGGTGTGTTCAGAGATGTTGCCACATATAGAGAAAACAATTATTAGATGGTGCTTTAATACATCCCTTCTACAGGACCCAGCATTTCAACAAATGTTAAAGACAGAAGTCAACGTTTATGTAGAAACCAACTGTTTCTCAGAGTCCTCTGTGGGTGTGACATGGGAAAAGGTTCTCATGTGATGTGGATAGGTGTGGGCTTCACAACATTTGTCTTGGGCAGGGAAGGTCAATGTTATAAAAAATAATTGTATCCCAAAATTTAATTATCTAAATTATCAGTTTCACCCCTTTGTGCTTTTTTGAATGGTAAACGACCTTGGTTGCATTTCAGTAAGTTACATATACCAATTGACATAGGAGGTTTAGGCCTTCCTAAAGGCTTTGCAAAATCTTTCTATCAAAATGCCTGGAGATGTAAAAATGCATCCCATTATTTCACAATTACATTCGGGTTTCCCGTACGTAACATTTTTATCCTTATCTAAATGTTTTTCAAGCATATGGCTGAACCCCAAATTGGGTGTTAAGTCCCCCTTTTGCTGGATAGAATGGATTGCGAGGGGTGTTCCTACACTTGGTGACCTTTATGGAGCTTTGAAATCCTTTGAAAATATAACAGCAATTTGGGATTTCTAGGTCCCAATTTTTCAGGTATTTACAGTTGCGCCAATTACTTTGTTTAATTTTCGGTGTCAGTAAACAGCCCCCTAAAGCTTCAGACACCTTCTGTATGGTAATCAAAGCCTTTGGAAAGGGGCATGAAGCATAAGCATATTATTTTTGTTGATTCAGAGTCTTGGTGATGGGGCCTTTAACAGCTCTTAAGAGGTTATGGGAAAGAGATTTGAACTTGATATTGGAGGATGGGGAGTGGGAAAGAATAAAAAAAAAAAAAAAATTTAAACTATGTTTAGGGATGAAAGGGTATGGCCTCATTCAGTTTAAGAATTTGCATAATTTTTACTGGACTCCCTCTAGATTGTTGAGTTTTGGTTTAACAGACACACCTAACAGCTGGCGATGTCATTTGGAGGATGAAGACATGGTACAGTAGCCTATGCTCTGTGGTTCTGTGCTAAGATTCAATTCTGGGCAAGAGTCCAGAATTTTATCTGCAAGGTTTTAGATCCTCTAATTTCATTTTGCCCGAGACTTTGTATATTGCGTGATGGGGCGGTTATTAAACTAGGTGACAAATATAATAAAAGCTGGGTCCAAACTAGCATAATGGCATACACTGGCATAAATTTCACATGGATACATTTTACAATTGAGTTCATCAAGCTGTCCGAGGTAAATTTGAGATATTCTTACAGTGTGAACACATGCATCAGACGGACACTTTTGATGCATCTCACTGAGGTTGCGTCTTGTTTCACTGGTGAATCTCTGGCACGTGTTTTAGGATGCTGTGTCAAGTTAAATGTAGTTTGAAATGTAAAAAAAAAAAAAAAAAAAAAAAAAAAGTTTCAAACTTTCTGTTTGTTGTCTGTATAGCTGCACGTTGCCTGTACAGCTGGATCGGTGCTTACTGCCCCCTGCTGACTAAGACTCGCAAAACATGAAGGTGGCACACAAGTTATCAGTAAAACCTTATTTTCAAAGGGAAGTACAATAATAACAAAAACATTCAGTAAAATAGAAAAACTGCAGTCATGGCAAGAGGAATTGAAATCATGCAGACTAAACTGAAATTATTTGTATGTTGTGTGTTGGTCTTTTTGTTACCTATTGCAATCGTTATATCCCTACGCAGTGCAAAGCCCACCAGTCTCTGCGACTCTTTGGAGACGATGACAGGGAAGCCATTGTAACTTGTTTCTGTGATTATGGCCTGCAGTTCGGCGAGCGTCATGTCATCCTGCGTGAGCACGGCCAGCGGTGGTTCGCTTTGACGTGGACGCATCACATCCCGTGCCAGTGTGGTGTGTGTGAACTCTTCTTTAGCATCAAGGAACGGGTATCCGTTCAGACGAATATGGGCCTCATAGATACCCTCTCGTCCAAACGCATCACCCACCCATTTACTGGTCATCACGGCTGCCATCAGAGGAACAATGTATTCTAGCCCGCCAGTCAATTCAAACACGATGACCACTAGAGACACCGTCATACGGGTCACACCACCTACAGAGAATGCAACATTTGCAAATAAGTTCACTGTCAAAGGCAAAACAGAAGAGCAGTAGAGCAACAGATGCAAACAAAGGATAAGCATGCATTCATACATACCCAGGCAGGCAGCAGCGCCCACCATGGCGTAGAGTCCAGGTGTGATGCAGTCAGCGCCCACCTCACACCACTCTCTGAACAGGAACCAGTCATGGTGATAATACGCCAGCTGCTCTACAGCGATACCCACAATTCGCCCAGCAATTGCACCGATGGCCATACTGGGAATGAACAGACCCGACGGGACCTTGCAGAAAAAAAAATATCACATCACATCCAATAATTCAGTTACCAACATAACTGAATTTTTTTCCATCGAAACATCAGTAATATTGACCACAAGAAATATATATGGGGTTTAATACAAATTAAGCTCAATTGACAGCATTTGTGGCATACAATTGATTACCACAAATATTTACATTGTCTCATCCCGCAATTTCTTTCAAAAAAAATCAAAAATCGAGGTCACAATGAGGCACTTATAGTGGAAGTGAATGGTGCCAATTTTTGGAGGGTTTAAAAGGAAGAAATGTGAAGCGTACATTTTACAAAAGCACTTCCATTGATTCTTCTGTTAAAACTCATGTATTATTTGAGCTGTAAACGTGTTATAGTAATTTTATGGTTTGTTGACATTACATCGTCATGGCAATGAAGTTGTATAATTGAATATAACTTTACACAGAAAAGGTTAGCATGTTATTTTATCACACTAAATTAATGTTTCTGTGCATATTGTTTGATGTTCGTCTAGCACTGAATAGTTCAAAAGAGTTTGGTGAAGAGCCCCTTACACTAGGCGGATGTATTTGGATGTTGCATCTTGCTCTCTTATAAGCGTTTCTCAGATTAAACAAAGTTTTTTTAACGCTTTGTCAGGAAAGGAGTAGGAAATGTGTGTCTTGAGATCCTTGTGTTCGGTTCCAGTCTGTTGTTTTCCGTCTGTTTGAACAACCCCAGGCCTGGACTCATAGACTGAGCCGCTTCACCACAGAGTTCAGCCGAATACCACTACTATCTGGTAATATTGCTACTCTACATACAACTGTACTGAATAAAAAAACAATGTGGTATTCCACTGTTATGAAGCTGGAGTAGTATACTGTGACATCAGTGCAAGTGTAACACCATGTGAACTGCCTATTGAAGCGTTTTCCCCCTCATTTGTTCTTTTGACTTAATATTTGAGAATATGTCCCAACTGAAACTTTGTATTAATTATTTTATGCACATTATTTGAAAATTGTATTTTATTTTTTTAACAGCAGGAATGTTCTTTGTAATAATATAATGGTGCTGTACGGTGTATGTATTTATTGCACCCTCTTGTGGACTAAGGAAACAATGTCAGTTTAAAAATCAGCTGACTTTAAAATCAGAATATTATTCCAATTTTGAAAATATTTAAGGAAAAAATTCCGTTAAAATTTTAGTTTCTCTGATCAACTGACAGCCCTAATTTACAGTGCATCCCAAATATGTAAATACCCAGTAGTTCTTGTGCTGTGGCTAGCTGACATGAAACGTGTCAAGAGCCATGTATGCAGTGCCGTAAAACCGATTCATCAAATGCAATGAATCAATCCCGAAGGGGGTCACTCAGACAGCAAAATTTTCAAGGGGGTGCCAACGTTAATACGGCATACTCCCCAAAAATGGGTAGTTGCACGTATGGAAGTACTTAAGGTTGAAGGATACATTCTATTGTTGAGATTTGTTTCACATTTAGTGCAAATACCTCAAATTAATGTGTTTAATAGCATTTTAGTTTGAAATGCTGTGGTATTGAAAATTAGGAGGGCTATGATCAACATTATTACAGCCGATGCGATTACAGATGTTCTTGTCATCTGATCAGCTCATACGGCTGCCCATTTATTAGGAGCTCTATTATAACTGGGTATATGTAAGCTTTCTTCTCACTGTAAATGTTGAACTTAATTTCCCTGTTTTGTTTTTTTTCTCCTTTTTCTCCCAAATTTAGAATGCCCAATTGCCAATATCCTCGTCCTAAGTCCTCATGGTGGCATAGTGACTCGCTTCAATCCAGGTGGCGGAGGAGGAATCTCAGTTGCCTCCGCATCCGAGACCATCAACCCGTGTATTTTATCATGTGGCTTATTGAGCACGTTACCGCGGATACATAGTGCATGTGGAGGCTTCATGCTATTCTCTGCGGCATCCACGCACAATTCACCACGTGCCCCACCAAGAGCGAACCACATTATAGTGACCATGAGGAGATTACCCCATATGACCCTATCCTCCCTAGCAACCGGGACAATTTGGTTGCTTAGGGGACCTGGCCGGATTCACTCAGCATGCCCTGGGATTCGAACTCACGAACTCCAGGGGTGGTAGTTATAATTTCCCTGTTTAAGTAAGACTACCATAGCCGTTGCTTAGTTTTGCTGACCAAAATACTGTAGGTCAGTTAATTGATAATCAAAATAAATAAACACAAAATGTACATTTTTTTAATAGACCTTTAAAAAACAATTAGGTTAACACAGAATATTATCTTTATTAGGATACATAGGCTTATTAAAAAAAAGTGTCAACCTGAAAACTGAACTTAAACTGATTAATTGGTATAACCGATATGTCTGTCTACCTCCAAATATTAGTATAGTGTCAAGCCTAACAGCAACCGGTAACAGTTCCATGCATTTTGTACAGCATTTATGAATCTTTGTTAATGTTAATTCATAGTTAGTTCACAGTGCATTAACTAATGTTAACTAACAAAGCTTTTGAATAAAAAAAATGTATATGTTGAAATGAACATTAACCAAGATAAATGAATGCTGTAAAGTACTACTCATTGTTAGTTCATATTAACTAATGTTGTTATCTAATGTTAACAAATGCAACCCTTTCAGAAACCACTGAATGCTCACCTTCAGGCCGAAGGTGAAGATTGTCATGATGATTTTGAAGATGAGCGCCAGGCTAAGCTGCCACATGGCAGAGTACACGCCGGGCATGGCGGCGGCATCCGAGCCCTCGGGGTACGCCTGACTGCCGTTCATCTGACTGCGGTACTGGCAGAGCTGTGATGACTCCAGCGGGCCACAGTCAGTAAACAGCTCTTTAATCAGTTCACTGGTGTTCTGCCGTGTGTAAGGGTTCGGGAACGCTACGATGGCTGTGATGGCCGCCACTGTGATCACCTCCAGCACCGGGTACTTACCTGGCATGACACAGATATGCTTGAATTATTCAACTTGTTATACCATATGTATTATGGTATCATTAATATATTACATCGAAATAAACATCATTACTTCAGGGCTGTAGGGCTGACGATTTAACACGTTAATTCAGTGCCATTAATTATACAAATAATAACACTTTAAACAAATTAACGCAATTAATCATGTCCCCGGACCGGAATACAGAATATCCCTACCATCAGAGCAATTCAAGCTTAAAGTACCACCCGTTTTCAGCAGGGGGCAGTAAGTGAAACTCCAGCTGTATACACGACACACAGCTATACAGAAAACAAACCAGGCTTGCTTAACCCTATCGACAAAACAAAATGAGGATGCATTCTTGCGTTCAAACCAAAGACTGGATAGATGCAATTCTGAATGTGTTTTAAGTTTTAAACTACGCTTAACTTGACAGCAACCTAAAACCACTGTGTTTATGACGCAACGTAACTGAAGTGCTCAAAAAGCAACCTTCTGACAAATGTGTACATTGGCACATCCTTAGAAAAGCCCTTATAATTAATCGATCAGACAAATTCACGAATTCAATTGCAAAATGCTTTTGATGTGGACTGTAGGCCAATGAAAGGCTTATGTTCAATAATATGGAAATAAATATAAAGCCTTCTAAAGACACTTTTTGTGTTATCAATTATTTACTTTTCTGCCACAATAATGTAATGCATTTTAAATATAACAATTATATACTGAATAATTGTTATTTGAGGGGCTTTCACATATATATTTATTTATATTTATTATACATCTATATATTTCATGTAGGGCTGTCAATCGATTAAAAATGTTAATAAAATGTATAAAATCACATTTAATCGCATATACAAATATTTGCTGAGAAATCCCCTCATATAACAATAATTCAGTATATAATGATGAAATAACTATACAAAGTTATCTTTAAATATTATATTTGCATCATAAACAAAAAATGTTTAGGTCACTGTGTCAAGTTAAATATAGTTTATTACTTGGAACACTTCTTGAGATCCCTTAGTTTGAATTTGCGCTCCATCAAGTGTTTTGAATGTAAGAACGTAACGCATGTTTGTGTTGTGGATGTTTGTTTTCTTCACTGTATAAATAAACTACGCATTGCCACACAGCTGAAATTTCAATTACTGCCCTCTTGAGTAAACAGGTGGTACTACAAGCTTGCATTTCTCAGGAATCTTCCTTATTACGGTCCGGGGGCATTGCGATTATTCGCGTTAATTTTTTTAACACGTTATTTTTATCAAATTAATCGCACTGAATTAACACATTAAATCGACAGCCCTAATTTAATGTTATTAATTTTATTAAAAACTGTATTCGATTGACAGCCCAATTTAACATGTAATCATAAAAATCTAATTATATCAATTATAATTGACATAATCAATATAGTCATTTAGACAATTCAAAGAGATTACATTAATGTAACAGACAAGTTAGATGAGTAGACCAGTGATTCGAGCCATTCCTAGAGGATCACTATATCAGCACATTTTGGAAGTGTACTATATTCAAGGTTATTATTGTTAATGAAAACGATTACTGAGACGAATACTAGCGAAAAATATTTTTGTTAACTAAAATAAAAATGAAAACAAACTATAAATGTGCATTACAAAAACAACGAAAAAAAACAGTCATATAGAAAATTACTTTTCGTTTTTCAATCATTGTTGGATGATCAGATTTAAATAATCTATCAAGCCTTATTTCTATTTTTCTCAGTTCATGTTTACTAATGTAGTCAACTAATGTTAACAAATGGAACCTTATTGTAAAGTGTTACCATTTTTATAACATTTATTAATCTTGGTTAATGGTCATTTATAAAGCTACACTTGTTCATTTTAGTTCATAATGCATTAATGCTTACATGTACCATATATTAACATCATTTTTAATGTAAAAAATTAACTTGTATATGTTGGAATTAACATTAAGCTAAATAAGAGCTGTGAGTGTTGTTCACTGTTAGTTTATAATAGCTAATGTAGTTAAATAATGTTAACAAATGCTACCTTATTGTAAATGTCACGTTACAGATTTGATGTGGTGTTCTAATGTATGAAAACTACAAGAAAAACTAAAGAGAGACATTCAAAAAATAAAAACAAAATAAAAACTTTTTGATAACTGATTGACAGACCTATTTATTAGTAATAATAGTTATTATAGGTCAAACTGGTGGTCCACTGATATTGTTTTTCAATGGCTGATGAATAAACAAACAATGCATTTTAACAGTAAATCAGATGTACAAAAAGTGAAACAAACACTTATTTTATGCAATATTTACTCAAATTTGCATAAACTTGAAAGACGTTGAACGGTCATTCAATTGTTGACTAGGATTGTTGATTTCTGAACACTTTCACTTGTCAAGTATTTACCAAAGCGTGTGGATTTGCGGCGATGACACCAGGCGATGTTGGCCCGGATGAAGAAGGCCCCCCACAGGCCACCGAAAACCCCCAGCAGAATGAAGGGGAAGAGCTCAAACAGGTACCAGGGCGTGTGATACTCCACATAGAACAGCACCAGCCGACTGTTCCCGAATGGGTTTATGGAGCGCAGCACAAATGCAGCAACAAGAGCAGCGAAGAACGAACGCCACAGAGTCTTCAGAGGGAAGTAGTAACTGACCTGAGAGAGAGAGAGAGAGAGAGAGAGAGAGAGAGAGAGAGAGAGAGAGAGAGAGAGAGAGAGATCATCTGTTAAATGTGGTTGCTAAGGTGTTCAAATAAATTTAGCCCACTGAAAGCCCAAGTCTCTACGATACTCTGGTAGATGTAGCTTGGGGTAACATACCACAGAAAGTGTCAAAAATGCCCCACATATTTTAAAGGTGCGGGCAAAAATGCCATTGTACTATTTGTATTCTACCATAACATCATTTTCTGATATCTTGTGCTCTATTTACAGTTATCTGGTGTTCATTTGGTTTAAACTTTGCACATCACTACTCAGAACACAGTGAACATACGTACAATTCATCTCTCTTCTCTTACATGAAAGAGGGAATCTCACCTCCTCCAGACTGAAGAGGACTCCTCCAATAGGAGCTCCAAAAGCAACCGACACCCCCGCAGCAGATGCCGCAGACAAAACCTGAGTCATACAGAGCCGTAGGAACAAACCAAAGTATTATTTCTAAGTTACCACACATTGGTGGCTTTAAATTACCATCAATGTCCATGTTTGCTAAGGATGTCTAACCTCACGTTTCTTCGCCTCGTTTTTGCTGTATTTGGGAAAGAGGTAGGAAAAAATGTTGCCACAGCAACAGGCCACATGGACCAGTGGACCTTCCTTCCCGAGGCTGAGACCCGACGCCACAGCCAGTACCAGAGTGATGGTCTTTATTATCAGGGTCCATTTCCCCAGGTACCCTCGAATAATAAAACCACTCAGGATGGTTTTAATCTGATAGACAGAAATGACAGACAATCCGAGACACAAAAATGACATGGTGCACATTTCAAATGATCAAAATGTTAACAATAACAGTTTTATGGCAGGATGTGTTTTTGATCAATTAACTTGAGCAATGATCAATGAATGAAGCATTTGTAGTTAACCTTTTTTGATTAATCAAAAACTGTGCATAGTGCTTTTGTAAAACTTATATAACTTAACTTTTAAGCATAACCACAGAAACAGTGCCATATCAAAGCAAATACTGAGCTGATTCAGACCTGTCAAACAGCTGAATCCATGAGAACATTTGGTAATCCACAGCAGACCAACAATCCACTGATATCCAGAATACTTAATTATAATATGTTCACATTAATTTAGTTAGATATATAAAAGTTAAACTACATCCTGAATAAAGCAGTGATCTTAAAGGGATAGTTCACCTAAAAATGTAAATTTCTCTCATTTACTCACCCTCATACCATCCCAGATGTGTGTGACTTACTTTCTTCTGCTGAACACAAATTAAGATTTTTAGAAGAATATTTCAGCTCTGTAGGTCCATGTAATGCAAGTGAATGGTGATTAGACATTTGTAGCTCCATAAAGCACATAAAAGCAGCCTAAAAGTAACCAATATGACTCCAGGGTTTAAATCATCTAATACAAATCTCCAATTTTACTTTCAGATGTAAAAGTGAAAGTGGAGATTTAAAGTAACAAAGGACTTAAAATTGTATCTGTTTCTCACCCGCACCTATCATATCACTTCTGAAGACATGAATTTAACCACTGGAGTTGTATGGATTATTTCTGTTTCCTTTGTGATTTTTGGAGCTACAAAAGGTCTGATCACCATTAATTTGCATTGTGTGGATCTAGATGAAATATTCTTCTAAAATTCTTCATTTGTGCTCTGTAGATGAAAGAAATTAATTCACATCTGGGATGGCATGAGGGTGAGTAAATGATGAGGTAAGTACATTTTTGGGTGAACTATACATTTAAGGTGCTTTTTGGTCAGTTAATGTTCCTCCAGAAACTGCAAGGAAACTCCCACTTCTTGTTTTACAACTCACGAGTATGAGAGCAAATGCAGAGGGATTTTAAACTTCAGAAGCAAAAATGGCAAGACTTGAGAAGTTTGTTTCATTTCTGCGAAATACCAAAACGAAATAAAAAAAACTATAATAACCCTGCCTGTATCTAACACTGATCTGAACTGGGTGTGCCAAATTAGGGTGACACTCAAAATTTGTAGTGTTAAGTTCAAAGTATACATCGGTCAGATGCGAATGTTAGGCAAATTAAATCATTAGCAGAGTGATCGAGCACGATTTTTCTTACTGTGCGTACTCTGAACGGGCAGAATGTGCATGCGCCTGGAATTATTTGCACTTATTAGTGGGTCCACAAGGTGGCAACACTCACATTTGAGCCGTTGCTTTTACAAAAAAGCGTTTAAAAGAGTAAACAACGGGAGACAAAGGTGAAAACAACAACAGTGGATTGTTCACATCAATAACACGTGTGTGTGGAGGTCAGGAAATACCATGCGCTAAATGTCTGTGAATGTGCACAGTCAAATGAAGTATAATTTGAAAGATTAGCATTCGACTATATACAGGCGCTAATTGTTTACGTCCAAACCAAAGTACACATTGGGCTTAGTAGTCAACCAGAAAAGGATTGATACACTGGAATAGACATTCCAAAAAAAGCATCTTAACAATTAAATATATTGTTTGTTTAATTTCCATACCATTTAACACAAGCCTATCACTGGCCTGCAGTCGCTTTTGGAGCGTCTCGTTGCGATTTTGTTACAGGATTCAAGTATCTCTAGCCATAAATGCATTTTTTGGCCGTTGTGTAAAGTTAAATGTAGTTTGAAATTTTAAAATGCATCTCAAAGCACCTTCACTCCATCCAGCTGTCTGTTTGTGGCCTTTATTGCTAGAGTTGAGCTTACTGCCCCCTGTTGACTGAGACTCATAAAAACACAGAGGTGTTACTTCACGTTTGAATTTGCTTCATTGCTAGAAAGAGTCCTTATTCTAGCTTAGCATTCATTCCCTTCAATTCAATCAATTACCTCAGGTATTCCTGACCCACAGGCATAGGGGGCGAACACTTTCACTAGAGACACAGCCAGGAATGCAAAGGACAGCGCCCAGAACGTGAACATGAAGTAGTTCATTATATAGGAACCAGGACCCTAGAGGACACAGATATCAAGGAGTAAATAAAGACAAACTCCAATGCCATGTTACATTTCACCTGGTGTACAGAAAGATGATTTTCTGACCTCTGCCTGACCAAGGATGAGTTCAGCCCATGTCTTCCACTGAGGGCACTTGTCTCTCTCGGCAAAGGTGGTCTCGTTGGAGCCCCAGCAGCACTGCTCATGGTTAAACCACATGGCACTGAGACACACCCCCTCCTTTAGGTCATTCAACCAGTCTGCGGCGATGTCTATAACACCTGCTAATGCTCCTAAGGGGACAAGGGAAAAAAAAAAATCCGACGATATGAGGTCTTTAAACAAATCAGTGTTTAAATCTCTATTGTGTCATTCCTGTACCCCTAATCACAAAAGTGGAACCCCAAAAATCTTTCTAAACACTCCCCATCTTCCATTGGTAGGACAATAAGATAGTCTTGCCCCAAAATCCCACCATTGGTTGAGCCATTTACATTCTCTTCATATTCTTTACACATTTCTTCATTTTCCGACTTGGTCCAAAAATTGCTGAACACATTATTGGAACAGCCAGAATTGGGGTC
This sequence comes from Moxostoma hubbsi, assembly GCA_032164185.1. Taxonomy (NCBI): domain Eukaryota; kingdom Metazoa; phylum Chordata; class Actinopteri; order Cypriniformes; family Catostomidae; genus Moxostoma; species Moxostoma hubbsi. The sequence continues at coordinate 62,698,645 of JAVLUX010000002.1, read as the reverse complement.
ATAGATGCACACAGGGTCAAAGTGGCACAGGTGACTTGGGCATTGTTCACACTGCACACAATTCACTATATGGACCACATGGCACTTTTAGTCAGATTAGAAGTTATATTGTAAATCCATCATAGTGGTAGCACATGCACTCAGACAAAGCAAGTACAATTGGGGCAAGAGAGCCAGCCTACGAGCAAGGCTAAAAGCAATCCCAAACAAAGTAGCCCTGCCCAACCAGTCATCAACAAAATGGACAAAATCAGACTAAAGGCCAATTCACACCAAGTCCGTTTTTGCCAGTGTTCTTTCCGGTCAAGCTTTTGAATGTGAATGATGGATTCCCATGTCACTATTCACATCCGGTACGAGACATTGTCCGCTGAAAAGCCAAAGTAGATTTTTACGGAGAGCAGGAAAAAAAAAATGTCTTCAGAATGCTGACTGACAAATGAGATTAAAGCCGATCAGTTTACCAAGCAGACAGGATAGCAGACATTTGGCAAGAACAGTGCAGGAGTTTGAATACATAAGTACACATTGCTCTCCAGACCTATAATTTGATGAAGTGCAGGCCATTTTTCATAGCAAGGGAGTGTACTGCCTTATCACTGCAATGCACATACCCCTATAAGTGTGATGGTCAACTTGCCACTGTCTCAACCAGTCTTAAATCCACCACTATCGTTCCTGTGCCCAAACAGTCTACAGTGAAATGACTTAACGAGTTCCACCCAATTGCATTATCCCATCATTATGAAGACTTATATTATCACACATCAGAGCCATCATTCCTAGGGATCTAGACAGCCACCAGTTACGCCGACTCTCCAATCAGCCTTGAACGGAGCACTCAAGATGCTTGATAGATTTCTTAAACAATAATCCCACTATTACTGTGAGGTGAGATTCTCACCCCGACTAGCAACGTCAGCAAAGGCTCAACCCACCCAGGGCACAGTCTGTTTGTCCCCTTGCCATCTAGGAAGAGGCACAGAGCAATCAAATCCCGCACAAACAGACTGAAGCTTCACAGCTTCTTTCCCAGGGCTGTTGCCGCCATTATTATTTTTTTTAATGAAAATTATATTTACTCTGTGCAGATTTCATTAGTTTTTTATTAGTCGCAATCCTATAAAAGCTGCTACAAAGTTTGTAATGAGAAGTGTAAAACGAAACCATCAAGTTAACTTCAATAAGCATTTGTGTTGCAGGATTACCGAATGATTCACTCAAAACAAAAGATCGCCTGAGGATAGGGTTTAGTAATTAATATTCTTCAGAAAACAGACTGATTAAACTAGCATAACTGCTCTGCGGCTGTTCTAGACAATCTTCTGCAGATTAGTTTTACTCAATTAATTTTTCTGCCAACCCTACCGAAGAGAAAGCTTATAGCGTGCATTCATGTGCAGTGTGTGTGTGTGTGTGTTTACCTGATGCGAGTCCTGTTAGCGTAACCACAAGCCACCCTGACCAGGCATCGTACAGACTCTTGGTGAACTCCCATGCTGATTCCTTCTTTTTGCTGTTTATCTACAAGGACCAAAAAATGTGTAAATGCACAAATATACTTATATAAAAAATATGTTTTGATGTGTTATACAATCGCACTATATATTAATAATCGTAACACAAGACATAGACTGATAATTAATTTGATCTATATATTTTTTTTTAATCGATATTCATAGTTAGTTACCACTAACAAGTTAGTGGTTCCTTAGTTAAGAAAGCAACTCACTAAGATTTGGTATGAAGCCAAAGACAAGCAGTTGATAATGAGTTACCTTGCGATGTCGTTCTCTGTCTTTGCATTTCTCCCTGACCCAATCGATGGTGTGGAAGTCATCGTAGGTGCCCACACCTGGTATGGGCTCCTCTAGCAGATCCAGCAGGTGAGTGGAGATACTGGCCCCTCCTCCACCCCCACCATTAGACATGGCGTAGTTCGACCCTAAACAGAGAAAGAGAAGAGGGTTAACAAATTGCTAAATTATGTGCAAGTAGTGCTTAAAGGTGTCATGGCATGAGGAATAATATTTTTCTTGATCTTTTGTCACATAAGAGATCATTGAACTATAAAAACATATTGCAAATTTCAGAACTTAAATCTACCCAATTAATAGAAAAGAGAAACCAGACTCTAGAAACGGGCTTTGACCATTATCACGCATATCATGCTGCTTTTAAAACAGCTGTGCTGTTTCTTGCTGCTTTAAAGGTGTCTTGTTTACTAACATTATAAGTGGACCTAAATGGATAATAAAATAATTATTAAAAAAAAGAGGTTGTCATGATCCCTTTAACCCCAACACTAAATATTGAACTTATTAACTTCTACCATATCACTTGTGCTATGAACATGAATGTCTCAAATCGCTTGGCTTGTTGAGGAGAGGTTTTTACTTTTTTATTGTCTAAACAACAGACTTGCATTCACAGAGAGACCTGAGCCATATGTAGGGACCAGAATAGGGCTAGGCAATAAAACAATCTTGATTTTATTGAAAAAAAGATGACAAAAAAAAAAATAATTCTGATAAAATTAAGTAATTCCCGGAATTTAGCCTATGTTCTACATCTAGACAATCAGGTATGTGTCGCTAAAAACACAAAGTTATACACAAAACTATCTAACCGAACTGTAATGAAATAAGCTGGTTATTAAGTATTAGCTTGCTAGGAGCTACCTAGCCCTGCTGTCATGCAAACAGTAAAGAAGCCAGGTAGCCGCTAGTTAGTTAGTCACACACCATATGTAATGGAATAAATCCTCAACTGAGCATCCTTTTTAAACTTCAAAAGGTAGCTTACCCTGTGGAGTTTATATTCATCCCTATTAATGGAATGGATTGTATATCATGATAAATATTGAACGACAATATTTTTGGATATTTCACCTAGATCTAGACCAGAATTTCATAGAACTTGTGAATGTGCTGTTTTGAATAGGTGGAAGCAACCAAGCACCCAGAACATTCTAGAATCGGTGGTAATTTTGCACATGCAAGCAACACAATTTATTTTTCAGAATCTTACAGGAGGAATGGTGATGGCTGAAGATGGTAGAAATACATAACATGTACACAAATGATTGTGTACGCAAGCATTTACAAAGTCTAGACTCTAAATTGCATGTTCAAGGATCACTACTACCACCATGTTGTCGGTCGCTCTGACTCAATGAAGGCAGAGATCTGAGTCATCTGGGTGACAGATTGGACGTGTTCTGTTCTGAGGGCGAGTCACTCGCCTGTAACTGAAGCACAAGAGCTAATAATCAGCTAATCAGCTTTCCAAACATATCCAGTGCTCGAGGTCAGCCAGACGTGGGTCGACACATTAGGCACTTACAGCTCTTCACTGTCATACATTAGAGCTTAGGGCAGGGAAAGAGCAACCTATTTATATATAAAAATGTATATATTATAAATCTAAACATTTTTTTGGGAATGCCCATTTCCCAGTGTACTCTAGGTCCTCGTGGTAGCGTAGTGAATCCGGAAGGTGAACCTGAAGGTGGCGGACGACGAATCTCAGTTGCCTCCGTGTCTGAGACAGTCAATCCGCGCATCTTATCAAATGTCTCATTGAGCGCATTACCGCAGAGACATAGCGCGAGTGGAGAAATTGTGCATGTGTCAATTTGGCTGCTTAGGAGACCTGGCTGGAGTCACTCAGCACGCCCTGGATTCGAACTCGCAACTCCAGGGGTGGTAGTCAACGTACAAGTGGTAAAAACACAAAAACAGAGCAGAGATCCATACAAATAAAACAAGTTGCAGATTATATGAATACGAACTTATCTTCACAACTATATATACTATTTATTAAATCATGCATTTTTTCCTTTCTCGTAGATTTGGTATATTTGATTATTTTCAACAATTAGTGAGGATGATGGAGAAGGTTAATGAGTTAGTGGAGGTCACTAGTGGAGGTCAGTGAGAAAGAGAAGTCGGAAGATACGGTTTCATATCTGGGTAGAACAGCGAGCAACACACACACTTTGGTTCCCTGCTATAGAGCCCCCGCAGCAGGGCATTTGGGTGACGTCTCGGCGGCATACTCGCTCAGCAAAGCGACATCACTCTCCCATTCCTGTTAAGATTTCTAATCGATTCTCCCCACTCAGTGATGCACCCACTGAGAATCATGTTAAAAGTACACTTGTTATAGGATATTCTATATTAAGGAACGTGGAAATAGAGACTACAACCAATACATTTTGGGAGCACGGCATCTGCCATCAGATCAAATTTACAAGAGCTGGCTAATGACAAATGTAGATTTTCTAAAAATGTTATTAATGTTGGCACTAACAATGTCGGCACTAACAATGTCCAGCTTTGCCAGTTGGAGATCACTAGAGATAATGTTAAAGAGATGTGTGTACTCCAGGGTGTGCCCAGTGTCTCCAGTCAGGTTCCTAAGCAACCAATTGGCCCGGTTGCTAGTGTGGGTAGAGTACCTTTGGGTTAACCTCCTCGTGGTCGCTATAATGTGGTTCTCGCTCTCAGTGTGGAGTGTGTTTTTTGGGGTACACTCATAAACCACAACAGATAGAGACTGTATCACCTTGATCACAACGCACTAAAAGCTGACAGGTAAGTATATTTTAGCAAACTCATAGAAAATAACCACAACAATCCTAGGTGTTTATTAGGGGTGTAACGGTTCTCGGTAAAAAAAAAAAAAAAACTAAATGCACGGTTCACCACCATCAACCAGACAGGGACAGTCACAACGTCCGCTAATGCACCTGAATGGACACGCTCCACCTTTCACGTGGGTCAACTTAATGACATCACTGTTCTACAAATGTTGTATGTAGTTGGACATGGCAAGTGGAGAAAACAAAACGCTGAGAGAAGCCCCCTGCGTTTCTCATTTCTGGGAGCATTTTTTTTTTTTTGCAGCCAATTACAGCGATGGTCAAAAGACATTTACAAAACAGGCACTGTTTGCTGACATTGCTCGACATGAGTGCTGTATAGTGGTAATATAGTAGATAATGCGCATGAGGGTTTATTTAAAACGCGCACGCAAGTTATTCCGGTTCGTAATCTATCATGAGTGTCAATAATGCGCTTTAATTAATGGCATTAAGATGCCGTTATAGTAGTACATTGATACATGATTAAACATTTACACCGACATCACCCAGGGAAAGAGCCGCAGCTGAGCCGAAACTGCACACACACCCATCCATTTTTAAGCAGGCACTCGGTGCAAATTCGCAGAGACATGAAACAATAACAAAAGCGCTTGGGGTGTTCATGTGGGATTTCCATGTATGATTAAAATACTCAAGCAGCATTATCACAACATCCCTTCTCGTATGCATTCTAATAGCAAGGTTATTACTTTTATAGTGATGTACAGCTTTCGAATATTGAATGGGTTGAGATGAGTTTGAAGTGCACTTTATGTAGATTCATGTAGTGTATTAGTGCAGGTATGAAGTTAAAATGTTGATTAGTAATTCAAGAAATTATGATTATTTAAGTTATGGACCCTGACAAAAATTAACCAAGGTTTTACTATAGTAATATTGTAGTAACCATGACTACTGTCACCATGGTTTTCTGAGCAGAAATCGTGGTATTGATACAATTAACCATAGTTTTATAACAGTAATAGTGTAGTTTCTATATAGTAACCATGATTTTACTATATATTGTAACCATGACAGTAACCATGTTTATATTGTGGTTACTGTGATTTTACTACAAATGCCATGGTTAAGCGATGGTTACTGTTGAAAAACAATGATTGTTATTTAAGGGCAAACCTGTTGAAGTTTATCAATAGATTATTCTTTGGATTTGGCAGTAATATTTTTTTGGGGGAACAAAGCATATACTGAACCGTACCGAAACAGTGACCCTTAAACCATGATACAAACCAAACTGTGAGAAATTTAAAACACCTCTAGTGTTTATTCAGTAATGTGGCTAAACTGGTTAGGCTGGTTAGGAATAAAGGCTCGACAGAACCAGATACTCCTTCACAGCACAATAGTAATGACATTTCTTTACTGATAAAATTGAAATCATCAGAAATAAAATTGGAATTACTCAATTATCTGTCACAGATACCTCAGAAAACAGTGTCTCATAATTTTCCTCAAGAACAACATCAATCTTTAGCTGTCATAGGTCAAGAAGAGTGCATGCACAACATATGATCTTTTGACACATTTAAAGTGCAAGGAAAAACAAAGGGGAGACATGGTGTCTACTAATATAATACTTATTATATAACCACATTCCTTTAGATGATAGAAACAATACTGAAAAAGAGAAAAACATTGACAGCTCTTTTCTGGATAAATTAATACGTCCTTTAAAATCGAACACAAAATTATGATGAGAAATTGCTCATTTTTATTTACAGACCCAAAGCCTAAAGGAATTAAATCAGTAACCTATTAATGTATCAAATCTATAGTAGCCTAATAATCATTCCGTGGAGACAACAAGTACAACAATTCTGAATTTCACTTTTATCTGTAATAATCAAAACATGTACCAGTCCATGTTTTCATTATTGCCATTGTAAACCAGTACAAAATAAAAAGTAAGGTTTCATATACTAAAACACAACAATACAATCACATTATTTCAGATGTGTATTACTAAGCATTTCGTAATTTAATAGAGCCTATAATTCCCCCATAGGGGCACTTCAGTCCATGTGGGCAAAGGGGCAGTTGCTTGGGCGTGTGTGCATGTGTGGAAACAACTATAGCCTACTACAGAGAAATTTCATGTTGGAGTAGATTTCAGTTATTTTTTTTTTACAGTGAGCGTGAGCAGTACTTGAGTACAGCACCTGCTTGGGCCACGAGCGGTTGAGGGGAGCACACGTCATGGAACGGATAGAGCAGAGTGTCACACTGGTCACCACTCACATGCTCTGGTATGGAGTGCCACAGGGATCAGTTTTAGGGCCTCTGCTTTTCTCCTTATATGCTTCCCCTGGGAGATATCATTAGGAATTGTGGAATAAGTTTCCACTGTTATGCTGATGATACCCAACATTATATTTCTTCGAAACCCAATGAAATTTCACAATTCTCCAAATTAGCAGTGTGCATCAATGAAATCAAAGAATGGATGGCCAGAAATTTCCTTCTAATCAATTCCGACAAAAAAGGGATAGGCTACTAATTATTGGACCAAAACCCTCTAAAAATAAGATGTTAAATTTATAATTTGACACTCAGTGGATGTACCGTTACGTCGTCTTCAACAGCGAACCAATCTTTCCTTTGAAAATAAAATTTCCAATGTTTGTAGAACAGCATTCTTCCACCTCAACCAAATATTGTAAAGTTACGACACATGCTCTCTGTTGCCGATGCTGAAAAACTCATTCATGACCTCAAGACTACTACTGTCTGACTATTACCATTACTGGGAGGATATCCTACAAGTTCAATATGACGGTCTAATGATGGATCACACTCTTACAATAGAGTACATAGATTATCAATTAATTGCCAACAATAGCCTTCATCAGCCAACTAACAAAGGACAATGCATCTATGTGAATTTCTGCAGTTAATCCAGGATGAATTTCAAAGACATTAGTCTTACAGTTCGCACACAATCTTTCTTTGAACACTGACCCTTAACACTTATTTAGTTTCATAATTTTAAACCATGACTTGCACTGAACATGAATAACTAACATTGGCATTACATTAATGCTGTTTAGCCAGAGGGGATCTGGCCCCCACAGTGAGCTCGGTTTCTCCCAGTGTTAATTTTCTCCATTAACCAACATCTTATGGAGATTTGTGTTCCTTGCCACAGTCACCTTCGGTTTGCACACAGGGGCTCTAAATACAATTATTTATTTACTTTTATACACAATTTTCAATAATATTTAATCAAACTACACAATGATGACCAAGACTTTATAGATATTAGAGTTTCATTTTCTGCTAATGCATGAATAAAAATGACTTGACTAGTTTCAGTATTTACAAATGAAAATTATGCCATCACAGGTGTGTATGACTTTCATCAGCAGAACACAAATGCAGATTTTTTGAAGACTATTTCAGCTCTGTTGGTCCATACAGATCTTTGTAGCTCCACAAATCAAATAAAGGCAGTAAAAAAAATGTCCATATGACTCCAGTGGTTTAAAGGTGTGTGCGTGAGAAACAGATAAAAATGGAAGTCATTTTTTACTATAAATCTCCACATTTGACCAGCCCCGACCAGTAGATGGTTGATTGTGAAAGTGAAAGTCACTTCCACACCAGAATGTGAAAGTGTAGATTTACAGTAAAAAAAAATCACTTAAATATTGATGCGTTTCTCACCCACACCTACCATATCACTTCAAAAGATATTGATTAAACCACTGCAGTCTTATAGATTATTTTTATGCTGCCTTTATGTCCTTTGTGTAGCTTTTGAATTCTGGTCACTAGTGTTGTCACGGTACCAAAATTTCAGTAGTCAGTACCAATACCTGTTAAATTTCACAGTACTCGATACTATTTTCGAGTGCTTCTGAATTTTATTTTATTTTGTATAATTCCCTAATACTTTGGAATCTACATAAGATGAAGCTGTGAAAGTTTAAAGTGCATCTGGACTGATCTGTGTAATTCTTCCTCCGTCAGGCGTGAACCGCAGTGCTGCTCTCGCGCATCATCATTACGGTTTAATGTGATCTCATGTTACGTTAAATGAGATCAAATGACTATTAGACAACGAAAATCTTTCTCTACAATTTTTTAATTTTCGACGTTGTCGATAATGTCGACTAAACGTTCCAGCCCTAATGCAAATGACAATATGCTTTTAAACTCACCTGCTTTATTTGCTTGAATAAATCCAGGTGTGTGTCTTTCAGGTGCTTTATTAAGTTTGAGGTGTTTCCTCCTTTCGTCAGAAAATTGTGAAAGCAGCGTTTACAAATAGGTTTTTGCTGATCTATGATGTTTCCTTTTTCATCAGCCTCAAATCCAAAGAATTTCCAAACCTGGCTTTTTTCCACTTTTCTTTTCGACAAGATTAAGTTGAGACTCCGCAGCAGCAGCTACTTTGCTTGTCGCCATCTTTTGTTTGTTGTGAGCGTTCGAAAGCTCCCAACTCTGATTGGGAACCGGGTAGACCCAGTCATACACATCTGTGATGGCATGAGGGTGAGAAAATTGGGTGAACCAATCCCTTTAAGATGTTCTAATCTTATCAATGTTACACTATTTACAGACGGAAAAAACAGCTTGACTGACACAGTCCATCAAATAACAGACAATTGGCACTTTTCCACTGCACGTTACAGTTCGACTCGCGTTCAACATTACTCGCTTTACGTTTCTGAGCCTGCATTTCTACTGCAGTTTAGTGCCATCTCAACGTGGGTGGGATTATAGGCTGATCGCCTCTACTGCCGTGACATCATCTTAAACACGACACAAACTGACCAAAACAATAACACAACCGCTAGCTGTTAGCTACTAGCTCATTGTGCTGCATAAAGCAGTTGTTGCATGGTGATTTTACACAAGTGTAACAGTTAAATTGGCCTGGTGGTTTCAGAAGCTTCCAGTGGCTGGTCAACTAAATAAAGTGAAGCTTTCAAGCAGAGTATAGAGTTAACGTAACAAAACATTCCATCCTCCATCGTGGCTGAGTCCAGGGCACTCTCCCTCCCATTGCTCGCCAGTCTAGATAGTGTCCATTTGGTCAAACCACTTCCACTTTTCCTTAATGGGTCTGTAGTCACTTAAGTTTTTTTTTTACTCTTCCCTACACTGTGGGTAGGTCCGGTGGTAGCCGTGTACGGCCAACAGCTGAGACACTTCCTCAGAGACTTTTTCGTTTCGCTCATCGCTAACGGGTGGACCGTCTGCACCTCGGTTATTGACCACGACCGAGGTGGTAAAAAAAATTATCAGGTACCAGGTACTATCCACAGTGGAAAACCCCCAAAAAGGGAGCAGAGTCAAATTGTACCATGCAGTGGAAAAGCCCTAAATGACTCCCATTGCTCGAAGTGTTTCAGCAAACTTAATTGTATTTTCTTCCTACATTTGGTTGCTCATAGGAGCGTCACTTCTGCAAACCCTTTAATTATTTCTCTATATCCTTCAGCAATGCACTGTTCTCACTGAAATTAATGCAGATGAATCATTCTCTGATGTTGCGTAAACTCTTGTGATGTAACTTCTTAAGGGGTGGTCACCACATCAGACCCTTTTATTTCTCTCATTTATTTAAAGGTGCATTAACTTATCTTTCGTCGTTTAGAAATTTCACTTTTTAAACAATATGGATGATAAAAATAACATAAGTTTGTGTTCTAGTCTGACACATCAGAGAGAGACAGATTGATGTTCATGACGTGAATGCTTTGAAGCAAAGTACACTTGTTGTGTTGCTGAGTCAAGCCTGGCACGTGAGCTTCAATGTAAAGCTCAACCGTATGACTCAGTTTTACTCCAAGCAACAGCAGTAAAGCAGAAAGAGCTGAGCTCTGGGTGACATGCAGCAAGATGCTTAGTGCATGTAACATCATGTGATTTGCAGTATGAGAGAGCTGAAAATTCAGCCAAGATCTCAAATAAACATGACTTCATAGGTAAAAAACAGCACAGTGAAAAAATATCAGGGAGAGCATGATTGAAAAGGGTGATTGATTATACTATCAAACTGATGAATTATTCTTGTTGCTTTCTTCTTGCAATTGTACATTACAGAGAATGAGAAAGAATCAAGCAACAAGTCCCTTCAGTTGAAATGATATGAATAATGAATGACGAATTCAACATCTGAGTTTCTACAAGGTCGAATCGCAACATACTACCTAAAAGAGGACATACTATATGCTTCTATTATTTTTTTTATTATTGTTTTGTTTATATAAATATAATTGTAATTACAACAGACTAACCCTAATGAAAAACATTTTGTATTTTTACAATTGCCAGTGTCAAAACTTAGTGCGCTAAATCTGACAAAACCTCCTTTTTAGGACATCTGGGGTCATATCTGATGTGTGTGTGTGTGATGGGGTTGCCACCCATCCAGACATTTCCAGGAACATCATGCTTTTTTGGCCATCTGTTCTGAAAAAATGCAATTCTAATTTCAATATTTTCCTGACGCATGTCAAATAAATCGGATGAGCGTTTTAGCACAAGGCCATGAATGTGATGGGGTTGCCGAGCGCTACTCATTTTGATGGAATTTTGGTATGAAATTTGCATGTGTATCTTAAAAATAGGCTAACATATATTTGAGTATTGATGTTATTGTTTGATTGAATGATATGCTATATATGCAGTCATTTCCATATCAATAGGAGTTACTGTCATAAATAATAAGTTCTTGTGTGATGGCCAGCAACACGCTTTTTGGTCATTGATCAGGTGTCCAGGATTTTACAGGGCCAAGGTGGCAACCCTAGTGTGCATATTTATTGTTTTTCCAAATGAGGATGACCCCAAAAGTCTCAAAAGGAAGGTTTGGTCACATTTAACCCACTACAATTTTGTCCCTAAACTATAGCTATGTCAATGTATGTTTACAAATACAACCATATTGCTGTTACAGGGAAAATTTGGATTAAAGCAAGATAAGATACGGTTCCTAAGAAAATACACACTACCTCACATAATCCACCTCACAGATACAATACACATGGACATCCATTGCTGTTGTGCGATTATGAATACCGCTCCTACCAGGACACACACACACACACACACACACACACACACACAAACAGCAACATATTTACGACACTAGCAAAACAACAGCTATATGAAACACACATACAAAACACACCCACACGCACTCGATCAAACCGTCGTTGCGGTTAATAATCGATAATAGAACGTTAACTGCCGCAATCAGTAAATCTGCGGCGGATTAGATGGGGGTAAATAATGACGTTAAACCGAACATTGTGACCCGTACCTCTCCCGCTCAGGTCCTGCAAAGGGATCGAGTTCCCTCCGCCATCGTACGGTAAATACGGGTCGGCGGAGTCCTCCTCCATACCGATCATCGGCTCACAGATTGACTTGAACGGCAGCAGCGGCTGCCATGATCACTGTGGCGTTTGTTCATATGAGATTGCGCGTCTCCACAGTGCGTCAATGGAGCAGCCGATGACGTCTTCGCGTTCACAGACGCACAGAGCTGTCAACTCGGTGGCCCATCCCCCCTCTCTCATCTTCGAAAATCATCCTGCTGCTGTGTCTTGCACGTCCATACGTGTATGAAAACTAAAAGTACATCTTTAAGCTTTAATGCTTAAATTCTTTTAGCCCAAGTACTAAATTTACAACACGAGAACAGCATAAAAACACGTTTTACAATACAAATAGAAACGCTTTCGAAACCGTATCATCAATAGCGGATCCTGGCCTCGGCGACATAAGCAGCCAGGCAAGACAGGGTACCTAATCGGCCCCCATATCTAACCCATATCTCACCCTCAAGCCATTCCAGGAACATGGCTCTCTTTCTTTTGCAGAATACAAATTAATATTTTTAGAAGATTATTTCAGGTCTTTAGGTCCATAAAATGCAAGTGAATGTTGGGCAGAACTTTGAAGCTCAAAAAAGCACATAAAGGTGGTATAAAAGTAATCCATATGACAGTGGCTAAATCTATGTCTTCAAAAGCGATATGATAGGTGTGGGTGAGAAACAGATCAATATTTAAGTCCCTTTTTACTCTAAATCTGCACTTACACTTTCAGATGAGACAGTGAAACTAAACAGACATCAAATGTGACTTTCAGATGTGAAAGTGGAGATTTAAAGTATAAAAAGGACTTAAATACTGATCTGTTTCTCATGTTGTTGTTGACAGCCAAGGGCAGCAAGTAAGACAGAACTGCCACTGCTTAACAAACATAAACGCTAATAACTTGATTAAACATTTCTTGCTTGTTTGTTTTGTACGGTGGCACAATGCTGCCACATACTTATTTTTTTCAATCAGTTCTAATGAATAAAGCAACATATTTTCTCTTAATAACGAGTAACCATGTCATTAAAAAAGTCATCTTATTATGACGTAAAAACATTGTTTTTGCCAGATGTTTAACATCTTCTAACAAATTAACTGGCTTTCACTTTTCATATCCCAGGCAGCATACCTGTGCTTACAGTTCAGTGTAGCTACTCAGTGGTAAATTAATCCTACATGTAAAATGTATTTATTTTATAACATTTTTCAAGTCAGCATAGATTTTCAGATTTTCTGCAGAATCGCCAGGTTTAAGAGGAAAATATTCCAAAAAATGAAGCTGGACAATGTTTTATCTGCAGGTCAAGATGTTTTGGAGTGTTTGCAAAAAGAGTGTTCATTTACTGTTATTTATATAAGGTACAGAGCAGAACTGCAACTACCACAAAGTGGTAAATTACCATAGGAACTGTTAGTTGTTAAGTGTCATAATTTGGTTATTACAAGAAAATATATAATTTTATGGCATAACATATCATTAATATGAGAAAAGGTGTTGTTCATAGGACATAATATCTTGTTATTATGAGAAAAGATGTCGTTTTTACAACATATCTCGATATTACATCAAAAGATGTTTTTACGACATAATATCTTATTACGAGAAAAGATGTCGTTTTTTTTTACGACATAATATCTCGTTATTACGAGAAAAGATGTCGTTTTTTTACGACATAATATCTCGTTATTATGAGAAAAGATGTTTTTTTTACGACATATCTCGTTATTACGAGAAAAGATGACTTTTTTTTTTACGACATATCTCGTTATTGCGAGAAAAGATGAAGTTTTTACGACATATCTGGTTATTGCGAGAAAATATGTTTTTACGAGAAAAGATGTCATTTTTTACAACATAATATCTTGTTATTATGAGAAAAGATGTCGTTTGACAACATCTCATTATTACGAGAAAAGGATTTTTATAATTAATCTAAATGTAACGCAATAATTTTAAATCTTGTCCTCAGCACAGCTGCAAAAATGTATCTGTTCAGGCGTGCAGAAGTGTGCAGAAATGTTGAATTCTATTTAATTTTATTTTTTGCTGGTAATGTTTTTAAGAGAGAACTTGACTTCTGAATACATATGGTCATGTCATAGTTTTTGGACATGACAATACCATGTAGTTCTTTGGACATAATGTCTTTTTGAAGTACCTTGGAGTACCAAAGTGCAACCCCATTATTTGATGTTTTACCATGTGATTGTTTTTTAAATATACACTCATTTCAAATCACATGATTGCAACACACTCCAAAAAAGTAAATGTAACATCACCAGAACAATGTGTGCCATAAAATACATAAAAATACATCAATGAAGGCCTCGTTCAATAGCAGAGCTGAAGACCTGCATAATGAATTAATGGGGGTAAATTCTGTTTCACAGTGGTAAACACTCAACTGTCCTAACTTATTTGGAGCATGTTGCAATCATCTGATTAGAAATGAGTGTGTGTGTACAGTATCTCACAAAAGTGAGTACACCCATCACATTTTTTGTAAATATTTGATTATATCTTTTCATTTGACAACACTGAAGAAATGACACTTTTCTACAATGTAAAGTAGTGAGTGTACAGCTTGTATAACAGTGTAAATTTGCTATATTTTATATATATATATATATATATATATATATATATATATATATATATATATATATATATATATATATATATATATATATATATATATATATATATATATATATATATATATATCATTTAAACAATTAAATTCACAAGGTAAACATCAAGTGATGTGTTGTTGTAGTGTTTCAATATAACATATGTAAGGCTGACATCAAGATGTTGTAAAAGTCAAAGAACTCTGCGAGAACGAAGTCATAAAAGCTCTCACACGGAAGAATATTTTTACCTGAGTCAACACATCCTACTGAGCAAGGACAATAAAACACAAATCTCACATCTGACCTCTACCTCACCTCAGGCCAATTTAGGCCTACTCTCGAAAAACTAACATACATCTGCCCCCCTCTACTCCTCCTTCCCCTTCAGCTCAGAATCACTTCAAACTTACCTAAGATCTGCATGTAACATAATATCATATGTGATGTATACAAATAATGTGACTTGGCATGTTTGGTATCATTTTAAATGTCTCAGTGTGACTGGTATATGGTCTCTTTCCCATGTTGATAAATCTATTGGCAACAAAGGTACAAGGTCTTTGCCAAATGCTGTATAATACTGGAGGTCTGTCCCCATCTCTGCCTGTATGTTAATGAGGTATGTCCCCAGGACTTCCCAACCTAACCACTCCCAAAATTCCCTTTGTTCATGATTTGGGTATTTAAGGAGATGTGTCACATCGTTCGTGGTTCTCTGTAGTCAGACGATCCCACACAGTTTACTGTGTGTAATTTATATCAGGCAACTGCGATGAATTTATGATGTTACCTGGTCAATAAATTGTAAACATTTTTATTCTGACTAACTCTGAAATTGTTTTTCCCAAACAGATTAAACGATTCGTATGTTACCGCAAGTCTGCGTTAGATTAGTGACGACTAATATTTGTCATCAGTTCAAGTGTACTTGGTTTGCAAAGACAGAAAGTGTGTTTCCGTTTAGAACAGCTTAATGCTGCTTGACCAATCTAAATTCGGGTGTGTCTTACCTCTGTTTTAATTTGATGTTTCTCCAGATAAGTGTATGCGGGAAACCACGCATGGCCAATCCAAAGCTATTATAAGAGAAGTTATGTTGGTCAACTTACATCTGTGATAGTGGCCGTGACCTCTACTGAAGAAAACGTTCAGTTAAATTCAAATGTATGCAATTCCATGGGGGCTATACTGAAGTATCTTTCATTGTGTATACGTGAACGTGACCGATCTCAGGTATATAGCAATTTACCTCTGTTTGATGATCCAATACTAGCCGCTTGTGATCGTGAGACCCGCAGTGTAGAGAAAACACGCGAGGACCTCAAAGCGACAGTTTCTTA
The DNA here is from genome assembly GCA_032164185.1 of Moxostoma hubbsi. Classification (NCBI taxonomy): domain Eukaryota; kingdom Metazoa; phylum Chordata; class Actinopteri; order Cypriniformes; family Catostomidae; genus Moxostoma; species Moxostoma hubbsi. Next base: position 62,682,665 of record JAVLUX010000002.1, on the reverse strand, counting down.
AACTGAACGGGTAAAATATAATTAGAGTTAAAAAGAATAATCAAACATTCGTTCACGTATAATGATGCTCAGATATCATTAAAACCTTTTTCATTTATGGAGTCAGATGAAATAATGAGGTAATACATGAGAGAATATGTATTTTATTGAATGTTGTGTAAAAAGAAAGACAGTAAAGAGCAGAGAACTTTACCCGTATTATTGGAGACCGCCATTGATGGGCTTACACAAACACACACACACACATACATATATATACACATACACACATATATATATATATATATATATATATATATATATATATATATATATATATATATATATATATATATATATATATGTGTGTGTATGTATATATATGTGTGTGTGTGTGTGTGTATGTATATATATATATATATATATATATATATATATATATATATATATATATATATATATATATAAATATAAATATATGTATATGTATATGTATATGTATGTGTATATACAAATTTAAAAGGAAATCGGTCCTAATATGTCTAAATGAGAGCCTTTCAGCAAACAGATCAATTCTGGAAGCAACAGCAGCTAAAGTATGCTCAGCAGGTTACTAAAATTGATCACTAAATATCATAACATCACCTGTTATTACACACAAACCTGCCAACATATTTCAGTAGCGAACAAAGTAGACTAACTCAAAATAATTGACATAAGCATCTAGGGGAGACCAATGAATGTGACCACAGCACTGAAACGCTCACCACACACACACACACACACACACACACACACACACACACACACACTCTACCACTGCATTATCTCCACCATTTACCTTCAACACTTGTTAATAATTCTCCTGTTGCCAGGTAACTGCATTGGGCCATGCGATGAGGTCATCCATTGGCTCTGTCAAATAATGTTGTTTAAAATCATAACAACTACAGCTCTGTCCCTTTAGATCTCCTCAAGTGACAACATTGCCCCCACATATCTGCCTGTCACTGGAAACACAGGAACAGTACAGCTGCATCAGGGACCCCCATTGTGTGATGGTTTAAAAACAGCAACCCAAAGTTTGACACCAACAATGGTGCTAGAGGATACCAGTTTAAACTTCCTGCATTGTTACCTTCAAGGTGACAGGTCTGCCAAACTGGTTCCCATGTGTTGTTTCTTTTAAGCCACGTCATATTTATTCACACCAGTTGAATGTACAAACCTTCTGGTCTGACTAGAAAATTGTCACCCTAATGTGAACTTTCACCTAGTTTCCCCATCATCTATAATAAGCAAAACATGTATTTCCTGAATATGAGCACTGTGCCAAACTTTCCTTGAGCAATTTCTCCATTGTGATGTCAGCTGCGGCTTGTGTCAGACAGGTAACTTTCCAAATCCTGGGCAGCCGGAGAGAATCTGATAGGGCAAAGATTGTTGAATGGCATGGAAAGGCGACACCTCCCTATTAAACAGCCACAAAGGCTCTTGTTGTGTATGTGATCCAGCAAACAATGTTTGTCAGGCTGCCCACTGCGCTAGCGCTGGGATGCTAATGAATAATGAAACCCAATAGTGTGTTTGTGTGCTAAAGGTTAAAAAAAAATGCACTACTGCAGACTTCTGCAAACTTTAAAAGAATTGAGTTACACTTGACTTACTCCTTTGATGCACAAACATCAAAACCAAACAACCACAACACTTGGAAATATAAACGCAAGTGACTTTTTATCAAATGGATATCCTAACTGTGGCCCTGAATGCAGATTGGTCAATACTTCCACTAATGTAATAAAGAACAGCTCTTTAAATGCCATGTAGCATTCGTTTCTTGTATTGATATGCATGAAAAGCTGTTATAAAATACAACTCAACTTGCATGATAACAAAGACCTTTACTAAATGCTGCCTTCAAGTCATGTTGGAATGATGTCCTAGTTACAAGATGAGCACACATAAACTCGCCAGTAGGGAAAAGACCTGACTCAAGGTCCACTCAGTAATTGTGAATGGTGATGGTACATTTAATTTTGTACACATTTGAAAAGAATACAGAAAGGATCACACACCAAAAACTGCTGTCAAATCAAAATGTACATTTTTGTTGCATTTAAGATAAAAATGCATTCTAATCTTAAAACTGTGCATTACAATTCTGGATGTGTCTCAAGCACTGACCATGACTTCAGACCAATTGCATTCTTGCACTAAAAATGCTAGATGCAGTGCAACAAATAAGAGTTTAGCAAGCTGAAGTACTTTTTAACTTGACACAATATCTAAAAACATAGCACTCCTGCACAAGATGCTGAATAAACAGCAAGACGCACCGAAACGATCAAAGACGTTTGTCTAGCGCATTTACATAGAAAAACAATTGTTAAACTGGATTGTTGCAAAAGCGTTTGGTGTGAACAGCCCCTTAGGTGGAGATCTTTTGCAGTTGCATCTTTCTCTTATCAGCGTTTCGCAGATTAAGCAATGGGTTTAAAAATACTTTGTCAGGAAAGGAGTTCAATTTGGAAATGTGTGTCTCGAGTTACTTGTGTACTGTTCCAGTAGGTTGTGCTCCGTCTGTTTAAACAGCCCCTGCCTGGGCTTATAGGGTCTGAACCGCTGCCGATTATTTCATCAGCATTAGTACAAGCAGCAGCTGCTTTTCACTGTAACTAGGTAACAAATCTATGGAAGTGTTCATTCCTTTGAATTTACCACCAAAATTTGAATGAGCAATGATGTGAAGAATGTTAGCGTTTTACTGCCGCGAGCCCACAGATGTGTGTTGCAAGACGTGAAGAATTTATTTGGACACAAGCAGGTATGAGAAATGCATTATACTCTAATAACTGTGACCAGAATCCTGCAAAGATGCAAATAATACGTCATCCATAGTGGTTCACTTCTGCTATTTAGGACGATTGCGTTCATATCAACAGTGAGCTGTCCCAAAGTTCACATGAACCGTACCCTAGACTACCTTCACAAGTGGACTTGGGTGCAAGTTCGGAAAACAGTGTTCACTTTCTCCAAATGAACTGAATTTTAATGTCAAACCAGATTGCACACCAAAAATGATGGTGTGAAAGCCACTTTACCACGGCGTTCAGCCGAAAACCACTACTATGGTACTAGGAATATTACTACCATACATACAATAATAATGAATGAAGAAAAACACTTAGGTATCATTGTTATTATTAAGCTTGAGTTTGGGGTACTACTGTAGCACCAGAGCAACACCATGTTAACATAGATCTTTCTATTATAACACCCCCCATCAACAAACATCAATGTTACAACTTCCACTACTCCACCAATGGCTGAAAACTACTGCAGTCGTGGCTGTTGGAACCAGCAGCACAATATACCTGGGATTGTGTCGACCTCAAGGAAGTTCATAATCTTGGATAGAATTCATAAGAAATGGATTATGGTGGTGCTGGGGAAAGGGTTTGGAGGAATGGAAGAATGGAGGTCAAGCATAGGTACATCATGTGTGGCCCTACCTGGTGATGCATCCCCGTCAAGCAGGTTGTCGTCCTCGGTGGTGTGGAAGTCCATGATGACGCCGGCACCATCGAGAAGCTCTTCGTCACTGCTGGCGCTGGTGATGCTGTTGTAGCTGTTCCTGCAGTAGCCTCTGTTGAACAACTGCTCAGACTCCATTTAGCAACACGAAGCCCTATCATAGAGAAACCACCCAGAGAGTCAGATGACTTGATTTGGCAAACCGCAAGGGTCTGTCTTGTGTACTTGCATCCGTGCAATAAAGTATGTGCAAGAGGCACAAAGCAGACAAAATGTTACAAAACACTTACCAAAATGTATCATTGTAACTTTGGTAAGAGACGGTAACATGTTAGGCTATGTCCCAATTAGCATGTGTGTATTATGCACTAAAAGTACAGTATGCACTTCAGTGGTGAAAGGCAGGGCATCAATGCACAGGCTTAAGCTGGTGCCACACAAGCAAACTCAAAACTCTATTTAGACCGAGGGTGACACACTTGCCAACTGTTTTGCTGAGATCTCACTCTCTTCAGTTGGAGATATGACACAATTGCCAGTACAGAATGGTGGAGGGGTGACAGACATTCAAACTCAACACAACCCTCTAACAACAGGAGTACCGCGTGAGCATAAACAATTGTAAAATGGTGATTTTCAACTAGCACCAGTCTCAACATCAGGATATTTTGAAGATATCAGCGATATCCGATTATGCCGCCCTGTCACCATCCCTAATGTCCATATGCAGAGTAAAGAAATTGTGTTCTATAAAAACAAAAAAACACTGATGTACCTCTACTTTCTGATTTCATTATTCATTTAATGTAGAAGACAAAGATTGGTGATAGAATCACTGTGGATTATAATCAGCATTTGTGATGATATGCAGCAGAGTGTGATGAAAATGTTCATATAAGCTTGATGACTTGTCAGTTCTTAAGTAAAAGAAAAATCATTGACGAGAACACAAGAGCTCATCATTTTGGATCTAGGGCAAGGCGATATGCAAGAAATATGTTCACAATATTTTTATAGAAAAATATCATGTCTGATTACATCGTCAACCCCTCGGCCAAGGGATCGGTGAATATTCTTGCTTTATTGAAAATTCCATGAGCCCATATTCATAGGGTTAACTACCAAAGGAATGTTCCTGGGCAATGATCATTGACAGTAGTACTATACATTGTCAGAAACAAGAGTACAGTCAGGGTCCATTTGTGATCACATATGGTACAGCTTATGTGGTTGTACCCTCACTGGGTCAAAGTTACACCTTAAGGTACTAATATGTACTCTTTAGGGATAGATAAGGTACAAATACATTTCTGTCCATCATAGGGTTCATGTATGTACCATTTCACCCAAAAGAGGTACAAAATACTGCAATCAAATGATTTGCCTGGTGGGGTATGGGGTGGTTCAAGGCTGCCAAAGCTAAACCCCTTCAAGTGCATGAAATTCACTTTATTGTTCCATACAAGATCTCAACAATTCAACAAACAAGCAAATTAAAAATCCCCAAACACCAACATAAACTTAAATAATAAATGCTAAAAATAAAAATGTTATACAGTTAAATAGTTCATGTTCTCTGGTCACTGACCTTTGTATTTTAGAATTTATATTTATTGTGTCAAGATGATGATGATTATTATTCTTTACATAATTAATTATTATTAATTATTTAAATTACAAACAGGTTTAGAAACAATGCCATTTTATCCCATATAAAATAAACAAGCCGTTTCGTGCTTAAAGGGAGGATGCGGGAAAATGAAGGCGAGAGTTTTGAGAGACACGTGCATTGGAGAGGACAACAACTGACTGTGGACTTACTACTATTGAAGCAAAAAACAGTAAGACCGGGTATTGTGGAGGACGTGTTGTGGGAATATCGACCGATGGCCTGTATAGGTCTGGAACTATATTTTACAGGGTTCTTTGCAATACCAAACAAACAGGCAGGAAGAGAGACAGAAATCGATAGCGACAGTGTGGATTATAGTGAGGAAGAAGAAAGTAAGGGAAGTGAATGGGCTGAGGTAAGGAGAGGAGATAGAGGTAAGAAGGGGGAAAGTCGGAAAAAAGATGAATCTAGTGTAGGAGTGTTAGAGAGTGAAGGAAGAGAGGGTGAGAAGTCATAGGAAGGCTTGAAGAATGTAGTAGATAGGTTCAAGGGGGAAGGAGGAGCTAAGAAGGTCGATCTGACCAAACTAACAAAAATCATTAAAGGACAGGCTGAAAGTAAAATATGCATGAAAATTAGGAGATGTAAACTTATCATTAGGATGCAAGTCTGAAGCACAGGTAGAAAAGGCGAAGAATAGGATGAGCATTGGGAAAGATAAAGTGTTTATGGTTGTACAAGTTGGAGAAAAAGAATCAGTGGTATTAAGGGAGTGATCTATGGGGTTCCTCTCAGTGATAACATAAGAGATCTAGTGGAGAACCTGAAGGTGGAGAATAATATGGTAAAGAATGTTAAAAGAATGACAAGGGGAGTAGAGAAAAAAAAAACTCAGACTGAGTTTGTCCTGATAGAGTTTGAGGAAAAATTACTTCCAAAGGTGGTGTATTTGGGTTTCTTAAGATACAGTGAAGAGAATACTTTCTAAAACCCATGAGATGATTTCATTGCCAGGAATTTGGTCATGTAGCTAAGGGATGTAAGGGAAAAAGTAGATGTGCTAGATTTAGAGGGGAACATGATTATGGGAAGTGTGGCAAGGGAGTGAAACCAAAATGCTGTAATTGTGGAGGAAACCATAGTTTGGAGATGTGCAATGTATAAAAAGGACATGGAGGTACAACAAATAAGAATAAAGGAAAAAATAAATATGCTGAGGCAGTTAAAATGGTAGGACAGGGAAAGCAAAATAAGGAGGAAGAAGTTACTTAAGAACAAATGGTGACAAAAGAGCTGCAAGATATAAAGAAAGCATGGATGGAAAAGAAGTTGTTGGTGACATTTATAGCAGGTGTGATAAATGCAACATATGAGATCAAGCCAAAAACAGAAAGGATTCAGATTATTGCGAAAGTGGCAGAACATCATTTGAATATGGTAGGATTAAAATGGGTAGAGATAAATGAGCTAAGACTGCAGTCAAGCCAAGAGTCTGCATGTGTAGGTGGTTAATATTAATAGTGTTAATATTAAAATGGAATGCGAGAAGCCTGATTGCAAACGGACAGGATTTCAAACAATTTAGAGTTAATAGAAAAGATAAACCAGATGTGGTGTGTATTCAAGAGACCTGGCTAAAGCCAAAATTAGATTATGTGTTATATGGTTATGTTGCAGTAACACAAGATAGAAAGTAGGGAGGAGGAGGATATGCCACTTTAATAAAACAAGGAATATAATATAGAATAATAGGTGTAGGAAGAGAGCAAGAGTATGTGGTAGTAAAAGTGTGGGTTAAAAGGAGCTGGCAATTATAAATTATTAGAATCCATGCAAAGGACTAGAGGTTTGGAAACTAAAGGAAATAGAAGGTCAGAGTAATGGTAGTGTAGTACGGTGTGGTGATTATAATGGGCACAACACTTTATGGGGAAGTGAAAGAAAAGAAAATAATGGTCAGGTAATAAATTAAATATTAGATGAGGTGAAATTAGCATTTAAATGACGGAAGTAGCACTAGAGTAGATGTTCATACAGGAAAGGAATCAGTTTTGGATCTAACATTTCTATCAAACAGCATGGCAGCAATTTGCAATCGGTCAGTATATCAAGAAGGAACTATAGGAAGTGACCATTATCCTATATGGTGTGAGATATAAATTGAAATTCCCCTGACCATAGAAAGCTTGGGTGGGAAATGGAAATGGGAGAAATTTAATGAAATAAGTAATAGTTACTTAAACCAGATTAATTAAGCAGAGCATATGTTTGCTGCAATAGAAGCTATCCATAATAATGCTGTGGTGGGATGATAAGAGCAAGGAAGCAATGAGGAACAGAATCAGAGCATTTAAACTGGTGAAAAGCTCATAATTTCCAAGATTTGATCCCATATAAACATGCACAGGCAATAGTAAGGCAGACAATAAGACATGCAAAACGATCATGCCTATGATATGCTATGGAAAGAGGGACTTCTAATCAAAATGCATTTATTGGGTGTTGGAGGAAAAATATTTAATTGGATAATGGACTATCCAAGTGAGGATGGGAAAAGAGATTTCCAAAACAGTTCATTGTAGAAAAGGAACACACCAAGGGAGCATACTAAGCCCACGTCTGTTTTCCATTATCATTAACAATATATTCTCTAGTATTCACAATAGACGGGAAGATCACGGGGCTTTATGGAAAAGAGAAAGAAATGTTGAGAATATAATAAAGAAAGTACAAGATGGAATTAACCAAGTGGAAAGTTGGGGAATAAAATGGGGTTTTAATTTTTCAATTGAAAAAACAAAGGTTATGCTCTTTACTAGAAAAGTTAGTAAAAGAGCATCTGACTATCTTAGTGTCTATGCTGTTGAATTATTTGCCATTTTGATGGCAGTAGATGGATTGAACAAGTCAGGGGTAAAACATTTAGCTCTTGTAAGCACTGAATCAGGTGCAACCAGAAACCATCAGGATCTAATCTATGAAATCTTGATTAGCCATTCAAGATTACCTAGGCTGTGGAAAAAAAATTACATTCATGTGGGTACCAGCTCATTCAGGTATCCAGGGCAATGAGAGAGCAGACAAAATGGCAAAAAAAAAGCAGTTAAAAAAGAAAATGTATAAATTTAATATTAAATGATCAAAATCAGTAAGGAAAAGCATTTTATGGAGGAAAATAATTCCAAATTGGCAACAAAAGTGGGATAATGCAGTAAGACAGACATTTATACTCGATACACAGTAGGAATTGTAAGAAATAAAGAAGTGAGTAGGAGAGAGCAAGTAATAATAAGCAGGCTAAGAATGGGACATAGCAACCTTAAATGGTACACTTCACATCATGGGAAAACATCCAACAGGTCTGTGAACTCAGTGCCAGGAGTATGAGGCAGTGGAACATATTCTTACGTCATCTGAGAAATTCAATCAAGAAAGACAAGAATTGTTGATACAGCTATGGGAAATGGGACGGATAGTGGTCAATATTAAAGGTATACTAGAATGTGCAGACAGTAAACAAGGGAGGAAGTGTCTATTTAATAATATAATGCCAGTAATGCAACTATCCGGATGCCTACTGCCATAAAACGCCAAAGAAGAGTGCGCGGGAAGTTTGGGATGTGCACGGGAAGTTTGGGATATGCACAGACCGACGCTTGCTACATGATGATGGATCTCTGACTGTCGACGGAGTTAAAAAGAACCTGGAAGTCACTGAAGAATCACATAAATTCAGAGGTACGTTTAAATTTCCGTGTTGTTATAATTGGTATTTCGTGTATTTATCCAGTTGTTGTGTTTTTTAGGTAGTCTAACCAGATTTGCTCTCCTGTTAAAATACATTTTTAATTATACAGGCTTGAGAAAGTCAACATATTGATTTCCTACTTCAGTTTAGTACGGAATAATTGATGAGGGACTGTCGAATTATTGACAGTTATTGCACACCCTGTATTGGTAATCGTGTTGTGGCCAGTGCTCCTCAGGTTAGCATTCATTTAAAATAATTCGGTGTTTGAGACAATCATTCCGCTTATACCAATGCTCCAACACCTCAAGACGTTTTTTGTCATGTTTTCTCCATTTAAACACTTTAGTCTTTCGAACAGCATTCTTGCACCACGTATTTAGCAAGTAACAGTACGTGTCCACTGGAGTGGATGAAATCCGCTCAATACTGCTCACCACACCAGAGAGCTGGTGCTTTGGACCGATGTACATCAATTGTGTCGGCTATGGTTGTTTCCATCCACGAGCAATAATATCATTTTTAATATGCACGATTACAGTTGGAAAGATGCCAGCGTTAATTTTGAATGCCCAAAGTATTAAAATACATTTTGTACACTTTTTAATGGTGGAGAAGGGAGATGGAAGATGGAATGACTAGTGAATAAAAACTCTCCAGTTGAAATAATATCACAGATACTTTTATGTAAATTATCAGCTTACAATACATGTTTGATTTCAGTGTTGCACATGGAACAGCAGGTGAGAACTCGATTGTAGAGACCAGGGGGACATGAAAATGAGAGTGGCACTGAATTTTTATGTCACTTGGGCATTTTTATATTTTTATATTGCTGAAAGGATGTTGAATAGTTTACCCAAAAAGGAAAATACTGTCTTTTACTCACCCTAAATGTAATTTCAAACCAATATGACTCTTTTCTTCTTTGTAACACAAAAGGTGAATTTCTGATGGCAGGACCTAAACCACAGTAAAACTATTTTAAATAAAAGGTGCAATGTATTCCAAGTTTTCTGCAGTAATATGATCACTTTGATGAACAGAACAAATCTTAAATTGTTATTTACTACAAAATTAAAGCAATAAAGCTCTGAAAACCTCACTGGTTCTCAATGCATCCTGTGAACAAACTTGGAATATATTTTAAGTAGCATTGGTTACTTTTACTGTGGTTTTTTGGCATTTTCTCCTCTTTTTGAGCCATGCACTTAACATTATGACCAATAAACACCATGAAGATTAGTTAATATTAATGATTAACTTTCCTTTACTATAATTGAATTTTTTTCAGTTATTTGATGAAATTGACAGAATTAATTCATCAAATGTCCAGTGCTTCAAGGAGGGCTTCACTAGTATTGTGCATGAGCTTGCACCAAGAAAATAATTTTGTCCAAAATATATATTGGCGGCAGAAAGTTTGGAATAAATGTAAAGATTTTGTTCTTATGGAAAGAAATTGGTACTTTTATTCAAAGTGGCATTCAACTGATCACAATGTATAGTCAGGACATTAATAACTACTACGAATTACTATTATATTTAAAAAAATTTTTTTACTGAGATCTTCTTAAACTACGTTAAAGAGTTCTCCTCCACAAGCAGCAATGACAGCTTTGCAGCTTCTTGACATTCTAGCAGTCGGTTTGTCCAGATATTCAGGTGACATTTCACCCCACGCTTCCTGTAGCACTTGCCATAATGTCTTGTCAGCACTTCTCACGCACCTTACAGGGCCTGCACCCCCAGGTCTTCTCTTTACTGTTGTACATGAAACTGGTGTTGAGCGAGTAGAATTAAATGAATCTGTCAGCGGAGGACATGTGAGGTGTCTATTTCTCAAACTAGAGTCTCTGATGTACTTATCCTCTTGTTTAGTTGTACATCTAGCCTTCCACATCTCTTTCTGTACTTGTTAGAGCCAGTTGCCCTTTGTCTTTGAAGACTGTAGTTACACCTTTGTATGCATTGTACAGCCTTTTGTCCTCAAAACAATGATTAACCAACGAGTTTCTAGAGAAAGCCGTTTCCAAGACATGCCAGTATATTGCATACCTGTGGCAACTCAAACACAAAGACAATGTTAAGCTTCATTTAATGAACCAAATAGCGTTCAGCTGTGTTTGATATAATGGCAAGTGATTTTCTAGTACCAAATTATCAATTTATCATGATTACTGAAGGATAAGGTGTTGGAGTGATTGCTGCTGGAAATGGGGCCTGTCTAGATTTGATCAAATATGACTTTTTCAAACAGTGATGGTTCTGTTTTTTTACATCAGTGATGTCCGGACTATACTTTGTGATCAGATGAATGCCACTTTGGTGAATTAAAGTAACAATTTCCTTCCGAAACAGCAAAATCTGTACATTATTCCAAACGTTTGGCAGCCAGTGTACAGTACACTGAAGCAAGAGAGGAGATGCATGCAAAATATCTTCCAGGTATTTACTGTGGCATTACTGCAGATTACATGAGTAGTAAATATTGTCAATCAATTGATTTGGTTTCGTCAGAATGATGTAATACTGTAAGTGTTATAATAGCAAATTAAATAAATCTTGAAAAGTTGTTTTTGCAGATTTTGCATGATTTTAATACTGTGCTAACATTATGTTTGCCTCTTACAGTGTGATGCTGGAACCTTAAAGATATTTTTATTCACAGCCCACACTTTCAATGCAATGGCAGTGGATAGAGGCTCAATTTAAAGCTTAGAGTACCCAAAAGATGTCATAAAAGTAGTCCATGTGACTTGTGCATCTAATTTCAAGTCGTCTGAATGTATACGATCATTTTTCTTTTTTGAGAAACAAACTGAAATGAGAGAAGCTCCTTCGATGTAGTCTTATTGTTTTTATTTTTAAGCTTTAAAGTGAGGTATTGTCAACTGCCATTGTGTAGAAAAGTCATTAAAACCTCTCCTTTTAGATGCTCCTAAAATGTATTTTTGGGTGAGTATTAAAGGGTACTTAAGTTAAAATTAAATGTATAGTAATATTTTTAAAGCAAAATGTCTAAAAAACAAAACTAAATTATCTTACTCTATTTGATGACAAATTGTGGTTCTGAGATGTTTAAAGTGTTAATTCTATTACATTGTAAACAAAAATGTGAAATTATTGAAGGTTTCATGTCAATAAATGTTGGCAGTTTTTAATATGCTTTATGGAGTATAAATTTGCCATTCATAAGGTGCAAAGTGCTTGTCACTGGGGCACAATCCTTAAAAGGCCAAATTTGCACCTTTTCCAAGGGTACATTATAGTACCATATCACCGAGGTCTAAGTTACTCACCAAGGGTTCATATTAGGTTCATATTAAGTTGCCTCTTAAAAGGTACAAGCTGTAAACGTTTGAAAATGTACCGACGTTTAAGGGTACACGTATGTACCTTTGTGGGTACTGCCCAATGTGACAAGCCATTGTACCACGAAAGGTACACATTTTGCACTTTTTTTTCTGACTGTGTATTCCAAATTAGTTCTGCCCCCTATTGGACAGAGTACTAATATTACATTAACAGAGAGCCTTTGAGGCACAAATAACAGCAGCAATACTCTCTGTACCGTATATTCTAGAGCACAGTTAAACAAAGCATTTCAAACTACATTTCACCCTTTTCAAGAGGAAAACAAAGTTCAATATTGCACTGACAAACTATTCTTTATCTTGGATGTTTGGACACTTACAAATAAGTACCAAGGAACATTCACCTTTCAACATTCAACAACATTTTTTTGGACACAGTACCATGGTAATACCATTTTTTTTGTATCTGACATATTCAGTGCTAGTACCCAGAAATTCTTTGAAGTACATTGGAGTACCATGCAAATACTTGCTTTCATTTTCATATTAATTCACTACCATGACATGGTATTACTATCTGATAACATTCCCTTACCATAGTAACACCACAGTACTTTTTTGTAAGGCCAAATATCTCACTGAAAACCCTATTAAGTTGACTCCACTCAACTGACTGAGTACACTCATTCCCTCAATTGATTAAGTAATGGCATCTCCAAAACTAATTAAGCTCATTATTTACAACATAAATAATCTTACAAAAGAAGAATCGTTACTGAATTCTTAATAACAACGATTCATATTCCCCCATATGTTTGAGCAAGGAAACATAATTAAATAATTCAAGTGCACGGTGTGGTGATGTGGCTGAGCGACGTCTATAGAGAGCAAGGCCTGGAGAGTAAGAATGGTAAGGATTGACACCTGTGGGAAATTATCAGTAATTAACAGTAAGAGTTGGAGAGAGATAAAAAGGGAATCCAAGCTGCCGGAGGGGAGAGAGAGAGAGCAACACACAATGGCAATCTGCGTGGTGCTCTCTCCCCCACTGTGGCTCTGGCACCTCTTTATCTCTCATCCGGCTGATTGAGATAATTCCCCTCCTAGTGTCCATTATTACCACTTGACCACACCTGCTCACCACAAACGGCATTGTGGGTATTCCCCATAGCATAAATTTTTTACTCAATGGTTTGAGTTATCAACACTTACAATCTTAAGTTTAGGAATTTTAAGAAAAATAAGATCAAGGAACTGTCATTTGAGTTATGAGCCAAAAACTTGACATTTCAAGAAATGTTTCATTAAGACAACTTCATTTTTTCCAGTAATGACAACATTAGGGTTTACAGTTCTCTAAAGAATCACAAGCTTTGAGAACCACTTAATATAACAAGTAGTGATGCACCGAAATGAAAATTCTGGGAAAATTCAGGATGCACTTGGCCGAAAACTACTTATTTATTATTAATTACCTATTTAAAAAAAAAAATATATATATATATATTATATATATATATATATATATATATATATATATATATATATATATATATATATATATAAAATTGTATTAATATTATACTTTTTAATTAATTTTATGAATTTAATTAATATCTGTATTGAAAAACTTCAAACCAACAAAATTATCACACTTTTATTGAAAGTAACGCACCAAAATTGTACAGAAAATATATTAAAACAATATTAAATATATTATTCTTCATTCAGTTTTTTAACATTCAAATTTAACAGATTTTTTTTTTTTTTTTTTTTTTTGACAACTATCCAAATAATGTAAAGTTCAAGAAAACTAATGATGAACAGCAGTCAAGTAATGAACTTAGCAGCTCTAGGCTAGCATCTTGCAAATACAAAAAGTTTAAATATGCTACAAAGTCATTTTAATGAAAACAACAGGCAAAACACAGAACGGCAGAGGACCTCTATTCTGTTTATGAAAACGTATTTACACTTTAATATACAATTATTGTGCAAAACAGCAGTAATAGAAATGAAACCAACCTCAAACTCAAGTGAAGAACAAAGTTTTGCAGGGCTAAACAAATTTTAATGTAATTGTTAAACAATTAAGCAAATTGGACTGCTTTCTGTGATATGAGCAAAGTGATCATCTGTGTTCCGCAACTTCTTTCGGGTCATTGAATAACATATAACATGCGAGGAAGGGCACCCGGTGGACTTTCTGGTGCCCTCCTAGGGTAACATGGTGCCCCCCCTAGGGAGTTGGTGCCCTACGCAGACTGCGTAGTATGCGTATAGGGAGCGGCGATACTGCTTTGAAATAATTCCGCACCGCTGACATTGGCCTTTGCTTGGTAGCGCTATGATAATGGCTATATCGATCGAGAGTGAAACCTGAGCACTGAGGGGCGGGGAGGCATATATTTTCACCTCATATTTTCGGCCTTTTTTCCCTCTTTCGGCCAAAACAAAAAATGCCATTTTCGGTGGCCAAAATTTCAGTGCATCCCTTATAACAAGAAGTGGCCAACTGATCTGGCTTTTTTTAATGGTCAATATTCTCAAATTAGCTTCATATCAGCTGATTAATCATTCTGGCTGATACACTGGTATATCAAATAACTGTCTATTAAAAAGTGTAATAAAACATAAGCTCAAATGATCAAATTCTACATTGACACTCCAACTGATATAATAAGTGAACCTCATGACTTACAATCTGTTGGGAATCCAAGAGGAAAACTCCCAGAGGAAAGTTTTCCTGCTGCTGTGATCATCTTAAAACACAACAGCTGTTCACTTCATTGCAAGTTTCCTTCTTGCCTCTTAAACACACTGAATGCTTTTCTCAGTCTGTATTTCCTCCCTGTCCTATTCCATTTTCCTCTCTCCCTCTTTCTCTCTCCTTCCCTTGTTATTTTTCCTCTCTTTACCCGAGTTTAGCATCTTTCTTACAGTTTCTCTTTATCTGGGTTTTAAAAGAGTCAAAAGTCATTGTTTGTCTAAAGATACAGAACAACTTAAACTAATAATGACAGAAAATGAAGATAAACTGAAAAGTTGAATATAAAAAAAAAATGATCAAAACCCTGAGCATGTTCATCTAAACCCTGTTGCACTGTCGCAGACTCTTTTAAAACATGAAGACTTTGTACAATATCTAGATGTTTTCTCTCTTTGATATATTGTTACTAAATGGAAAAAGTGGATGTTTAGGGTAATCATTTGACAAACAAATCATGAGATTCAAGAATCCAGAGCTTCAGTAGCCGCAGGCCACAATCACAACAGCTTCTTTGTGAATGATCAGCTGTCTAGAACAAGACCAGGGTTATATCCAATTAAAGCAAGACATTTAATTTATTTGCTTCAATTTGAGTGTTTTTTTATGCTCAAAAGTGAGCGCAGAAGTATGAGAGCTATTGACAAGGGTTTTCAGTAGCAGACAGTAATCACAAAGCCAATAAATACAGGTTCAACCTCATGGTCTACTGGTCTGGCATTAGGAGGAAACCTTCAAAACAAACTGAATTTAGCAGGGCGCTGAGATTAGTGTAGAATAGTGTCAAATAAGTAGTAGTCAGCTGACCAGCTCTTGGTCTTGGTCTCCAGCAATAATAAGGTCACCTTAGCAACCTGCTCCAGAGGTAATGTCAGCAAGGGAAGACATAAGTAAACAGATTATAAATAAACTGCAGTGTCAGATGAATTTGAATTCCAAGATTTGAATTCATTGCATGCAGTCTATTTACACTAGCAACTTCTCACAATACACAAGTAAAACAACTTCTAGAGCAAATAGTTTTCATAAAAATGTATGTCCACATATGTGGACAGTGGGACTAGGTTGTGAAATTTTAAGTAGAAATTTTAAATTTTAAGCTATTGAAATTTAAAAATTTAAAAAAAATTTAAAGAAATTTTAAGCTATTGAAAGTCAGATTCTTTCATCAAATAGTTTATAATTAAAGGAGTGTTGGTTATTCATGTTTTTGAGACATTATAGTCATTACAGCTGATTTTCTATAAAGCTGAATTAATAATTCTTATTAAAAGTAATGGCCAGCATCATCAAATCACAGCAAACCATGTTAAAATAAAATTATACATTATAAAATTCTGAATCTATGTACTGATTACCATTGTCCCATGTCTGCAAACTGGTTGAGGGGTCCAAACATCATCTGAAGCTTGACACTGAAAATTTGGTCGGATTTTAGGAGGGTCCTAATTTCCACATATGTGGACATCATGTTTATTAGCATGCTGACGCGTGAAAAAATGAGTGGATTTTTAAAAGCAGCATATCAAACTAAACTAGAGACACTAATCTTTACAACCAAACATGTTCCAATCAAGAAACTGCACCAGTAACATCGCTTCTTTTTTTAACCCTTAAATGACAGTGTAGAGTCTTGCTAACAGTATTCAGCAGGTTTTAATTCGTTTAAATTATGCATTGCATATAGCGAAGCCAAATAACAACATTCACACCTGTGAGTGTGGGGTCCCATGTGGTTAAAATCGGATGTAGACGGTGCAGTAACTGGAGAAGAACCTCTGAATTCAATCTCATTTGGCCCAGCCCATTAGCACTTTGCGTGCACGATTTCACCAAACCCACTTGCGCCAAGACTTAGCACATGCTCGCACGAAAATACCAAAACTTCTTGGCCATGCCCACTGACATTGCACTTATGACTTAGGGCAAAACGGTTCCCTTAGCACTAGTGCCCTTAAAATAGGGCCCTTAATATCAAGGTACTTGGATATTAAGTACAAGGAGGTATTATTGTTGTTTTAAAATGCATGTTTGGGACAACATTTAATTTACCTTTAGCACAACAAAGTGGACATTTTACGTCAGAACTGACATGATACACAAAATCACGTAATATCATTTAGCAAAATATTTTGACACAGCAAAGTAATTTTCATGAAAGCAGGCTGCAAAAGAAAGCCTCAAACACTGTTACACAACTTTAACCACCTCTCTCTTTCTCTCTGTTGTCAAGAAAGTATCACCTAGGCGATGGTTGCTTGGCTATGAATCAGCGTTTTCAGATCCGCATGAAACGATGGGTTCTCACTACCGCTTATTTTCCAAACTGCCAGTATAGATCAGTGGTATAGACACAGAAGCAGGCAGATAACAATTCAAGAAAGAAAATCTAATTATTTCAACCACCTGCTGGTGTATGGTGTCTATAAATAGTTGTCCTATGATGTTTTATATATATACACACACACAAACCTCATTATACATGAAGTATCCTACAATGGATAGAAAAGCTAAATAAACCCTAGTATCTGATGAAGACACAAAGAGTTTGTTGCAATTCTCTGATATTACGGTAAACAGGTCCCACCATCTGCTAAAACCATAGTCATCATTTCTAAGAAACATCAAGTTCAATGGCACCAGTAAAAAGACATGTCCCTGCTGAAAAAAAATAAAAATAACTTAAACCAGTCTGAGCTTTCAACTAATCATGCTGGGAGACCAGCTAGACTAGCTTAAACCAGCTAAGAACAGCAGCTTTTTGTATCACAATTTCAATATAAAACATCCCACAAATCTACCAAGATCGTACTAATGAGGATATTAGGTAACAAGATTAATGCGGAGTCTGTCTGCGACTTTTGCCCTATTCAGAAATTTATTTTCAGTGCAGAGGAAGTCAAACACAAAGAGGAACATGGTCATATTTACATCTGACATCAGACTTCACCTTCAAATGAATGAGAGAGACCAAAGAGATTGCACTCTGCATATCCAGGTTCCCAGCATACATTAGAGATGCACTGATCCTATATCTGGATCGGTATCGACTCCGATACGGATCTGTTATAGATGAATTACGTATCAGTCCGACGAGCCCGATCCAAATCATATACTGTGTGTTAGTCATTTTCATTACTGTCAAGCAGGGGCGTTTCTAGGACTTGAGGATGTTCGGGACTTAGCCCAGCCAGCCCATTTAAGTGGGTGTGGCTTTAGGTGCCCCCCCCCCATCTATTTTAAATAAACACACTCTACCTTTATGTTTTTTTCTGCACTCTGGCACCTTACTTACAATGAAAACACAGTGATTCCCACAGGATTTTATGAGAGTATGGGGGGTGGACCTCCGATCCTCTAGGGGTGTTTGGGGGCATGCTCCCCTGGAAAAAATGTTTTACATTTTAAAATTAAATACTTCCATCTGATGCACTTTGAGAGCTAAATTAAGAGTCTAGTGTTGTGCTCTTGTAAACAGTTTTGTGCTCTTAAAGCTGCAGTAGGCAACATTGAAATAAATTGAATTGTGAGAAACAGCACACCCAATTCTTCCCCATATACATGATGCTCTTCACCCCCAGCCATGGTTTAATTGACAGAGCCAAGGCCTGCATCGCCAAAAGCGATTGGCAACAATTAGCTGGATTGACACTACCCAACCCACAATTTTCACACAGAGCAAGAGTCTGTGGTGCTAACTAATCCCTCACATGGCCACATTTAACTTAGACACCGTGTCTCTTCCACATCTGGGGTTTGACATCTCTTAAAATATTTTTGTATCCTCATTCTGAAAAGCAGGGTACAAACTAGGGATGATAGTTTCAGCTTTTTATCTTTTAAAGTTACCTCAGACTGCTAACGATAGCTAGCTAGTAAAGCCATAATTAGTGTAACGTTATGCCAATTAACCTAGTAATGCTAATGTTAATTTACGTTAATCATCATGATCGTAACTTGTAACGTGGAGTAGTGTATAAATGCAGTGGAGACATTTAATGTTAGTTAACATTAATTACCTCAAAGATTACCTCCTCAACCAAATAACTTTAGACGGATCCAGTGCATATATCTGCGAGTGTGTGTGAGCGCATGAGTTTACAGCAGCGGGTGAGGAGCTGACTGGTGCGTGACCATTTATAATAGGATTCAAATCAGTGCAACTATGAATGCAAACTTGAATACAGTGAAAAATACTCTATTAGCATACATAAATATATATATAAATGTCCAAAAAACATATTTGATGCCATGAGTGTACCTTCATTTACTATTACTATTATTTTGAATGGCCATTGCCATTAGCTCTGTGATGCATAAAGGGTCAGCAAAAGGTGAAAGTTCTACTTTTTGCGACCAGTTCAATTTATCACATTGCTTAATTTTCCATGGCCAATCAAAATAATAGTAATAGTAAATGAAGGTACACTCATGGCATCAAATATTTTTTTAGTACATGGACATTCAAAAGAATGTTGAAAATGTTTGTTTATTTATGTTATGCTAAGTGTCTTTTTCACTGTATTAAAATTTGCATTCATAGTAACACTATTTTGAACCCTATTATTCCACCGCACCCCACAAAATCACACACTGAGATCACATTTTTCCCCCTTCTGACAGTTGATGTGAACATTAACTGAAGCTCCCGACCCGTATCTGCATGGTTTTATGCATTGCACTGTTGCCAGACGATTGGCTGATTAGATCATCTCATAAGTAGGTGTACAAGTGTACCTAATTAAGTAGTCAGTGAGTGTACAGTGGGTATCCATCCAGAGTAAGCTTTCGGCCACCGTGTTCATCACATTAATTAGTCATTAGTAGCTTTAAACCACTAAACGGCGCTATAACCATAGAATTTCAACAGGCCAGAGCTGAATGCCTCAAAGATGTTTCTCTCAATGTCACAACCATTCAGTTTGAGGCAGTAATGCTTGTTTCTTCTTTTATATTACGTTGGATGGCAAAACAAGAATAAACACTGATTTGCTGGAGGGACGCAGCAATGAAGATGATAAACACTTTCCTGCAACATTTATTGATCACAAGGACGCCAGGACTTATTTTTTTTCCATTTATTCATTCCCATTTCATGAGAGAAATTTAGAATTTGTGTGTATTTTTACACATACAGTTGAAGTCAGACATTTACATACACTTAGGTTGAAGTAATTAAAACAAATGTTTTAACCACTCCAAAGATTTCATATTAGCAAACTAGAGTGGACCTCCACAATTCTGGTTCATCCTTGGGAGCAATTTTCAAAAACCTGAAGGTGTCTGTACAAACAATAGTATGCAAGTATAAACACCATGAGACCACGCAGCCATCATACCGCTCAGGAAGGAGACACTCTGTCTCCTAGAGATAAACGTAGTTTGGTGTGAAAAGTGTAAATCAATCCCAGAACAACAGCAAAGGACCTTGTGATGATGCTGGAGGAAACAGGTAGACAAGTATCTATATCTACAGTAAAACAAGTCCAATATCGACATAAGCTGAAAGGCTGCTCAGCAAGGAAGAAGCCACTGCTCCAAAACTGCCATAAAAAACCCAGACTACAGTTTGCAAGTGCACATGGGGAAAAAATATTTGGAGGACTTTTTGGAGAAATATCCTCTGGTCTGAAGAAATAAAAATGTAACTGTTTGGCCATCATGACCATTGTTATGTTTGGAGGAAAAAGTGAGAGGCTTGCAAGCCTAAGAACACAATCCCAACCATGAAGCATGGGGGTGTTTTTTGCAGGAGGGACTGGTGCACTTCACAAAATAGATAGCATCATGTGGAAGGAAAATTATGTGGATATATTGAAGCAACATCTCAAGACATCAGCCAGCCAACTTCCAAAAACTGTCAAGATGCTGAGCATTTGTGATGCCGAGTTCTCAAATGAACTGTGCTTTGTTATTCATTATCTGTCTTGTATTTTATTTGTTGTTAATATTTGATATTCAATGGTGCCCAAAAGCTCGATTTAATTTTTCGGGATGACTATTTGCACTCCCGTCTAAATAATACCTGCAAACAGTGCATTGAGCGTGTTGCTATAGTGGCTCAGGGTGTAACGTCGGTGCATTAATCCCTATTTGTTCTGGGTTCGAGTCTGCGTGTGTCAGATTATTTTTCCCATTCTGTTTCCTGTCTCTACTATTATTATTATCTTTAATACTACTAAATTAATAGAAAAGGTAGTTTTACTATAGTCATATTGTATTAACCATGTTTTTTGGGCATGTTTTTAGATTAGATGCAATTAACAATACATGGTGTTACTAAGCAATATGGGTTTAATAAAGCTTTTAACCATGTTTATTTTTGTGGCTACAACTATTTTCCTGCAAAATACCATGATGATACTATGGTTACTGTATCTGTAGAGGACGTCAGGACAGATCCGTGTTTCATAGCTATTTCATGTCATCGAAGAAACATACTTCATTTTATTAAATGTCCACAAAGTATTTTAAATGTTGAAATAAAATGTCTAAAGGGAGTGAGCTGTTGTTCTCACAGTGATCGGAGGCTGGGAGTGTGGCAGGCATTTTCTTTGGCTCGGGATCTCGCATCTTGGGCAAATTTAATTATTATCTTAGACATTGCATGATCAGTAGAGCGTCTGTTTGTTAGGCGGGTTCAAATTCAGATTATCCCAAACCACTTTTCTTCCAATATCATGTCATCAGCAAATATCATGTCATCAGCTTTCTTTGATAAACATTAACATAAAATATGCCTTATAAAATAAAATTTTAAAAATTTAAATGCTGAAAATATGACTTTAAAAGACATCTATATCAAATATTAATATTTATGTGAATGTGTATACTTTGGATGCAACAATATTCTTACAGGATACAGAGTCTACCAGCCACAGTGCAAAATGGAATGAAATGTAACCAAAAACCATACAATGCTGAAATAAGGTCTGCATTTGTATTGAATGTTGAAATTAACTTCAGCAGTATTAAATGCGTATTTATGCAATAAAGGCATATAGTTTGTCTGCTGGTTGCATTTAACTTTTTCACACATACAAATAAGGAAGCAGGCTTTGTTCCTGGAACCTGTGACTTGACAGCCAAAAACACTACCACTGATCTACCAGTTCACATGTGTCTATCCAAACAAACAGGACTCGAACCTGCAGCTTGACACACATCTTTTGCCCTGCAGTTTATTGACTGCACACCAACACATAGATAAAAAAGGAGCTGATATTAAAAATAGCTTTACATATTTAACACAGATCTAGTAATCTGCTTAAATTGGCAAAAAGAACTGATCAAACTATTACCTCACAAACATGATGTAAAAAGCATAAATTCCACTTACAATGTTGCTTAAAAGAAGGATTGTCCTATGTTTTTATCTGCAGTGCATTTCACGTAATGCTGCCAATCAAGAATGATATGCTGATAAATAACTCTCATTTGTGTGTACCTCATCTCTAGATCAACATCAATAAAAACCACTTGACTTGACTTGATCAATGCCGATAAAAAACATGGATAAATGAGCATTGTTGAAGGCAACTTGGTAGAAATGACCGAAGCCGTGTTGATTATACTGTCTGACTGAAGGCCAATTACGTAAGTGTTGTTTCGCTCATGAAACTCACCTGTGATTGGCTGGATGGTTGCTCAATCAGTGCAAAGTAACAAAATGTAAAGAATACTGTATACAAATACACCATTTGGACTCGGTATGGGTTTAGTTTGTAAAAGTGTGGCGGACCGAATAACCTTTTTAAAGAGTGCAGTGGACATGCCTCCTGGCTTGCCCACAGTACATGCATATAGTGCACTGTTAGGAAAGCAAAATAAATAGACTTAGCAGCGTTTAAATGGGAGAAAACGCTTCCTATATGTTTTGTTGTTGACGTCAAAGGCCGTGTGTCCAAACAAACTCTATAGACACATACACACCGCTAACAACATTGTCGCTTGGTGTTGCTTGTCTCTTTACAATGAAGACGTTATGGATGTTCCTACTGATGTCGCTCTAATGTTAAAGGTGGCCAGCACGTCTGGCCACAGTAAAAAGCTGATTACAGGTGATACTGCAGGTAAAACAAAGATCCTATTCTAATTTGACAAGGAATCAGTTCTCATGCCTCTAAAAATTATCATTTGTTTGTATATAACCAGCAGCAGTGCTTGATGTATCATTTAATTAACAAAATGAGTGATGACAAAATGAGAATGTCAACAGTTTCTGACATGGTTTACCACACATCATTGTTTTATTACATCCATGCATGTGGTTACAGACAAATGATATAGAACAATGAAATCCCTCACAACATATAACTTCTCTCAGATGACGTGAGCTCCGCTGTCTTTTCACCCATTGGTAGTCGCTCAAGTTTGTTGCACGTTATTTGCATAAAATTCAACTTTTCTCAAGTCTCAACTCTGTCTTGTCGCTCACCATGCCCACATCTTTTCACCGTCTCGCTGTGCTCTCATTGAGAATGAATGGCATCCTGTTGCTTTGTCGCTCTGGCGCTTGCAGCATGAATGGGCTTTATACAGTATTTAGCCTAGGGATTGTTCCATGCGTTAGGCTGGTAAATCACAAATCTACTGTTGTTCAAGCATTAAAAAAATTGTCAATTATACAATTCAGCCTATGTGATGTTAATAATTATGCACCTATGCGGTTCATAGCAGTTTACTCAAAATATCTTGAATACATTTTTGTACGATAAACAAATGTGTTGGGTCAACACTTAAAGGAATAATACAGGTTCAATACAAGTTTAACTCAATCAGTAGCATTTTTGGCATATTATTGATTACCATGAAACATTTATTTAGTCTCAATCATCCTTTTCTTTAAAATAGCAAATATCTGGTTTACAGCGAGGCACTTACAATGGAAGTGAATTGGGCCAATCCATAAATGTTAAAATTCTCACTGTTTAAAAAGTATGGCCACAAGACGCAAACCATATGTGTGTTAACATGAATAAACTCGCTTACTAACCTTTTCTGTGTAAAGTTATATCCAATTTTACAACTTTGTTGCCATGTCAACCTAACCTTATAAACCCTGTAATTCCAGTATTTAAGTAGTCTGCTGCTGCAAAAAAGAGATATAATAACTTTACATCTTAAATGATACAAGAGATTTAACACAATAATTAATGTAAGTGTTTTTATAAAATGCTAAGCTTCACATTTTTGCTTTTAAATTGTTCAAAAATTGGCACCATTCACTTCCAAATTGTTTTGCTTGTTTTTAAGGAGTAAAAAATATTTTTGTGGTAATCAAAGTTATGCTACAAATTCTGTCAATTGAGCTTAACTTGTATTGAACCCAGAATATTCCTTTAAGCCACATGTCAAATCTGAATCCTGAAGCAAAACCTGCTGAGAACCACATCTCTCTAAACTGAGGGTTTAGGGGCCTCAAGTCAACATCAGTGACAAGCATGTTAATGATCAGAGCCAAAGCATGCAACAAACCATGCAACTAACAAAGAATCTGCAAACACAAACAAAACTGTAGAACCTATTTGTATACACTCAAACAGATATGGTGGGTAACTGTGTGTGCATCTCAATCTTAAGAGCATACAGTATATATATAAGTGGTCTTGCTTAGGTAACATTAGTGTTAAAATTCATGTAACAACCTAAACTGCACTGCTAAACTATGCATCTCACTAATATCGCTGGATACAAAATAAAGTGAGATGAGTTCACACAGCATAAAAATAAACGTGCATGGGCATCTTTTTAAAAAAGACAAACATTAATACGGTTGCATGATATACCGATCAAAATGTTTGACAGGGGCTTTTAAATTAAGCGTTTGAAGTGAAATATTGTCTAGTGAACCTGCGCGCCATGAGTGAGAGTCTCGCGCTGTAATCGCATGCGCTTCAACAGAGATGTGACTCTTACCTCTGCGATGCCTCGAAACGAGCTCTGAAGACGCAATTCATCCCTTCAGCACAAATAAAACACAGAAATAAATGTTTCTCTTAAGAATAGTTTGTCATTCCTCTGGTAATTTTGGCCCATTCCTGTGTCAGTGACGTTCACTTCCGGTGTCTCTCCACCTCCATCATAAAAGAGAGCCGAGATCTTAATGTCAGCTAAATGAATTTTCTTTCCCCCCCCCCCCCCAATCTGTAAGATTCATAAGGTTTTATTAGTAATTTAATATCGATAATTGAATATATATATATATATACAAAATATTTGGCCTATATATATATATATATATATATATATATATATATATATATATATATATATAGGCCAAATATTTTGAATAATGTACAGATTTTTCAGAAAGAATGTACAGAAAGAAATTGGTACTTTTATTCTCCAAAGTGGCATTCAACTGATCACAATGTATAGTCAGGACATTAATAACGTGAAAAATTATTACAATTTGAAAAAAAATTCAGAACTTCTTAAACTACTTCAAAGAGTTCTCATGAAAGAAAGAAAGAAAAAAAAAAAAAAAAACTCCATGTGCAGCAATGACAGCTTTGCAGCTCCTTGACATTCCAGCTGTCAGTTTGTCCAGATATTCAGGTGACATTTCACCCCACACTTCCAGTAGCACTGTCAGATGTGTCTGTCTTGTTGGGCACTTCTTGCGCACTTTACAGTCTAGTTGATCCTACAAAAATCCGTTACACTCTTTTCCATTTATATTTTGTCCAATGTCTGTTTCTTTGCCCACTCGAACCGTTTCTTATTGTTTTTCTTTGTCAAAAGTGGCTTTTTCTTGCAATTCTTCCCATAAGGCTGCACCCCTGAGTCTTCTCTTTACTGTTGTACATGAAACTGGTGTTGAGCGGGTAGAATTCAATGAAGCTATCAGCTGATGACATGTGATGTGTCTATTTCTCAAACTAGAAACTCTGATGTAATTATCCTCTTGTTTAGTTGTACATCTGATCTTCCCCATCTCTTCCTGTACTTGTTAGAACCAGTTGCCCTTTGTCTTTGAAGAATGTAGTGTACACCTTTGTATGAAATCTACAATAGCATTGTATAGCCTTCATTCCTCAAAACAATGATTGACTGATGAATTTCAAGAGAAAGCTGTTTCTTTTTTGATCTAGTGACTTAAGGCACGCCAGTCTGTTGCATACTGTGGCAACTAAAAAAAACAAACACAAAGACAATGTTGAGCTTCATTTAAACAAACCAAATAGCTTTCAACTGTGTTTGATATAATGGCAAGTGATTTTCTAGTACCAAATTAGTCATTTATCATGATTACTCAAGGATAAGGTGTTGGAATGTTGGCTGCTGTAAATGGGGCCTGTTTGATTTGATAAAAAAAGAAAAACTTTTTTCAAATAGAGATGGTGCTGTTTTTTATATCTGTAATGTCCTTTTTGTGATTTTTGATCAGTTTAATGCCACTTTGGTGAATTAATGTATAAATTTCCTTCCAAAACAGCAAAATCTGTACAGTATTCCAAACTTTTGGCAGCCAGTGTCTGTGTATATATATATATATATATAGTGCAATAAAAACCAACTCATTAGAAATAATAATTACAGTATAATAGGCAAGAAGGGCAAATTGCCTAAAAATGGGCAGTTAATAGTAAAAAGTATAATACTGCAGAGTATGATAATGTAGAATAACATGTGTAAAATGATAATTACAAATAATTGTAAAAAAATTATACAAACGTAAAGCATGGAGCAATAAAAAGCTAATTGGTTATTTATAATATATAATATTTGTATAATCCATAATTTAAAAATGAATGAAATAATATACTTTATACTGCAATGCAATGGTAAAACACAGTAACTACACATTGTCAAAAATTGGACAATGTGTTTATCCTGTGACAGTTGGTTTTGGCAAAACTATGTTAAGATTCAAAGACTATTTTGTAGTCCACAAAAAAACTCAAGAGTTCACGTAGATTGTTGTTTTAGGTTTGTAAGGCAGTATATTATATTAATAAAAAGAGTTGGGTAAAAAATGATTGACAAACAACTAGACATTAACTATTCATTTTCAGTTTATATAAATTTACGAGGGAAAGTGTATTTTTCACACACAAAAAAAAATTTGCATTTACAGCATATCATATATTTACATGTATATACATATAATTACACTATAAGAAGTATTTTGGATTTAATAATAGATTACAGTTGAAAATTACCACAAAGATATTTAAACAATTTCTGGTTGTCAAACTGACTTTTGAATTTGAGAGGAATTGACCAGTTGGTTAAAATTAATTCCTAAAATGGCTAAGCTTGTTTTGCAGATGCCACATGACTTAAGTGACTCGTGTGTCCAACATTTTCCAAATACTTATTAGGGTCACAGTAAAATATTGTCTTCTAATCAATCAGTCCAACAAGTAGTTCAATCCAAACTGCAGTAATATCCCTTTTCTCTTCGATGCTGTTGCACTGGCATGTCTCTCCTGATGTCTCGCAGTCCCTGCAGGTCAATCTGAACCATAGCTATGCCCACATCAGTGCCCCCACAGTCACCGATCACCAAACCCCATGGATCTACCGCTGAGGCGTGTCCGTACGACATCCGCTTGCTGTGATGAGCTCCGACCTGTGCCGCGGCAAGAACGTAACACTGCGTCTCAATCGCTCTCGCCCGAAGAAGCACCTGTGACAGAGAACAGCAGAAAAAAATGACATGGTCCGGTGACATCCAAGTATTGTATAATAGTATGCGTATTAACATTCTAAATCTACTAAGGTTTAAAACAGAGACAGATTTCCAGGTAGAATTTATTTTTCAAAAGCAATAGGCATGTTACCGTCTAAAAGGTACATGTCAATCAGCGTCACCTACTAAACTGAAATTAATTAATTCAGCCCAACATATATTTGCAAAGACAGGATTAAGAAAAGGACATAGAAAATATATTAGGAGAAATAGTAGCACTCAATATAGCAGCTGTAGAAATGGAAATCCCACTTTTCAATAAAAAGAGACCTTTTTTTTTTAAAAGAGGCATAGCCTGATATAGAATTTTTATTTCCCTCATAACAGGTGCTCAGTTCCTTTGAAAAATGTTTAGTATTACTGTATTATTATGTATTTACTACTAATATCGTGGTTAAATTATGGTTACTATAGTAAAACCATGGCCAATTTTGTAGTTATGATTTTATTGCCAGGAATCTCAAAATGTTTTGGGAGGCAAAGCAAAAAAAAATTTCAGGTAAAGAAAAACATTTTGTGAGGGAATGCAAAAATTATTGCAAGGGAAGGCAAACTTTTTTGTGAAGGAAGGCAAAAGTTTTTGCAAGGGAACATAAAACTTATTGTGAGAGAAGGCAAAAAATTTTTGCAAGGGAACATAAAACTTATTGTGAGGGAAGGCAAAAATTTTTTACGAGAGAACGTAAAAATTATTGCGAGGGAAAGCAAACGTTTTTGTGAGGAAACGTAAAACTGATAGCGAGGGAAGGCAAAACTTATTGCGATGGAAGGCAAATGTGAGGGAACAAAACTTTGTGGTGACAACACTCGCAAAAACATATTGCGCTGGAACACTCGCAAAAACGGATCGAAAAACTTATTACGCGGGAATGCTCGCAAAACATATCGCAAGGAAAGGCAAAACTTCTTTTTGCGAGGAAAGGCAAAACTTCTTTTCTCTTATATATAGATATATTATTTTTTAATATTTCGATTTATAGTGAAAAGAACTATATAGATACATTTGTAAAAGTATACAATAAAACTAAATTATATGAATATGTATACATTATTATTTCCTGTTTTTACACCTTACTATGGCTTTCAACAAAGTAAAATAGTTGTGATTAGTCTAATGATTTCAGAATGTCAAATAAATGTTATTTTTTTTGCACTTTTTCACTGAAATTCTTTGCACCCCGTTGAGGCACCCGGACCCCAGTTTGAAAACCCTTGCTCTAAAAGGCGCCGTAGACTTAGTATATGAGGCCACTGATATTAAAACCTACAGCAATATCATAATACATTAAATTATATTTGGCATACGGCAGGGCTGTACCTCCCAGTGGGCACTTCCTGTTGCCACAGTGAAGGCTGAAGGGTATGTCAGGATCTCTGCTCCATGTCTCTGTAGAGCAGACGACAGCTCAGGGAAACGCAGATCATAACACACACCAAGACCAACCTAGTGTGAATTAAACATCTTAATGTCAGAATATGCCAAAAATGTAAATCCATATTAGTGTTTTACTTTGTTACTGTTGTCGTGATAAGAGTTGGTAAACCTTTCCGATGGGAGTCTGGACTGGAGGAACCAGGCGAGGTCCAGGTATAGTGAAAGAGCTCTCTTTAAGAGACACACCTTTACCCGTCAACTCAACATCAAACAAGTGTCCCTTCCTGTACACGGACACAATCTTACCTGCGGGTAAGAACAGAGAGCAAGTCCATATTTTTTGAATGACATTTTCCATAGACAGGCATATTTGATCTAGTAACCTCAATGTAATAAACAGCATATACCTACACATTGAGGTTACCACAATACTAGCATGCCTGCCTGAATGCAAAAATAATTCAATTGTCCTTGTACCCAGCATTAGTAGCATTGTAACTGTATGGTAAGCATGTATGTACATCAGTGTTAGGACACTTATTTGGTAATATTTTGAATATTTTCAACATAACCAGCCAAGCATGGACACACAAAGATCATTGATTCTTTTGATTTAGAAAAACAGAAAAGACAAATGTTTTGACATTAACTGTCAAATAAAATAACTTGAGTTCTATGTAAAAAGACTAAAGTACCTTGTCCATCAATGATAATATGGCTGTTATAAATTCGTTGATCAGATTTCCACTCATGACCTCTTTCGTGGAATCCACCCAAAGACAGCCACACATCCAGCTTTCTTAAAGACAAAACGACTCACATATATTTCTTGCAATATATTTTGTTTCTCGAGGCATTGAACACCAGCCATTTTATTGTTTGTGTTGTATTTTACATTTTGTATATTTATATTTTACTTATAAACTTCTGTAATTCCATTGTTGGACACTGGGTGGTGCTTGCTGACATAGCAGGTGGTATATATGTGAGCACAGAGGAAGAGGCGGTAAGGTGTTGTTGATGGGAAAGCAAAAAATGTTTTGACCATGTTCAGGATATCATGGTTAACATGTTTATTAGAACGTATTCTTGGCGAACATGTTAAAGGATCGTGTTCATGAGATTGTGGTAACAGAGTTCGTCATATCATGTCAAAGGATTATCTTTACATGTGAGTGGTACTGAATCAACCTTACTTCTTTGAACTCGCTATGAATAAAGACATTAACTTTATTCAACTCTGGTATGGAACATTACTGGAGGAAACAGAGCAGAACACGTGTCTCAAACTACTGTCAACAGCCCCTATGTGAAAAGACTAGCGTTTAGTCAATACACCTTGGTTAAACTTATTTTATTCCACCCATCATTGAGAGTCTGGGAGAGCTCTCATCAGTGGCCTATTCAACAGTAAACTTACCTGGCAAGGTGGGTGTAGCGAGTTATGATGTCGCCATCAAGGCTTTCTGAGAGTTGAAGCGTCTCCTCTCGGCTTGAGCCAATATAATCGAAGCCTTCAGGCAGGAAAACCATACTCGCCCCATTTTCTTTGGCCTGCACAACCAGTCGCTTACATGCAGTAAAGTTGGCTTCTTTGTCAGGGGTGGAGGTCACCTGACAGACTGCTGCTATAGGATGGGATGAAGACATCCTGAGAAAGAAAAAGAAATTGTTCATGGCCCAGAAACAATACAGCATATTATGTTGAGTGGTTGAAGAATATGTCCAGGAGGGAATTGAATGAAAATAGTAATTTAATTAGGGCTGTCGATTTAACGCGTTAATTCGGTGCTATTAATTTTGCAAAAATAACACGTTAAAAAAAATTTACGCATTTAAAATCGCACTTCCCCCAGACCATAATAAGGAAGATTCCTGTGAAATGCAAGCTTGTAGTACCACCTGTTTACTCCAGAGGGCAGTAAGTGATATTTCAGCTGTATGAGCAATGCGCAGTTTACACAGTGAAGAAAACACTTCAGTTAGGTGTTCTTGCGTTCAAAACACTCGAAGGAGCGCAAATGCGAACTAAGGGATCTCAAGATGAGTATTAAACTATATTTAACTTGACACAGTGACCTAAACATTTTATGTTTATGATGCAACGCACCCTAGATGCTACACAAGCATGTCTGACGCAGGGTGTGGCTGGATTGAGATGGTGCAAAATTCGGAAATTACTCCATAAATATCTAATTATAAATAAAATCAAAGAAATTTCCTTCAAACTTATTTATAAGTACTACCCCACTAATTATTTATTATAATTATTAATTATTACCTATAAAAAAGTTTTGCATTCCCTCAAAAAAAAAAAAAAAAAAAGATCCGATAAGTGGTCGTAAAAAACAAACAAAAAAAAAAACACGACAGTTCAGGTCAAAATTTACTTGCCAAATGAAATGAATGGGAAATACTAAAATACAGATCATTATTTTTTTATTTGTCAAATAAGTCAATAAATCAGACACAATGTTGTATTGGATTGGATTTTCACTCACAACAGTCTCTAGGAGTGTATAGAGAATGGTGCAAAAAACAAAAAAACATCAAGCTAGAGGAAGTTCTGTGGGCAAAAACGGCTTGTTGATGAGAGAGGTCAAAGGAGAATGGCCAGACTGGTTCGAGCTTACAGAAAGTAACTGAGATAACCACTCTGTACATTTGTAGTGAGCAGAATAGCATCTCAGAATAAAAAACATGATGAATCTTGAGACAGATGGACTACAAACAGCAGAAGACCACATCGGGTTCCAATTCTGTCAGCCCTTTCTGTTCTAAGCTGACAGTAGTGGTATCCAGAGGGGTCTTCAGCTGCTGTTGCCCATCCGCCTCAATGTTGTACATTCATAAATGCTTTTCTGCAAAGAACTGTTGTAACGCGTGGTTATTGGGATTAGTGTCACCATCCTGTCAGCTTGGACCAGTCTGGCCATTCTCCTCTGGCCTCTGTCATAAACAAGGCATTTCCGTCTGCAGAACTGCTGCTCACTGGATGATTTTTGGAACCATTTTAAGTAATCTCTATAGACAGTCGTGCATGAAAATCCCAGGTGATCAGCAGTTACCGAAATACTCAAACAAGCCCATCTGGCACCAATAATCATGCCACGGTCCAAATCACAAAGATCACATTTTTCCCTTTCTGATGGTTGATATGAAAATTAACTGAAGCTCCTGACTAGTATCTGCATGATTTTAAACATTACACTGCTGCCCCATTATTGGATGATTAGATAATTGCATGAATAATTAGGTGTACAGGTGTACCTAATTAAGTGGGCAGTGAGTGTATATCCAATGATTAAACTTGTGATAATATCTAGAAATTAAATTTGTTACAACATTGGGTTATAGATATCAGCCAATGCATGGAGCACTAAAGCCATCTACTGGACATAACTGTCATTTCATGTCATTTTTTCTATTTATTTTTTATTCCAGCAGATGTAAACAGAGACCCCTAATTCATGACAAATTGTTATGTTTTCACATCCTTTCATTTGACTGAAATTGAAGTGAAGATAAAATGTGCTTATTTTTATGAAAATTAATTATGTAATTTAGAGCCAAATAAATCTAAATACCACCCCACCAATCTCTCCCAAAAATGCTCAATTTATTTCAAATTTGAATGACGTGTACAAGTGTGATTGTAAAACGAAGAGTGCACAAGGGTTATTGGTTCAATTTGAAATGAAACCTATTGTCTAAACTGCACTAGACTTTTCAATAATAGGCTAGACCAAATTCAGTTCACTCACCAGCCAACTTGGGAATTCTCCACCATTCAAGTACTCTGTCTTGGGCTAAACAACAGCAGGGTTGTGAGAATTGGGCTACTTTTAAACTGTTTCCTCTAGTTTTAGGATGTTTGACAGGCTGGATGTTTGTGCTCGCAAATAGATCGCACTGTAGAGAGCGCATGCAGACAGACTCTCTCAAGTGCACTTTACTCTCTTGCGAGTATCGCTGGGCTGTTTGCGGATCATTCAACTACGGTTGATTCATTCAGAAACGGATGTTTCAAACGATTCGCAGCCATGAACATCACAACGTTACAAGAGGGAGAGCATCGGCGAGTGCGGTTATTGTCTCTTACTTTGCCTATGTTTATTGATTGCTGTCTGTTCACTATGCATGCACATGCTTGCCAAACAAATGAACATGCTAAAAAAAAAATATATATATTTTAAAAAATTTACGTTTTTTGTGAGGGTTAGGTTTAGGGGTAGGGTTAATGGATAGAATCTATAGTTCGTACAATATAAAAAAACACCATGTCTATGGAGTCTGCTCATAAGGATAGCGGTGTGTGTGTGTGTGTGTGTGTGCACTTAATGCACATGATAAAGAGAAATGTGAATAAACCAAGGGCAGCTAAATTAACAAAAGCTCTTTGTTTTACATAAAAATGACTATTATAGTTATATGTGTTTAATAAACTACGTATGTATAAAGTTTCATTATCGCTTACCCAATAAAATTACACTTCAAATAAAACAGCTATTTTGATATTATGATACCTTGGTGATCAATAGTGTCCTGTATTTAATAGTGAAGTTATTGGAAATATTAAATATGCACCATGTGAGTATCAAAAAGTAAGTATCGGTATTCATACTCATTTTCTTAAAATGCTAATTTATCACATGAAATATGGCTCAAATTGGTGTATTCTGGAATTCTTTTAATGTGCTGCATTTGCGGTCTCAACTGGGCCTACAAATGAAGGGAAATTGTCAGAAAGTAAACTAAAGGGACTTTTAAACATTTTTAGGTTTGGAGTGGCATATTTAGAGTTTTGATAGTGGGCTAGTTTTGATTGGCTATTGGGCTGGTTTGAAACAGAGACTGTCTCTGTACAGAATCTGTCTAGAAGGGCCCCTAAAATCATTACCACCTTTCCCCCACTAGCTATGGCCCTGTTGTGACCACAACAAATTAAGCAAACGCATGATTATATGCCACTTTTATGCATGCATATTTAAAGAGCCTGGGCTAAAGGCTCTGTGGTGATATGAAAAAAAATTGATATCTAATTAGAAAGCTCAAGGAGTGCACAGACATAACTTACATGCTGGAAACTCGTCTTTGCACTGCCTTCGATCTCAAAGCCAAGATACCTGCTGCAAGAAAAGGAACTCGCTGCCCCAAAAACAAAAGCATTGGCTTGGCAGATTGTTTTTCTGTCGGGTTACAGATTGCACTTTGAGCCCAATCCAATAACTGACCCAACTGCTGACATATTAACAAAACACTCCCTAACAGGCCACAGTTGCTGAATACGTGTGTGAATTAAACAATAGCCCCGTTCCTTGCATTTAATTACCGTATTTGTTTCGTTAAAAACTATTTAAACCAATTGAAAATAATAAGCGGGTAGAATGGAAATGGGAAGTCTAAAACAGGCGGGGCTTATCGACTCGAATATTGTCTCTGATGGTCCAAGTACAATACGTCTAAATTAAATAGATTAAGTACTACTCCTATTATTGTGATTTTTTTTTAAATTATTATTTTAGAACTATTTACGTTTCTCCTTGTCACTATTCAGGTGCAAGTTATTCCAGAATACTACAATTCTGAAGAAGAGTAGACGGTCTTGGTCTTGGACCTGCTGCTTTTCTCAGCGCTGCGGAGGAAGGACAAATCACATTCGTTCATGATTACTAGCTAATGAAAAATATTTTAGATTTGATTTTAGAAACGTATATTTATTATAGAATACTTACCAGTAATAGATGGTAACATATTGTACTTTTAAGAGTAAAAATGTCTCCGATTAGAAAAAATACGTACGAAGTGTTAAGGAACTCAATGGAGAATTCGGATTTCTGAGCCGATAAGCGCCCCCTAGAAACTAGGCAATCACAATCTCCGAGTTTTTACCATAGGAGTGACAGTTGTAATGGTCAACTAGTGTGTTCCCTGGTTACGACCGTATATCACTGTTTGCGGATACCACACCAATGAATGGGGAGATATGGAGCCTGAAACATGACAAAACAATTTGAATTTGAATTGTGTTAATTTTAATTATAGACATTAAGTGTGATTGCGCCAAATTTAATATTACGTTGTATTTTAAATAGATTTGAATTTGAATTTTTTAAACTCCAATCCTGGACATTTCATATTTAACCAAATTTAATAAAAAAAAATGTATGGCACAATTTTATAAATATGTATTTTCAAACAGCAAATTTTTGGTTCAGAATTCTTACACTGTACATATCCCATTTTAAAAAATACAGCTTCAAGTTTTCAAGATGAAGAAAAAATTCAGAACACCAAATTCAATATTCTAAAATTCAAACTACAGAAATTCAGATCTACAGAAAGTGGGTCAGAGATCAAGCTTTCGTGTTCCACAGGGAAGAGTAAAGGGTCTCGGAAAAGTCGAACGGAGCATTTTGGCCAATTACAGGTCGAGGTGCAATAATTCTCTGGCACGAGCGTGATTCAAAAGGTCGCCATTCTGACCATGAAGTGGCAACTTTTATGATTTATATTTTTATGGTTAGCACGTTAGCACATTATCAGCACGATACATTCAGTCTCTGGTATTAGTTTTAGTATAAATTA
This sequence comes from Moxostoma hubbsi, assembly GCA_032164185.1. NCBI lineage: Eukaryota > Metazoa > Chordata > Actinopteri > Cypriniformes > Catostomidae > Moxostoma > Moxostoma hubbsi. The sequence continues at coordinate 62,647,045 of JAVLUX010000002.1, read as the reverse complement.
TATATAGTATGAAAGTGATTAGTATGCGTAAGTGTAAGCATCACATATAACTCAATAATGAATGCCATTCTGCTTCATTCTGTGATCGGAATCCACATCAGATCCAAGTCGGATGTTATTTCAAACACTTGTTGGTTTTTGTAAGTGCGTTTTGAGCTCAAATGAACATCACGAATGATCATTCAGATGTGTGTGATTTAGCAGGCGTGATTACATTATACGATTAATTTCATGCAAATTGTAGGCTTATTGTAAGGCATTTAATGGCTAATTTACACACCGAACTCCAACAAACGTTTCAAACACAGTATGACTGTCATTCTCACACGGAGAGTGCACATACCTATTGATGTTTAGTCATTATGCCATTTATTTTATTTTGACTGTCGGAACATTTCACGTGTTCTTGTCATAAATCTTCAAAGCTGCAAAATAAGTTTAAATACGCAGCATAAAAAGGTTCGATTTTGAGTAATGCTGATTATTGTTAATAATAACAATGTAAAAATGTATAAGCCTTTTTACTGTTTCATTATTTTATTAATCATTATGGTCATCATTATGAAGGCATATATAAAAGTTTAAGAACCACTTCATGGTCAGAATGGAGACCTTTTGAATCATGCTCGCGCCAGAGAATTATTGCACCTCGATCTGTAATTGGACAAAATGCTCCGTTCGACTTTTCCGAGACCCTCTACTCTTCCCTGTGGAACACGGAAGCTTAATCTCTGACCCACTTTCTGTAGTTCTGAATTTTCTTTTAGAATATTGAATTTGGTGTTCTGAATTTCTTCTTCATCTTGAAAACTTGAAGCTGTATTTTTTAAAATGGGATATGTACAGTGTAAGAATTCTGAACCAAAATTTAGCTGTTTGAAAATACATATTTATAAAATTGTGCCATAAAAAAAAAACACAATTCAATTTGGTTAAATATTAAATGTCCAGGATTGGAGTTTCAAAATTCAAAAGTCTATAATTCAAATTTACACAATTCTAATTCAAATTGTTTTGTCATATTTCTGGCTCCATAGGGAGAGCCATAAATCGACATCTACCTGTCGCAAAATTGTCCGTGAACTTCACGAGACACAGCTATAGTTCATTCTAAAGCATCGTTTAAGTGTGAAATATGTTGAAGATTAACAGAGAGGCACACATTTATTAAGTGAATCGATAGATGTTTCCTCAATTAAAAAAAAAAAAAAAAAACCGGTTTATTCAGCGTACTGAAGCATACTATTACTTCTCGCCATTGTAATAGCGTTGTGCATTGTTTTGCTAACTGTGCAGGTCCCCCTTCTTCTTCTTTGCATTTATAGGCGGTTGGCAAATCTGTTTAGGCGCATTTTCGCCACCTACTGCGATGGAGTGTGAGGCATCGATGAAGAAGGAAATAAAAAGATGGAAAAGAGGGGTAAAAATATAATTGTTTAATCTGAATATTATATTATTTCCCAAGGACTTGATTATATATTCTTCTAATCAGTCCTGTTGTCTTTAGCTAATGCAATACAGCCGTAGTCACTTTTGTTATTCAATAAGTTCTGTAATGTTAAACTATTTATCCCTATGGATATGTTTTAACATCTTCTCTGAGCTGGGAGTTTTCTTTTAATAATCTATGAATTCCAATAGAGCATGTTCAACAGTTTCCGGTAATCCACAATTATTGCACAGTCCATTGTTATGCTTTCCTATCTTAAATAGTGACTGGTTCAATACGGAGTCGTGAAATTACTGTGTCATCCTTTCTTTTGCCACAAACTAATCTCTCATTTCCTACCTCTTTTTAAATTCCATATAGGAAGTTCTTCTATAGAGTTACAAAGTTCCAAGGCAACCTTCTTCTTCATTGACCTCAGTGACAAGAAATAATGACATAGCTCCTTGTGAAATGTATAAAAGTTCGGTACTGTTTAAATGAATATACTTTTATGTCAAAAGAATTTCCCAAGAATAATAATTATGTTAATTGCTAAGTCGTGTGTTCTCTCTTTAGCAAATATACCAAATATCACATTTTCTTTTCAGAGAAATTGTCAAATTTAGGAAATAACCAATAATGTAAATCTTCCCAGAAGGCATTAACAAATTTACATTCATAAAATAAGTGTTCTATCGTTTCAATTTGTTCATCACAAAATGAGCCCATTCGTTGTAATAGTCTCTGCTATATAGCCTCTGGTCACTCCCCTGACATTTTTGCTGTTTAAGGAGCCTGTCACAAACACCGGTATCATTTATTTATGGCACATATTTCAATGGTATCTGCCAGATAATAGGGATATTATATAGTGGTATTAAAAAAACAGCCCCTTTAATTTCTGCTCTGAGAGAGAGAGAGAGAGAGAGAGAGAGAGAGAGAGAAACTTAGCCACATTCAGGCACGTTCGCGGTCAGCCGCACTTGTGACGTGTTCGGGTCCTCCTGTCGCGGATGTTGTGTGCAGTTCATCAGAGTGGTCATTTTAGAAACGCCCATCCTGTGTTTGAAAACGCCCACTGATTACTACTTTCATTGGATAGAAACGCCCATCCCGGTTTGAAAACACCCATTACTGTTCCGCAGAGACCTGTACTTGGGTTCATCATGGCAGCGAACAGTAGCAACAACACGAGCGGTAAAAGCGGCGGAAAGCAATCAGCTCCCTCCGCCGAGCAGGTAACGGACAATCAACACCCTATTTACTCTGCGAGAGGACGAAGCCACTCAACAAAACTAGAACGCTTCCGTTATAAACAGGAAAGCTTTACGCGCATGACGGTCTGTTCTTCATTAGAGGAGCTTTGCAGTTTTGTTGCGTCGCTCGGTCGCTCGCTTTGTAGATGGGGTGTAAAGCGTGAATATTGTTAACATATGTGTGTATGGTTAACATAGCCGTGTTATTTTACAGTCGCTATGCATCGACTTAAACTTAAGATCTGTGTTACACGAGAGATCAATAAAAATGCATCGATGCATTAGGATGGTATAATGAATTAACCTGCCCAAATGTGGGTTGTTCAGAGTAGACAGAGTCTCCACCCATAAGAAACAAGCGCATGCCCCGCTGTCTTTATAAGGAATGTGCGTCACTATTCTTGCCATGCAACACACTTGAGATAGCAGTTACTACTATAGCGATAGTAAATATTAGTATGTATGTTAACAATGAGGAACAAAACATCACCTTTAAACGAACTGATGCATGACATGTACTCGTTTGTCAATTGATGGTAAGGGATACATTGATATAGACATTTTGGCCAGCACTTCATTGTTTAGGTCCCAATTTATATAAGGTGTCTTTAATTACTATGTACTAACAAACAAAAAAAAAAGCTTTTCAAATAATTAAGTACAGAAAGACACCTAATATAAAGGGAGTCCATTATTTTTAATGTAATGTTACATCCAGTAACCTATATGATGACCAATATTAAAAAATTATAGCTACTCCTTTGTTTGTTTTTTTTTGCTTCATGTGTTCACAGTAAAGCGCCAATCTAGAATATTGTGTTTCAGATAAAATCCCAGATAGCACACAGATGTCTCCGAGACGTCTGTTTTATATCTTTTCATCTGGAAAGCATCACAATCTCATTAACGTCTACCAAACATCTTAATAAGATCAGATTTACTAACAATAAAATTAAATCCTTAACATCTCAAAGACACCTGCTGAATGTCTAATTGACATCCGAGATTAACTATCTTACAGACGTATTGCAGATGAGTAAACAACCTAAAAAATACGTCTTCCAGATGTAAAAACACTCATCAAATACCCAGATAGCTCACGTACCTATCTGAGATGTCTGTTTTAGATCTGATCATCTGGAAAGCATTGCATTTTAATTGCCAAATCTCCTAATCATCTTAAAAAGATGAGTTTTACAAACATTCTAAATAATAAACATCTTAAAGAAATCTGCCGAATGTCTTATTGACATCCGAGAGGAAACATCTTAAAGACGTATTACAGATGAGCAAACAACCTATAAAATATGATCCCTGATGCACACGTACTTCACCCAGACATTTGTGCTGCACGATTAATCATATTTCAATCGCGATGTCAGCCTGTGCAATTATATGACGCAAAATGCTGTGATTTTATTAAATAAACAAGGGCATTTGTGGACGTGACAGTCCATTCTCTCTGAGAGCTGTTTGCCCATTTTCTACACCGCTAATAAAAAGATGACCAGTCAGTGTCAGTTTAGGGAGTGGCACGTGTGGTCATGTGAGTTTCCAGTGAGCAGTGTGGAAATCAGGTGAAGATAGATGCCGAGCAGACCGACACTGAACTGGTGGCAAGAAAAAATAACCCAGATCACAGCTTGGCAATATATCTTTGTTTCATCCTTAATTAAAGTTAATATAATACGGGAGTGTGCCATGTAAATAAGCACAAAATCCAAAGCTGTCATTCTCTGAGCTGCTTCAACCAGTCGCGGAAGAGACCTAATCTGAGCGTGAGTCGAGTTCCGCCGGCTGATGTGCACTCTTAACACGGAGACACTCGTCTCTCAACCCCACTGTCTGCAGCTTGCTACGTCATCATCATGAATAGATCAATCTTATGTGAAAAATAGCTCTAAAATGACAACAACAATAAATTGTGTGTATATACGGTATCTCACAATAGTGAGTACACCCCTCACATTTTTGTAAGTATTTGATTATATCTTTTCATGTGACAACACCTAAGAAATGATACTTTGCTACAATGTAAAGTAGTGAGTGTACAGCTTGTATAACAGTGTAAATTTGCTGTCCCCTCAAAATAACTCAACATACAGCCAATAATGTCTAAACCGCTGGCAACAAAAGTGAGTACACCCCTAAGTGAAAATGTCCAAATTGGGCCCAATTAGCCATTTTCCCTCCCCGGTGTCATGTGACTCGTTTGTGTTACAAGGTCTCAGGTGTGAATGGTGAGCAGGAGTGTTAAATTTGGTGTCATCGCTCTCACACTCCCTCAAACTGGTCACTGGAAGTTCAACATGGCACCTCATAGCAAAGAACTCTAAGAGGATCTGAAAAAAAAATAATTGTTGCTCTACATATAGATGGCCTAGGCTATAAGAAGATTGCCAAGACCCTGACACTGAGCTGCAGCATGGTGGCCAAGACCATACAGTGGTTTAACAGGACAGGTTCCACTCAGAACAGGCCTCACCATGGTCGACCAAAGAAGTTGAGTGCATGTGCTCAGCATCATATCCAGAGGTTGTCTTTGGGAAATAGATGTATGAGTGCTGCCAGCATTGCTGCAGAGGTTGAAGGGGTGGGGGGTCAGCATGTCAGTGCTCAGACCATATGCTGCACACTGCATCAAATTGGTCTGCATGGCTGTCGTCCCAGAAGGAAGCCTCTTCTAAAGATGATGCACAAGAAAGCCCACAAACAGTTTGCTGAAGACAAGCAGACTAAGGACATGGATTACTGTAACCATGTCCTGTAGTCTGATGAGACCAAGATAAACTTATTTGGTTCAGATGGTGTCAAGCGTGTGTGGCGGAAACCAGGTGAGGAGTACAAAGACAAGTGTGTCTTGCCTACAGTCAAGCATGGTGGTGGGAGTGTCATGGTCTGGGGCTGCATGAGTGCTGCTGGCACTGGGGAGCTACAATTAATTGAGGGAACCATGAATGCCAACATGTACTGTGACATACTGAAGCAGAGCATGATCCCCTCCCTTCGGTTACTGGGCCGCAGGTCAGTATTCCAGCATGATAACGACCCCAAAGACGACCACTGCCTTGTTAAAAGAAGCTGAGAGTGAAGGTGATGAACTGGCCAAGCATGTCTCCAGACCTAAACACTATTGAGCATCTGTGGGGCATCCTCAAACGGAAGGTGGAGGAGCACAAGATCTCTAACATCCACCAGCTCCGTGATGTCATCATGGAGGAGTGGAAGAGGACTCCAGTGGCAAGCTGTGAAGCTCTGGTGAACTCCATGCCCAAGAGGGTTAAAGCAGTGCTGGAAAGTAATGGTGGCCACACAAAATATTGACACTTTGGGCCCAATTTCGACATTTTCACTTAGGGGTGTACTCCCTTTTGTTGCCAGCGGTTTAGACATTAATGGCTGTGTGTTGAGTTATTTTGAGGAGACAGCAAATTTACACTGTTATACAAGCTGTACACTCACTACTTTACATTGTAGCAAAGTGTCATTTCTTCAGTGTTGTCACATGAAAAGATATAATCAAACATTTACAAAAATGTGAGGGGTATACTCACTTTTGTGAGATACTGTGTGTGTGTGTGTAATACAACCTGTAATACAAAGTACATGTTACATCCTGCGTAAATGTCCCTGTTTGTTTGGACAATCTTATTTTCATGAAAATGTGTATGTTCTTATTTATTTTATTTAGGTGCAATATTGAGAAAATAAGTTTGCAGTAAGGCAAAGATAATATTTATTTTAGTAAAAATATAATTTTAATTTGAAAACTGTGGATTGCTACTTTGTATGTTTGAGCTGAGAAATGCAAATTTCTGCATTATCAATAATCTATTTGTGCATTTTCCTTGATAACCAAGCAAGTTGACTCATTCCATTTGTTTATTACATCGCAATCGCAATATTAAACTCAATAATCACAATATGACATTTTCCCCAAAACGTGCAGCCCTACCAGACATCTATTTGATGTGTCTGTTTACATCTGGAAGACTTTTTTTTTTTTTTTAGGTTGTTTGCTCATCTGTAATATGTCCTTAAGATATTTCTTGTAAATCTTTTAAATGTTTAAAAATCTAATTTCAAGATGATTAGCAGATGTTAAAATGTGATGCTTTCCAGATGAATTGCTCTTAAAGGGATAGTTCACCCAAAATGAAAATTCTCTCATCATTTACTCACCCTCTTGCCATCTCAGATGTGTAGGACTTTTTTTAGAAGAATATTTCAGCTCTGTAGGTTAATTCAGTCCAAGCGAATGGTGGCCAAAAATCTGAAGCTCCAAATATCACATAAAGGCAACATTAAACTTATCCATATGACTCCAGTGGTTTAACCCATATCTTCTGAAGGGATCCAATCGGTTTTGGTTGAGAACAGACCAAAATATAACTCAATTTTCACTGTGATTCTTGCCATTGCAGTCTCTAGCCACGAACATGATTTCAAGCTCGATTACACTTCCTAGTGCTTTACACATGTGCAGAGTGCTAGATGGCACTATAGGAAGTGTAATCAAACTTGAAATCGTGATTTATGTGACACAGTGACATGTCACTGTGATTTTGGTCTATTCTCGCCCAAATCCGATTGGATCGCTTCATTCGATATTAATTAAACAACTTGAGTCATATGGATTACTTTTATGCTGCCTTTATGTGATAATTGGACCTTCTGAGTTCTAATCACCGTTCACTTGCATTGTATGGACCAGCAGAGCTGAGATATTCTTTTAAAAATCTTCATTTGAGTTCTGCAGAAGAAAGAAAGTAATACACATCTGGAATGGCATGAGGGTGAGTCAATTCTGAGAATTAAAATTTTTGGGTGAACTGTCCCTTTAAACACATTAAACATGGAGCTGTAGGTGTGCTTTTTTGGGATATTACAACTAGTGATAGACCAAATATCAATCAATTAAATGTCTGATATTTGGCCATTTTGGGATTATCAACATTAAATTTCAGCTATTTTTTTTTAATCTCATTTGCTGTCATTAAATTGTAGGTTGTATATTGGCCATCAGCCACCCTTATCTCTAGATATCTATATCTGAATCAGCCATAAAAACACACATCAGTTAACAACTAATCAAAACATTGCAATGCATGATAAAGAAAATGGAACAGTTTAATATTTTTGTACCCAGGCATACTATAAATGAGTGCACTTGTTGAATTGGAAAAAAGAATCATTTTTATCTGCTAACAATATTGCCCCTTCACCAGTGATTTCTGTGTGGCATTTGTGTTTGAATCAGGTGGTGGCTACTTTTCAGAGGATGCGACAGGAGCAGCGCAGTATGGCTTCCAAAGCTGCAGAGTTTGAGATGGAGATCAATGAACACAGGTGTGTGTGTGTTTTAAAAAATGTCAGATAATCATATAAAAAGTTACCTTTTTGGGGGGAACATAACTTCTGGCATGCATTGATTTATTGGTTGCCTTGACCTTAACATCCATTACAAACATTTACCATGGTAATCATAGTTTCTATCAGCTTTCAAATAAGATTTAGGGCTGTCCATTTAATGCATTATTTTGTTTTTTTTAATTAATGATATTAATCATGCCCCCGGACTGTAATAAGGAATATTCCTACCATTGGGGCAATTAAAAGGGGTCATTACATAAGGAATAAAATTTTCTTTTGACATATAAGAGGTCATTGTACTATAAAAAACATACTGTAAGTTTCAGAACTCAAAACATCCTCCTCACTGTAAAAAGAGCATTTGTTGAAACCAAGCTGCCAAAATGACTCGTTTTCTAATTTCTTTGTGATTCATTGTGATGTCACACTGTGGTAGACATTTGCATCTGACCGCCTCCACAACAATACATCAACACCCATTCTACCTGCAGCCCCGCCCAGTAACCGTGAGCAGTAAGATTGCAATGAGAGAGCCAATCAGAACAGTGGGTGTCATGTCTTAAAGGAGAAGCAATACCAAAACCGAGTGTTTCTGACAGCGTGTCAGAATGAGGGCGGAAAATGATGAAGGTAAATCTGTTTTGATAAGTATTCACATTATTGTGATGTGTAAATTTCAGCTTACAAATATTTATTGGCCAATTTCTCAAATTTAAATCTACAAGCTCTCGAGTTTTGCAACAGATTTTACCTTCATAGAATATGAACATGTTTTACAAATATATGGTGTGTTTTTTGTTTTTGTTAAAAAAACTTTACTAATATTATAAGTGAATAATTAAAAAAAAAGGAAATTCTGTTTTATTTGACATGGGGTGGGTCAACACATTGGGGCCAATGTATTAAGATCACATGACCAGCCAAATACAACTCTTGTACTTGGTAAGGAGACGACTATTGGACACTTTCACTTGGGGAATATAAACGTCTCGGCTGACTGTGAATAGTGCATTACTACAATGGCATCAGTAAACAAAAACTTTTGCTTTTATGTGATGCTGCATGTACAGCGATGAAGTCCAAGTTCATAGTCATATCAACCTGTGAAACATAAACAAAATAATTGAGTGCACCTTTAATATAGGATCACTTTTAAACCATTTAAGAGGTTGTATTCTATGGTATTTTGGTGGAAAGTATGGTTACCATGGTTAATTTCTGTCAGGAATCTGAAACCCAAGACTTTAAGCCCTTAATTTTTAAAGCACAGATATTCAGATGAATAACTCTACTGCATGTTAAAGGCAGAAAATGCCTTTTTTTGCCCATGTTCTTGTTCTAAAAGCTAAATATTTTCCTTTCCCAAGCCTTGTCATTGACACACTAAAGGAAGTAGATCCCTCACGGAAGTGCTTTCGTTTAGTCGGGGGTGTGCTGGTGGAGAGGACCGTCAAAGAAGTTTTGCCTGCTTTAGAAAACAACAAAGAACAGGTACAAATCTGCTGCTACAATCACTATTATTTGCTTGGCGTATATGAGGCAATATTATACGTAATTTGTATGTTTCACTTTCTATCAGATTTCAAAGATTGTGGAGTCGCTTAACACACAGATGCAGGCTAAGGGGAGGGAACTGACGGAATACCGTGAACGTTACAACATCCGATTAGTCGGAGAGGATGACAAACAGGGCAAAGCGGATGCCAGTCAAGCCAAAGAGAGTGAAGGAGGAGGAGGGTCCAAAGGTGGCGCTGGAGTGCTTGTCTCTTAGTGGATGTGTTCCTTAATAACTCATTAGAAATTGTGCTTGTTGGCACTTTAATACACAGGGAGAGATTGAGAGAACATTTTTCTTGTTTAGTCTTACAGATGCCAGTTAATATACACAAAAGAGAGTGAAAGTCTTGGTTTCAGTTAAGTGAAAAAAAAATGTTATGCTTTTTTTATTCTCATCATTTGACAGCAGTTGATCTTGGCAAAATAAAAGTCATCATTGAGCAAAACAAAATTGAAGAGTTTAAAGAGTCAATTTGTTGCCTTATGATTCAGTTTATTACAACTAACAGTCAAAAGAAAAAAGTTCATGTCTTAATTGAAGTGCATAAATTCACCTGAATTTAACATATTTGGCTCAGAATCTGGACTTTTTCAACTTCTGCTTTCGGGAAATTGTTGGTGCCATTTTGACTGAAATTACCATGATGACCACTGACTGTCTTGTAACATGGACCTCTGACCCCCATCATTGATCACACCATGAATGTGTACTTCTGTGGACAAGGTTTGTTTGTTATTATGGTTGTTTTGGTTAAATAATTAAAAATACAAAATTGAGCAAGATCTATTCACAGTGTTTTATGTTTTGTTTGTCCCTGAATTGGCACTGTTTAAACAATTTGAATATGAAAAAAATTAACTGTGGTTAGTGTGTAACAGAGTCTTATAGACATCATAGGTGTCGATTTCGGTGGGGACGGTAGGGACGCGTACCCACCAGATTTTGTCATGAGTCATTTTGTACCCACCACTTTTTTTTGGAAAACCTCGAGCTCAATTTAGCCGTTCTGCTGCTGCGCTGACTACACGCTTCTCTGTTCATAACACTGCAACAACTGTAACATTGGGATACGTTCTAGGTTGGGGGAGGGGTGGCATTTGGAACTCTTTACTGTGGTGGTGGCGGCGTAGTGGCTAAAGCACAGGGCTGCTAATCAGATGGTCGCTGGTTTGAACCCCACGGCCACCACCATTGTGCCCTTGAGTAAGACACTTAACTCCAGGTTGCTCTGGGCGGATTGTCCCTGTTATAAGGGCTCTGTAAGTCACTTTGGATAAAAGCATCTGCCAAATGCATAAATGTAAATGTTACTTTGATTTGAATTCCCCGTGTCGGAATCGCACATGATTGGGTGGTGCAGCTCAGCTGACGTGCCTGTTCACTTCACTTCACTTCTCCTGGCCACCTGACTGGCAGGGTTGCCAGATTGGGCGGTTTCCCGCCCGGTTTTGCAATATATTTTGCAAATGGATAAAAATTGGGCTGGTTTCGGATCAGTTCGGCGGGTTTTTGTAGCGACCCTGTTCAGCAGGCACACACACACACACACATACGCGAATGTGACGCATATCCAACGGTTTGTGCGGAGCGTGCGTGCACTGCATGACATGGAGGCGCGGGTGCGAACACTTGCGTTTTCCTATCAACAGTGGAAACAACTTAAAATACTGTATCATTTCTGGTCATACAGAAAATAGTAATACATCATTCGCAACTACTTTTATTTGTGTAAACTCACAATAACAAGAAAACGTTGTGCTTTTGTAAAATAAAATAAAACAATCAGGCGCGCTTTCATGATCTCCGTGAACTGGAACGCGTCTCAAAAATGAACTGAAACAAAATATAGCCTATGTAGGCTAAAGCTTGAAATGTCCACTTTTAATCGAACATATTCGAATCGAAAGCAAATACAGTACGTCTGACCATGAATTTCTCTCTAAAGGCGCATCTGCTTTACAGCAGAGATGGAGATATGTTTCCAGCCGACACTGATTTAGAAAACACAAGTTTATTAATAAACAATTAAAATGCCTTTGGTATTTTTTCAGACACATTTATTATTATTAGTCTATAAATCACCTAAACCCTAAATCACCTCTCTGTATGAGAAAGCTCTGATGTCCTGTCCACTTCTTTTTGACATGATGCTGCTGGTATAATTCTCACTGACTACCGCGCTCCTTTTTTTAATCCTTTCACACAAGTTTAAAATATTCTGTCTGACCACCCAGCGTGAATATTTCAAGGCGACCGTTATTTAGAAATGTGTCACTATGGTTTCCATGGTGACGCGTCATCGCTTGTCACGTACGAGACACCGCAGCCACAACAACATTGAATGAATGATGGTCTGCTTTTGTCATTTTCCCTTTTTATTCAAAATATTCACAAATTTGTTTGCTATAGCATGACATATCTGATTGTCCGACTGTCAAATATATGCAAGTGGATGTGTTTTGTTTAAACACCTTTATTTTTCATTATTTTTCAAATGAATTGCTCACCATAACCACTTAAAACTGTCAAAAAATCTAACCAGAAATTTTGCTCTAATGAAGCAAAAACGCCTAATGTCAGATTACGTACATAATAATTTGACGTTTGGTCCGATTTTTTTTGACCGTTTTTTTCAGTGGTTATGAGGAGCAATATGAGAGAGAAATTTGGTAATCATTGTTTACATTAAACCACGTCATGTCATATTGTCAACATTGGTTTGAAAACCAAGGCTTTCTACATAAAACGAGTCAGACAATTTTGTATACATTTTTATTTATTTACATTAGTAAGCTACAGTACATCGTCTTTAAAAACATGACCTGCGCGAAATAGAAAAAAAAAATGAATGCGTCATTATACCCAGCACTTCTGAAAATGCACTTCCGAATGCGTCTCTGTCCCCAGCACATTTCAAACCAAACTGACGCCCATGATAGACATCCAAAACATAAATATATGTGACATACATAGTTCTGATCTATGCACAGATAAAGGCAGAGTTACATGCATAGATGTTAGTAATATTAGTAATAGAAATTTGTGCCTTCTGTCAATTAAAATTTAGATTTTAAAGCAATTCGGAGATTGTCTACGCCTGTGGGATAACAGCATAGTGTCTGCAATGCAGCATTGAAATGACCGACTTGAAAGGGAACTGCATAGGTAAAAGTTTAAGGCCACAGCTATACATTCAGCAATTTAGCTTTTTTTTTTTTTTTTTTTTTTTTTTTTTTAAAAAAAAGGGGTGTAATGAAGGGGTTTGACAATTGTTTTTTCAGAGAATATTAGAAAATTAAATTGGTTTATTTAATTGATGTACACTGCCTGTCACTAGTTTTGGCACTCCCACTCATTATTTATTATAACAATTTTCCACATTTTAGAATAATAGTAGTCAAAGCAGTAAAATAGTATATATGGGACATATTAGTAGATTAGATTGTTGGCTTAACTTGTCCAAATCATACATTTAAACAAAAATCCATAACATTTAAGTATCATTATATAAAAAAAGATCATAAATATGCATTTTAAGCATCCAAAAGCATCCAGTGTCCAAAGATTTGACTGGTTGGTTCTCTGTCCGTACCCTTACAAAAAATGTGGTTCCATGATACTTTGATATGCCAAAGAATTATTAACATATACCAATATTTAAATGATCCTTGGTTCTAAGATGAATACAATTGTATATGGCAAAACAAGACGGTAGTGTCATTGAGATCATTAAGCGCATATAAATTAGTATAGAATGAATTTCTATGTAAAAACGAATTGTACATTTCAAAATGTTGTCGACGAGGATGGGATTCGAACCCACGCGTGCAGAGCACAATGGATTAGCAGTCCATCGCCTTAACCACTCGGCCACCTCGTCTCACGGCTGTTTGTCCTCATATATGTACAATTTTACTTTTGGACGTATATGAGGAAAAAAAAACAAATTTGTAATTTGTAAAATTAAATGGTATTAATTTCATATTAACTGAAATTTTCTCCGATATTTGCAACAGGAACTGTGTGTAAAAGAAAAAAATATCGCACACGCCCAGGCTGGAGTTTCATTAGAGCCCGTCGTAGAATGCTTACGGTAACCGCGACACACCGTATAAACATGCGACGCCATGCGCAGTGTCTGATCTTCACGAACGATGGGTTCTCTTTTGTATGTTTGAGGGCGTCTTAAACATGCGAATTAATTCCCACTCAAATATTTCGACATACAAGGTTTGTCAACAGCTTGCTGCAATACAAGTGCGGTTTCATGCATGAGGGTGTCTTGCAAGCTAGTGGCACACAGGCTTACCCTAGGTGTATTCACAGCAGCCACAAAGCTTGTATTTTAGGATTTATTTCATGCACATTCACTTAAAGGTACAAATTATTGTAATGCATTTCTCTAAAAAATGCTCCGTTTTTAAAGTGGTGCTCTGTGCCCTGCTCCTTGTTGCACTGTTGCAGCTTTTATATCTGTCTTTCATCTCAAAATTGCATGGCAAACAGCAGCGCTACAAGTATTCTGAGCTGTTTGGTTCCAAAAAGACCTCACATCAAGAAAAAAACCCCAGGCGAGAACATCTTAGATACTCTTTATCCACAGGTGGCATCTTCGATGGTAGCGGACAGTACCGTGTGTATAAGAATCTAATCAAAAGTGACTTTTCTACCATTCAGAAGCCAGGTGCAGATCCAAGATCACACCACCTGGCTTTGGCTTCGCATACTACTATCAATAACCTTCATCACTTGAACTCTTTGCTGGAGCGCTGGCAGAATCCTCTGTCCGTCGCCATATTCGCCCATGGCCAAGATGTCAAGTTTGCCACCACCTTCATCTATGCCCTTAGCCTCTTCTGTCCTCAGATTCAAGCTCTGGTTGACTTCCATCTGGTCTGCCACTCAGGGGAGATGGCCAGCTTTCCAGAGCAGGACAGAGAGCATTTTGCTGGGCTTGAAGAGAAAGGGTGTATTGGTGTCTTTGCAAAGCTTGAATCCTACCGAGACAAGTATAAAAACTACGCCATTGGAAGCAATGTCTCATACCCCAATAACCTCCTCCGTAACGTGGCCCGAAGTGGCACAGATGCTGCTTACATCCTGGTCATCGACATTGATATGATCCCCAGTGCTAATTTACACCACCAGTTCGTGACCATGCTGATGAAAAATGAACCAGCAGCGGACGAAGTCCTTGTGCTTCCTGCTTTTGAAATCAGACACACTCGTAAAATGCCTGCCTCCAAGTCAGAGCTGGTACAGCTCTATCAGGTTGGGGAGGTGCGGCCGTTCTATGATGAACTTTGCCCTCGTTGTCAGGCTCCCACTAACTACTCTCAGTGGGTCAATCTACCCAGCAAAAGCTCTGGGCCAATGGAGGTTGCGTACACTATAAATTGGGCGGATCCATGGGAGCCCTTCTACATTGGTGCTCAATCGGTTCCTCTATATGATGAAAACTTCAGGCAATATGGCTTCAACCGCATCAGTCAGGTGAGTGTATTGATATGCAGACTGCAAGAGCAAGCAAACATTGTCCATATGATGCTTGATCTCTTTTTTAGGCCACGCCTACACTAATACGTTTTCGTTTGAAAACGTACTGATTTCGCTACATTTATGCCTCCCATACAGGCTAGAATGGCGTTTTACTCCACCGAAAATGGAGACTTTCAAAAATGCTTTTCATTACCGTATACTTTAGAAGAC
Organism: Moxostoma hubbsi; assembly: GCA_032164185.1. Classification (NCBI taxonomy): domain Eukaryota; kingdom Metazoa; phylum Chordata; class Actinopteri; order Cypriniformes; family Catostomidae; genus Moxostoma; species Moxostoma hubbsi. The sequence goes on along the minus strand of JAVLUX010000002.1, from coordinate 62,631,720 downwards.
AATGACTTCAGGAAACTGAAAACAGAGGATTTTAACTTTGCGGTTAGTGTGGATGTGGCCAGTTCTTTTAGAGCTCAGCAGTTGTGTTCTTAGAAAATTAGATTTTTAGTGACAACATATAAGCTTTTCAACAGATGTCACGCTAATCCTTTTTCAGTTTTAAAGTCTGAAATCTCTGAATACATTATATCATTAAGAAACCTCTGTGACTTTTATTTTGAAATTGTAAATGGCGCATTGCATCCTGTTTCACGCATTCAGTACTCACAAGTGCAACACGGCCTGTCCACTTTTTCAGCAGCATGTTCCGGAAGTATTTTTCCCATTAATTTTTTCCATAGACTTTTCATAAAATCCTTCATAAAAGAGTTCTAAACCATGAACCAAACCAACCAACCAGCTACGAGGTGAATCACAACTACAAACTTTGATTTGAACATTATTTGTAAGTCAGAAAAAAGTCAAAGGTGCAAGACGCTGAGTTTGGAATTGCATACTACCACACTACTCATACTTTTTTTTGCCATAGACTCATACACTCACCGAGAACTTTATTAGGAAAACCTTTACACTTAGGAGCTTCAGTTTATTTTCACATCAACCATCATATTGGGGAAAAAAAATGGTTCAATTGAAGTGAGTAGAATAGCATCTCAGAATGCACAACACATCAAACCTTGAGGCAGATGGGCTACAACAGCAGAAGACTACTTCGGGCACTTTATTAGGTTCCTATTAAAACATTTTTAAAAAGTTAATAGGTTCCATAGAACTCCTAATAAAGTGCTGGGTGAGTATGGCAGAAGTAGTATGGGGAGTATGCCATTCCAAACTCCTATATAAATACCATCTTTCATGAGGGTGCAAATTACAATCCCATTGTGAATTGGGAATGATGTAATTTGAAAACAATGGAAATCTCTAAAACTACTGATTTTAGGTTGTTTATTAAAAGTATAGAAACAATGTATTTTACTTATTTTTTATTGCAAAATATCCAGATATATACATATAAATTAGTACTTTAAGGAAGACCGACTCTATTGTGTTATTCACAATACAGCATGCCACTGAATTGCGCGTTCACTTCCAAGCTGGTATGGTGGGCTTTCTTGGGTGCAGTTCTCTGATTGGTGGATTTTCTCTGCTGGACCACGGGTAATGTAGTAGTTCACTAGGAGCTCTGATCTTAAACACAATTTTAAAACAATAAAGTTGAAATAACATGAACTGATGGCTTCAACATAAGCATATACCATTGATGAACAATCTTGGAGCTCACAGTAGGTCTGTCTTTCAAGGATTGTATGTTATCGTAATTAATCAATTAGTATATGGAAAAAAAATAAGTGGATTTTTACTTCTGGAACCAGACTGTAGTGCTCTTTCAGGGCTGGACTGGTAATCTGGCATGCCGGGCATTTTCCCGGCGCACTTTGAGGCCGATCAGGGTCGGAATGGCCATCGGGAGAACCGAGCGGGCCGGTGGGTTGGCTGCCAAATGTGCTGAATGGGCCGCGATAAGCTAAAATGAGCTGTCGCGTTATGCAGAACGGACCGCAAAACAGCGCACTCCACCCCCCACCCCTGCTCAACAAGTTTTGGGCCAGTTGCCACGTAAAATCGCTGGCCGATTTCTCTTCACATTCCGGCCCAGTGCTCTTTAATGGTGAAAACCAAAAACAACACATAAAGGATAAGATGATCTCTGAATGATCACCAAAAAAAACAATAAAAACAGTACACAGCTTGGAACTCGAGTGCCGCTTCTATTCACACCAATATTAGACACAGATAGCACATCTTGCTGAACACTGAAAATAAGTCATGAAAAATATTACTTTGTGACTGTTTCAGTCTTTGAGGCTTACTTTGTTAAACGGTTGGCCAAAACGGCTTGTCAAAGCATAAGATTTTTTGTCAAGAATAATCCGGGGAAGGAATTCAGACACTGTCGACACAAAGACGCAAAAAAAAATCACACAGAGTGAAAGTATGAGCCATTAATCTGCAAAATAACCATCTGCAAAGATCTGCTCTCCAAGAGGTATGTGTTTATAGGTCACATATATTTAAATTAGTCAATTTTTAATATTTTATTATACTGTGTTTATAGGCCCTATATGTGTCTATTTAAAATGTAATTTTATTATCTACCTGATATTCACTGATGGTTTAAACTCTTTTTGTAAAAAAATTACACTTATTTGGTTAGTAGAAAAAATTCTAAGCATTATCTGCAGTTTTCTGTGGTGTGACATATTTTCTTCATTCTGCATTTTTCTTGTTTATTGTATTATACTTGCTGTTTCCATGTCTTCATATTAATTGAGAGAGTTTGTACTTCTAGAAAAACATTTAGATAACCATCCTTCATTTTGTCCCATATATTAATTGAATTATAATTTTATTTAATTCATTTATTCTCAGATACATACTCATTCACTGACTGTTTTACTCTTTTCTCTAGGCCTGTGAGCTTCACATAGCAGGTTACAGATTCTCTGTAGTGAGCAATGCCTTTGTGGTGCACAAAGGGTTTAAGGTCCAGGGAGATTTCCACAGCAGAAAGGACGAGGAGAACCATAAAAACCGTCTCCTCTTTCGGAGCTTTAAGGAGAGTTTGAAGGCAAAGTATCCCAACTCTCCTCACCGCTGCTAGACTATTGTTGTCAAAAAATTGTGAAGTCTTCACAACACACTGAAACCTAAACCTAAGCAGCATTTTCCAGACATATAGAAGCTTGGATTTAACAGCTGCACAAAACTGGATCTAAAAAACTGTCTGTAGTTTTCTGTGCATTTCAAATGGCAACTTGCCTTTCAAATAGGTCGTTGCTCATATAAAATACTCAAAAGTATTTTATTCATCAAGGTTGAGAATGGTTTGATGTGGTCACACAATGCGTGATGTCGTCAAATAACGTTTTTTTTTTTTTCTGCTAAAATGTATTTATGTTTTGAACACACCCACAAACTCTAAGAGCAAGTGACATGGTTATTTCAGACTAATTTATGTATTTATTTCATTTGTATGCTGCTCACTTTTATGCAATTTGTTTACTTTTTCTTTAACCTCAGAAATGTCTACAATACTGTGCAAATTGTGTAAGCAAGGGCTAGTTATTACATTACTGTCAAACAGTGAAGTACAGTGTGTTATAAATGGTTAAAGCATTACCAAGACATGCAGCTCTCTGATATTGCGACTGCATCAGTACCCATGTTTGTTACCCACGAGACATCTCCCCTCCTAAAGATCCAGAGATTCGTTTTAAAGCTATATATTAAGGTCGATAGGCCGCCTTTATGCTAATAACGGATCCAAAGAGGCTCAGAATCCCAGAGTGTTTTAATCATTTCTAACTCTGGGATTAAGGGTAGATGACAATGAGGCAAATTTAGATTCATGCATGAATGTACAGGTTGTAGTGACTGTAGTCACCATACAGTGTGCAGCTGAATGCAATATACATGTCACAAAATGTTTTATCAGGTTTTACATTCACAGTAGTAGTTATGTTGCAGTTTTCAGATCTCTATTTTAGAACTTTATAACTGTAGATTTGAGATATATGGCATGAAATCTGTTTTTCATCATATGTAACAGTAAGATCTGCCATACACAATTTACATTGTAGGAAGAGTTGTCATGATGCCAACACGTTAGACACTACCGCTGAATTTTGAGGATTCTTGAAACCAAAACTAATACTTACTAATTTGTTAAATAGCTAAACATTGTTCCAAGTTATCAAGTAATTATTCAAGACAAGGAAACATAGAAAACAGTGCTTTAAGAGATAAATGCTGTCATTATTGAAAAAAAAAAAATGTTTCTTGAAATGTCGTTTTGGGCTCATAAATCAAATATCTATGTTCCTTGAACTTATTTCATAGATTTTAAGTATTCAAACTGTTGAGTACAAAATTTAGTCAACGGGGAAACCCCTCAATGCCTTGCGTTTAAATGATTTAAACAGGTTTCCTTGTTCAAAGGGAACATGGGGGGCATTTGATGGGCATATTTGTTAAGAATTTTTGTTATAAAGAGTTTTAGCTCTTTTGTAGTATTATGTATCAGGGTTTTTCCTGGGTCAAAAATGTTTTTGTGTTTTTTGTTTTTTTTTTTGTACATAATTGCAATTAATATTTAAGATAAATTGTTGCATTGTTTGTAATGAATATTATTTATTTTTGGTCATCTGAGCATCTAGAAACTTCTGAACTCAACAGAATTGTTTGTACTTCAAGGTGCTGTGGGAAATCAAACTAAATTAACACCTTATTTCTATAGGGTTAGAGTTATAATATCCATAAGTAAACCACTTTACTGATTTGGGACTGGCTTCAATGGTAAATATGTTTGTTTACAGATATTATTTTTCTGTTATTGAACTCTTAGTAATTTAGGAATCCAAACCAGGCCAGTTTGTTTCCTAATATCAAACATAATTAGAATGCCCTTGTGTTTACCATAGTTAATCCCATGGATTGCTCCTCAGTTGTTAGTTAGGCAGTCTTCATAAAAAATAAACACATTTCAAAACTTAACTTTAATACAACTACCGTAGTTATAGTGAAAAAGTCTTTTAAAGTTTACTGTTATAAATGTAAGTAAGGGTGTGTTGATGTGTAGATGTAAAAATTCTTGTAATTGATGCTGGTTAAGAGCAGGTATTTTCTCTTTCCCTTGTCAGTGCTGATCAGAATGTCTGCTGTAGCCGTTTCAAATGGTTGAATTGCTTCATAGTGCTTTAAAATAGAACATTTTCATGTAGAATTCCAATGGTTTTGCATGAGGTTTGTTATATGCTATTACAGCCAGTTGACAGCTCTAGTATACAGTAGTATGATAGAGAAAGCGCATCAATTGCACGAGAGATTGAGATTAAGATATTGAAGTGATACCAGTCTTCAATCACCCCACGTACAACATGAGAAGCATTCTGTATTAAGCACGCATTCATCTTGTTTTTGGCTCTTTATGTCATAAAATGTTCTTCTTCGGCTGCTGAAAATAATGTAAATGCAGGAAAAACCCCGTGTAGCCTATGTAGTTTTGTTGCTAATTGTTTATTCATGTGATGTCATTATTAGGGTGATTTGTGTGCCATTTGGTCAATTTGGATCTCAGTTCTCTTTGCAACTGAAGTACATGCATATACTGTATGCACTTCTGTAGAGAAATAATTTTGTATAATGATTGACTTGGAATTTAAGCTGTGTTTTTGTATGACCTTAATTTATAAATGGTCTGCACTTATATAGCACTTTTTAACCTTAATGGTATTCGAAGTGCTTTACACTGTCTCTCTCTCTCTCTCTCTCTCTCTCTCTCTCTCTCTCTCTCTCACACACACACACACACACACACACACACACACACACACGCTAGCCTGCCATGGGAGAAACTTGGGGTTCAGTGTCTTGCCCAAGGACACTTCGGCACGGGGAATCAATCAGTGACCAAACCGCTGTTGAAACAACGTTTTTGTCCCCATTATTATCTTTACTTTAGACACAACAGACTGCATTTCTCTTAATACTTTCTCACTAAGAAGGTTTTGAAGTGTATTTGACCACACACTGGCACTCTCAAAGATCACACACACACACACACACACACAAAAAGAGGCTGTCTTTCAGTGTTTCTGAAACGTAGGATGGCTGGGGACGAGTTATTTATATTCATAAGAAAAGCCATACCTGATTAAATGATTCAGTAATATTTATGAGGAAAGAGCTATCTGATTGGTCATATAAACTATAACCCAACCCTAAACCTAACCGTAACTAATCAGCGCTTTCCTCATAAATATAAATACGTTTTTCCCTGCCTTACCACATTTTGGAAATCTGAGAAATCTTCTCGTTATTTGTGGAGTTTCTCTCTCCTTTTGACCTGTTAATGAGATCGACCTGTAGTTGTCTTGTGATTGACTGGTTGACACAAAGATCACCTTCAGGGTAAACAAGGAATTTATCTTGCCACAGAGTAGTCAAAATACACTTAACACAAATCAAACAGAACCGTACACTGTCAATCAGTGTCATTTTGACTTCACTAAATGGCATTGCAAAAACAATGCCTGTTTTTTAACAGGTTTCCTGAATACTTCTCCCATCTGCCAAGCTCTGAATATAATTCTGACTCGTTGCTCATTTTCCAAAAACATAACATAAAACGCACTTCACTTCGAAAGTTTTTGGGCAGTCATTGAACAGTATGTTTGCCGAATACTTCCATTGTAAGTACACTACTGTAAACACAGTTTCTGTTTGCTTTATCAAGCGTACATCATCCGTCACCCCTTTCTTGTGTTTCTCTATATTCTTTCATTTAGTTTCTCTGTTTTCTCTGGCCTGAAAAGATGTGCACAAGGAAGCAGAAGGCATGATGGGTGAGGGGGTTGGTGTGGATAAGGTGTTTTATTAAGCAGGTTTGGTGAGGTAAAGTGGGGCTTATCCCTGCAGCTTTGGGTAGCAAGGCTTATTTGGGTCACAGGGCTTTACGACACAAGCAATTAGCACTGGTGCTAGCAGGAGGGAGGCAGTCCTCAGATTAGCTGATCTGAGGCAGAAGAGAAGGGCGGGTTCTCCCAATGCACCTTTGACAGCTGGGCCTTATGAGGGGGTTTGGGCTGAGTTTCACGATCCATAGACAAATTGGTTTCTCTTCACATGCAACCTGACACTCTCATGTGGGCAGATTTTGATACTGACTCCAGTAAACACAGATTTGTGCAAGAGGGAGGTAATGTAAACTAGTGCTAGTAGTGACCTTTTTGCCTGCATCACAAACAGTGTTGGAGGTGACATGTTAAAGGTAATGTGTGTTACGTAATTGGATTACTTTTTCAAGTGACGAGTATGTTTATTTTAGACCATAATATCTGAGTTACTTTATAAATAAAGCAATGCATTTCTTTTGTAAACTTTCCCTGTATTTCGAGAAATAAAGAGTAAAAGTGTGCAAACTTCGGGGAGGAGACGTAGTGCATGATGGACATTGTACTTCTATTGAGTGTGGGGCCAGAGACTATTTAGCAGAGATTAGTCACTTCTATTTATATGAATGGGATAAATTGGCACGCCCAACCAAGAAGCTCTAACACCTAACAGTCAATAGTTGTAGAATGGAAGTCCCACCTTGAAGGTAAAAGAGCCAATAACCTTTTAGAGACGGACATCAGCTGTCAATCAACTCACTAACGCGCATTTGCTATGCAAGCCGGGAAAATTGCATTTTAGCATAATATGAGATTAACATTCGGTTGAATGAAACGTGGTTGATTCACATGTTAATACACACTGCATTGAAATAAATCTGTAAATGTGTTTAGGCAGAGGGATTATAAGACTGGTCTTCCACTGGCCACGACATGATACACAGAGTGTTGCTACCTTGTGGACACACTAATTAGTGTAAACAATTCTAAGCGCATGCGCATTGTGGTTAGAAAAATCACATGGTTAGAAAAATTGAGCTGTGTGCGCTCAATGCTTGGTCACTCTGCTGACGACAAGATTTGTGTGACGCATCCTGTACACGTCTGAGTGAAGTACACTTTGGACTTTACTCAAAGTAATCCACAACAAATGACTAAATACTTCTCTAAATATGTAATCAGATACTTCTGTGATTACTTCATCAAAAAGTAATCACATTACTCATCACTTAAATTTCAAGTTACTTTCCAAAATCTTTTCACAAACTTTTGAATATTTCTTCTTGTTCATTGCCGCAGCTGTCACATAAACGCCAAAGTCAGGTAACACTCATTTCAACAATCATGGCAAGTCAGGCCACTTGGCGGCCATCTTGTGGACAGCTATTTTTAATATTGATTCTCTGTTTTCTGTATTGCGTTTTTAGATCACGAAAAAAGAAAATGCAGTCTTTTAGGCTGGTCAAATTAATGCGCATGCGCACTCTCGAGTTAACTGACAAGCAATGTTTGTATCTTAAAGATCATTGGCTCTTTTACGTGTAAAGCGGGACTTCCATTTCTACACCTGCCATATTAGCCATTCCATTTTTTCACATTAATTTTAATACAAGTGGTGCATCTCAGTTAAACTTTATGTACCGATATGTACTGTATGTTGTATGTATGTATGTATGTGCGTCTATCGTCCATCAATCTACTGTATCTATCTACCTCCCTTGCAGTTCAACCATGTTGCACAACATGCCGCACTAACCGTCTCACCTAATCAAAGCTGGACTTAAGAGCTCACCCAGCTTTGAGGAGGTAACCTGTCTGTCTTCACATGCATCTCAGTGGGGCAGTGAGACGTGTCGTTGGACGCTTTGGCTGCCTGAGTTTTAAACCAATCTTGTTAATACGGTGATCATGTGTAGGGCAGCTCTAATGAAGGATGACACTAAAACAGCAGGAGTGACACAAGAGAGGAGTCAAGCAGTCTTATAGCCTTTACTTCACAGGATTTTACACAAACACAGATGGGCACCCAGGTGCGTACACTAGTCAATAACACAGCGCATAAATAAAAAACATTTAAAGTAAGGTTAAACCGGTATGATTTAAGTGAACAAAGACATGACAAAGACACTCACCTTCATGCCATCCCAGATGTGTATGACTTTCTTTTTTCAGCAGAACACAAAATATTTTTTGAAGACTGTCTCAGCTCTGTTGGTCCATACAATGCAAGTGAATGGTGATCAGACCTTTGTAGCTCCATAAAGCACATAAAGGCATCATAAAAGTAATCCATACTCCAGTGGTTAAATCCATGTCTTCAGAATTGATATAATAGGTGTGGGTGAGAAACAGATTGATCAAGTCTTCTCGCTACCCAGATATGCACAAAGAATGTGAAACACCAAAAACAAAACGAAGAAGAACAAAAAAAATAAGAACGTGAAAGAGAAAGTGGAGATTGACTGAGCAGGGAGGAGACTTTATAATAAAAATAATTAAATATTTTTCTGTTTCTCAATCACATCTATTGCTTCTGAATGCATAGATTTAATACTAGAGTCTTATGGATTATTTAAATGCTGACTTATGTGATTTTTGGAGCTTAACATTTTTTGGCACCCATTCACTTGCATTGTGTGAACCAAAAGAGCTGAGAAATTTAAAAATCCTAAAAATTTTCATTTATATGCAGTAGATGAATGAAAGTCACACATATGGGATGGCATGAGTAAATTATGAGAGAATTACCATTTTTGGGTGAACCATAGTTTTAATGACTAATAGTTAATTTACAAATGCATTCTAAATCATTGATATGTGTTTAAATCAACATGCATAAAAAGGGTGATATTCTTGCAATACCTGCTAAATATTGAGCCATTTTTCCTTACATGTTTACATGCTTAATAACACTTATCCAACATCAGTTACCTATGAACATTTACCTTCAGTGGACACATAGTGAAGTTTTGTTAAGGTGTTACCAATATAAGAAACTTATGCACATAAAGTTCAATATTGTTTAAAAGTCTTTAGGCTTTATTATATGATACATGCTGTGAATGCATGAACACGAAGACCTGAAAAGTATTTTTGCAAAGGATTTAATTAACTAGGACTAAGCTGGGACACCACTCAGAGTAACACCATTCTTTTGACATTAACATGACATAGAAAGTGCACAAGTCATGAATTAGTTTTTTTTTTTTTTTTTTTTTTTTTTTTTAAAGTTTTTGGTTAATATAATAATGAATAAGTGTATTCATTAAGAATTTATAACATGTAAGTAACATTTGCTCACTATTTGGCAAGAATTGCATGACAGTTTCCTTTTTTATTTATAGTATTTCAACTGCATATAATTTATTTATAATGCATTTGTAAATGACTAGTTAGTCATTAACAAAGCCCTTTTTAAACTATGAACAAAAGGAACATCAATGTAAAGAGTTAATGTTTTTATTCAATGGTCCAGTAAAGGAGAAGAAAGCCTGAAGAATGAGAGACAAAGAGAAGCCAATTATGACAAGGCCATTATGACATCATCACATCTGAATGCCCACCATTCTATTAATGTAAATCAATGTGAGATTCAAAATGTCTTTAAAACTATAAAGTTAGCCTTTACCAAAATAGTTAGCACACCTAAGTCTGACATTATCTACAAAACAAAGTGTGACTGGAGTCTGTATATTAAGCGGTTCTAGCTGAAGAATTTTCTGAAATTTCCCTGACATAACAGAGTGTTGCTATTCAAAAAATAAAATAAATAAAAGTCAGCTATGGGTGATGTTGTTGTTTTGCATTAATAACTAATAATAATTAACTGAAATATTTGTTAAGAACAATTATTACACGGCTCTCTCGATTACTCAATTCTGATTGGTCAGTTGCAGCATCCATTGGTCTGGTATTTCTGAATAATGACCGCACATGTGTGGACCGGTCATCCGGGTATTAGAAGTCATCTTTCCTACATCTTGCATCACTCTGTGATCTCAACAAGAAGGCTAACAAAATAATTTTAACTCAAATCAATATTTAATTTCAATTTATTTAATTATTTGGCAAGTAGTCTTGTAATAAGTGGGATAATAAGCAGTCAGACAGTCATTTTTGCCAAATAAACACCAACAAGACTCGGACTCGGAGGTAGAATCCAGCTGTTTCTATAGAGTCTCCGCTATTTCTTTCAGATATTTCATGTTTATTTATTTATTTGATAGGTACCTGTGTAATAAGTTGGATAATGTACAGTCAGCTAGTCTTAATTGCAAATAAAAACCCTTCAAGTTGATACAAGACTTCCCTTCCCCATTCCTCGTTGTGGTCTTTGGTGTCGGGCTGTACATTTTCTTACTTAATTAACTATAGTATTTTTTCCTGTTCTAGACACATACTGTACCTGGCCAGTGGGATGAGATGGACAGGCTGTTGTAGGTGGGGCTTGTGGAGCAGATCAGGGTGGACGGTGGAAGTCCAGAGGCAGGCCTTAATGAGTATTAAAGTATTAGGTGAGAATAAGCCTTCAGGCTAAGCCCTTTAGAATTCCTAAACAACTCCAGTAACACCTGTTATATCATGGAATCACCTAAGATTGAAATGATTTTCCTAAGCTCAAATAAGCCTTGCAATCCACAACATCTGCTATATCTTGATCAGATATCACTTTAGAGGTCAAGAGAAGCCAAACATAATAACAAACTTATCAGACAAGAGGAAATATTTGTATTACAGTAAGCAGCCACTAAGGTGTTAACGTGCCAAGTGCTGATATTCAAAAGAATGTTTCAGAGTGATAGCTGAAATGTTTGATGCTTTTCATATGTTATACCTTTAAATAAAACATATCTAAACTTCTGATTTTTAAACCCAGACACACACTATGGGTGATAAGGAAAATGTAGGATTTGTGGTAACACTTTAAAATAAGATTATATTTATTTAAATTACAACATTAGTTAACATGTTAATTTCAACATATACTAATACATTTTTAAGTTCAAAAGTTGTATTTGTTAACATTATTTAATGTACAATGAATTAACACGAACTAACAATGTGCATTTTATTAATGAACTATAACAAAGATTAATAAAAACTGTTCAAAACGTTTTGTTCATTGTTAGTTCATGATACCTAATGCATTATTTAATTACAATGTTTACAAATCTTTGTTAATGTTAATTTAAGAAAATACAATTGTTCATTATTAGTTTATTTTAGTTCAAAATGCATTAAATAATGTAAACACATACACAACTTTAACTTTTAAATATGTAATAGTATCTGTTGATATTAAAATGCTTTTAAAGTATTGATCATTGTTTTAGCATGTTAAATGGTTATGGGCCTAAAGGAAAATAACTTTTATATAATAACATTTAATTTATGTTAAAACCAGTTCTAAAGATCTGATGATCAACATGTGAGTTCATTTTGGTCATTTACAAATTGTACACAGAAATTCTACATAAATTTAAACATTATTTAATTTTTTTTATTATTTTAACATATTTGTAATAATTATGGCCTGCAAATAAAGAACATTTCGGTCAAATTTTGCCACATTTAGTCTAAATTTAACCCTTCAGCACTTTGAAAAAAGTGTGTATATTTTTCATACTATACATATTTAAATGTTTGTTTATTTTATTATATTACTTTATTGCCTCATATTCGATATGTGATCTTATTTTAATTTGCTTTTTATCACAATCCCTGTAAAATGGGATGGGGGAGGATGGGGGCTGTATGTTTATTGTTTTGTTTTTTCAGTTAAAAGATACTGATACTGTAATCCTGCCCCAGACTAGAATAATTGCGTCTTTTTTTCTTTAAAATTTGCCTAGAACCAGAAAAGCACACACACACACACACAGACACGTTGGTCTACCTATCAATATGAGGACTTTCCATAGACATAATGATTTTTATACTGTACAAACTATAGATTCAATCCCCTAAATCTAACCCTCACAAAAAACTTTCAGCATTTTTACGTTTTCAATAAAACATCATTTAATATGTTTTTAAGCTTCAATTATGATGACACTAGAAATGTCCTCATAAACCACATTTATAGCATAATACCCTTAATAATAACCAGTTTGCAACCTAAAAAATTGTCCTCGTAATCCTCATAATCATGCCCACACACACACACACACACACACACACACACACACACACACACACACACACACACACACACACACATATATATATATATATATATATATATATATATATATATATATATATATATATACAGGGTTGGGAGGATTACTTTTGAAATGTATTCCACTACAGATTACAGAATACATGCTGTAAAATGTAATTTGTAACGTATTCTGTTAGATTACTCAAGGTCGGTAATGTATTCTAAATACTTTGGATTACTTCTTCAGCACTGGTAGATTATTTCATTTGTTTTGACTATAAAAAATCTGCCAGTACAGTAAGACAAAATACACATGTTAAAAATACATTCTCTGAAAAACATAAATATCTTATGCAGTGTTGTTTCTAATACAAGATAAATCAAACTGATCTTGTTTTAAGGATTTTTTTGATATTTTTACAGGAAAACAATACAAAAATTATTATCAAGAGTATGATTTTTGACCTAATATCAAAGATCTTATTTGAAAAAAAGAAATTATAATCCAATATGAATTTCTTTGATATAAAAATATGATCATGTCTGGTAACATGTGCATGTAAAATGGCTAGAAATAGCATTTTAGCTTAGCATAATGCTGACAATTTACACAAGGTTTATTTCTATTTCTTCTGCTCCAAACTCTGATGGACACGACATACAAACACACACACGCTCACGCACACACACACAATGACGGCAGGAGTCAGGGCAATGTAACATGAAAAACTCATTTTCCCTGTATGTGAAAAACAAAACTGATGTTTCCATTAACAGACCTTTGTTGAAAGTTTAAGGGTCAAGGCATTCCGGAGGGTTTTAAAGCAGAAATGTTAAGTTAGTATCTTTGTTAAACTCTTAAATGTATGGGTGTTTCAACAAACATTATTACATACCTCGGATCTTTAGCGACCCGACACATATCTGTCACAAATGGATCTACAAAATGCCCAAATAGTGTCAAATTTTCCAAAAATTATCAAGACAATTAGAAAATAATATAATAGAACACATTCTTATATTTTTTGACAGTTTATTTTTCATATATCAAAGGGGAGAAATACTAAAGAGGTGTGGGTGATGGTAAAAAATGGATTAGGTACACAGGGTGGAATGAGGTCCCGGGACACTAAAGACCCGAGGTGTGCATTAAAGGGTTAAACCAGTGGTTTGCAAACTTCTTGATGCTAAAGACTTCCACATACAATTGCCTTGCAAGTGACCCCTCACAACAAAGTTTACAAAGTTTGGTATATATCTTCATGTATAAAGACACATTTAAACCGTGTAAGTAACATTTTAAACAATGTAAACATTTGGCTTTTATATTGTTGTTGTACTGAGGCCAAAATAAATAAATAATTACAATATTATCTGGAAAATATTTAGCCTACTACTTTGTTAAGTTGACAGCGTAAATTTTTTCTGCCTAATATCTGAGTAATGTTAAATACAAACCTGAATAGAAACATTTTGATTGAACTGAAATGGCAATAATGTCAATTTTAGCAAATACTTTATAGTTTTGATTTATTGATTTTTTTACATTTATGAACAACATTTCCACGGACCCGCTAGCACCCCGTCAGGGCCCCCTTTGAATTCCCAGACCCCAGTTTGAAAACGCCTGATTTAAAGGATAGTTAATCTAAAAATGAAAAGTGTCATACATTGATACTCATTTCATTCCAAACCAGTCCCAGATTCCCAGATTCCCAGCCCCACAAGTGCGTCTCTGAGACGTCTGTTTTAGATCTTTTAACTGGAAAGCATCACAATCTAATTAACATCTGCTAAACATCTTAAAAAGATCATATTTACAAACAATCTAAATCATAAATGTCTCAAAGACATCTGCTGAATGTCTTACTGGCATCTGAGAGAAAACGTCTTATAAACGTATTGCAGATGAGCAAAAAAATTTAAAAAATACGTCTTACAGATGTAAATACACACGCCAAATAGATGTCTTGGTGATGTACGTGCGCTATAAATGGGATGACTTTGTCTTGTGGAACTTAATAGGAGATGTTAGGCTTTTTTTCCAACATGGAAAAATATCAAACTGAATGACAGCTGAAACTGTCAGTTCTAACATGTTGCTTTCTGTATACACGTGATAAGAAAAGAACATGCTAAAAGTTTCCTGTTTTTTTGGGAAGTGAAATTCACATTTGTACCCCAAAATTTCAACCAAAAATAACATTAAACTGCTCAGCTAATTTTTCATCCACCACTACCTAGGACATTTTCTTAAAAGCTTATTTGCGCACATGAGTGTGTGTGTGTCTGTCGGCTCTTCCTATTCCACTGATTGGAAAACAGTTTATCTTTTCTTATCCACTCCTCTACAACAGAAGGGGAAGTGGAGCAGTCGTTTATTTTGCGAATGGCACCAGCGTGTCATGGAGGGGAGGGGGGATACCGCAACAGTGTTGCATTGATTTGCAAACGAGTTTGTAATTAGTTGTTTGCAATGGGGTATTAGTGTCTGTGTGTGTCTTTCTGTAAGAGCACCCCTTAAGCAAATTTTTTGTGATTGTGTGACCCTCTTGTCCTGGGTGAATGAGGATGCTCCGTGATAAGGAGATAACACTAATTAGTTCTCCACCCATTTACTTGTTAACTGTGTTTGTGTGGATTTATAGGGCTGTGGTAATACTCCACCCCCCCCCCCCCCCCACACACACACACACTCATTTAAGCAGAAGGAGATAAATTTAAGCCTAATTAATTATGCCAAGTGGGGTTCCATGGCAAAGGCTAAATAATGTGAAAAGACACTTCATGTATGAGCTTATCGGATCATAACTGTGGCTGGGATAGGTATGAACAAGACGTTAACATACGTTAGTTAATAAGCATGCATATGTACATACGTTTAGAAGTTAATTGATTTTGTAACTTTTTAATCGGAAATTGTAATCCACTTCATCTGGTCAGTTTACAATAAAATAGCATTTCATTTCAATGCCAGAAATTACAGATACAGTTGTATTCATTTTGATTAAAGGGACTTGAAAACATTATTACTTAAAGGAATATTCCTGGTTTAATACAAGCTAAGATCAATCGACAGCATTTGTGGCATAATATTGATGACCACTTTTTGATCTTAACTTGTATTTAACTCAGAATATTCCTTTAATATAATTTTTATTAAAAAAAAAATTACTTTACGGTTTGATTATTATTTTTAATGTTATATTAAACAACCCATTGAAAATGTAATAGGACATGACCTGTGCCACACAGAGTTTTTTTATGTATTCAAAGGGAAATTATATTTAAAATTTGTAATCTGTAGACAGATGATGAGTTGAAATTTGAGGGAGAAATTAAAACAACTACAAGCCAAGAAAGTGCTTGCCCTGATCTGTTCAAACTAGATACACTGGCAGAAGTATAGATCCATACCTCGATAAAAGAGAGCTACTGCGTGCGCGCACACACACACATACACACACACACACACACACACACACACCTACCCCTCAACCTATCTTCATCTTATGATTCATCCTCTTCTAGAAGCTTGGGAAGGGTTAAGCAGATTTGGAGTCAGTCTGTTCTCAAAGTGTTAAAAAAGATTGGACCCATTTTGTATGTGTGTGTACAAAGAAGTGTCTGACTGTCAGATTAATAGAGAAAATGATCTTCGCTGAGCTCATTTCTCCCCTTTGGTGCAACACACTGACTCACACACACACACACACGCGCGCACACACATGCACGCGCACACATGCACATTTTGTTTCTCTTATAATATAATATAATATTTATTATAATAATATTATGTACCAGCAAGGTAAACAGGACTCCAACACAAAGCGGAGGTGTCTAGTATAACCCTATAGGAGTATATTTTGAGATAATGACTGGCTAATTTGTACTAATTTGCACCGTTTATTACTGGCTACTTACCAAATAAATAAATGGACACTGAATATTGATTTGAGTTTAAAATATATAGTGCAGCTCTGCATGAAATTGCTTGCATGAAACAATGATCAAACATAGAGTTGAGCAGTCGTCACAAAAAATATTTGACCACAGAATCCCATGAATACATTTTTTCCAAATCATTTTTATAATAAAAATCAAACCACTTTATTATTGCAAAATCTTGAAAGTTTAAATGACCCAAAATATTTATTTATAGGCCTATCAATTCACACTTATAAAAGTTTTTACTCTAATTTCACAGTTCTGGAAAACACGGTTATCTGATTATATTTATATTTAATTAATAAAAAGTAATCTATATTTTAATCAAATCTATTTTGATATTATATAAATATTATAAAATTTGGTGTAATAGTTACCAACATAGTCTCAAGACGATTCATAATAATCTGTCTGACAATGTACAATAAGTCTTTTACTTATACACACCAACCAATCAACAAACACAATTTCAACCCAATACAATTCACTCAATATCCAACACTTTCTTTTAAGTAATGTACACATTTTGTTTCTCACTGTCCATTAAAAAGACTGATGTACACGATCTGTAATACACCCCCTCATCTTCTTTAAAAGAGTCATGTTTTTTTGCTTCTGTTGTACACTGTAATTTTCCTCTTTAAATCATGGTTAGGTTTAGGATTTAGGTATACGGTATTACACCTTATGGTTAGGGTTTAGAAACCCTGTGGTTTCTTTTGTACGTTTTACACAAGCCAACTCAATTTCGCCATCTCGTACTGCTCTTACGACTTGTCATGAGATTGCGTTGGTATTTACACTGTTGCTGGTGGTGTAGGTAACAGATGTTAATTGATTTCTCACTGATAGGCATAACAAAGGCTTATTTGCTCTATAACAACAAACACTCATAACTTGCAGAATACACTAATCCTGCCCCCTCTCATACTAGACATATCATTTTGTCCTCAGATAAAACCCCTAACCTCAGTCTAAACCTCGACCTTTACCTGGCAGCAACCTTTATTGAACGGTCTGTATAAAGATTTAACATGATTTGCCCTGAGAGCTCAATTAGGCAGACTGATTTTAAGGCAACCATATGCAGTCTGCAGCAGGTCAGTTAGACATAAAGCTGACTCTGAAAACATAGTCTGTGACCTCACATAACAAAAGATTTGTTCTAAAGCCAAAATGTTTTTGTGCCTGCTCTTAAAAATAATGGCTCCAATTAGAACCAAAAACAGTTTTACAGCATCATGTCATAGGACAACCTTTTAAAGTTATTCTGTAATTCTTTTGAAAAATACCATTGGTGCGTTAATGAAACCAGAAGCCAATATTGATCTGAAGAACTATAATGCAATATCAAGAACTTTTGTGATCTCAAATGAACCATATAGCCAACTCAAGAAAAGTGTATGAGGCTTCTTTGCTAAACTTGTATTTTTAAGAATGTGCTATTTCCGGCGATTGGTACACAACATGTAATCAGCCTGCTGCCAGGCACATTTTCTTCCTGGTGGACATCCTGTCACTCTTGTTGGTCTGGCCAGAGATTTAGCAGACATCACAAACATTCCATGTCACAGATATTTATGGAATATACCTGTATGTCTGACAGATTTTGATAATTGAATGGATCATTTTGCATGTGATGTCTCACACAATGAACTAATGTTTAGAAGTTGTGAAGAGTATAACAATTTCACTGAGAATTAACTCATCAGTTTTGATTAACAAGCCATTTGCATTTAGATATTGTGCAAATTGTAGACAATTGCACTTACTCTTTTGCACACATGTGCCAAAACTTGCTACTTGCTTAAATGAATAAGAAATTCAAATCTGGTGTGAACAAGAAACAAATTGAGTTTTGAGATCAGAGATTTCTTAATGTTTTGAAAAAATAATTCTCATTTGAGAATTGAGCCAAAGCGATTGATAAAACTGTAATAAGTGTAGTCACCTGTTTGTTTGACAAATTTGTTAAAAGATGCTAAGGTTGAACTGGATTAATAGTAAAATTGTGCTCTAGAGGATGAATTAATACCCAGACTATCTCAGGGATTCAATTGAGAGAGGGGATATTATCGTAATAAATTGGCCCAAGGTGGCATTCAGCATCCCGGGCGGTTAGAGCTGCTCCAGGGTCATGGAGGATACAGTATAACCATGTCCAGATTAATTAAGGAGGTATTAGTCAGTCGGGATTGAGGTGGATTCTGAAGCGATTTAGGCTGTATGCGTCTCAAAACGTCTCCACGAAACCACATGTGATTGTGATTTCAAGGACCAAAGTGCCTTTGTGAAATTAAATCCCAATTAAAAGCGGTACAGCCCCTTAGACCATTTACCCTCTGACATTATGAGCCCATTATCACATACAGTGTCTGATCACCAGTCCAAATAATGCAAAGTATATTAAAAAAGGATTTTAGTATATAAAATAGTGGCACTTTACAGGTAGTCCCATAATAGTTGGGTGCGGCACACTCAATAGTTGATAATTGTGACTCCAGAAGCTTTTTCAATTAGTGTATGAGGGATTTTTAATGTGTTCAGTTTCTATTCATTAAACTAAATGCATTTGCTTTGTGATAACATGAGACAATTGTCATATTCAATGTCTAAGAAATTAAAAAAAGGGGGGGGGGGGGGGGGTCATCTTCTGTAATGGCAAGGTTAGTTTATGCTTTAATGATGAATGGACATGCAAAAGGTTTTGTGGAGTCATATAACTCCATTGATTGATTGATTTACAGATTGATTGACGATATCACAAAAAACAAATAATAAAATGTACAGGTGGTCAAACGGTCTGTAACCAGCTTTATGGATGGACGGACAAACAGACATATGGACAGACAGACAGAAAACAGATAGACTAATATGGATGTATGGAGACAGACAGACAGACAGACAGAGAGACATACATACAGACAGAAAGACAGATAGATAGATAGATAGATAGATAGATAGATAGATAGATAGATAGATAGATAGATAGATAGATAGATAGATAGATAGATAGATAGATAGATAGATAGATAGATAGATAGACAGATAGATAGATAGATAGATAGACAGATAGACAGATAGATAGATAGATAGATAGACAGACAGACAGACAGACAATAAAGATGGATGGATGGATGGATGGATGGATTATAAACAATATGGATGAATTAATTATTAACAATATGGATGGAGATAGATAGATAGATAGATAGACAGACAGACAGACAGACAGACAGACAGACAGGCAATATGGATGGATGGATGGACTATATTCAATATGGATGAATGGATGGATTTAAATATTGTAATATTGTAATTTAATATTGTGTTGGCATCACTGCTGACTCACATCACTTAACAGGTAAACCCACACCAGGCGCAAAATACACCATAATTCCCGTCTTCAGTGACTGCATGAGATTTTAATGAAATAATCTTGTTGCATGCCAGCCACAACGACAGTTAATGTGTTCCTCAGTTTAGTCTAACAACCTGATCATCCAGTCAGTCACCTCCATGAAAAACAACCCCCCACCAAGTGGCTAATGACCGAGGCGTATAATCCCCCTCAAAACAAGCACAAAGATGCTAATTGAATCTCTCTATAAATAGGCTTGACTTCTGCTGCTCCTCCTTTGCTAGAATTGGAACCAGTAACCTGGAAGATAGGAGTATTTCATAGGCTCACCCATATCCTACCGAGAAATCAGACAGACTAGTGGTACATTATATAACAGGTGCATCCTCAAGTTAATCACAGTTTTTTCAAGGCTGTAACGCTTTGGTGTGTAATCCATCTAAGCAGCAAGGGTGAGGTTCGTAAAGACCTACGTTCCTTTAGTCCTGGCGCGCTTTGGAGACGCCTGCGCGCAATGGTGCTATAAGGAGAGATTTACGCACTAACCAAAACCTGTAACGTCCTAAATAGTTGCATCAGAAAGAAGCAGACCAAGTCATGTTTCATTTACCGATGTTCACACCTGATCAGGTGGCTCGAGTCTGTGAGAATCTAGAGGAAACCGGAGATATCGAGCGCTTGGGGCGCTTCCTCTGGTCCCTGCCCGCGGCCGTACCGGGCTCGGCCGGCGAACTACTCAACCGCCACGAGTCGGTGATGCGAGCCCGAGCTCTCGTCGCTTTCCACGGAGGGAATTTCGAAGCTCTCTACCAGATCCTGCAGACTCACCGCTTTACGCGAGAGTCCCACGCCAAACTGCAGGACCTGTGGCTGGACGCGCACTACCGTGAGGCGGAGCACCTGAGGGGGCGACCGCTGGGTCCGGTGGAGAAATACCGCATCCGTAAGAAGTTTCCCCTCCCTCGCACAATCTGGGATGGCGAGCAGAAGACGCATTGCTTTAAGGTGAGCCAAACTGCTCAACAAAGAAGACGTCAAAACCATTAAACTCTTGTTAATTTGTCATTAAGTCTCGTGTCTCTATTTTTAAATGCAAAAAATATTTGTCATACAGACGGTCCAGAAGCCCACTAGTGAAGAGGTATATTTTTCCTTAAAAATAGATAAGCTTTGAAAAAAAAAGTAGAAGAAAAGAAATAAATATTACACCATCAATTAACGTTTTGAGTGAAAAATATAACTATAGAATAATAATAATATGAATTTCTGAATTTCTCAGAAGATAACTGGTTTGTCCCTCTTTTTGCATTAATAATTACATGCTGGTGATCCATGTTATCCCAGCATGATGTTTCAAGCAGCATCTTGTGCTTCTATAGAAGCGAGGCAATCTTACCTTACACACAAAGGAATTAAAATAGTCACAAAAATGTTACAAATTTGATTAGTGACCAAACCCAGAGTCTTAAATATAGCAGTTCTCGAAGTCTCTGAAATAAAAAATTTAACTTTCAATAATGACCGATTGCTTTCTAGTTGGCTGCATTGTTTATACAATGTAAAAATGTTTTGGAACTTAAAAAATGGTTGTATTTAATTGATTTTAATCAAGTAACAAATATGATTTAAAATGCCTAAGCCAACCTGACACCAACAGATGGAGTTTTAAGGGCCAGATTATATAGAAATAGCTCATTTGGGTAACAACTATATATCAACTTCCACAGTGAAAATAAATAAGGACTTGCACTGCATTCTTGACGCAACAATGTAAACACTGCGTTAAGCTTCTTCTCCAATGACAGCATGCCGAGACTTTTCAATGCACGCTCATTGTATAGAGTGCACAAGGTCTTGCACCACATTGAGACGTTGCTAATAGACTATGTTTCTTAAGCCTCTTGAGCCAAGGACCACCTGTGGCATTTAAGCTCTCATTCCGCACAGATGACTTTCCACCTTTTCAGCTTCACCATGTTCCAGACACCAGTCGTCAGATTAACTAACAGTTAAACTGCTTTGCAAAGCTCTCATAACAATTCCTTGAGTCTGTAATTGTTTTTGCGGACTGATTGAATGAGAAATGCAGTGGAAAGTGGATAAGAGATTATGAAATGGTCTGTGGATAAAGTTTAAGGGGTGCTGCCACTTTATGAAGGTGGTCAATAGTTACTACCACAGGAAGTGAACTGTAATTGCTGTCCCGTAAATAGATTCCTCCAGCAAAGAGTAAATGAGATAATATAGTAAGTGGTTCTCTGTAGGACCATGGCATTTATGTGGTTGCCAACAGACAAAAGCAGGATTGAGTCCTACAGTAAAGCCTTTCTTAGACAGGATTCCTTCAGATCAGGGGTCATCAACCCTTTTCTGAATCAAGGACCCCCAACTCAGACTCTCAGCCAACCCCTTATCTAAAACCGCTACATTTTCTAAATGACACTTTATAAAAACTTTTAGTATTAACATTTCATTATGCCAATGATTCCATGCACCACTGTATTTTTTGACAGAGATATAGTTTAACGAGTTTCAAGCAACCATACCATCTAAAGATGACATAAGATGTTGTTTATTTCAACAGTAATTTTGTAATAAAATGCTGTAGAACAAATCAAACACATTTAGAAATGAAGAATATTTAGAACATTTAGAAATCTATTAGAAATTCCTCAGTGTTTTAATTATAAGTCCAGGGACACCCTGCAGTACCTTCATGGACCCCTAGGGGTCTACAGATATCCACTTGAAATGTTTGTCCTGCAGGTTATAGTGGCCTAAATACTTCCCAGAAGACTAGTTATTTTGAATGCGGCTTAATAAGATATAATGCTATTAACTTTCTTGAGAAGATTCTGGAGGACTCTCTTAACAGTGAAACATACATCCTGATTTTTTTTTTCTTCTTCTTGTAATTCAACCTAATTTTAAACTGTTGTACTTTCCAGGAAAGAACCCGTAGTCTCTTGAGGGAATGGTACCTGCAGGATCCCTACCCCAACCCTTCTAGAAAACGGCATCTGGCTCAGGCTACAGGTCTCACACCCACTCAGGTGGGCAACTGGTTCAAAAACAGAAGGCAGCGGGACAGAGCGGCATCTGCTAAAAACAGGTACACAAAAACTGTACAATAGCAACATTGTACAACCAATACTAACAAAGAGACCTCACCCATTTCTTCAACCACACACCCTCTCTACTAAACTCCAAGGACAGGTCAGGTCCGCATTTTATGCATGGTTTAAAAAATGATAATTCAATTATTTAATGCCTCATTCTATGAGTAGAATTCACACAAGATCAGTAAAAGAAGCTGTTTTAACTACTCGACAATGATTTAAAGTAATATATATGCAGTAGATAATGTGTAATTTGTAATGTTTACCTTTCGCATATACAGTATGGTGCTAATATGCTAACATGTATATGTAGCCATAATATGCATTGATTACACTCTGTTATTGTATTTTATGATGACACAGATACAACTGCAGAGATGTATGTATAAAAGAGTGTTAATGGGCAGAATACAGACAAAAGAATGATGAGATACAAATCTTACGTTAAGTAGATAGCGAATGGCTTTCGCTGCAGGCGGCACACGAGTGAAGCAGCATATCAAACAACAGAGTGAATATGCACTTAAAGTATTTAAATAGATTGAATGACATGTTCTTAGAAAAATTCTCATCGTAAATGATCGTACAGATGTAGGTAAATTTGCACCAGCTACATGTCTTACAAAAAATAAGGAGTTCTGCAATCTTACCGAAAATTTCCCATGCATTGTTTTCACATGCAAATGAGCTTGAGATTTGCAACAAATGTTTGCCAAAAGTTTGTATCTCTTCACTGGTAGTGGTGAACCTGAAGCAAACCTTTGGGGACAATTAAGAATTTGGGGCAGGTTTGCCAGAATTCTCTATGTTTGTTGGGGTGCTGAACAGAAGTTAGTTGTTGGCCTCAAAAGAGGTGGAGCTGCAGGTCACTGGTGCACTGGTGAGCTGTTACGAGAAATTGTGTTCTAAATGATCCATCCATTCACATCCATTCTTTCTTCAATTTCCTATGAAGTGTGTCCTAACAAGGTACAACATGATAAATCAACAACCCTGAGAGCACACGTACATCACCCAGATGTCTATTTATTGTGTTTTATCCGAAAGATGTATTTTTTACATTGTTTGCTCATCTGCAATATGTCTGTAAGACGAATCTCAGTAAGTATGTCTCGGATGTCAATAACACATTCAGCAGATGTCTTTGAGACGATTATGATTTAGAATGTTTGTAAATCTGATATTTTTAATATGTTTAGCAGATGTTAACTAGTTTGAGATGCTTTCCAGATGGAAAGATCTGAACTAGACATCTCAGAGATGTGCTATCTGGGAAGCTATCTCTTCCATGTAAGTCCATCCTAACCAGCAATGAGCTTTTTTGAATTTTGTGTCAATTCACGCAGAATTTTGGCCTTCAGTTTTGACAGACAAATTGATTGTCACTGGAAAATTGTGGCATTGCACACTGTGTTAGCTTTGACTTTCAAACTCTGTCAGCTCAAGCCAAGTATTAATTTTCTTTCTCTCTCTTTTTTAAATTTGTATTTAATTTTTTGCAGACTGCAGCAAGACCACACCCTCCTTCCCTCAGGTAGCTCTCTGGAACGTTCCTCATCAGAGCACAACCCCCTCCTCCATGGCTCCTCCCCACGACATCCTGGCAGCCCAGAGAACAGTGACTGTAGCTCGGGTACAGGGCCGAGGGGGACTGGAGCCTCCACGCCAGAAATATCAGTCAGCAGTGACAGTGAGTTTGAGTCGTGAAGAACTCCTGGAGAAGCTCTCAGTACTGCACAGAACTGATGAAAAGAAAGCTTATAAATGCACTTAAAGGAATGATCGACCACATCTTTTAAATCTGCTTTAAAAGGGACTTTTTCCATGTGATTTTGCTGTTTAAAACAGATTTTTTTTATTTTTTTTTTTTATTATCAAAGCAGGCATATTTGGGCTATGGTTTGTCTGGGAAAAGTGAAATAATCAGGAGTTAATGCTTTCTTGAATGTTTCATTTGTGTTATGTTTCTTCCTTACCAAAGAAGACCATGCCATTTCAAGGCTGATGACTAACCTGTGCACTTGAAATTGACTCCCAACGGACCTCTTAAAAGGCATGTGCCAAATAAATATCAATCCAAAAATCGATTATTCATTAATTTTCTTATTTTTTTAATCAACTGAATACTCAGGTGGTACAAAATATGAGACATATCTTGCACATGGACATACTGTATTATGCAGATTGTGTATTTTAAGTCTAGTCTGACCCATGCAACTACTTCAGCAGATGGCATAATTTTCTTAATCAGTAATTTTGTCTTGTTTTCCACTATAAATATTTTTTTGATGTTGTTGAAACCTATTAAAAAATAAACTTAATTCAAGATATGTTCTTTGAAAACAAGCCTTTATATCTTATTCAGTTTTCCTTCTCAAGTAAATGTGTAAATATATATATATATATATATTATTATAGACCATTATTTCTCTAGTCTGGAGAGCCAGAACTTTCATAGCACTATAAACCTCATGTTACAGATTTTCCTTTAAATGTGAATACCATGAAAAGTTCTAATTATCTTTTTATCTTATTTAAAAACTGGATTACTTGCATGTCCATACAAAGAAACATTGAAAATGAAGTTACAAGTAACTTACTGCTATATGTTGTTGTAAGCATATAGTTACATGTAGTAACATGACAAATGTATTGGTTTTCTTTTTGTGGATCAATGATGATATATATCAATTTAACTGTTTTTGCACAGAATATAATTACAAAATTTGAATTAACATGGATGAACTGACATTTTAGTGATTAAATATTAACGTGATGCTGCTTAACTTGAAACATGTCTCCCAAAATCAACTTCTATATACTCTACACAAAGATGATACTGGCTTCAAGTCATTTTTATGCGCCTACATTTGAAGGACAATGTTACTTGACAGTCCATATTTTTGAATTTCCATATGCCCATATACTCACCGAAGTTACTTGAAAATGGGAACATATTGTTCCCTATCTGTCACTCACTTGACGTTGTGTCAATGTAGTGACACTAGGGGTCTCTCTTGGGAGCACCTCTGAACTTTGAGAAAAGGCCAATGGCATTTGGCGAGTGGAATTTGCATGCCACTCCCGCAGACATATGGGTATAAAAGGAACTGGCTTGCAACCACCAGATGTTTTCTTCGGAGCCGAGTGGTGTTAAGTAGCGAGTTCCACTGCCGTTTCATTCACCTCACAACGAGAAACGTATGCTGTTGGATATATGGCGCATTTAAGCGGCTTTCTCCCCCTCTTCGGGATTGATGCAGAGTATGCCCCTGGGTGCTTCGACAGCTGAAAAATTATATATTCTTGCAGAAAAGAGTATATTTCCTTCTAAAAGAGTGCGCACTGATGGAGCGCATCTTCCGTCTGTGTGTAGTTCCTGGCTTGCTATCTGTCTGCCTCTATCGTGTCTGGGCTGTAGTCACGTTGAGGCAGCATTCATGGATGGTTCATGTTCTCACTGCAATCACATGACCATAGTCTTGGCTTTCCTTCTGCAGGGGAAAGCCACTCCAGCCGCTTCCACCGAGTGGAAGCACTTGGTGGAAGCTGCACTCAGTAACCGATCTCGCCCTCTGGGTGGCAAAGGTCATGGCGCAGGCACTCGGGCAGGTGATGTCCACGTTGGTTGTCCAGGAGCTCCACCTATGGCTGAATTTGGTCAAGATAAAGGACGCCGACAAGGTCTACTTCCTTGATGCTCCCATCTCCCAGATTGTCCTATTCAGCAACACTGTTGAAGACTTTGCACAGCAGTTCTCAGCGGTGAAGAAGCAGAAGGAGGCCATTCAACACATCCTGCCCCGGCGTGGTTTAAGTTCCCGCACCCTGCCTGCTCACTGCCGATGGCGTCCCCCTGCGGCTGCAACTCAGGTGGCTTCGCTGCAGCCCAAGCCAACTGCTGGGCCCCCGTGTAGTGCCCCCCGCAGGAAGCTGATGCCCACCGTCTCACGGTTCGGCACTAAAAGCCCCAGGAAGGACCCCCAAGCGCCCTTGAGATGGACGACCCTGGGTGGAAGAGGCCCGCTGGAACCCCGGAGCTGGTATCCATACTACTCTGTCCCCCCGGTGGAGGGCTGGGAGGAGAATCCTGTGTTTCCTTTAGTTTGTTTTCACTACATGCCCAAGGGGCTTTTTCCCCTTTTAGGGATCAGATGGTGAGCCTGTATGCGCTGCATTGGGAGGAGGCAGACCCAGACTTGTCGTTGATGTGTCCGGTGCGTGCTTTGCACATCTACTTGGATTGCACACAGAGCTTTAGACGCTCTGAGCAGCTGTTTTTCTGCTTTGGCAGACAGCCAAAAGGGAACACTGTCTCCAAACAGAGGCTTGTGTGGATGCCATCGCTTTGGCATACCAGGCCCAGGGCGTACCCTCCCCTTTGGGATTATAAGCGTACTCCACAAGGAGTGTGGTGTCCTCCTATGCACTAGCCAATGGAACCTCTCTAGCAGTCATCTGCAGAGCAGCGGGCTGGGCAACACCCAATACCACCACAAGATTTGATCATTTCCGGGTTGAGCCGGTTTCGTCCTGTATGTTGTCAGGTATGAACAGGTAAGTATGCGGGGCAGCTGGCCAGGTGCACCACTTGCATATAGCATATTTCCCCTCCTGGATGGGAGGATGTGTGCTTTTTTTCCCCATGCGAGTTCACGAGATGGTGATCCCTGATTGATCTAGCCCTGTGGCTGGCGAATTCGGCAGAGGAATTCGTAGCTGGACCCAGTACGTGTGCTAGGATGCCCTGTACTAGGGTAGGTGCAACACATGTGCTGGTTACCTGTGGTAACCCCTTGTGATGTATTGTTTGTGGCACGGTTTCTGTTGCTAAATCAGGATCTCCCTTGAGCAGAGCTCCCTCTGCCACTTGTCGCCATGTTTGTAGAGCTCCTCCCCTCCGGGTAGGACCTACTATGGCGCTTCTTCTACGTGCGGCTGGCAAGCCCATGTGACATATTTGCCACATGTTAACCTCCCCCTCGGGCAGGATGTGGTCTCCACTGTATCTTTCCCTGTGTATTCCAGCTGTGCTAAAATGGCCAGGACCCTGTCTTGGCTCCTCAGTGCAAAACCTGAATGAGTGGCTCCTTTTATGCCCGTGTGTCCGGGGGAGTGGCTGACCCCTAGTGTCACTACATCGACACAACGTCTCATTCCCTCCATCATGAAATGTAGGTTACAACAGTAACCAAGATGTTTTTGTGTGTCTGTTCTTTGCAATTTTGAAATAAATTACATATTTTTTTTTATAAACAGAGACTTTCTTAAATTGCCAAACATGGTGCAGCCTTTAGAGACCCAATGACCACCTCAGAGACCCCAGTATTAAATGTGAGATTTTCTTGGTAACATATTATAATAACTTTTATTAAGAACATAAACTAAAAGCACTAGGCTGCATTAGCCTGCATACATATAATGCTTAGCAATTCCATTAATACATTTACTTTCAAAAAATTTGACAGACCAAATTGACTTAATTCACAGGATATGAATGCTGATATGCTGCAACAATTCAATTTTAATTTCTTGATATGAGGAATGTCATTACTTTAAAAAAAAAAAAAGCGCAAATTTTTTATATCAGTAATTACATTTGCTCTTGTGAAAAACATTTAAAAAAAATCCTTGATGTAATTACATTCAATGTACACATTGAAATACACAAAAAATGCCATTTTCACTGGAAACAAAATAATTATTGATATCTATAACAAGAGATGGGGTCTCAAGTTAGAGACTCGGACACGAGTCCCACTCAAGTCACATTTAATAAACTTCGGACTCAACCGAAATTACTTCAGACTTGACTTCACAAAAGGACTTGTAATATTTCAAAAACTACTCAAATCATTTATCCTGAAGTATTAATATCTTAAAGGAAGAATGTAAGTTTTATTAGGGCTATTCCGGTCGCATTTTTTAACCTCTGCGGTGGTTAAGAGCCAATCACTGCTGGTGAATGGTGTTATACGGTGGTTGAAGGGCCGGGGAGGGAGTGCGAGCAGTTATTGCGCACCAGTTAGTGCGTCATTGAACGTGAAATGAAAATTAAGCTCTTTGTAAAATGTCAAAAAAATAAAAAAATAAATATTAATAATAATAATAATAATAATATTATATATATATATATATATATATATATATATAATATATATATATATATATATATATATATATATATATATATATATATATATATATATATATATAT
Organism: Moxostoma hubbsi; assembly: GCA_032164185.1. NCBI lineage: Eukaryota > Metazoa > Chordata > Actinopteri > Cypriniformes > Catostomidae > Moxostoma > Moxostoma hubbsi. The sequence goes on along the minus strand of JAVLUX010000002.1, from coordinate 62,602,460 downwards.
ATATATCATAAACTCATTGCACTGGTTTTACATATCTGTCTGTTATACAGCCGATCTTATTAGATGTTTGTGGACTTAAAACTGCTGGGAAGATTTTGGTCAAAATTATACCTAATGATATCACATTACATTGAATTACATGTGAAATATTGCATTGTTGTGTCCGCGTTATGAGCCTTGTTGAACTGACCGTGAGAAAAACTGTGGCACCTTTATTAAAAAAACAGCTAAGGATAAGTTAATTAAGTCTGTGAAATCATAAAATAAAAGGAAATAAATTCAATCAAATTAATTAAAGTTCAGGTAGAATCCTTTTAGTATACCAAATTTTTCAAAGATCATACATTTAGAATTATTAAGTAGAGTATTTAAAAAAAAGTCACTAAATATTACATCTTTTTAAGACTCGACTCAGACTCGAGACTTGACTCTGACTCCAGTGTTAAAGACTCCATATTTGACTCGGATTACAGATTAAATATTCAGACTTGACTCAGACTTCAGATAAAAGACTCGTGCACATCTTTTTCTGTAACTTTCCTTGTATGTGAAATTGAAATTTCAGCTAGTAAGTATATGTCTAGGTTACATATGTTGTATCAAAGAAGCGACACTAGGGGTCTCTCTTGAGCACAGAATATGCCTCTGATCTATGAAAAAAGGCCAATGAGAAGTTGGCAGACAGTATTTGCATACTGACATACGGGTATAAAAGCGGGGAAATATGTTGAGTTCATTCAGGATTTTTCTGAGGAGCCGGAAATGGTCCAGCCACCACAGTGGCTTGGCTCAGCGACGTGGCCAGAAGGACACAACGTCTCGTTCCCTCCATCAGGGAACGGAGGTTACAAACCTAGACATTCCCCATCTGTCGCTCACTTCGACATTATGTCAAAGAAGCGACACTAGGGGTCCAATTTAAATCACGCCATGCGCTGAGCCATGTACTGCTGACACAGGAATGGGCAGGTATTTTACATGCAAAGGTGACCAGCCATGTCAGACTGCATGTACCCTTCCCCAATGCCCCATAAAAGTCGTTGGAATCCTTCTGGTTACCCTAAACAGGGGAACAAGGCGACACTAGCCAACCCGGGAATGGGCCAAACCTAGCCGGGCCTCTTTTCTCTCTATGTTTCTCCGCATAGAGCAAGAAACGGCTGGGGCCCTTACATGCATCGAGGGAAGGGGGTCTTACCCAGTTTCCTATTCTTTCAGGAGGAAAAGACCCTGTGGAGACCACAGCTGCCCAGGAAAGGGGAGGTAAGAGTGGCAAATGCGTCACATGTGGAAATAATTGCGCGGTGGTAGATCTAGCCTTAAGGAGGGGGGAGTTGCTAAAACATGATGATCGGAGGGCAGCTGGGACTGCCTAAGGGAGACGCGGGTCCACTTGTAAGGGGACACAGGAAAATACACACAGGAGGAAGTCCACGCAGGAGTCCTGACCTGTGGAGCACCTATTCCAGTACAGGGTAGATTTGAGTACCCGCAGTGGATTAGGTCAGCACATTTTTCCACTGAATTGCGGACCCAAAGGGCTAGGGAGGAGTCATCCAGGGATCCGAATGAATGATCCTGGGAGAGAAAGCGCACAGTTTTTCCTCAGCCGAGGGAAAGGGTGCTAGGTGCAAGCGATCCACCCGGTCAGTACGTCAGCGTGTACCGAGTTCTACCGGCTCGGACCTGAGAAAACACGGGACGATACTGACTCAACCCTGAGATTGTAGAATCTCACAAAGGTATTAGGTGTTGCCCAACCTGCTGCACTACATATGTCTGCCAGGGAGGTGCCTCTGGCCAGTGCCCACAAGGACGCAACACTCCTTGTAGAGTATGCTTGGACCCGCAAGGGGGGGGGGGGGGGGGGGGGGGGGGTACGGCCTGTTTGTGATAGGCTAATAAAATGGTGTCCACCACCCAGTGGGAAAGCCTCTGTTTGGAGACAGCATTCCCTTTCCGCTGTCCACCAAAGCAGACAAAGAGCTGCTCAGAACGTCTAAAGCTCTGCGTGCGGTCCAAGTAGGTACACAAAGCACGTACCGGACACAGCAATGAAGGGGCTGGGTCTGCCTCCTCCCGGGGTAACGCATGCAGGTTCACTACCTGGTCTCTAAAGGGCGTGGTAGGAACCTTGGGCACGTAGCCGGTCGCGGTCTTAGGATCACATATGTGTCTGCCAGACCGAACTCCAGGCAAGTGTCGCCGACAGAGAATGCTTGCAGGTCCCCGACCCTCTTGATGGAGGCGAGCGCGATCAGCAGGGCCGTCTTTAGAGAGAGGGCCCTGAGTCCAACTGATTCTAGCGGCTCGAAGGGGGGTCTCTGAAGGTCCGTGGGGACCACTGAGAGATCCCAGGAGGGGAACAGGCTTGGCCGGGAGGGATTTAACCTTCGGGCACCTCTTAGGAACCTGATGATTAAGTCATTCTTACCCAAAGTCTTGCCGTCTACTGCATCGTGGTGGGGCGCGATAGCAGTAACATACATCTCCCCTCCAGCCTCTCCTGTAGAAATAAGAGCACTGACCTAACTGCGCATCTCTGTGGGTTTTCAGCCCGGGAAGATCACCAATTCACGAACAAGCAGGGCGTAAAGTTGCCTGGTAGAGGGGACTCTGGCTTAGTTGATCGTGTCAGGTGGTAGACCAGCTAGTGTCCCATCCAGGGGCCAGACGTGGAGGTTCAAGAGGTCTGGGTGCGGATGCCAGAGCGTACCCCGTCCCTGAGAAAGAAAGTCTTTCCTCAGGGGAATTCACCAGGGAGGGGCTGTCGCGAGGAGTACGAGGTCCGAGAACCAGGCCCGTGTGGTCCAGTAGGGAGCCACTAGGGTGACTTGTTCCTCGTCTTCCCTGACCTTGCACAGCACCTGTGCAAGAAGGCTCACTGGGGGAAATGCGTACTTGCGCAGCCCAGAGGGCCAGCAGTGTGCCAGTGCATCTGCCATGAAGGGAGCCTCTGTTTGGGCATACCAGAGCGGGCAGTGGGAGGTCACTTGGGAGGTAAACAGGTCTACCTGGGCCTTGCCGAATCGTTCCCAAATCAGCTAGACCGACTGGGGTTGAAGCCTCCACTCTCCACCGAGCAAGCGTTGTCATGACAGCGCGTCCGCTACCACAATGAGGTTGCCGGGGATGTGAGTGGCTCACAGCAACTTGAGTCGCTGCTGGATCCAAAGGAGGAGAGTTGTGACACGTGGCGGGAGCATACGCCGCTTTGGCAATTTATGTACGCTACCGTGGTTGTGCTGTTTGACCTGATTAGGACATGTTTGTCTCGAACTAACGGGAGAAACTTCCGCAGGGCAAAGAAAACCCTCAGCAACTCTAGGCAATTGATGTGCCAGCGCAGTAGGGCCCCCTTCCAATGGCCAGCGGCTGCATGCACGTTGCATACGGCGCCTCAACCCAATCTGGAGGCGTCGGTCGTGACCAGGACACCTGCTGCAAGGGTATTCCTGCCCGCAGAAAGCAGAGGTCTGTCCAGGGTTTCAATGTTTGGCAGCAGGTGGGGGAGACCATCACAAGTTGCATGCCACGGCACCATGCTCGTCTCGGGACTCGAGTCTGAAGCCAGTGCTTAAATGGTCTCCTATGCATCAACCCCAGTGGTGCAACCGCTGCGGAGGATGCCATATGCCCCAGGAGCCTCTGAAAAAGTTTTAAAGGGACCGCTGTGCCCGGCCTGAAGGTGGCGAGGCATTTCAGCACCGACTGCACATGCTCGTTATTTTTGATGAATTTATTTGATATTATTATTTACTTTTTTTTTATTGAAATCAATATCCTCCCCACACATTTCAACTTTCCTCACTTCCATTCTTCTGTCTCTCTATCAGGATCTGATGGTTGGGGAGGAGGCGAGTGAATGCAGCTCTATGTCGGAGGTCTCGTATCTCATAACGTGTCTATGGACAACATCAAGATTTCATCATTACGTTAAAATGCATATGAATAAAAACATTTTTGTGAAAGAAACTTAGAATTTTCTTCACCAAGAATGCTTTGATCACAAATTACAGTAAAGACATTATTTCTGTTCATCTCAGAATCCTCCACTTGCACACTTGCATTCTAGCAGTCAGTTTATTATATAGACATACTGTCACCGATCCTAGGATACCGGAACATTTGGAAACAGCATGCTGACTTCCTGTTTGATCTTACCTAGATCTTCAGGTAAAGGTTTGTCCCAAGCTTTTGAAGCACTTCCTAAAGATGGTGACTTGGATCGAATGGGGCACTTCTGACAGATTTTCCAAAAAAGCGCTTCTAACTACAGCTCAACACCTCAAACTGTGTTTCATCCATGCATAATATAAATTTCTAATAATTAACCACTCAATCTTTTAAGTCCTTTGGCACATTCTACCAAAGACTGTTTAGTAAGAGTCAGAGCACTGGTATTAAAACAACGTAATCGTGACCAACCGTTTTGGAGATGTCAGTCATTCTCCATTCAAGTAGATAGGAGCTGCACTTTTTCGCTGCTTGTATCCATTGAAAATAGCTGCCTGGGAGCATTCCAAAGATGGCAGCAGAGCGGATTGACTTGCCTTCAAAGGGACTCAAAGTCTACACTTTTTGTCTCATTTGCCAGTTTCAGATGTGGCTTATTTTTTTAAAGTCTCCCTAAAATCCATCATTCCAGTCATCTCTTCACTGTTGCAGATCGTTGGCATGTACTGGTCATTAAATCTGCCAGTTTAGCACCTGTGAGGTGTAGAGTTCTAAAGAAAATAAATAAATTAGTACTAAATTAGCACAGGACTTTGTTACACATTAGTAATGACTGATAAAAATAGCGCTTTGACACCACAGGTGAAAAATACATTTTAAAACAAATAAAGATATAAAACAGCATTTAAAAAAGTAAAAATAATTGTGTTTTTAAAGGTAGGTAATAAAGGTAGTGTTTTTGATCAATTTAATGCATTTAAGGTGAAGAGAAGTATCAATTTCTGTCAAGAATAAAAATGTCTTTTGAAGGGTAGTGTACAAGTGAAAGTCCTGTAACTGGTATTTATTTCCCTCCATTTTTAATCACCCTACTCTAGTTGTTTATTAGTAAAATGCTGTTTAAAATAGTTTTAGATTGAGTATAAATGTTTGCACATTCTCTGTTTAGTTTCATAGAATATTGAATTCATGGAATTCATAAAAGATTAATTAAAAGTTTGAATTTATTTGATATTATTATTTACTTTTTTTTTATTGAAATCAATATCCTCCCCACACATTTCAACTTTCCTCACTTCCATTCTTCTGTCTTTCTATCAGGATCTGATGGTTGGGGAGGAGGCGAGTGAATGCAGCTCCATGTCGGAGGTCTCGTATCTCATGGTGCTCAGGGTAAAGCACTTCAGCAAGAGTTCCTTTAGTTTCGCTCTGCATGTCAACACCTTTACCAGCATTCTATCTGTTATGTTCCCCCCACCCCGAATAATTAAAAAAATTGCATATGTTTTCTCGCATTGTCAATAAGGTGTGACTCATATTTGGCCAGTGTATGAGGGCTTCTCTCTCCCCTGCCTCACTTGCCATTTAGACATTGAAGGACGTGATATCACACGTTATCTCATCAAGTTGACATGGTTCTTTCCATTCTGTTCCATTACATTCACCATGGAAACTGATGACGACCACCTAAAGGAATGTCACAGGTTCAATACAAGTTGTTTAGCTGTATTGATAGAAGGCTGGGCGATATATAGAATATTCATGATATAATTGTGATGATTCTGCTGACGATATAAAATGAATCAATATAGCAACCATTTTAAAATGCCTTTTTGGCCATTTAGTTTCAAATAGAGCACATCAGTAAACTAATTTCACAATACTTCAAGGCTTATTTAAAATTACATCAAAATGCTGATATAGTCACATGAGATTATTAAACTGCAAAAGGCTGCGAAAAAAGATGGCACGGGGAGAGCTAATAATGATTTAAATGATTTTTTAGCACTTTTTAGATCTATTCACATGCATTGTGAAAGAAAAGGACTTCAGGTTCAAGTATGTCTTCAATTTTATCTCAATATTTTTCAGCCTATTGACGATATTCAATATATATCTCGATAATTATGTATTTGCTCTAAAATGGCTCAAAAGTGTTCATTAAATCAACACAAGAGAGTATGAAATTCAGTCATTTTCATTTATATGCACTTTATATTTATATTTCATATACAATGATACATAGTAGCTTAATAAAAAGTATTATTTACCTTCAAATGTTTTTACAAATAAACAAGTTGTGCAAAGCTACTTCATTGACTCACTGCAAAGCTACTTCACTGACCACTGACACTGATTCTAGAAAACCCAGTTGAACATTGAATAATTCTATATTATTACTGTGGGCACATCATGTTTGTTATTATAATATAATGCTAAATTCAGTGTGCCCCAGGTGAAGATGAAGTGTCAAAACAAAAGCACCTTTGAAGGTGAAGAATCAAAATAAAAGTTCCAGATGAAGGTGAAGTGTCAAAATAAAAGCTCCTGTTAAAGGTAAATTATCAAAATAAAAGCTCCAGGTGAAGGTGAAGTGTCAAAATAAAAGCTCCTGTTGAAGATTGTCAAAATAAAAGTTCCAGATGAAGGTGAAGTGTCAAAATAAAAGCTCCTGTTAAAGGTAAATTAGCAAAATAAAAGCTCCAGGTGAAGATGAAGTGTCAAAATAAAAGCTCCTGTTGAAGATTGTCAAAATAAAAACCTCCTGTTGAAGGTGAAGTGTCCAAAATTAAAGCTCCAGGTGGAGGTGAAGTAAATAGAACAGAAACATATTATTTTGTATAAAGAAATGTAATCCTCAAACCAATAATGAGAATTCAGAATTATATTATAATAATAAACTTGACTCTCTCTCTCTCTCTCTCTCTCTCTCTTTTTTCTCTCTCTAAAAATTGCAAATACTCAGAATTCAGAGCAAATACATAATTAACAAATTATACAGTATATCGAATATTGTCAACAGTCAGAACATTTTTTAGATGACATTTTTGTAGCCATATTGCCCAGCCCTACAGGCTAATAAATTTACCTCATCCCTCAGTTTGAAAATAAATAAACAAAACTGAATTTACAGTAATGTTAAAATATAGGTCTATGGGGCAAGGCATTGATTGCACTTAGATAATTTTACAATTCACACTGTTTCAGATATTAGAAGTGTTAAAATGAGACTAGTATGATTGGTGCAATTGGTTGCCAACCTTGTCCAATTCCTGACATGACCGGGGAAGAAGACCCACTAAAAGAATGATTCAGGCAACTTTAAAGCTCACAAAACAATTTTGTTCCGAAGAATTCATGTAAATGCTTTCACAAAAATAAGAGCTGCACATTTCTGCTATTAAACCACCTGCAATGCCTTCACCTCATTGATATCCATTGTAAGTCATTACATTTTATTCAGCAGTCACAATAAGTTTGTTTTAACAAACTGAAGGACGAAAATATTTTCTGGGTCTTTAGAATGTACTGAAACTGCAAGACTCCACAACATTATTTAGTTGTATATTTTGCTGATGTGTTTCCAAAATGTTTAAATAGACCAAAGCAACAAGTAGACTTTTTATGGCTGAAACAACTACTTTAAACTTGAAAAATGTTTTGTTTTTGGAAAACAAATTAGTTGTCAGTATATGGAATTAATGCAAGCAATTATAGATACCAGGTTTGGGTTAATTCAGCTAACATCTCGATGAGATGAGATCATAGTTCTGGTGGAGTCATACACGGTAATAAAGAACAAATCCAAAAGGTGTATTTATAATGTAGTTGTTGAAAATAAATGTAGCTTGTGCCAAATTAGTCAAAAATAAAGCTCATACTCATGCGTTTTACTGCCAAATTACAGTCTTATCCATCATGCACTGTGTATTTATACAGTGTGTTCAGTAAAGATATGAAAACATGAAATTGTTTTTTGTATTATTAAAGCAGACTGTGCATATTTTCTGTTACTGTTGATGACCAATTTATGCAGATAACCAGATAAATCCAAAAGGGGTTACATACTGTTTCTTGCAACTGCAGATTTTCAGTTGTTCAGATGCATTTTAGCATCTAATGAGTGCTTGGAGCTGTTATTGCTCCCTAAAAATGTATACAGTATTTAAACTTGACTGCCCCGTTCATAGCATATAAGTGCATTTTACTGACCTTATTGTGTGCAGTTACCAGATGGCCAGACCTTAATGGTTGGAGGTGAAAGATTTGGAAGGCCAGAAGCCCTATTTCAGCCTCATCTTATTAATGTGGAGGGTGTTGGTGTAGCTGAACTGCTCGTCAACATCATCCAAGCAGCAGACATTGACTTAAGGTCAGAATTATTTAACACCATCATTGTCAATTAGTTGACGTTTAATGCTTCACTTGGTGTAGGGCTTGACATTCTACTTCATTTTGAGTATGTGTTCTATAAAAGTAATAGGGCAGATTCTTCTGCTGTCCAGTTCTTGAGTCAATAAACACAGGAGCTTGGAGCTATTTTACCCAAGAGCTTTTGGAAACATATTATTGTATAGCCACACTCAGCATGGCTATAGGTCATTAGCTGAAGTGTGTAATTGTTTTATGTTAAAATATTTTCTCCTATCCCATCTTAAATGCAGAAACGTTAATAAGTAAGCCTTTTGTTGGTTGATTTCCACTAAAAGTGTAAACACTGGCTCTGTGGCGCTATTAAAAAAAAACACTCTGATAGTGTGATCATCCTGACTAGCCTGACAAGTATTGTATTACATAGTAGTGTGAGCCGGACTGTTATCTGTTATTCTGCTAATAACAGACAGGGAGTGTGTGGGAAACCTATTTGAAAACAATGATTACTTTTGCAATTCCATTTTGCGACACTAGAGGTGCAGAAATTACACACTTCAGCTTTAAGCTCTATCGAAAGCATTTGTGGCATGCCGTTGATTACCACAGAAAATAATGTTGGCACGTCCCTAAGTTTGTGAAAATAAAAGAAAAATGTGTGCACAGTAATCCACTAGCCTGAAATATTCTTCTTAAAATCTGTCTTTGTGTTCTACAGAAGAAAATCACACACATCTAAGATGGCATGAGGGTGAGAATAAAATAAGAGAATACATTTTTTTTGGTAAACTATTACTTTAAGTTGTATTTAACCTGGAATATTCCTTTAATGTGGTTCATGAGCTTCTTGTGTTGCTGTCAATCTTAAGGGCAGACTTTTACAAACACATAGTCCTATCTGGAGGCACCACCATGTACCCTATGCTTCCTTCCCGTTTGGAGCATGAAATCAAGCAGCTTTACCTGGAGAGAGTTCTGAAGGGAGGCACTCAGAAACTCTCTGCAAGCTCAATGCTAATATCTGTGTTGCTAATATCCTAAACTCCACATTCTCTAATTCCATTTACCAACATATATAGCGCCTTTCTGACAACTCAAGGTCGCTTTATACGTCAAGCAAAACAATCAAAATAAAATACAGGTTAAGCAAAATACAGGTCAGAGGGGAAGAAGAAAAAAACTATATTGTGACTTCTCATTTGCATCCATTGTTATACAAGTAATATTAATATTTACAATTGTTAAAGTGATAGTTTTAAATGCACATTGCTTCCTTCATTTCAGACATTAAAAGAGAATACTATATTGAATATATATTGACAATTTCCTCAAACAGGGTACAAAATTGGGGTCCCATTAGTTTTTTTTTAAAATAAAAATTATCTCATGATTTCCCCTCATGCCATCCCAGATGTGTATGACTTTTATCTGCCGAACACAAACCAAGATTTTTTTAGAAGTTAATTTTAGAGGAATTTTAAACACAACACAAAGAATGTGATTCTTCATACACACAAAAGCTTGCATCCACATTCACATGGGGACATTCCCATTCACATCCATTGTTACTAATATAACATAATTTTAATTACTATACCCTAACATACACTTTTTGTGTATGTTTTCATGTGTATTTCACTGAAGACTATATTTGATCAATTTATGAACCTTGAGTTTCTGTCAGGTTTTGTTTACTTTTCAGGCAATATGTAGATACATTTTGTACAATACTACAGTGTTAGCAAACAAAAAAAGTGGAGGGATTTAACCTAGCCCTATGTTCATTATCTTTTTCTTTTTTTAACTAAAGTGTGTATGCTTTTCTATGTTAACGTACTTTCTCCCCATCTTAAAGGTGCAGTCATTAATTCTTCTTATTTTTTTTTATTTCTAATGAAATATGTATAACATATGTTAAAATCAATCAGCACTCACATGAGATGAAGACTAATTCAGTCACATCAGTAACTATTTAAAAGCTGTTTTATTCTACATAGAGGGTCCCCTCATGAGGGCTGCCATATTAGGATCACAGGACCAACCAAATACAAATCTCTTTATCTCAGCAAACACTGTTATAGAACACATTTCTACAATGGCAATTTCTAGAACTATTGAGTTTGAATTATGCTGCTTACATGCCAACAAGTGTCAGTGTAAATCCAAGACAACATTCATAAAAAAAAAATTACTTAGGTCACCTTTAATATGCAGAAACCAAGGGTAGGCCAAATTAGACCCAGGCCCACAAAGAATTTTAGAGATTATTATTTGACTTCAAATATGCATTTAGAATGAAAAAAAATCTATATTATTTCTGAAAGTGTGAAAGACAATTTGAGTGTCCACAAATGTTCGCTCTGGTGTGGAAAGCCGGGATGCTCTGTATTGTTATTGCTGTGATTCATGAAGTGTTCCATTCAACTCAGTGCTCAACTGGGGAAAGTTCAACGGAATGTCACTTAATATTGGACATCTAACTTGGAAACACGTGCAGAAATCTTCAACTCCCATTTTGTCGAGATGCAGGGGTATGTTACTTCACGCAGGGAGGTTTACAGACATTGACAAAAATGTACTTTTATTAAATAATATCCATTGATTAGTTAAAGTTAAATGATAATAAAACATATTTAGCAAATGTTTTGCAGAGACAGGTGTTCAAAACACGGTTAATTACACTCTTTTGATTATCGTAACGATAGCATTGCAGTGTTGTATCAGTTTGGTTGCTATAAGACGTTTCTGGCAATCAATGCACTCCTCAAAACTACAATAATTAATCTCAAAATTAAAAATAAGCTTCCTCTTTGTTTGTGTGTTTAGTTGTCAGGTAATTGTTACTGGATTTCGAATTACGTGAAAAGTCACATCACGTGACAATTTTACACTAAATAATTTGCTAAATCTAAAGTTTGCCAATTTAACGCTTCAGCACCTTCGTTGAAAAGGTTCCATTGACTCAACCAATGGCGTGCTTTTGGGGTGGGACGATCTATTTGTTCGATCAATCGTAGATTGGGATTGTTTGAACAAGAGATTTGAAAAGAAAGCTTTTTTTGCAACTGTTTTTGGTGGCACTAGTGGTGCAGAAATTACATATCTTAAATTTAACTAATTTGTATATATTAAATGTGCTCAATACATTTTTGTTCATGTTGCTCTGACGAATGTGGCAGTGGTCTTGACTTGAACTCACACTGACACCTAGTGGTAAGGATGGATCATCGTGCAAAAGTTTTTTGTTTGCGATGTTTAGTAGAAACGTGCTAAATAGTCAGACATAATTCATTTACTCCAGGTGTGAAAGCGTCCAATAAAAGGGGGGTAACTGAGGCAACGTCCTCACTTTTTCGATTGTAGAAGCTTTAATTCCGCTACATTTACACCTCTCATCCACACTGGAATGTCATTTTCCTCCACGAAAACCACTGATCTATATAGATCAGTGACGAAAACGCACTCCATTACCGCATACTTTGGAAAACGATGACATTAGGAAACTAAAAACAGGTTTTCAAACTTAAGCGGATAAGTGTGTGGATGTGAAAACTTTTTTTTAATCAGGACAAAATGACAGAATGCACCTTGAAAAACAGATCAAGCTTTTTTTCAGTCTAATATATTTTTTTATAAATAAAATAGCAGTCAATTTTTATGCAAAATCATTATAAGTACTCACTGCGTCTGACAACAATGTTATCTCTCGTTTTTCAATAAAATTACCAATCAACATTTTATTAAAAACCTACTTGTCGCTCCACATTAGGAAAACATCCTCAAAACTACATCAGAAATTATTATTTTGTTGTAATATGGAAATTACTCTTGTACATGCTATTTGTTGATAATAAAGTATTAACCACTAGGTGGCACAGTAAAAAAAATTAACTATACTAAAACTAAATTACTGCTGCCATCTAGTGGATTACAAACACACACAATTTCCTTTGATCAAGACCACAGACTTCCCAATGTTATTTAACCTGCAAGTAATTCACATGGAAAATACAACTGAGAGCTCTAGAGTGAGATATGAGCAGTTAGCATTCACATTGGAGTTTAATATTGTAAGCCAGTGAACAAGAGTACAGCACCTTTCTTTAGGCAGTAAACATTTAAAGAAATTATGTACAGGTGTGATGCATGAAACAACATGAAGCTTACTGTTCATTCATGCATCACAATGAACCGCATCACAAACAATTGCATGCACAGTTCAAACATCAAGAGTTCAACTGATCCAACAATGAAAATCGAATTAATCATCAAAAACCCATGTAGAATAAGAATTACATTATAGTTCATACACGGGAGAACGAAAATCTTACAAGGTTACATTAAATTGAAATCAGTAAAATAGCATTTGATGGAGTTGTTTGGCTTCAAACTAAAACCAGTCTGAAAAATACTCAGTGTCACCAACCTTTCCTCAAACCAAGAGGGAAATCTCCTGACTTAAAGAGATAGTTCATAGACAAATAAAAAATGTCATTATTAACTTAGCAATCATCCCAAACACTTATTTTTTATGTATTTATAAAATTATGTGAAACACCAAAGGAGTAGTAGCAAAATATCTAAGCTGCTCTCTTACATACAATGAAAGTGGATGGTGACCAGAGGTTATCAAGCCCCATAAATACAATAAACATAAAATCATGAGAAAGAAAAAAGTATCATAGAAGTCGTCCATACTAGTTGTGCACTATATCCCAAGAATTATGAAGCCATATTGCTTTCTGTGAGGAACTGACTAAAAGATAAGTCATTATTCACTGGAAATCTTGATTGACAGCTGTCGTCTCTATTTACTTTCATTGTGTGGAAAGAGGAGCTTGGACATTCCATATAAACAACTAATAAGTAATTTTGTCTTCCACTCAACATAGAAAGTTATACACGTCATGAGGGTTAGTTCATGGGTACAGAATTTCCATTTTTCTGTGAACTATCCCTTTAACAGCATTTCTTCCTGTTATGAGATGCAGTCATAAATCAAAACTGAAGTCACCGACAATGTCACCATGTTTATCTGTCCACTATAGGTTGAAATTACAGTTGTACATTCAGTGAATTCGGCATGGTGCATTTTTTAGTCTGAACTTATAAGCATAACACAACAGTATTGATTCATTAGAGTCTGATTTACATGGATAATTAAGAACTGTTTATGATGACACATATTCACTGCATTTTCCAAACAACTGAATTAATAAGCTTATAACATAACTGGTGCATTTCAAGTAATACTCCTACAGGTGAGCAATCAGAGCAGGCTATAGTACCAGTAGTGTTATTGTAAAATGCACAAACATAGATCACAATATAGTCCAAATACCACATGGGTCCTTCTCAGGAAATGGTGACATTTTTGCTTATGCTATACTAATTATTATTTTATTTAAAAAGTTAATGGATTCTCATCCCCGCCAGTATTGGGGGCAAATATTGGGGGCAATATTTTTTGTTAAAAATGTAACCATATTATTTGTAAAAATAAATAAATAATAATTGATCACTATAATATTATTGAATTAAGCTAAGCAAATTAAAGCCAATATAAGTGTAAACATAATAATACAAATAACTATTAATAAATAATTATATTAAAATAATTATTAATTCAAATTATTAATACATTTATAACTATTAATAAAAACACAAATAGATATTAAAAGCTGTAAGTTGTCAGAAAATTGCTTCTGTTTGAATTATGTGGTCAAAACCAATTATGATGTCATTCCCAGAAAAAGCAAACAATATTTTTAAGGAGGAAATGTCACAGCTTAGTAGGACTTAGACAGAAAGTATGGGGAAAAATTCAGCATTTTCTCTGGAAAGATAAAAAAATAAATAAAAAAAAACTACATAGACACAAAGCATGATATTTCAATTCCAATAAAAGTTAAATGTAGGTAATATTGCATTTTTATTTATTCTGTAGCATCTGGTGCATACTCGGCCATCTGGTGTATGAATTTTCAAAATGAGGGATAGTCCCAAATGGAATACTAAAGTTTTTTATTCCACTGAAGTATTATTCATTTAACAGCTGAATATTTCAAACGCATGCCATGTATTGCTGCTAGCTTTAGCACATTAGCCAACCTCAGTTTAATACTTATTTCTCAAATAAAGTACATATTCACACAGTGTGGGTGATGGTAAAGCATTCTACTCACATTTGCAAAGTGCTGGGTTGCCAATTTCAACATTAATTACAGCATCGCAGCCTAGTAACCTCACCCCTTCCGCTAAGTAGTGCAAGCATGTCTGCCAAAAGCTTGAAGTGTCCGAAATTCCACACTCTGTTATTTCAGTTAAAGAAGTACATAATTTGGGTACTCGTAGTACACTTCTTTTGATTGCATTTTCAGCATAAACATACTACTTGCCCTACTAGACAACAAAATGCTGTAAAATAGTGCAGAAGTGTGTATGATTTGGGATGCACCTTATTCCATTGAAATATAATGGAGATGAATGGGCACTTGCAGACTGGCTGATATTCCTATGATTCCTATGTTTTTTTCTGTTGCATTACACACCAACATTTAGCAACAAATAATGTTCCTAAAGTTCAGTATCCTGTTAATTAAGTCTTGGGGACACACAGCAAATGGCATATGGAACCGTCTCCTGAGAATGACCCAAACACAGAGCATCACAGATGCATACATACATTATGTAATTTTTTTATGAATATTTTTTTATGAATATTCAATACTTTGGTATTGTTGTTTAGCAATACACACTTCTGGCCAGCCAATATTTAAGTTACAGTTAAATCTCAGATTGCTAAACTCTTTCCAGATCCTCTCGTTAGGCAGATATTGCTTTTGCATTATTAGCACATCTCATCTGTTTCAATTCATCTAAAACACTGATGTGCTTTCTGATTTGTTACACATAACGAACACACAAGCACACAAAAAATAATCATCACCATCATCCATTGAAAAATATACAGCATTCAAATCGTCTTGCCACAAATGCGACCAAAAGTGAAAAAGTAATTCTACACCTGTTTCTCTTCACTCCTCACACACAGACTCCCCAAGATCGACAGCGCCCCCTCTGGTCAATCTGCGCACTTTGCTAAAGTCGTGATCAGAGCGGAGGTATGACAGAGATCCTCCCTCGTACATTCCCAGCTCATGGGGCTGAATGTGAGCAGGTAGAGGATGAATCTCCCCTTCACTCCTCCAGAACAGACAATAGTGCTGGGGATCGTTCACACCAAACAGACCAGCGCAGGTTTGGGTCAGCGCATCTACGTTCTCCCCTGCCTTCCAGAGAAGTGTCTGCACTGCACAACGACTTTCATCCTGGAATAACACACGGACGAACCTCTACACAAACAACACAAACACACAGAGTTAGTGATGGAAAACTTTATACTAAAGAGTGAGAAATAAATTATTTATTTTGTGCACAATTTAGCAGGGCATTCTACTCTAAAAAATAAACAATTGTTTTCAATATTTGCTATTGTCACTATGCAATAACATCATAGGATCATGAGGTGGTGTAACATGCTATCTAATCTTGACGGATAAAATGAAGCCCCACCCTAGATCATGTCTTATGCTGCATTCCATTAAATTCGGAAATTCGGAATTTCCAACTTCCAACTAGGATAAATGCAATGGAATGCCCCTTGAAGTAAGACTTTCAACTTGGAAACTCACACAAACATGACAGCATGAAATGTACAGAGTTACTGATAAACATTTACTTTTATTAAATAATATCCGTCAATGAGTCCTACATTACATCATAATAAAACCAGTTTTCAAACATTTGCAGGGACAGGTATTAAAATAATGGGTGCATACAAGCTTTGTTTGTTTATATCTTCCATGCATCAGGCAATGGAATGCATTTTTTGTTGGAGATCGGAGGTATCAAATCGGAATTTCCCACATCCTACTTTGAATGGAACGCAGCATTGATATTGTGCTTCATTTAGAAATACAATATTTCGCATTATGGAAGTTAAATATGTTGCCAAAGCTGTTTAACGCAGGCATCTTCAACCTTTTTCAAACAAAGTTACTTATAGAAACACTGTATTAATTTTTTTTATTTTTTTTTTAAATAACATTTTAAACACCTTTAAAAGCTCTTTTCCTAATAATCGGGCAATAAGTGAATTAAAGAGTGCAGTGAAGAAAAGAAAAAATCAAGACGGTGTGTGTGTCTTGGTTTCAACCTGTTTCTGCTGACTGTCCTTCTGTGCTTTTGCTTCTTGGCCACGCCTCTTGCTCCACTCCCTCAAGCTCTCTTGAGCCTCATTGGTCAAACTACAAGTGGGTGTGCTCCCAGGCTTGCTCTGAATCAGCCATATACTGGCATAAAAACTTGTCAAGTAGTATCCACCTATGAAAGACGTGCAATCACAAAGACATCATGACCAGCCTGGGTTAGGGGTTAGAGTTAGGATTAGGTGAGGGTTAAGGTTAGAGCTTGTGGAAACCAGCTTACAAGAGTTGGCAACAGAGTCTATTTCATTTTGATTTTGAGGTGCCTTCTCTTTTACCTTCTCCTGTCAGCCATGATGGCTCAAGCAGCTCCATCATGTACTCCGTCTCTAGCAATAGTTGCGGGATATTACACTGAACTAGCACATAGGACAATGCCGGTAGGAAGTCCTCAGACCCCACTTCATGATCTGTAGAAATAAAAAAGTATAGTAAACTTGTACTTACAGTACAGTCAAGGATGCATTTCAAGTCTTAAAGGAATAGTTCACCCCAAAATGATAATTCTCACATCGTTTGCTCACTCATGTCATTTCAGACTTGTAGGACATTCTTTCTTCTGTGGAATACAAAGATATTTTGAAGGCTGTGTGATGTGTTTTTGTTAGGGCTGTCAATTGATCATTTTTTAATTAAAATAATTACATGACCTGCCAAATAATTATTCATATAATTATTAATACATATATTTACTTTATACCTTCTCAGCTTTATAAGCTTTCTCAGAAAGTATAAAGTAAATATATGTATACTCACCAAGCACTTACTAATACTATACTATAATATAATAGTATTATACTAATACTGTATAGCGCCTCCCTTTGCTTTCAAAACAGCCTCAGTTCTTTGTGGCATGGATTCCACAAAATGTTGGAAAAATTCCTTTGAGATTGTGGTCCATGTTGACATGATTACATCACACAATTTCTGCAGATATTTCAATCTCCTGTTCAACCACATGCCAAAGGTGTTCTATTGGATTCAGATCCTGTGACTGGGAAGGCTACTCAAGAACAGTGAACTCATTGTCATGTTCATGAAACCAGTTTGAGATGACTTTTGCTTTGTGACATGTTGCATTATCATGCTGGAAGTAGCCATTAGAAGATGGATAAATTGTGGCCATGAAGGAATGCATATGGTCAGCAACAATCCTCAAATAGGCTGTAGCACTCAAGCAGTGATTGATCGGTATTAACAGGTCACAGTTGTGCCAAGAAAACATTCTGCACACATTACAGCACTGCCACCAGCCTGGCCTCATTTCCCAATACTGATTAATCCAAAGCTCTCCAGAGCACTCATAAATCTATGAGCATTTTCAAGAACTACTTCAGTCATGATTCTTTTGGGAAACGGGCCGCAAAACTAAGATGAATCGTAAGATGGATTCTACGATCTACTCGTTTTGGGAAACAAGGCCCTGGACTATTCGAGATTCGTCAGACCAGGCTATGTTTTTCACATCTTCAACTGTCTAGTTTTGGTGAGCCTGTGCCAACTGCAGCCTCAGCTTTTTGTTCTTGGCTGACAGAAGTGGAACCTGATGTGTTCTTCTGCTGTTGTAGCCCATCCACCTCAAAGTTCGATGTGTTGTGCATTCTGAGATGCTATTCTACTTACTACAATTGTACAAAGGGGTTATCTGAGTTACTATAGCCTCTCTGTCAGCTCAAACCAGTCTGGCCATTCTCCTTTGACCTCTCTCATCAACAAGGCATTTCTGTCCACAAAACTGCCACTCACTGGTTGTTTTTTGTTTTTTGCACCATTCTTTATACATTCTAGAGACTGTTGTGCATGAAAATCCCAGGAGATCAGCAGTTACAGAGACACTCAAACCAGCCCGTCTGGCACCAACAACCATGCCACTGTCGAAATTCCTGAAATCCCAATTTTTTTCCACATTTTGAAGGTTGTTGTGATCATTTAATGAAGCTCCTGACCCATATCCGCATTATTTTATGCATTGCTCTGCTGCTACGCGAGTGGCTGATTAGATAATCGCATAAATCAAATCAAATCACAAGTGCAACAGTTGGTGAAATTCTTGTGTGCAGTTCTGAGCAACATAGCAGTCATGACAGTCACGTGACATATACTAATTTACAATAAACAACATATTTACACAACACAATTTACATATCAAATGTACACATAATTATACAACACAATAATAATATACAATGTACAGTAAACAATACACACAATATAGAATGCACATACACTAAAACTAAAAAATATAAGTATATAAAAAAATAAAAATAAATATATATATATATATATATATATATATATATATATATATATATATATATGAAAAAGGTGGTGCAGTTCGCACCACCCTTTTCAGGTCTTTACGGTTGTGGGCAGTGATATTGCCGTACCAGGCGGTGATGCAGCCAGTCAAGATGCTCTCTACAGTGCTGGTGTAGAACCGGATGAGGATGTGGTGGTTCATTCCAAACTTCCTCAGCCGTCTCAGGAAGAAGAGGTGCTGATGAGCCTTCTTCACAACGGCCTCAGTGTGGAATGGCCATGTGAGTTCCTCATTGATCTGGACACAGAGGAACTTGAAGCTGCTGACTCTCTCCACCAGCGCTCTATTAATGGTGATGGGGCTGTGTTCTCTGTCCTCCTGAAGTCCACTACAAGCTCCTTGGTCTTACTGACGTTGAGGGAGAGGTTGTGATCCTGTGTTTCATCATTGTCAGTGATCAGACCTACCACCGTCGTGGTAAGCAAACTTAATGATGGCATTGGAGCTATGTGTTGCCACACAGACCTGTGTGTATAGGAAATACAGGAGTGGACTCCAGTGTTGAGGGTCAGTGATGAGGAGATGTTGCTGCCCATTCTACCCACCTGACATCTGCCTGAAAGGAAGTCCAGGATCCAGCTGCACAGCAAGCTGTTTAAGCCTAGAGCCCAGAGTTTCACATCAGGCTTAGAGGGCACTATGGTGTTGAATGCTGAGCTGTAGTCTACAAACAGCATTCTCACATATGTGTTCCTTTTTTCCAGATGGGAGAGAGCAGTGAAGAATCAAGAATCCTTAGAAGGATCCTTTATTTTGGTCACACATTTTTTTTTTTTTTTTTTTTTTTTGCATATATACAGTGAAATTTATTAGTTTCCACATATCCCAGCTAAGCTGGGCTATCCCAGCTAAGCTCAGAGTGCAGGGTGCAGGGTCAGCCATGATACAGCACCCCTGGAGCAGATAGGGTTAAGGGCCTTGCTCAAGAGCCCAACAGTGGCATCTTGGTGGTGCTGGGGCTTGAACCCCCGACCTTCTGGTCAGTAACCCTGAGCCTCAACCACTGAGCCACCACTGCCCCCAATTGAATCATCCCATGGGTACTGACACACCACTCACTCAGACACTGGCTTTTGGACCTGATGCTGACAACATCTTGGATGGTCCTTTTCCTCTTTGGCACGGAGAACACAACAGGTGTGTTTTTCAAAATATATTTGAAATTTGGACTCATTGGACCAAAAACATGGTTCCACTGTTCTACTTTCCAGGGCATCTGCTTTGCATATTAAAGTCTTAACTTGCATTTGTGGATGCAGTGACAAATGGTGTTGACTAACATAATTTTACTAAAGTAATCCCAAGACCAAGTTCATGATATCTATTACAGATGAATGATGTTTTTTTAGACAGTGATGTCTTAGGGATCAGAGATCACGTGCATTCAGAAGTGGTTTTCATCTCGTCTTATATTTGACAAGATTTGACCAGATTCCTTGAATCTTTTTACTTTATTGTACGCTGTAAAAGGTTAAATGCCCAAAATCTTTCCAATTTGTTTTTGGGGAACATTGTTCTCAGAGTGCTGGATTATTTGTTGAAGCATCTGTTGGCAAATTGACAAGTCTCGAATGATCCTTACTCTTGAAGAACTAGGGTGTTTTTGGAGGCTCCTTATATACTATGAGACAATTTTCTCACCTGTTTAACATCTTCTGTTTTACATTGCCTTGCCCCTGATGAGGAGGAGGGCGTGGCGGGCCGTAACGATGGATGCCCGGCACTGAATCAGCACAATCAGCGAGAGAGGAATAAACAGGATAGAAAGTTCAGGAGAGAGAGGCACACGCGGCCGTCCGCCAGGTGATAGAGAAGTCGCTGCCAGCAGTCAAACGAACCGCTGTCGTCTGCCAGGAAGTGTTGAAGCCATTACCGTCCACCAGGGGTCAGAGGACTCACTGCTGTCTGCCAGGGGAGGAGCAGCTGTTGTCCAACAGAGGGTGGAGCAGTGGCCGAGGACCCGGCGACAGCATGTCCGGGGACGGCGAGCAAGTTTTTCTATGCCCCTTTCAAACACCTTTACATTACATAATTTTGAGCATACAGACACCACCACATTTTTGGTACACAAAGGCATTTTACATTTACACTTACATTTATGCATTTGGCAGATGCTGTAAGCGACTTACGGAGCCCTTATTACAGGGACAAATCCCCTGGAGCAACATGGAGTTAAGTGCATTGCTCAAAGGCACAATGGTGGTGGCCGTGGGGTTCTGATTAGCACTTCTGATTAGCAGCCCTGTGCTCTAGCCACTACGCCACCACCTCAAATACAAAGTACACCTCAAATACAAAGTACACCTTTTGATATAAAGACATATATACAGTGCACTGCAAGTCAAAGCAATAGTATTAATATTATAAATATTTGGCAGAAATAAACCCACTTGAGATCCATTAAAATGGGTGATACAAAGACAAATGCCACAATATATATATTATGTCAGAGATATAAGAGAACTCATGTAAGTTTAAATTTAAATGCAAAAAATGCAGCAATGTGGAATAAATGATAAAGACAATCCGTGTATATTATATTCACCCTTTGCTATATTGAAAGCACTACAACTACACACAATATGCTGCTTTACTTGGTGAATTTTATAGTTTTTTTAATGTACAGTTATTTTCAAATCATATGATTGTAACACACTCCAAATAAGTTGGGACAGTCAAGTGTTTACCACAGTGAAACATCACCATTTCTTTTAATAACACTAAAGCATTTAGGCACTGAAGACACAAGTTTGTTAAAAAAGCTTGTTTAAAAAGTGGAATTTTCCCCCATTCATCCATTATGCAGGTATTCAGCTGCACAATTGTACGGGGTCTTTGTTGCCGTATTGTGTGTGCACTTCATAATGTGCCACACATTCTCAAATGGAGATGGTCCGGACTTCAGGCAGGCCAATCTAGCGCCCACACTCTCTGTTATTCGGTCAGTATGTGGTTTGAAGTTGTCCTGCTGAAAATGTCAGGATGTCCCTGGAAAAGACAGTGCTGGATGGCAGTATATGCTGCTCCAAAATGTTTACATATCTGTCTGCAATAATGGTGCCCTCATAAATGTGCGAGTTACCCATGCCATGGGCACTGACACACCCCTGGCCCATACTGACACACCCCTGGCCCATACAGACACTGGCAATCCATGGTAGGTGTCACTGTAATAACGTGGCAGCCCACTGGGAAAATTCCCGAACTTCCCAATGGCCAGTCCATGATTGGCTGGTTCAGTATTTCATCCTCGAGTTACTTCAGCATTTAATGTCGGTGGTCAAAAAAGCTTTCTGTGAATTTGTGCCACCTGTTGCGCTGGTTTTGGTAACTGCAGCAGCTTCTGACACGTGATTTAAAGCTTATATTTTATTGGTCAGGGCATTTCAACATGTGGCGAAGGAAAAAATTATTGACAAAGGTTGATTCTCATTTCTAAAATGTTCATACTCGTATCCTTGCTCCTCCATCCTCGAGCCCGTGACCCGGAAACCAAGTCCATCATCACAAAGGATGTATCAATTCTCTAAATGAACCATGAGGAGGTGAGGATAGAGGATGAAGGAAGCTAACAAGGATGCTTGAGCAAGAAAGCACAGATGGATCCTATGCGGAAGACTGACGCACCTGACCCACACATAAATTCTCCTCCCCCTTCACTTTTGACACAACAGTTTAATTCATATTTCACATTTGCAGTTTAAATGAACCATAATTGTCACATACTTCAACAGTGAATCCTTAATTACCAGGTTTTATTATGATCATATGAAATATCACTGTTTGTGGTATTCATGGACAGGATATCGAGGCGTAGTCGGGGTGGGGAAGGTGTGCGGTTCGGTGAGCTGGGGATCTCATCTCTACTTTTTGCAGATGATGTGGTCTTCATGTCATCATCGGTCCGTGACCTTCAGCTCTCACTGGACCGCTTGGCAGTCGAGTGTGAAGCGGCTGGGATGAGGATTAGCACCTCTAAATCTGAGGCCATGGTTCTCAGCAGGAAACCGATGGAGTGCGTACTCCGGGTGGGGAAGGAGGTATTGCCCCAAGTGAAGGAGTTCAAGTACCTCGGGGTCTTGTTAACGAGTGAGGGGACAATGGAGCGGGAGGTTGGCCGGAGAATCGGGGCAGCAGGGGCGGTATTGCATTCGCTCTATCGCACCGTTGTCATGAAAAGAGAGCTGAGCCGGAAGGCAAAGCTCTCGATCTACCGGTCAATTTTTGTTCCTACCCTCACCTATGGTCATGAAGGTTGGGTCATGACCGAAAGAACTAGGTCGCGAGTACAAGCGGCCGAAATGGGCTTCCTCAGAAGGGTGGCGGGCTTCTCCCTTAGCGATAGGGTGAGGAGCTCAGTCATCCGCGAGGAGCTCAGAGAAGAGGCGCTGCTCCTTTGCTTGGAAAGGAGTCAGTTGAGGTGGTTTGGGCATCTGGTAAGGATGCCCCCTGGGCGCCTCCCTAGGGAGGTGTTTCAGGCACGTCCAGCTGGGAGGAGGCCTCGGGGAAGACCCAGGACTAGGTGGAGAGATTACATCTCCACACTGGCCTGGGAACGCCTCGGGGTCCCCCAGTCAGAGCTGGTTAATGTGGCTCGGGATAGGGAAGTTTGGGGCCCCCTGCTGGAGCTGCTGCCCCCGCGACCCGACTTCGGATAAGCGGTTGAAGATGGATGGATGGATGGATGAAATATCATTTGAAATATCAATTAAAGGTTCACTCAGTAACCTTTTGTTTGTGTCATCTTGGACTTGACACCTGTAGGAATGTAGCGTCATTCAAAATCAAAAGTTTTTAGTTACAGATGCCATCAGAGAAATTCACTATTCACAATCAGCCCTGATTAATTTAATCCAAGAGTGAAAGTGTCCAATAACAAGATGGTTACTGATATTAAGCGAGTAGTATTAAGCTGGTAATGTGATTTTAAAATGGCAGCTCCCATAAGGGTGCCTCTGCCCCAAGTAGAATAAAACAGCTTTTATATGGTTACTGATATGACTCGAGTCCTCATCTCACGTGAGTGGTTATGATTTTATACATATGTTTAAAAATTACAATTCATTTCTTCAAGAGTAAAACTTTTTTAATGGGGAATATTACTGATTGCTCCTTTTGTCAAGTTTCAACAACATAACATCAAGTGCTCCGATGTAATGCAAAGACAGCTGCACAAAGACGCCACTTTCGAGTGAGCAGGACATTCCATTTTACAAATCCACCTCGTTCGATTCCTCCGTCCTCGTTTAATTTCCTTGCATCAAGAAACTCAAAGCACAAATGTTCACTCTAGGGCCCTGATTGACTAAGATCCCAAATAACAGGTACAAATTTGCTTGTGCAGTCTATGAAATTGCGTCTGCGCATCATGAGAGTTTTGTAGCTGATTTACAATGAAAAATCACGTAAATAGCTATTCGTGCAAATATGTTGAACACACCCTATAAAAGGAGGTTTGCAGTACAGCTCTCACTAAATAACATTGAATTTTTATTCAATATGGAATTTAAAATAATAAATATGTTTATTTATAGGATTGCTGTATATGATATCATCATAAAATCCCTTCTATTTAACAGTGTAATAGTAGTTGTTGAGAATATGCATGTATAACACTCTTTTCTTGAAATGTTTCAGAATGAAGCTGAGCGAATATATAATTCACAAAGAAGAAAATTATGTTCAGTACACATTAAGGCCTCACACCACTAATGTATACAAAAACAAAATCTGAATTTCAAACCACAATCATCTTAACCATGGCTAAGTTAGCTGTGCTTGAGAGGGACACAGGAAGCTGCACTGGAGATAACCGACACTCATTGCTCATTTCTGTCACCTTTTGTTGTAGCTGAGATGAGACGGGAGGTGATGGATCTATTTACAGGCTTTTAATGAAGATGAAGATACAAATCAACATGAACACAAGTAACAACAAACAGAACTGACAATGAGGGAACAAAACTAGAGGGTATTTATACAAACAGGTGATGATGAGGGAATGGAGAACAGGTGATGAAGATGGGGAATAGATGGCAGTGATGAGGGCAGTGCAACATGGGAAATGTCGTTCATGGTAAACTGATTACAGAAGACAAAAACTATATAAAAATAAGAGTCCGTGAGAACATAATAGTGATACACTGTGACAATTTCATAGGATCAAGATGACAGCTGATCGGTGTAACAATGAATATCGGCCCATTTCAAGTTCTGGAAAGAACATTTTTCAATATTTCACCAGTTTCAATTTTTTTTTTAAACATTAAGTTGCAACATTATTTGGGCATAAATTGTTAGTATGCTTATGCATCAGCATGTTATCAGTTTGGATATCAAAAATAACCACAAGTTCTAAAACAGTTGGAGTCCTAAAATAACAGAATAAGAAATAATTTAATTTCATTCATAATAATTTGCTCTCACATTTTCGATTTCTGAAATGACCGGTAAGCTTAAAAAATCACTTTGCGGGTGCAATTTGATTAATTTGCATCAACTCTGCTCTTTATTAAGCGTATATATGACATGGCTCTCTGAAATACTTGATTCTGATTGGTTAATGATGCAATCCAGTGGTCAGATATTGTTCTGTAACTACCACACCAGGGATTTAGACGTATCAGACAGCTCATCCGGGTTCTGCGAGCCATCTCTCGTGCTTCTTGGATCACTGTGTGATCTCTTCAAGTGAGCTAATAAAATTATTTAAACTCAAGTCAAAGTTTCATGTGCATTTATTTATTTGGCAATAGGCTTGTAATAGGCTGAATATTGAGGAGTCAGACTGTAATTTTCACAAACTAAACACCAACAGAACTCTGACGCAAACTGTAGGTGGATTTCAGCTGTTCATCGATTTATTTCTTCTCACATAATTACATAATATCAGCACAAATCAATGTTTCATGTCCATTATTTATTTGGTAAGTAGTCTTGTAATAGGCTGAATATTGAGGAGTCAAATGTACATTTTCACAAATTAAACACCAATGAGAACTCCAACGCAAACCAGAGATTGATTCCAGCTGTTCAGCGATTTCTTTCTTCTCAAATTACACAATTTAAATGCAAATCAATATATTTATTTCCATGTATTTATTTATTTGGTTAGAACCAAATACTGACTGTACATTATCCCTTGCTTGGCATGCCTCTAAATTGCATATTAATTTCAGGGAAACTCGACAAGATGTAATCCTAAAACGTTAGATATTTTCTCCACGCTCAAACACACTATTCAAATACTCATCACAACGCTGCTTATGCATTTACATGGCCACATACGCCGCATTCTTTTGGAGAAACTCGGAAACTTGAACAGCTTTCTCTTTATCTCTTAAGCAGCGTTCTTGCATTCTTGTTAACATGATGTTTCAGAACATTGCTTTCTGCAAAAACCCTGGAATAAGCTGTTTTCTTAAGTGCATATGTAAAGGTCAATGACTCCCTATACGTGACTTTTTACCCCAAATTCTGCCATGCCAGAGCTCAATGAGATTGCAATTTGCTCAGGGAGACATCAGAGATGCTACCTCCCTCTGAAATTTTATCCACTGGTGTTGCTGTTTGACAGAGTTACTTTAGAAAAATAACTGCTACACATTGTTTGAGCTTGCATTTCGTAATATTTTATTTGTTTTATATAGAACCAAATATTTTCCTCACCTGAATTTTTGAGGAGGCACTGCTTTCCTTGCCTCCTCAGAGAATTGCTCCGACTTTTATTACAGAATTTACATAAGGGCTAGGAAGCATGATTAAATGTTTTTACATAATTAATCGCACAAAATAAAACATTAAATCGAAAGCGTAATCCACTACAATCATTTTAACTTGCATCTGCATTTTCAAAATAACCTGACTCGGCATGAAAAACGCAAGACTATCAACACTATGTCTGTCTAGTGTACAGTACTCTGTGCTTGCGTCAAGCATGAGTAAGTGTGTGAATGAGCTTTCTCTCATGAATGCACCAAGGATACTCTGGCTATGAAATTTTGTTATGAAATTGAAATGCATTTTTATTTTATGGCCATTATTAAATGTATTAATGTTAAAATTCAGTAAATGTCTATATTATTAATACCCCCAAGTCAATCCGGTCCTCTTTTTATTCCTACCACAAGATGGTCACCCTATATCAGCGGTTACCCTGTTCCTGGAGGCCCCCAACACTGCACGTTTCTTCATTTGTGTTCAGCAGAAGGAAGAAAGTCATACAAGTTTGAGACGGCATGAGGGTGAGACAATAAAGAGATTATTATTATTAAACTCAGCAAAAAAGAAATGTCCTTTCACTTTCAACTGCTTTTATTTTCAGCAAACTTAACATGTGTAAATATTAGTATAAATGTAAAAAGATTCAACATCTATGACATAAACTGAACAAGTTTCACAGACATGGAATAATGCATGGGGGGGGGGGGGGGGGGGGGGGGGGTGTTAAAATCAAAAGTAATAGTCTGTATCTGGTGTTGCTTGGTCATTAAGCATTCAGTACTCCTCCTCATGGACTGCACCAGATTTTCCAGTTCATGCTATGAGATGTAACCCTATTCTTCCACCAAGTCACTTTCCCAGATATTATTGGGGGGAATGTCCATAGCTCTCACCCTCTGATCCAACAGATCCCAGATGTGCTCAATGGGATTGAGATCCGGGCTCTTCACTGGCCATGGCAGTACACTGACATTCCTGCCTTGCTGGAAATCATCCATGGAACGAGCAGTATGGCTGGTGGCATTGTCATGTTGGAGGGTCATGACAGGATGAGCCTGCAGGTAGGGTGCCACATGAGGATGTCTTCCCTGTAACGCACAACATTGAGTTTGCCCGCAATGATAACAAGCTCAGTCCGATGATGCTGTAACACACCACCCCAGACCATGCTGTAACACACCACCCCAGATCCTGCTCCAGAGTACAGGCCTAGGTGTAACACTCATACCTTCGAGTCCGACCATCACCACTGGTGAGACAAAACCATGACTCGTCAGTGAAGAGCACTTTTTGCCAGTCCTGTCTGGTCCAGCGAATGTGGGTTTGTGCCCATTGGCGACGTTGTTGATGTCTAGTAAGGACCTGCCTTACAACAGGCCTATTGTGGAAAGTCTGAGCACTGATGGAGAGATTGTGCAGTCCTGGTGTAACTCGGACATTTGTTATTGCCATCCTGTACCTGTCCTGCAGGTGTGATATTCGGATGTACCGATCCTGTGCATGTGTTGTTACACATGGTCTGCCACTGCGAGGATGATCAGCTGTCCTTCCTGACTCCCTGTAGTGCTGTCTTAGGCGTCTCACAGTATGGACATTGCAGTTTATTGCCCTGACCACATCTGCAGTCCTCATGCCTCCATGTAGCATGCCTAAGGCACATTCACGCAGATGAGCAGGGACCCTGGGCATCTTTCTTTTGGTGTTTTTCACAGTCAGTAGAAAGGTCTCTTTAGTGTCCTAAGTTTATATCTGTGACCTTAATTGCCTACCATCTGTAAGCTGTTAGTGTCTTAACGATCAATCCACAGGTGCATGTTCATTAATTATTTATGGTTCATTGCACAAGCATGGAAAACATTGTTTAAACCCTTACAATAATGATCTGTAAAATTATTTGGAGTTGTACAAAATTATCTTTAAAATACAGTGTCCTAAAAAGGAATGTTTCTTTTTTGCTGAGTTTTATTTTTGGGTGAACTTTCCATTTAACTTTAACAAGACTTACAGCCAATTCTAAACTAGTTAGAAAGTGATAAATCCCAGCAGTGCCAGTAAATCTTTACTCACCAGGCTGTGTCCCCATGGCTTTGTACACACTCTTGCACACCTGCAGCAAAAGTAACACCTTGTCAATTGGCGAATGGCAGCGTTGCATTAACGTGAGTTTATTCTTTGCTCTGTCTATGCCACGAATATCCAGGAACCCCACTCGTACACCCAGCAGCTCTAGTGTCCCCTCCTGGCAGGCCAGCATGCTGTCAGTAATCCTCTGTAAGGAGCCATCCCTCGTGTGAAGAGAGACAAGCGTCTGCTGCAGCTGAACTTTCAATGGTTTCAATACACAGCCAAACAGAGCCTTCTCCAGTGCCAGATCTGTGGGTCGCATGACAGAAAATGAAAGAGGATACTAAGCCTTTATGTTGCAGAGTGACTGTGAGATGTTAGTTTGGGGAAAAATGGTTTTACAGAAGGCCCACATGGAATCCGTGGCCAAAGAATTTGAATGTTATACACATCCACGTCCCTTGCCTATTTGTTTATTAAAGGAATGTTCAGGGTTCAAAACAAGTTGAACTTGCACTCTATGAACAGTATCTGTGGCAATTTCAACTCATCCCTCAGTTTGTGAAAATAAGCCAAACTTTGCCACCACACTTGCCACCCCAACTCCATCCTGGAGATGGTGCACAATGGCTTAACCTTTCCGTGTTGCACATGGACCATAACAAAATTCCACCCGTGTCTGGGAGGACACAGCGTTCTGCCTCAGTAGACAAATTCACACACCCCCAGTCAGACGGAATCCTCAGCAAGACAACACCACACATCAGACGAACTTACTGGATGACACCCCTAACTTGACAGTTGCCTCCCCTTTGCCACCCCTGGCAAAAAATCCTGGACACACCCCTGTCCTGTATGCCAGAGGCGTTAATTACAGTGTAATTCTTATAGGTGGATTTTTCTGTATGCAGTCATTCCCTTTCTGTTATCCTTACATATATTGTGTGAAAGTTATCATGCTTACCGGATAAAACTTTGCACAGTCAAGTAGAATAAGTGTTTTTATCAGACTACTCTCATTTCAGCACATATAATGTTTAAGTCTGGTGGTTATACTTTCGAAACAGTGTGCATTTTGAAGTCTGTCCCAGTGCAACACCTTGCCCTATTCACTTCCATTGAAAGTCTCATAATGTTGACAGAGCTTAACATGTGTTGAAACCAGAACATTCTTTTAAATATTTTGGCTAATTTAAGAATGGTCTTAAGTACCAATAAGAGTGTAGTACTCCCAGTTCTTTTCAGTGCTTTTTACCAAATTTAAAAGCATTCTGGAAAAATCTGCAGATTTCCAATTCGACACTAGAGCAGAGGAGGGCGGGCCGGGCTGGAACGACGCACGCCTGGACCCAATCAGCCTGATGGGGCACACGAGGGATAAAGGTGGCCAGAGAAGACAGTTCGAGAGAGAGAGAGAGAGCGAGAGAGACAGACAGACAGACAGAGAGAATTAAAGGCAGCTACCCTGTGTGTGGTTATGTTTGTGTGTTTTTGGTTAAGTTGATCAATAAAATATTATTTATATTGTCAAGCCGGTTCTCGCCTCCTCCTTTCCCTTTAACTGTGTTACAGACACAGAAAATGTGAAAAAAGTGTGCAGATTCCTTGTAAGCCTATTCTTTTGTAATCTATGTGCCTTGAGTCTTTCTGAACACATACCACTTTTACTCCATTAAACATATTTATGCCTGTGACAGTGTACTGTACATATACAGTAGGTACACAGCCATTGAGCAGCTTGACAATAAATTAATAAGCACCTATGTTCAATATAAATTACTTTTTGTACAGAGCAAGAAAGATCCAGACACATTACACTTACAGCAAACAAGAAAATCCCCCCCCCCCCCCCCCCCCCTCTCTCTCTCTCAATGTGTTTCCTGAAGAATGCGTGGGAATGTGCTGTGTGCTAATGATAAATGCAAAGTGGAAAATGCAAATGCCTCCAGCAACATCTGAAACAGCATACATCCCTACAGACCCAGAGATGAGGTCAGTTTTAAAATTGCTTGCTTTGATTTGGGGGAGATAACTCATCTTTTTGACACCACATTATCAGTTCTTCCAGCAACACAAGCAATAAAAGATTGGATGTTTTTCTTTTAGTGTTGTGATTCTTCCATAAAAATAAAAATTAAATCGAATTTCAACTTGCGTCTAACATCTATCCAAGATGTAGTATCTGCCCAGCGGGCACCTTGATATCAATTTGACGTCAAATATTAGTCAAGACTTGGTCAAGATGCTGTATAACATCATTTTAAATTCAGTTTGATTGGCAATTTCATCCAGTGGTAATTGGGTGAAAATAGGAAGTTAATCTCACAATTAAACTTGTTTAATGTATATGTAGGCCAATACGTTTGACGTTCAATTTACATCAAATCAATGTGTGATTTTAGACAATCATTGAAGTCAATGTGAATCATTGATGTCTAAATTACATCAATTTGACATGTTAATGATATAAATTTATGGCGAAATATTAATTAGTCGTCAGCTTGATTAAGTTTAAATAGCATTTTTTCCAGAAAAAATAAAAATAGCACTTCTACAAAAATAAAAAAAATGCTTCATAATAGGTTTGACTATCTTCCACAAGCCACAACATTCCTACAAATAAATGCTTTGTACCAATTTTTTTTTTTGTCTTAAGATTGGCTCAGTTTTCAATTTGAAGCAGTAAGTTCAACACGGCAGGGAATCTCCCGGCGTATCCTCTTCCGGTCAGGCAAACGGAAGATGACAATACATTTATTATTCACCCCTTAACCAATCACATATGCCTTTAGCTTATATTGTCATGAATATCTTGGCAGTTTTCAGAAATAAAATTGGTGATTGGACGGCGAAGATATTGAGACAAGAATAATTGTTCCCAAATTTGAATGCTCCGGCTGGAAAGGGTTCATTATTGTAAAACTTTACAGTAGGACTAATTTTTTACAGTGAAAATACATTGATATTTCATGTTTGAAAAACAAAAACAGGCACCACTACAGATTTTAAAAATATTCTGATTTCCATTTTGCATTTCAACAGATCTAGACGAAAAGCCCATTCAACGAGACTGGCTTTCTCTGCTGTTTATAACCACACCTGTAGATGGCGCTAGTGACAAATTCAAGTTGAAGCCGCAAGAATTTAAAACGAACCAAATACAGAAGAAAAACTTTCACATTAACGTGAAATCGTGTTCAGCTCTTAACGTGAACTTGTGTCCAGCTTACTTTTTATCAGGTGAGTAAATGTGTTGATATGTCATGAAATGTAAAACATAAGTTAAACTTAGAGGAACATGAAACATGCTTTGTGCAATTACTATTTTTAGTACTTTTTGAATTTCCCGCCAGTGAAAGCTAATGTAGCTTGTATATGAAAGATGAAGCTGTGTAAAACACAATTTAAACTTAAGAACACGTGTTTTAATAAAAATATTATTTTGTGCAATTAATTTTGGTACTTTGTGTATATGCCAATAATAATGTCTTAAAATGAGTGATGTTGCTCCATCTTCATTCAGGTGCTGTACAGCAGTCAAAACCACCATCATCAGAGGCTGATATAAATAAACACATGAAGAACTGTGGTCTGCTTCCGACAGATATGGGGGCATGTTACGCCAAAAGGGCCGGACGGCGATTGATCTGCGTTCAGATTCAGAATCCATCCACAGCACAAAGCTGAATTTTAAAACGGGATTGTTTTTTCCTTCATATTAATGATATGGGGTGCCAACTTCACAGAGGTAGTTTTCACTTGTATTTTTGAATTTGAAGCTTGTTGAATAAAAGTTCTTACATATGACTTTTGTGTCGTTATTTTGATCTAGAATAGGACATCAGTGTGTGGATGTCAAATGGATGTTAAGTTTTGACCTAATTTTTGACGTCAATGTTTGATATCAAATGGACGTCAAGTTTTGACATCAGTTTGATTTGCATATTTGACCTGTTTTTTGACGTCAATGTTTGATGTCAATTTGATGTATTTTCAACATCAATTGCCCACTGGGTGAAGCGGAGTTTCCCACAATAACATTACTAAATGTTGTTTGGAACATGTTGCTTCTTAAAGGAATATTCCAGGTTCAATACAAATTAAGCTAAATCGACAGCATAGTCTTGTGACTATACTTTTGAAAAAGTGAGTATTTTAACGGTCAAAAATTGGCCCCTTTCACTTCCATTGTAATTGCCTCACTGCATCCTTGATTTTGGGACAAACCCTTGCTGGGACAATCTGTTTGATCAACATATGGAAGACAAAGAGTATAAACGTAAATCTGTTTTAAAACAATGTTTCCCCGTCTGTCGCTCACTTCGACGTTGTGTCGAAGAAGCGACACTAGGGGTCTCTATTGAGTGCCGAATATGCCTCTGATCTATGAAAAAAGGCCAATGAGAAGTTGGCAGACAGTATTTGCATACCCCGCCCCCGGACATACGGTTATAAAGGTGGGGAAATATGTTGAGTTCATTCAGAAATTTTCTTCGGAGCCGATGGTTGTGTTTGCAGTGAGCTGTGAGTCACACACCCATTTCTGTTCCTCTGACGCTCTCTGCTGTTGGATCTACGGCGCACTACAGTGGCTTTCTCCTTCTCTGCACTGCAGTGTAGTTTGCCCCTGGGCGCTTCGACAGCGCAGAATTGAAAAGAGTGATTTTTTTATTGTAAAAGAGTAATGTCCTCTAAAGAGTAATACACAGTGGCATTGAACGTCCTTTTCAGGACGCGTCTTTTTAAAGATGCCTTTCCGCCCTTCAGACGGCCACAGGCGTTGTCTTGTGTGTCTGGGCAGTGATCATACCAAGACAGCGTTTGTGGATGATTCATGTTCTCACTGCGAGAGCATGACCATGGCAACGTCGTGGTCGCGGCTTGCTTTCAACAGAAAGCACGCCACTCCAGCCGCCCCTCGCATTGCTCCTTCTTTCCACGGGATTGAGGACGATGCGGCTGGTGATGGAGGTGATCTGGGGATGGCAGCAGGTGCAGCTCCACCGGGTACACCCCCTCGGACCACCCACCCCCCCAGCACGCTCGTTGACTCCCGTCCGTATCGAGGCAACAGTGGCTTGCCTCATAGCCATCCTGATTATCCTCTAGAGCTCGAGGTGGATGAGCTCGCTGCTGCATTGGAGAGCGCGGCATCTGACGCGGATGACTCCCCTGGGCTGCCGCCTTCGAGCCAGCTTACCCAGGCTGAGGCTGACACTCAGATGATCGACATGCTTTCCCGGGGTGCCGCCAGCGTGGGGTTGGACTGGAACCCTCCATCCTCCCCACAGCCATCGCGGTTGGATGACTGGTTCCTGGGGTCTGGATGCCGCTCACAGCCTCGCCCCCCAGCCTCCCACCAGCCCCGTTTTTCCCGGAAGTGCACGATGAGCTGACGTCTTCGTGGAGAGCACCCCTCTCCACTCGTCACAAAGTAACATGCTCATCCACTCTCGCTACCCTCGATGGCGGAGTGGGCCGGGTACACGGCGATTCCCCAGGTGGACAGGGCTGTTGCGCTCCACCTGTGCCCCGGAAACCCTACAACCTGACGGGGTCGCCCTGTGCTCCCCTCCAAGGCCTGTAGGACGATGTCTTCATTGACCGCCAAAGCCTACAGCGCCGCCGGACATGCTGCTTCCGCCCTGCAAGCCATGGCCCTCCTGCAAGTCCACCAGGCCAAGGCACTTAAAGATCTGCACGGGGTAGCCCTGATCCTGATGCGCTCAGCGACTGACCTCGCCCTCAGAGCCACGAAGGTCACAGCGCAGTTACTCGGGTAGGTAATGGCCACGCTTGTGGTCCAGGAACGTCATCTGTGGCTGAACTTGGTCGAGATGCGTGAAACCGACAAAGCTCGCTTTCTCAACGGCCCTGTCTCCCAGTTCAGCATCTTCGGCGACACTGTCGAGGACTTTGCCCAGCAGTTTTCCGTGGCGAAGAAGCAGACGGAGGCCATTTCACACATCCTGCCCCTCTGCAAGCCTGCCGCCATGGGCCATGCTCCGAGGGTGTCCTCCTGCGGCTAAGAAACACCCTGCTCCGCCTCATCCCGGGCCCAGCTCTCAGCCCCTGCGTCAAGCACCCTGCAGGAAGCAGATGCCCCCTGTCTCACGGACCCCATCGAGGACCCGGAAGGCTCCCAGGCACTCCTGAGACGTCCAACCCAGAGACCAAGAGGGACCAAGAGTCCCTCCGGAGCTGGTAAGCAGATCTAGAGGACGCCTACACCGGACCTCCTCCTCAGTCACTAACCTGCCCCTAGGCTTGTGTGCAGAGCAAGGTAAGTACTTCGAGTCTTTTCTCAGCACTAGAGCCTATAAAATAATCATCCCCTTGGTGCCCCTAGCACGGAGTTTGTATGTGTGACTTTCACTTCCCAACCCGTCACGCTGTCTGGCCCGGACCATCCAACTTACGCAATTCAGTTTGCCAGGCCCCCGCCCCCCTTTGCGGGCGTCTGCTTTACCACAGTACACGGCAAGCATGCCAAATTCCTACGTGCGGAAATCGCTACTCTTTTACTAAAAAAGACACGATAGAGCCTGTCCCTCCAACCGAAATGAAGAAGGGTCTCTACAGCCTTTACTTCATTGTACCCAAGAAAGGCGGCGGCTTATGTCTGATCTTGGACTTGCGAGTTCTCAACTGGGCTCTGCTCAAACTCCTGTTCAAAATGCTCACGCAAAACCATATCTTACCTTGCGCCCGGCATCTAGATCGCAGCGGTAGACCTTTAGGACGTAGACCTTTAGGACCTCAATACTGCCTAGACACCAACCCTTCATATGGTTCACGTTCGATGGCCAAGCATATCAGTATCCCCCCCTTCGGCATGTCTCTGTCCCCTCACGTCTTCATGAAAGTCGCAGAGGCAGCCCTTGCCCCGCTCCGAGAAGCCAGCATTCACATACTCAATTACCTCGATGACTGGCTCATCCTGGCCCACACCAGAGATTTACTATGCACTCACAGAGACCAGGTGCTCAGGCACCTCAGCCGTTTGGGGCTTCAGGTCAACTGGGAAAAGAGCAAGCTCGCCCCGGTGAGAGCATCCCTTTTCTCGGCATGGAGTTAGACTCAGTCTCAATGTCAGCACGTCTCACCAACGAGCGTGCACAGTCGGTGTTGGAATGCCTCGCCACCTTCAGTTTTAAGGGCACAGCGTTCCCCTTAAAACTTTTCCAGAGGCTCCTGGGGCATATGGCCCCCCGCGGCAGAGGATGCCATATTGATGCATATGAGGAAGCTTCAGCACTGGCTTCAGACTTGAGTCCCGAGAGGGGCATGGTGCCGCGGCATGCACCATGTGATGGTCACCCCCGCCTGCCGCCAAACATTCAAACCCTGGAAAGACCTCTGCTTTCTGCGGTGAAGAGTACCCTTGCACCAGGTGTCCCGACGTGTCTTGGTCACGACCGACGCCTCCAGATTGGGTTGGGGCGCCGTGTGCAACGGGCACGCAGTCGCGGGCCATTGGAAAGGTGTCCCGCTGCTCTGGCACATCAACTGCCTGGAGTTGCTGACAGTTTTCTTTGCCCTGCGGAAGTTTCTCCCGTTAGTTCGAGACAAACATGTCCTAATCAGGTCTGACAGCACCACCAAGGTAGCGTACATAAATCACCAAGGTGGTGTACGCTCCTGCCACGTGTCACGACTCACCCGTCGTCTCCTCCTTTGGAGCAAGCGCCAGTGCACCACTCGCATCCCCGGCAACCTCAATGTGATAGCGGACGCACTGTCACAACAACGCTTGCCCAGGTCTACCACCTGCCATTGTAGACACGATCAACCAAGCCAGAGCCCCCTCTACCAGGCAACTTTACGCCCTGCTTGTTAATCATCAGGTTCCTAAGAGGCGCCCGGAGGTTGAATCCCTACCGGCCAAGCCTGTTCCCCTCCTGGGATCTCTCAGTGGTCCTCGCAGGCTTCCAGAGACTTCCCTTCGAGCCGCTAGAATCAGTTGGACTCAGGGCCCTCTCTCTAAAGACGACCCTGCTTATCGTGGTCGCCTCCATCAAGAGGGTCGGGGACCTGCAAGCGTTCTCTGTTAGCAACACTTGCCTGGAGTTCGGTCCGGCAGACACATATGTGATCCTAAGACCGTGACCATGCTATGCCCTTTAGAGACCAGGTAGTGAACCTGCAAGCACTGCCCCGGGAGGAGGCAGACCCAGCCCCTTTGTTGCTGTGTCCGGTACATAATTTGCGTACCTACTTGGACCGCACGCAGAACTTTAGACATTCTGAGCAGCTCTTTGTCTGCTTTGGCAGACAGTGGAAAGGGAACGCTTTCAGAGGCTTGCGCACTGGGTCGTGGACGCCATTTCATTGGCATATCACATCCAGGCCGTGCCCCCCCTTACGGGTCTGAGCACACTAAACAATGAGTGTTGCATCCTCGTGGGCACTGGCCAGGGGCACCTCCCTGACAGACATATGTAGAGCAGTGGGTTGGGCAACACCTAATACCTTTGCGAGATTCTACAATCTCTGGGTTGAGTCAGTATCGTCCCGTGTTTTCTCAGGTCTGAGACGATAGAACTCGGTAAAACGCTGACGGACTGGCCAGGTGGATCGCTTGCACCTGGTGCCTTTCCCTCGGCCAAGGTAAAACTGCGTGCTTTCTCTCCCAGGAGATCCCACTCATTTGGATCCCTGGATGATTCCTCCCTAGCCCTTTGTGTCTGCAGTTCAGCAGAGGAACTCGCCGACCAAATCCAGTGCGGGTACTTAATCTACCCTGTATTTGAATAGGTGCTCCACAGGTCAGGACTCCTATGTGGACTCCCCCGTGTGTATTGTCTGTGGTACGGTCCCCTTATGAAGTGGACCCACGTCTCCCTTAGGCAGTCTCAGCTGCCCTTGGGTCGCCGTGTTGTAGCAACTCCCCCCTCCTTGAGGCTGGATCTACCACTGCGGCACTTTCCACATGTCGCCTAAAAACCCATGTGATGTATTCGCCACGCTTACCTCCCCCTTCCAGGCAGGTGTGGTCTCCGCAGGGTCTTTTCCCCCAGAAAGAATAGGAAACTGGGTAAGACCCCCTTCCCTCGATGCGTGTAAGGGCCCCAGCTATTCTAGCTCTATGCGGAGAAACATAGAGAGAAAAGAGGCCCAACCAGGCTCAGCCCGTTCCCAGGTTGGCAAGCATCGCCTTGTTCCCCTCTCTAGTGTAGCCAGAAGGACTCCGACGACTTTTTTGGGGCATTGGGGAAGTGTATGTGCAGTCTTACACAGCTGGTTGCCTTTGCACGTAGAATACCTGCCCGCTCCTGTGTCAGCAGTACACGTACATGGCTCATCACATGGCGTGATTTAAATTGGACCCCTAGTGTCGCTTCTTTGACACACCGTCAAAGTGAGCGACAGACGGGGAACGTCTTGGTTACATATGTAACCTCCGTTCCCTGATGGAGGGAACGAGATGTTGTGTCCTCCCTGCCACGTCGCTGAGCCGAGCCACTGTTGTGGCCGGACCATTTCCGGCTCCTCAGAAAAATCCTGAATGAACTCGACGTATTTCGTATTTTCGACGTATGCAAATAATGTTTGCCAGCTTCTCAATGGCCTTTTTTCATAGATCAGAGGCATATTCAGCGCTCAAGAGAGACCCCTAGTGTCGCTTCTTCGACACAGCATCTCGTTCCCTCCATCATGGAACGGAGGTTACATACGTAACCTAGACATTATTTCTGCAATTCCATATGGTGGCACTAGTTTTGCTAAATTACACACCAGGTAAATATCTAGGTACTAGGTAATTTTTGTCACTTTTGCTGTTTTGCTAGAAATAATTTTTTCCAAAAATGTCAATAACTACATTAACAAACCAATGACATCTCCCTTATTTATCAATTTTCTGCAGACAATGTCTGGACAATTAAAAAAATAAAAACAATTAAAGCCCACTTTGGGATTTGATTGGTTTTCATAATACAATTAAAGTCAACGTAGTTAGAGACTGTAACTGATTTTCTTCACAATACTTTAAAAATATTTTTACATTTCAATATTATGTTACAGTAATTGTCCCTGTAGTACATGCAGAGTAAGGCTAGAAACATACTATTTGCAAGTATGCAAATACAGACGTGAATGCTTCACCAACATACTGCAAGCATGTGATCCTGTTGTAAATTGTTGTTGCGTTACTGTAGCGGTAACAAATCTCAGTACTCCATGGGCAATAGTTACATTCAAGTGTCTTATCTGCTAAATCAGATGTGTTATTATTCAGG
The DNA here is from genome assembly GCA_032164185.1 of Moxostoma hubbsi. NCBI lineage: Eukaryota > Metazoa > Chordata > Actinopteri > Cypriniformes > Catostomidae > Moxostoma > Moxostoma hubbsi. The sequence goes on along the minus strand of JAVLUX010000002.1, from coordinate 62,563,518 downwards.
TATATAGCTTTAAATACATGTATAAGATTGCTCTGCATGATTCTCCTTTGACTGTTGCTCCGCCATGATATAAGCTGATCTGATGTACATTTCTCGCTGTCTAACACCCATAGAAAGCTAGTCACAAAACAGTCGTTTCTGCGGAGATTAAATGAATGTCAAATTTTAGCAAGTTTACATAATTGTATACATTTATTGCGAAAAGCTGCTTAAGACACGAAAGCAGAGTTTGCGTTTGTATGACATTTGTGTGTAATCAGCGTTATCTTTACCCCATATACATGTGGCTCGGTTAGTTCCCCTCTTACATCACTCTGGGGTTCCCCCGGCACATTTAAATACATATGAACTGACAGCAAGCTATGTGTGTTAAGTCAATTCTCTTAATTGGTGTATGGAAAATGTCTACACTTACATAAATTTCAGAATGCCTCTTTCTAAAAAAACATGGAATAAGCTGTTTTCTTAAGTGCATGTAAACGGGGTCTTAAATCATACAGAATGGAAGATCTATAAGGAATAATAGATATAGAAGCCTCTTTCAAAGTCAAATGACATTGAAACCATAAATTAACAAGAAACTATACTTATACTATAGAGACTTTGTTGGATGTTTGTTGGAACTATGGCTGAGGGAAACACCAAATCTTGATAACCGTGGAATTTGCAACAATAGCAGACTAACAATGATTTTGGGAAACACACCCCTGAAAGAGAAAACTGACTGTAGAAATGTGCTAATGCTTGTTAGAGCACCCCTTGTGACAGTGCTGGATGCAGCCATTTGTACAAATCGATATTGCACAACTAGAGGTGTTTGCATTTAAATATTTACTTAGATTATATTTTGGGCTTAAATCACTTTGGATTAAAATGTCTGCTAAGTACCAATTTATTAACTAAAACAGTAATGCCTCCTACCTTTCTCGTCCTCTGGCACCAGTGTCTCAATTGGAGGCTCTATTTCTCCTGCTTCCAAAAGGAGGTTTTTGGCTTGGGACAGAAATCTTCTAACTCCCTGTAGCAGCTCGACAGTAGAAGTCAGTATTGAGGCCGCCATCTCTTTCCTCTGTTTTTCTAAGAAGTCCTGCACCAATGATCCAAATGTAGATCGTCTGTCATGGGAGAGTTCATCCACTAATCGAGCCACTCGTCGTTCAGGAGCAAACACACAGACAAAAGCAGCAGTCATGCGGCGCAGAGTTGAGGTTGGGTTTGCGGAGGGGAAACGGGAACCCCTTGCAGCAGGGGGCCACTGATTGTTGGAGTCTGCTTGGGCGTCCTCCTCCTCCAGACTGCTGAAGGAACTATTGCTGTCCAGTTCGGCAAGGGAAGGAGCTCGAGTCCTCTCCAAAGCAAGGCAAACCTCACCGTCTTCAGGATCTTTGTTGTTTTCAGCAATGTCTTTTTGGGGTAAAGAATTACTCTAGAAGGGGGTAAGGAAAAACAATGTTCATTTGAGGATTTGGTACAATAAAAATACTGTCAAACAAATATCACGATCATGACCTTCCATAACTACAGTGTTGTGTAGGCACAGTATGTTGAATATTGTTATATTGTTTGTAAGAGGCAGTTCAACCAGTAAAGGTCATATTTATGCTGACCTCTCTCCACCCACGCTATCTTGTGTGCTGACTATGATTTAGCTAAGAAGAATGTGTTTCTTATGTTGATCCTGGAACAACATTACTGTCAAACTTAGTCCTAGTCCTTACCCTTACCCTATTCCTAACCTCTAATCATTAACTACCCCTAAAATCAGAGGGAAATTAAAAGCTTATCTGAATGTTGGACAAGCCTCAACAACAGTCATAAACCTAACTCTACACTTTTCCCTATCTCAATAATCTGATTGATTAAAATAAATTTTATTCAAGCCCCTAACCTGCTTAACCCTAAGCCTTTTCCTATCCATAAACATTTAACTGGTTGATAGAAATGCTATTTAAGTCCCTGCCCTAAGTTTATTCCTAAATGTTATCCCAGGACCAAAAAGGATGTTAATAAAGGAACTAATTGCTAGTCATGCGAAGCCACAGGGGTACGATGACCATGATTTAGCCACTAGAATATGTTCCATGATTAAAATCTTTTGTTGGTCCTTGAACCAGATTACTGTCTATATTACATAGTCCATGACCCTTACCCGATCCCTAACCTTAACTACCCCTAAAATTCATGGGCAACAATAGGTTAAGAGTGTTGTACAAGACCCAACCACAGCCCAATGCCTAACTCTAACCTTTTTTCTGGAGACAAAAATGGTTAATAGGAATGTTGTTTAAGCACAAGGCTTCTTCCTAACACTAAATGTCGGTCCTTGAATCAACATACGCGTTGATACAGGAACACACTTGACTTGGCAAAATCATGGTCAACCAAGAGTACACACATTTACAGGTTGTATCGGTTCCATTATGTGTTCGTCTTCCTCTTCTGAGGTTGGAGAGAGTGCCGGGGTCCTCCTGAGCATGTTCATTCCACCGGTCCGTCTCTGACCCCCCTGATTGGAATTCTGTCCATCCGTCTCACCCTGGGCTGGGTCAGATTCTCCACCCGACAGACTGAGAGAGGTTTCATTAGACACACGGACCCTGAGGCTGCGTTTGAAGCGGTGGCGCTTGTGTGAGGCAGCTCGGCTAGGCTGGGGTGGCTGCAGGAACAGGGGGTTGATGAAACAAGGGCTGATCACTCTGGATGTCTTGTGGGGTGCTGAGGGAGAAGGGGGTCCATTAGGAAGGCTAGGGGACATCTGAGAACTCCAGAACTCTGAGAGAAAAAATTTATATAGAGATGGAAAACAGACCTTTTGATCATCAATTGTTGTCATCAGTCATTTGATTACATAAATTATAATAATTCCATTCTTTTATGTTCAGCTCTATTCTATTTTGTTCTGCTTTGCTCTATTCGAATCCATTCTACTTTTTTGTGCTTTTATTTTATCATTCAACTTTATTTTTTTTATTTTGTGTTCTGTTCTATTCTACTATGTTCTGTTCTTCTCTGTTTTATTTTACTGTTTTGCATTCTGTTTGTTTGTCCTGTTTTACTCTGTTTTCTATTCTATGTTCAGCTCTATTCTATTCTACTGGACTTTCAACTTACCGAAACCCAGATGCGAAATGTTTTCAAGCTGAGTATGTGTTGTGGCCTGTGCAATTACTTCTGGGAGCTCAAGTGGGAAAGGCAATACATCCCTGGAAAACACGCACACACACACACACGCACGCACGCACACACACACACACACACACACACACACACACACACACACACACAATGACCTGGTTATATGTGCCAATTACATAAAACACTACAGATGAAGATACTTATTTTCTCTTTATGAATCATTGTCCTGTAATGTACAGTACATTGTTTTAATGTACCTGCTGATGGTGTAAAAGGCCACAAGTCTGCAGAGATCTGGGAAACTCAGGGCTGAACATTCTAAAGAGAATGCTGAACAGAGACAAAGCATATTGAACTCTTTGTAAACATTACCTAATATAAAACCATGTCTGCCAGCCTTAGCTATTATTTAATACTGAGAATGTGAGGGTGTGTCTCATTTAGCAATATCAATTAAAGAAATAAAATGGGAGTTTAAAAATTAAACTCACTGGAGTCTTCCTCACGGATGGGATAATGTGACACACTTTCCCTGGCCTCCTGCACCCGCACACACAGAACTTTCCTATGGGTGGCGCTACATTTACACACCAGAAATGTCTATGGACAGAGGAAAAACAGGTAAAATTTGTTAAAGCTTATTAGATATGACAAAATTAGATAAAAACATAAAAAAATTGTAATATTTAATGATGAAAAGTTCAAATTTGCACATATGTGCGAGACCTTCTATGTCTGGAAGTAGTGGACCGTGGGCTGTGTTTGACACCAGTAAGACCCAAGAGGTGGGAAAATATTGGCAGCTGCCAATATCTATGAACTACAGCTTTGATTCTATTTTCACTCATATGTTTGGTTTTCTCACCGATACACACATACAGTGTAGTGTTTCTGGCTCAGCTACGAGCATGACCTTGTTACTGTTAATATATCATTCATTATCTGCTGGTGTTTACATTAATTACAATTAAACCAAGGTCATGTCAATTGAACACTGCTTTCTCACTATATCTTTTTTCTCTTTCAACTAAAAAACAAAAATTATTGAAATATTTTGGTGCCTGAGATTTTGTTGCATTCCTAGTTTTCTAGCTTGTAATTAGAATCTTTTTGACTACTAGCTACTCTGTCTGAACAGTAATCATGCTACTCATTACTTAAAAATCAAATAGTCCATCCATCCATCCATCTTCAACCGCATATCCGAAGTCAGTTCGCGGGGGCAGCAGCTCCAGCAGGGGGCCCAAAACTTCCCTATCCCGAGTCACTTTAACCAGCTCTGACTGGGGACCCCGAGGCGTTCCCAGGCCAGTGTGGAGATGTAATCTCTCCACCTAGTCCTGGGTCTTCCCCGAGGCCTCCTCCCAGCTGGACGTGCCTGAAACACCTCCCTAAGGACGCGCCCAGGGGGCATCTTTACCAGATGCCCAAACCACCTCAACTGACTCCTTTTGACGCAAAGGAGCAGCGGCTCTACTCCGAGCTCCTCACAGATGACTGAGCTCCTCACCCCATCTCTAAGGGAGAAGCCCGCCACCTTTCTGAGGAAGCTCATTTCGGCCGCTTGTACTCGCGACCTAGTTCTTTGGGTCATAACCCAGCCTTCATGACCATAGGTGAGGGTAGGAACAAAAATGTATCAGTAGATCGAGAGCTTTGCCTTCCGGCTCAGCTCTCTTTTCGTGACAACGGTGCGATAGAGCAAGTGCAATACCGCCCCCGCTGCCCCAATTCTCCGGCCAACCACCAGCTCCATTGTCCCCTCACTCGTTAACAAGACCCCGAGGTACTTGAACTCTTTCACTTGGGGCAATACCTCCTTCCCTACCCGGAGTACGCACTCCATTGGTTTCCTGCTGAGAACCATGGCCTCAGATTTAGATGTGCTAATCCTCATCCCAGCCGCTTCACACTCGACTGCCAAGCGATCCAGAGAGAGCTGAAGGTCATGGACCGATGATGACATGAAGCGCACATCATCTGCAAAAAGCAGCAATGAGATCCCTCAAATAGTCCAATAAAATCTAGTTTGTGACATAAATATTAGTTATCTCATTGGCAAATTATATATAATTAACATACAATTAAAATATAATTAATATTCACAATAATATAATGATTTTGCAAGGGATATATAAACAAAATAGCAACATCATAACCATTGCGATTATTTTCATGTGTTTGGCCACTACGTTTCCTAACTAATGCATCTTTAGACAAATTACATTATCCTTAATAGCAGTACAAAAAAATCTAAATAACATAAAATTTGCAATGTGCTCTTATGTGATTATGAAACCACAAAAGGATAAATAAATATAGGTAATGTCCATTTTAGTCTGTGTGTTTCTTTTTTGATTTTCTATTTATGCCACTCCCAAGGCCCCGTACAAAAGAGTAGGTTTTGTCACCTGATTAGGTATTTAAAATACTTACATTTTCAACAATAAAGATTTAGTATATATATATATATATATATATATATATATATATATATATATATATATATATATATATATATACACACACATACACACACACATACATTATACCATGCAGAAGTTTTAGGCACTTGTGACAAATGTTGCATAGTGACAAATCGATGTCTTCAAAAATAATAATGCCATAGATAGTTTTCATTTATCAATGAAACGTCATACAAAGACTAGTAAAAGTAAAACAAGCTAAATCAATACTTGGTGTGACAACATTTGCCTTCAAAACAGCACCAATTCTCCAGGGTACACCTGGACTCAGTTTTTCTGGGTTGGCAGATAGGATGTTCCAAGCTTCTTGGAGAACTTGCCATTGCACTTCTCTCTATTTTGGCTCAATTGATTCTGTCTCCTCATGTGATCCCAGACTGAGTCAATGATGTTGAGATTCTGGCTCTTTAGGGGCCATTCCACCTGTTGTAGTGCTTCAGATCATCAGAACTTCTTAAACTACTTCAAAGAGTTCTCATCAAAAAATCCTCCATGTGCAGCAATGACAGCTTTGCAGATCTGTGGCATTCTAGCTGTCAGTTTGTCCAGATACTCAGGTGACATTTCCATCACCTTTTTTTCCTGTCTCAGTAGTGGCTTTTTCTTTGCAATTTCCCCATAAGGCCTGCACCTTGGAGTCTTTTCTTTACTGTTGTACATGAAACTGGTGTTGAGCGGGTAGAATTCAACGAAGCTGCCAGGTGAGGACATGTGAGGTGTCTATTTCTCAAACTAGAGACTCTGATGTACTTATCCTCTTGTTTAGTTGTACATCTGGCCTTCCACATCTCTTTCTGTCCTTGTTAGAGCCAGTTGTCCTTGACTGCAGTATACACCTTTTTTTGCAATTTCAAGCATTGTATGGCCTTAATTAAATTCCTCAAAACAATGATTGACTGACGAGTTTCTAGAGACAGCTGTTTCTGTTTTTGCCATTTTTTAAACCTAATATTCACCTTAAGAGATGCCAATCTATTGCATACTGTGGCAACTCAAAAACAAACACAAAGACAATGTTAAGTTCCATTTAATGAATCAAATATCTGTTTGATATCCCCATTTGGCAGCAAATGATGGGGTTCACTTGAACATAAAGAGCCTCATCACCGCTGCTTTTAAAAACCGAGTGCACCTCTCCTCGTGGGACTGGTCTCTTCCCTGCTGGCATCTTTGTAGGTCCAGGAATGGAGCGGAGAGGGTCCGGCACACACACACACACACACACACACACACATATATATATATTGGTGGGGTGAGCAAGAGACAGACATAGTAGGTGTGACGTCAGGCCTCGGACAGTCCTGAAACTGGAAGCTTTGTCCCGTGTCCCGCAAGTCATAAGCAGTGTCCCGCATTTCAATTTTGTCTGTATTCCTTTTTTTATTATTATTATTATTATTATTATTTCTGCATCATTTGATTTAATCCTATTAAAACCTTAGTCCTTTAAATTACATTCAACAATATAAATGTTCCAAAGAAAACACTGAACATGTGTAAAATAATATCAACAGAAAAAGGCAAAAGTGTCCAAAACAAAGAGGAATCTGTCATCCTTTAGGTGCATGGGACTATGTGCAGGAAATGTAGTGCAGAGAGGGTAAGTTCCAGGTGCTAGTGGGCAGGGTCCAGCGGCTCTTCTTGAGTGGCCTGGTTTACCTGGGCTTCGGTGCTCAAGGGGAATAGTGGCCCGGCATTCTGCCCGTCAGCCACAACTCGTGCTCCAATCCCATCTATTTCATGCTGGGGGCCTGGAGTTTGGGTCCGGCAACGCATCTAATTCGGACCCTCCCCGCTTCATTCCTGGACCTACAAAGAAGCAAGCAGGTTGAGACCGGTCCCCTGAGGAAAGGTGCGCTTGGTTTTTAAAGGCAACAGTGATGAGGCTCTTCATTATGTTCAAGTGAGCCCCATCACGTGTCGCCGAACGGGGAAAAGTCACTGTGCCCCTCTTCTCTCTCCTCTTGAAGAGTCGGGGTGATGATGATCTATGGGAGGGATGTGCCATTCTGTGACAATAAAGTGGACTCTTCTTTGGGAGAAGTCCAACATCCTCTGGTCAGTCGATTTTTGCAGGGTGCAATATGGTTGAGACCAGTTTGACTCGCTAATGTCCAGGTCTGAGATTTAGCACTTGTGTTGAAGAGTACATTTTCTAGCTGTGTCTTCTTCTTTCTCTGAAATGAGCGCTGTGTGATATGCATGGATTGGGCTCATGGTGAGTCAGCGCTGTCTGACTCTGATTGAGTTCACTGCGAACAGGGCCACAATTAAGGGGGGACAACTGGACCTTTTGTCCTTGGCTTAAGGAGGGCCTGGCTGGACTGGAAGGGGGGCCCACAGAAAGGCTATTTAATATTGTAGAGCGCATCTAAACGTGTGCAGCGGGAGATGCGAATATAAACATGGAGACAGTACGCAACAGCGAAAGCCACCGGGGTAGAGCATCTTCATGGAATAACATTGATGGACGTCTCCACCCATTTAATTCGCCAGTGATGACCAGTGGATAAGCAGGGGTTTGGTGTTTTCTCTGGAGTAGTGGAAAACAAAGATATACATAGATGAGTAAATTTTAAATGGGAATTGGAATTTTATAAATGAATTTTCTGTGACTTGGGATAGCCAACGTTGCCCTTAGTAGTTGACCATCTATGATCTGCATTGCCATGGAAGTCGAAACCAGTGCATACATCCAGGTGAATCACATCCAATATTTTGGGTAAGGTCTACGCATCAGCAGGTCAAGCTGGTTCGGCACAGCACCCAATGGGTGTACTGCAGGCCTACCAAGCTGATATGTTGAAGAACTTGGATAAACAAAGAGAGGTGGTCTCTGAGTCTTTCCAGTAGCTGTGTTGCACCCCAGACCTGGCACAGAGGGCTTCCAAGATCACTGCCCAGGCCATAGGCAGATCTTTAGGATCCCTGGTGTCAAATGAGTGGTATATCTGAGTCAACTCATCAGAGCTGAGAAACAGAGAGAAGGCTGTCTTGCTGGATGCCCCAGTGTGTCAGTAAGGCTTTTTTGTTTACACAATTGTGGCCTTCACTGAGAGGTTTCATGAAGTTAAAAGAAGACCAATGGCCTACATGCAAATCCAGCCTAAGTGCGATGGCAGTATAAACCAATTAGATCAGGTTGTCCCTGTCTCATTGCACATTCAAGAAATGCGCTGATGCAGCACTCTTTCCACTTAAGCTAAGAGTCCGCTTACTACATCAAGTGTTGTGCAATATATGGGAGGACAAGAAGATGATGTTGTTAGTTGCACCCAAATGGCCCAACTGCCACTGGTTCCAAGAGGTGATTGAGCTGCTGGATGCTGAACCATGGGAGATTCAATTGAGGAATGATCTGCTCTCGCAGAGTTGAGGCATGATCTGGCATCCTCGGCAAGAGCTGTGAAAACTTCATATCTGGCCCATGAAAGGGCTCGCCTGTCACAACTGGGTTTTTGGAGCAAATGCTAGACAACATATTACAGGCTAGGCTTTGCTGATTGGTGTTCCTCCAGGGATGAGGACCCAAAGCATTGATCTGTGCAGATGATGCTTTGCTTTATGCAGGAGCAGTTGGATGCAGATCTCACTTTATGCAAAAAGTATATGTATAGCTATAGCAGCAACACATGACCTCTGTGGAGGTTTGTATATAGGCAAACCTCTGGTCTGTCAAATTTTGAGGGTTGCAAAATGGTTGAGACCCTTTTTATCCACTTCTGTTTCAGTCAGGGACTTAGCAATTGTGTGATAACACTTATGGGTTCTTCGTTTGAGCCATTAGAGCAAGAATTATCGGTCAGAAACTCTTGTTTAGAGTTTGCACCTTGTCATTCAAAGGCCATTCTCAACCCCAGAAAAGGGTATGTACCCAAAATACTAGCAACCCCCTTTAGGGCTCAGGTTGTTACACTGCAGGCATTCTCAATTACTAAATACTAATATACCGAATTCAATTTAGGGTGTCTGGCAACTGTTTAGTTGTTTTTGAGGCTGCTACAAAGTTTTGGCCATCTCCAAGCTGAGGATTTCCCATTGGGTTGTTGAAGCCATTGCCCTCGCTTACGAGCTGCAAGATGTACATAGTCCTATGGGTGTAAAAGCTCATTCTACCAGGTTTATGGATTTTTCCTGAGCATGGGAAAAGGGTGTGTCCTTACAGTATGTTTGCATGGCTGCTGGTTGGACTTCCCCTAACACTTTTGCTAGGTTTATTAACCTGCATGGATCTTCCCTCCTTTCTCAGGATTTCACTGAGAATGATGGTTAGTTGTCAGTGTTCACTATACAATTGTTTAGTGTCATTGTCTGGTGTTAGGTTGGAAGATGTAGTCTCTCTATTTCCAAAGGTGTGAAGTGATCATGTAATGTTCACTACCCCTGAGTCCTCGTGTCATTATGCATAGCCCATAGCATGAGGTCTGGCCTGCTCCCCTTATCCCCTATTGTGCATAGATATGATTTGATATTGGTCCACTAATTGGTTGGTTAGTGTCTTGTCTTGATAGTGATCCATTTAGTTCTGGGTTCCCCACTTGCTTCCTATTTGTTAATACGAAACAGTGGTTTATGCAATGTCTTTTTCACTACCCTGCTGTCTAATGGACATTGCTGTTCAGTAGCACAGATTTATGGTATACAATCCTCTAGTGCCAGCTTCTGATGCAGTGTTGATGTTACCTTTTTGAAAGGGAACTTCTCTGTTACTCATGTAACCTTGGTTCCCTGAAAGGAGGGAACAAGACACTGCATAGCTGTGCTGCACAACTGATTTTCCCCTGGAGGGAGTTGAGAGATTTGCCACCTAATATACTCAAGGTAAGTGAGCACGGGGCAGAATCCATGGATCAACAACCAATTTAATTGATGTGTTGGTATTAGGTTTCAGGGTATGGCCTTCCTAAGAGGAATCCCCAGCATCAGCATCTGACACAGAAGGTTTTGTGAGTAACAGAGACAATTTTCTTGATGCATTAGATTTTGAAAAGATATTCTCTCACTTATAATTTTTTTATAATGAAAAAAAAAAAATTGTTTGATTAAAATAATTCCTCTGATTAAAAAAAGTAACTTTTAAGCCATTTCAGAGCAAAAACATTATTATCAAGAAATATATTGAATATACACTATACATCATTTTTAGATGACCCTAGACATCCTAAAATCAAAATACATTATTTATAATGTAGGAAAATTTACAAAATGAACACTGTGCATAATCTGGATGGTATTAATTTTGGTATCTGAGCTAGTACTTGTACTCGTACTTGAGCATTTGACTCCCATTGCTACTTTGGACCCGCAATCATAAATATTTCTAAATGCCAACCTAAAGAAGTGCAACCATTTAAAATAAACCATGAAATTTAAAGTAATAGTTCACCCAAAAATGAAAATTCTTTCATTATTCACTTACCCTCACCCTCACATGCCATCACAGACGTGTATGGTGGTCTTTCTTCAGCAGCACACAAATTAAGATTTTTAGAAGATAGAGCTCTGTCAAGTCCTTATAATGCAAGTACATTTAGGCAGCATAAAAGTAATCCATGAGACTCCAGTCTTACGATAGGTTTATGTAAGAAACAAGCAGATAATTAAAAGGTTTTTAACTTTAAATTCCGTCAAGGGCTATGCTGCTGTTTGAAAAGGCCAAACTCTCGCATGACATTCGTTCTTATGTTGTAAACAAGCAAATTCTCACATAAACTCGCTGGCACACTTACGTCACGCGACAGTTACATGATGCGTCAACTCAGGAAACACTTTTAAAAAGTTCATAATTTTTTAATTAGCGATTTATTTTTTATACAAATGTATCAGTTCGCTTCAGAAGACATTCTTTGATTGACTGGAATCACATGTATTACTTTTATGCTGCCTAAATGTGACTTTTGGACTGTCAAAGTGCTGACATGTACTCACATTATAAGGAACTGATAGAGCTCTATCTTCTTCTAAAAATCTTTCTTTGTGTTCTGCTGAAGAAAGACAGTCATACACATCTGGGATGTCATCAGAGTAAGTGTATAATGAGAGAATTTTCATTTTTGGGTGAACTGTTCTTTTAAGGTTTAAAGTAACCATTGTTAATTGAAATCTTATGTGTAACACATAAACAATATTGACACAACAGTAGGTGCTATGGGATTATTGAAAAATAAAGAGTAAAAAGTACTCTAAAGTAACACTTTATTTTACAGTGTCCCTGTTACAGTGTTTAGTACAAAGTACTAAATAATGTAATAACACAAAGCAATATGTACTTAAAATGCAACTAAGTTATAGAACAGCATGTACATACATATTTTAATCATATAAAGTATGTGTAATAGACAAGTATTATTACATATGTGTAACAGGCCAGTCTTGTTACCATTTGTATAATAGGAAGATTTTGTTATGGGGAACAGACAAATCTTTTTACAAAAAATTGCTGCTTGTGCTGGCTTTGCATACATACATACATCCACACCAAGTTATGCAATCTAGACTGCTAGTATACTTCATGTGTAACTACATACCTTAACAAGCTGTGCTTAAGTTTAAATTAACTAGTATACAGCTCAGTAGATGGTAATACAATGTTAAAGTGTACTTACCCATCCACCTGCTTGTCATCACATGGACATTAATGAATGAGACATGCGCAAATGTATTTAACAAAGTAAAACCTTTATTATAACATCACTTTTTGGTTCAACCTGCTAGAGCTGTTTATATTTCTCTTAAATTTTTTTAAACTGGAAAACATGTAAAGAATTTTTTTTTCTACAACTAATTAACTAAACAGAATAAACTTAGTTTTTGCATTCATTATTATAACATTGTCACTTATTTTTGTAGCAACAAGTAGTTTACTAGAATATATGCATTTTTTTAATTTTATATTTTTTAACTATTACTAAAAAGTATCAAGTTTACTATGAACCATTGGGTGGGTAGCCATAAACAAGGTAGTTAAATTGAACCTTTTCATCTAAACTTGTGCTCAATGAGCAGGAGCCTTCCCTTAATTTTCAATTCTACAATTTTGCTACATTCCGCACATTAAACAATTCTACAATTTTCTCCCTTTTGGGGTAGAATAGTGAGAGACTTGGGTGCTTTGGAAATGCAGTAGAGATTTTTGTCAGGAGAGCAGACAGAGGCAGGGTGTTCCAGTCCACAACTATGATTTTGATTAAGTAAGGCATTAAATAGGCATTAAGTAACATTAAATGGCGTACCACATCTGCAACTGTACAGTGATTAATACTCTGTAATATTGTGTTATTCTAATGTAATTATGAAGCCAGTACAAGTATTCAGCTGTATACTAGTGAGTTAATTGAAAGTGAACTTCCTATTACACAAATAGGTAACAAGACTGGCCTACAACACATAATACTTGTCTATTACACATACATAATTATAAGGTGTAAGTACATGATTCCATAACTTAATTACATATTAAGTACAAGTTGTTTCATATTATTACATTATTTAGTACTCTCAGGGTAATTACACTGTAAAATAAAGTATTACCCAGCCATCTTATTGGCCATTACTATGCAGGTCATACCAAGCTGTGTGATTGGACAATTGCTGTAATTGTAACTGTTTTGTTAAAAATAATGATTTGATGCTCAGTGACTGATGGGATTTTCCCACCCCAATTATCTCTCGTTGTAGGATTTTGTGGGCGGAGTCGAGGTTGATTGACAGCTGCAACCATATGGAGTGTGTGAGGAGAAGACGATCCAGAACACTCAAACTCCTCTGGAGAGACACATCCATCTGAAATGCAAAGGACAGGAGTAAATACATAAATAAACAGACATAAAATCAGGCCCACATGGAACCTGCACCCACAGAACAAAATTTCACTGTAGGAATGTTTGTCATTCACAGAATTTTCCAAAATTCCCCACCCCTTTTTTTATTTTAAAATAGTTTGATTATAAATTAATAATGATAGTTAGTTAACTTTCAATGAGAGTGTAGTAGGAACTTTCAAAAAATTAAGTACAAACCAACAAGTATGTTTTTGTTATTTTCTAATATTAAATCACTTGGTTGTAAATTTAGCCTTAATTAGTTTCCTTAGTAGCCTTAATTAGTCGGTCACTTCGATGCTGCATCAGCTGCTGAGGCTATGGGGAGCTCCTCCCATAAGTGACAATCTCTTAACACCTTTACAATCATGTTTATCTATTGGCAGGTGGTGCTTGATGCCCCGCTACTGATGTGTGTGTCATTATGGGCATATAGTCTGGAGCACAATGCCATTTCATCAGAATTTTCTTCTTCAGGGTTGCTATACATCTCTTTTTCTGTGGATGCCCGAATCTTTGCTTTGTCATTAAAACTGCATACCTTTACAGCAAGTGGATTATTTCTACCTCCTGGCCTGTGCTCAGATGAACAGCAAATCATTTTAACACTTCTGTGTTTATTTGATATTGAGCATTGTGTTGTATTGTGTTTTATCAGTGAAATTACACACAAAGAGCGGCGACGTTAAGCAAAAGGCATAAATTACGTTTCCAAATGTTTTCACATGCACATGAAAAGTTGATCGATATATCCCTCTGTCTGATGGGAAGGAGTGCAGTATTATAGACTAATCACATTCTCTGTGAATGTATTGCTCTCTGCTTGCTTTCATTCTAAAATACAAAGCCAGAACCCTCTCTGCCCTCTATACTCCTTCTGTGGCTTCCGAGAAACTGCACGAGGGAGGCACGTGAGGAAGGGAAATAGAACAAGGAGATTTGAGGAGGGTTTGTTGCCGGCCCACTGTCTCATAGGGGCATAGGCCCACTCTACCAGGAGCATGGCTTCCTCCTGAGTTTGGGTGAATGGTGTTTCCTAGCAGGACACTTGTCTGGCAGAACAACCCGATATCACGCCGAGGCGTGAAATAGACACGCCGGTCCACTCGCGGATGCGTGTCGGTGTCACGCTTTGCCTCCTCCAGGCGTGTACATGACACGCGCGCGTCTACGTAGAATACCGTCAGGGGGCGATCGTTTCCTCGACGCCAACAACTCTCCGCGCACCAGAGAGGAAGCGATACCGTTGTCGTCGCGTTGCACGTTCGTGCGGGCGGGATGCCGGCCAATTTCGCCGGTTACTTTCACTTGTGACCATATGTGACAAATAAAGGTTCATTACATAGTGCTGCTTTCATGAAGAAATCCTAACGTTGCTGTAGCCTAACGTTGTTATACGTGTGTGTGTGTGTGTGTGTGTGTGTGTGTGTGTGTGTGGGCTGTCGAGTATCTTGTGCTGATGTAAATAAACAAATAAATATATATATATATATAAATATATATATAGAAATATATATATATATATATATATATATATATATATATATATATATTTATTTAAAAAGTGTATTTATTTACAAAAATAAACCCGGAAGTGGAGAACGCGATGTATCGCTTCCTCTTTGGTGCGCGGACAGTTGTTGGCGTCGAGGAAACGATCGCCCCCTGCCGGTATTCTACGTAGACGCGCGCGTGTCATGTACACGCCTGGAGGAGGCAAAGCGTGAAATAGACACGCATCCGCGAGTGGACCGGCGTGTCTATTTCACGCCTCGGCGTGATACCGGGTTGGGCAGAAAGCTGGGCTTCTCCTTACACCTTTGCAAGGTTCTCTTCCCAGGTCTTGGCTGCGAGAGTTGATCTGTTTGTGTCCACTGGACACTGTGTAAAGCTGGCTGGCTAGTGGCATTTGTTATGCATTATCTGCATGTGGCCATTTTATCGTTTTCTCCGCTCCGATGTGAGTTCACATTTACACATCAGTATGTGATCGTACGCAATGTCTCACTACCCATATGCTAGTGTCATTGTTAACCTACGGTATACCCCTTTGAATGGGTTCTCTGGTTCTCTTTACATCCTGTTATGTAATACAAAGTGGAGATTGTGTTTGCTCTTTTCTACTCTCTTGGACAGTAGCACAATTACGTGTGTGCAATCAGTAGCATGGCACAATGGCATAGGGTGCCCATGGCATCAGCAACTAACACAGCGTCAAAGTGACTGACTTGAAAGGAAACACTCAGGTTATTTCTGTAACCTCGGTTCCCTGAAAGAAGGGAACTATATGCTGCATAAGCTGTGACCAAGATGCACCCTCTTTCCTTCACTCAAAAATCTTGATGAAATAGCATTGTGCTCCAGGCTATATGTACATGATGATGAGTGTGTCAGAGCAGTGCATTAATTGCCATCTGCCAATAGATTTGCATTATTGTAAAGGGCTTCAGAGATCATCACTCCTCGTAGATCCTCCTCAAAGCATCAGCAACTGAGTGTTAGCATAGGCTAGCCAGTTTTTCATGTTAGTCTGTAGTAATTGATAAACTTAAATTTAATTAAATATAAGTATATTGTAATTAATATGTTTATATATTAACATTTTGTAATTTATTTAATGTATTTTAGTACTATGTACAGTACATGTTCTAAAATCATTGGTTCTTAACCAGGGGGCCAGGGCAAACTTCCAAGGGAGGCACAAGATGACTTAAAATAATTTTTAATTAAGTTATTAAAATAATCAAATCATTTATGGAAACATATATAATATTTGAATCTATTGATGCAAGTTTCTGGGGGTTGGGGGCACTCGAATATTGTCTTAATGGGGTTCTTGTTGTCAAAATTTTTTGAAAACCACTGTTCTAAATAACAGGAATCTAGAAAGATGAACATAAAATTCTGCAGCAGAGAAAATTATAAATAATAACAAAATGATTTAAGAGAAGACTAAACTGCACAAAATAACATGACAGACTTATTAGTGATATTAATGCTCAACTTGTGGGTGAGTATGTGTATTCTGTTGTGTGCTGGAATCTTTAGAAACCTTTAATAATTTATATTTACATGAATATTAGGCTAATAGCTATAAAAAATATGTAATTAAATCAAAATGTGTTATGGCTTCCAGCAATGCAACTCTTATGAGACAGGGGTGCACAAGTTTTTATTTGTTCATCAGGTAACAAAGTTTTGTTTAGAAGTTTCCAGGCTGCTACAATGAGCACCTCTGCCAAAAGCTTTTTTTTATTTTTTATTATTAGATTTGCCAAAACTTGCAAGGTTTATAGCATTGAATCTTTGACAGAAATTATGGAGTTGGCCTACTGTTTGAAGCAGATTGTGTGATTTTTTTTTGAACAAGCTTGCACTTAGTTGAATGCCATACCACAGATAATAATAATAATAATAATAATAATAATAATAATAATAATAAACAATTAAAATGTTATTTGGTAACACTTATAATAAGTTAATGCATTAGGTATCATGAACTAACAAGGAACATTTATTTTTTTTTTTTACAGCATTTAGTAATCTTTGTCAATGCTAGTTAATAAAAACACAACTGTTCATTGTTAGTTACTGTTAATTCATAGTGCATTAACTAATGTTAACAAATACAACTTTTCATTTAAAAAAATCAATTGGTATATATTGAAATTAACATGAACTAGAATTAACTAATTGTTCATTGTTAGTTAAATAATGCAGTAGTAATGTTAATAAATGGAACCGTATTGTAAAGTGTTACCTTTAAATTTGTGCAACTAAATCTTTAAGCCCACTAACACCAGTGCTAACACCTTAAAAAGTAAATGTACAGCCCTGCTTATGTTATATGTAAGGGATAACGTACAGTCAGCAAAATAAAAATAGTGTGATCAGAATCCCAATAAACCCCCCAAAAAACATAATTTAGTTTAGTTTATTTAAGAGTTTGACAAGGCAGGATATTGAGGGACAAAACCCTGAAATGTATCAAACAGAACACATACTCAAGACAACCATATGTACCTAATTTACTAATAAAAAATAAAAATAAAAGAAACAAACAGGAGGAGTAAAACAGATGCATAGAAAAACCTGAAATATATCAGGATTTCATACAAAGAGAACCTGTAAGTTATTTATAAAACAGTTTAAGTGCACGTGGAATAAAAGAAAGTTCATGTCTTTTTGATTTACTCCCGGGCACAACAAATTCCCTATGCTGCCGTAGTAGGTATGTAGGTGTTGAAGCCACAGACAGGAAACAATGCAGTGGTGATGAACTGTCCTTGAGTAGTTTTGTAAAGGTACGTATAGTGGCCTCGTCGCGCCTCTCACTCAGTGATGGGAGAGAAGAAGTTGGAACACCTATTATCCGACAGCAACATTTTTGGACCCTTTCTAACTCATCAGAGAGACCTTTAGGTAGTCCACCCCATACTGGACTAGAACTGGCCGTATAAATGTCAAATATATTTTTATTAAAACATCACATGGGAGACCCGCATTTTTAGCAACACAGAGATAGTCGATTCTAGGACGCACCTTCAAAATCATGTACTTAATGTGTGCGCCCCACGACAGATCAGAAGAAATTTGAACTCCAAGCAGTTTAAAGGTGGAAACTCTGCTAATTACATGTCCTGATATTACAGGAGAGGAAGGGCAGGGAATGTTTTGTCTTTCCTGGCGCTAATGACCATGTCCACTGTCTTACCTCCATTCATTGCCAATGAAAATTCATGTCCCCATTCCGCCACTGAATCCAAGGCCTTCTGTGTTAACCCTGGTAAAGATCCCATTAAAAGTTCAGTGATTGTTAAATCATCGGCATATTTCACCGGAATTACTGAAGGAGGCAGGCGGGAATCCAAGCTGTTTATGGAGATGACAAAAAGCAGAGGGGATAGAAGTCCTAAGTAGTGAAATCTGCCGATAATCTGCTGGAAAACTTGGCTTTGTTTTTTTGGGAACAGCCTTGACCATAGCCTCCTTCCATTGTTTTGGAAAAATATTCTTTCGCATGCATGTGTTAAAGATATCACATAGTACCGGTGCCAGCTCCTCATGAAAGGTCTTTAACATCCAAGAAGGGATGCCGTCAGGACCAGCAGCCTTTGTTGCCTTCACTTTGCAAAGTCTAACCTTAACTTGTCCAATACTCAAAAGAGGTATACTACAATTGGATAACTTGCAGGTGACCTCTTCCTCAGACGGTGAAATGTGACTTGCATAATCCCACACAGAAGCAAAGCTCTTTTCCAAGTTGTCACACTCATATTGCATGATGTTATGATCCTGAGACACCATATCACTCTTATCTCCTTCCATCCCCATTAATGCCTTCACAGACTTAAACCATTGTTTAGGCTTAGTGCTTTGCAGTTCCTCAACCTCATGTATATAGTATTGTTTCTTTGCATTCTTGATTTTTTGGGCTATAATTATTTTTAGTTTACTGTAAGTTGTTTTGGTCCCAGAACAGAAAGCAAGCTGTCTGTCTTTTATCAGATCCTTAATTTGTATGGTCATCCATGGTTTATCATTATTTGTGATAGAAACTCTCTTAAATGGAATTGTTTTATCCAAGATAGACCTAATAGTGGAAGTGAAGGCACTAACCTTAGCCTCAGGGTCCGTAGCCTCAAGAATGTGAGAAAAGTCAGTAGTATTCATGAGAAGGCCCAATTGCCTATTTGTTTCAGGGGTACGCTTTCTACAAAAAATGTGCTTGATAGGCTTGGTAGGCCAATTTCCAGTATTTAGCAGGATAGTCTCATGGTCAGAAGAGCCAATAGGAGGCAAATGCTCTGGTGACTCATACATGGAGGAAATGTTTGTAAGGATTGAGTCTAATTGACTGGTCTTTCTTGTTGCTCCAGCCACTATCTGTTTCAGACCATGTCTGCTGCAAATGGTTTCAGACTTGTATTTATTTGTATCACCGAGTTTGAAAATTGCGGCCTGCTGGTAGTTGCATTCAATATTTCTAAGGCAACGATCCAAGTACTGAGTGATTATTAAGTCAGGTTGGGCCGTTGCTGAAGAATGTGGGGGAAAGTACAGCACAGCAGCGATAATACAACTTAACCCTTGAGGAAGACGACTGGGACGTAGCCAGACCCACAATGCCTCAAGTTTGTCTTCTTCTAGGTGAGTCAGTCGAATCTGAGTGATGTTTTCATCGACATACAAAGCGACTCCTCCTCCCCCACTGCCCTCATGATCCTGTCGATTCATTGTATATCCAGGTAGAGTTACAGTTGAGTCTGGGATATCAGCATTTAGCCAGGTCTCTGATACAGCAATAACTGCTGAGTTATTATTCACAGATGTACTGTACAGCTCATTGCACTTGTAGCGTAAGGTGCACAATGGAAAGTAGAAAATTCTAGAAAGTTTCCTAGAATCCATCAAATATCTTCTAGAAGTAATTCCATCCATAAGTCCTGACTTCCAATTTAGGAATACAATCACAACATTAAGTGATCGGTTTGTACATTTCCAGACTATATTAAGTAAACATTGTTTAAAAAGCTAAAAAAAGGTAGGTTGCTGAGCAGCTCAAAATTCATGCGGCTGCCCTTAAAAGCGCCACCTATATGTGTCCTCTATATTTGTGCTTCTAGGGGTTTAAAAAAATTATGTGACACCAAAAAAGTAATGAATGAATGAATGAGCCTTACACTTATATATATAGCTTTTCTTACACTATACTCAAGGTGTTTTACATAGTAAACATGGGGTTCTCCTCAACCACCACCAGTGTGCAACATCCACCTGGATGATACTATTGCATCCATAGTGTGCCTGTATGCTTACCACACACCAGCTATTGGTGGAGAGGAGAGAATGGAGTGATAGAGCCAATTCATAAATGGGATCATTAGGAGGCCATGATTGATAAGGGCCAATGGGGGAATTTGGCTAGGACACCAGGGTGATTTTTAATGAGCAAAGAGATTCAGGACCCTGGTTTACATCTCATCAGAATGGATGGTATTTTTTACCATATAGGGTCCCCGTCACTATACAGGGGTGTTAGGACCCACACAGACTGCAGAGTGAGCATCCGCTGCTGGCCTCACTAACACCTTTTCCAGCAGCAATCATAGATTTCCCCAGGAGGTCTCCCATCCAGGTATAACCCTGCTTAGCTCAACCAGTCTAGATATGCGGGGTGATAAGACTGTTGGCCAAATGTACCCTATTCGTGCCTTTTTAAAATTGTGACAGGGTCATTATTCTACACACCCGGTCCCTTATCAGGCTAATAAAGCCTCAGAGAGGGATAAAGGCCGACTGCGGATTGTGGTGCGACAGAGAGAGAGAACGTTTACGGGCAGCTGTCTGTCATATGTGTGTGTTTGTGTCTTTTTGTTTAGTTCTTAATTAAAATACTGTTTATATTTTCAAGCCGGTTCTCGCCACCTCCTTTCCATTAATCACTTTATTCTGGTACCGAAACCTGGGAAGGAGGACGGATACGCCGTAGTGATCTCACCGTTACCATCCACCCCAATGGAGCAGCCGTGGCCATCTGCCGGGGGACAGAGGAGCCCAGCCACCTGAAAGTGGAGGAAGGCCGCTGACCGCAAGGGGAGAAGGGGCTCCTAGCCGACTGCCTGGAACGGTCAGGGCCGCTGCCAGGAGCGGGGGGAGACCCTTTCTGTTCCCCGATAATGCGGCGGGGAATTCCGTCCACCAGGGACTGGAGGACTGCCTCCGTTCCACCCGGGGAGGGGTGGCTGTCGTCCGTTAGAGGGTGGAGGAGTGGCCGAGGACCAGCTGATGTGGACCCTCTATCAAAACAATTGCACACATCTGCTCAACTGAATATGTTAGTCTAATACTGTAAATTGGAAAGCAGATTTCCTTGAATCCCATCAAACACACAAAAATCCCTGCAGTTTGTGAACACATAATTGCTGCATCAAAACTTATAAACGTGTATGATTGTGCAAATCAGTATGTCTTAATCTGCATGCGCAGCAATTTGCTGTCATTTTTAGCGACAGATGAAAACGAAGCAATAAATGTGTTGTAACATAAATGTTATTTACATTGTTTTAGTAGCATTTAAACATGATTTAATATATTTTCAAAATGTGTAAATACAATACATCTCCACTTTATACAGAGCATCCCCACTATTTTCAGAAGCACCCTCAGTGATTTTGATCTGGAACCGGGCCTGGCCTGGATCAACATAAAAACTAAAGGCAGTCAATTCTTCAAACAGTGTCTCACTTTTTGCGGTGGCACTGTGTGGGCAGCCTGAGAGGATGCTTATGCATATCAGCAGATGGTTGCCATGGCAGCAGATGCCTACACGTCCTACCAGGCAATCCCACTCAGACACCTACTCACCCGTAACACACACACACACACACACACACACACACACACACACACACATATACACACAAAAAAGACAGACTTTGCTAAAAAGGCAAGGAACTGTTAACAAAGTGGAGAGGATATTTTAATTTCTCTCTCTGATGGCCTTTCTTTCAAAGGCAGAGTCAGAGAGCACTTCAAGTTATTTTAATCTTGTTTTTGAAATCCACCAACACCAACACCCCCCCCCCCCCCTCCCCCCTCCCACATTTGCTCTACAGTTCTCATATTAAGGCAAGTAGAAAGTCTGTGGTTTAGCATTTATTGGACATAAGACTATGTAACAACAGTAACTATGCAATTGTACAAATATTGTGATCTTAATGATGCTTGAACTTAAAAGCTTAGTTCATCCATAAATACAGTTCTGTCATCATTCTCTCCCCCTCTAAAATGAAAGAATAATTAATCAAAAATGAATATTCTGCCATTATTTACTCACCCTAATGTTTCTCTAAACCCGTATGTTATTTTTCCTTCTGTGGAACACAAAAGGTGAATTTTGAAAAAGTATTTACAGGGTTTATTTGCCATAACTGAAGTGGACAAAAGCACAAAAAACTTTTAAAACAAATAAAAAGAAGGCTATAAACTAATTCAAAGTAATTGATACAACTCATGCACTATATTCCAGGTCTTCTTACAATCATGTTGTGCAATAAACAAAAGTGCATACCTATAAACTTGTCAGTGTGTTTCACCCCTTTCTCTCCTTTCTCCCTATCTCTCACATGCCAAACTAAAAGTTTGACACGCCTTCTCTCGTTCAGTCAGTCAGCAGATCATTCACAAACAAGATGACCGAATCATTTTTAATTTAGTTCAAAAACAAGTTTACCAGAACATTCAGTTGGTTCATGAATGACACCTTTCAGATTAGTACTAGTTAGGTGAAGGGGTGTATTTGTTCAGTGGGTTGAACCAATGATATGCTCCTTCACAGCCCGTACTTGAATTCTATTGGCTCATGCTATAGTCTGTCTTTACAGGCTTGAAAAGCCAACAAATTAGTCTCATGCTTCAAACTACATATTTGAAAGGGAGTAACGTCAAAAGACATGAATCTCATAACATTATTTATGCAATTGTATTTGCTGTGTTAATGCATTTATGCCTGCTCTGAGTAGCATTAAACAGTCTGTGTAAATACTGTACATCTAAATGCCACTTCAGAAGCAGCTTTGTGACACCATTGCAGTGTAAAGATGGCTTTAGAAAATCAGACTGTGGTGCGGTGTGATTCCGCACACCCGGCCCCTTAATCAGGTTAATCAAGCAGCTGATTCTTTATCTACTTACAAGAAACATCTAAAAACGCATATCTTTCGTAAGCACTTGACTAGTTCTACTAATGCACTAAAAAAAAAAAAAAAAATGATCACTCCTTTCACCACTATATTTCACCTTCCTATCCTACAAATCTGAATCTTTGTACTGTAGCACTTCTCATGATATTGCCTTGCTTTTGTGCTGTTCCTCATTTGTAAGTCTCTTTGAATAAAAGCATCTGCTAAATGAATAAATGTAATTGTAAAGTAAATGGCTGTAATAAAGATTAATTAAGTTTTATGAAAGTAAAAACTAGATAACATTGTTTTGTTTATTCTTCGCTCCAGTCTTTTTTCCACCAATTCTGTGTGTGACATAAGTTGTGCCATTGTCAAAATACTGATCGCAATATTTACTTAGTAACATGCTAATGCTAAATCTATTTAAATCAATTGTGAGTTGAGTGTCCTGTGTGTCTAACATGAGAAGCACTATTTGTGTAGCATAGAGTTGCTGACAATGTAGATTATTTCAAATCAGTCTCTTATGAACAGGACCAGAGAATCTGTTGACTTTTTCACATTTTCTATGCTGACTTTTGAGGAAAATATGTGAATGAAATTAAACGTAAAATGTGTGAAACAGAGCTGAAAGTATTGTACTTTCATCAAACGCATGAAACATGACATAATCCTAAAGTTCTGTTGGGAGCTGAGGGGGGAGGGGGGGGGGGGGGGGGGGTCTTGAGGCATGGCTTGGCAAGATAGGGCGTGGAGTAT
The DNA here is from genome assembly GCA_032164185.1 of Moxostoma hubbsi. Taxonomy (NCBI): domain Eukaryota; kingdom Metazoa; phylum Chordata; class Actinopteri; order Cypriniformes; family Catostomidae; genus Moxostoma; species Moxostoma hubbsi. The sequence goes on along the minus strand of JAVLUX010000002.1, from coordinate 62,539,632 downwards.
GGGATCAGGGCAACACCAGTGGAAGATTGAGCCTTGAGAGGCTCGAGGGGCAGAGCCTTGAGAGACTTGAAGGGCGGAGCCATGGAAGGCGGAGCTGTGAGAGACTTAAAGGGTGACACCAGGGAACTTGGCATGTTGGAGCTGTAGGTTCAGAGGACCAAGGGAGTGCCGCAGGCTCGGAGGACCGAAGTAGAGCTGGGGGATCGGAAGAAAGAGGCGGAGCCGGTGGGACTGAGGACCAAGATGAAGCCATAGGGAAGGAAGTCTGGGGTGACTGACTGACCAAGGCGGAGCCGGAGGAATGAGGGACCCCAGAGAAGCCGATTGGCTGAAAGACCACAGTGGAGCTGAAGGGACATAGGGCCAAGGTGGGACTGATGGATCGAAGGACCAAGGTGGAGTCCCCTGCTCGGAGGGTCTAGGTGGGGTTGGAGGGTTGAAAGTTCCCCTTGAATCAGGAGTACTAAGGGTGGTCACAAGGGCGGGAACCAATTCCAGCTCAAATAGCCCAGTGAGAGATGGCTCTGGAATGAAGGAGACCTGCAACGCTGGTTCATTGGTCAGAGGTGAGCCTGAGACCTTGCATGGAGCTGACTGAAGCTTGGCTGTGACATGGCATGGAGCACACTGAGGTGTGGCTGTGATGTGGCACGGAGCAGGCTCAGGCGTGGCTGTGACGTGGCATCAGGATCCAGGGCAAAAGATGGTGCTAGCTCAGCGACCATGACGAGGATCTCTGGCTTGGCAACTATGACGTAGGACTTTGGCTCGTTATCCGCCTCCCCAACAGTGAACTACTTATCAGTAGGGCAAGGTCGATATACTGTGTCAGGCTGTAAACTCATTAAGGTCAACCCTGCAGGCCAGAGTGCAGAAGTCCTCTGCATAATCCTCTGACCTAAACGAAGAAGCTGAACTGCTGGGTTCATTTTGCGGTCAGGTATTCAGTAACAATTCTGGCAATGACAGGCAGATGATGATGATGAAGTGAAGAACCCAGGTGCAGTTTATTTACATGAAGCATTAAACGACAAACATGACTACAAAACATGAACTAAACTAGACTTGACTTGAATTCCAAACAACGTTACATAAACACACAAAACCTGACAATGGCCACATACTGTATTAGTGTGGACAAAGTCAAAGACAAAGTCCACACTAATACAGTATGTTGTCATTTGAAAATGTATTCATTTTGCTACGTTTATGCTTCTCATCCACACTAGAATGCTGTTTTCCTCCACTGAAAACTGAGACTTTCGAAAACACTGAAAACTGAGTTTTGAAACTTAATCAGTTTAGTGTGGACAAGGCCTTTATGAACGATGTGCATTCCAATTTTTTTTAGAAATCTTTGGAACTTTCTGTGGAGTTCTGCATATGCAGATTCTGTGTAGGGTGCTTATGAGGTTCCATTTAGTTAGGATGAAACCTTAGAAAGCTGATGCCTATGTTGACAGTAAACAGCAAGGCAGCTGTTGTAACTGTGATTTCTGCATATTTATGGCAATATGCTGCCTCTGTGTATTAAAGTGTCTGTTAAAATAGCAAGCAAACACATTACTCAAACTCAATCCAAGCTCTCAATATTCCTTTGTTCAATCCATGTGTACATTTAACGGCACTATCATCTATTAGAGGTTTATTAAGAGAGTTTGTTATGTAAACATCACATTACCACCCTGGTTGACTTTCCCACCCACAAACTCAATCACTAAACCACTGGATCTACCCATTAAATTCAGATGGGCCAGTAACCCTTATAATGCAAACCCTGACCATATAACAGGAGTGAATAGCAAGCGATAGAGGAGTGACTCCCATTGGTAGTGTAGGCCTCCTTACATAAAACCCTGAGCAGCCTACACATGCAGTTATGCAATTAAGCTACGTACAGGGAGAAACACAGGAAGAGAAGAAAAAATAGAAGGAGTGAGTTAGTGAGTTAGATTCAAGCAATTATAATCTTCCTGATCTCAGACTCAAAAATATCATCATGAAAAAAGTTGTTAAAGAGGAGAAACATCATGAAGATATTTTTGAGTCTGAGATCAGGAAGAGTATAATTATGAATGAATGATTTCTTAAATGTGTGTGTATATATATATATATATATATATATATATATATATATATATATATATATATATATATATTGCAATTGTGAGATTGCTATGGCTATCTGGGTCTCAGATGTCTCTCCTAAAAGAAGAAACAAAAATCTGCACAAATCAGCCAATTGCTGATATACAGTATACAGTAGGATAGAATGAAAAGATCAATGTGGACAGTAAAGCTCAGATAATTTGGTCTTTTTTAATGCATGCTTTTTCGATTACATTTTACATTTTTATGGCACAATGAGGACTATGAGACATCACATAATTTTCTATTACAGCATCATTTTCTGTAAAGCTGCTTTAAAAAGATGTGTGTTGTGAAAAGCCCTATTGAAAATAAGGAGAAAAGGTTATTTAATATAACTTGGGAGAATTTGATGAGAAATGTCAGGTTTACTCGTTTTTATTTGTATAACGCTTTTCAGAATACATTCTGTTTCAAAGAAACTTTACAAAACATTTTCGAGTTCACCATTCAGCTAGGCTTCCCCCTTCCAGGACTACTAATGGATGCAGATGATTATATGGACCAAATACCTATAGGAGGAGTGAGGAGGAGGGACACAAGGAAAACTGACACTGGGACGAAGTAATAGGTTGGTTTTATGCTCTGATAATTAATTGGAACATTAGATGGGTGTGCTCCTCCCGAACTTACACTTAGTAACTTCATTACATGACTTAACATAAATGGTAAAACAGGTTTGACTTGCTGTCCGCAATGGAGGGGCTTGAGGATATACCCCCCAAAAGTGCAGAATAAAGTTTAGTACAACAAGCAGAAAATAAAAGGATCAAATGCTCATAGCAACTTAATTGGCATGGATGATCAGGCTTGTTGACACAAAAGAGACCCACAAAGATGATTAAAAAAAGAAAACAAGAAACAAGTGCAAGCTTCTGTGGGATCTTTATTTGGAATGAAGAATCTTTTGGTGCTTGAAGTTGAACACTTCATCTAGAGGAATAAGACTATTGATGCTTGGATGTTGGTTGCCATGGGGGGCAGAGAGATTAATGATACTTAATTTTCTAAGAGAATTTGCTTGTAGCTATTCCGATGGTGTTGATTTGAAACAATTCAAAGGGTCATTGACTGTTTCAGGTTTGGCTGTTGTGGACTTTAAATAGTCACAGAAAGGGCTAGTAGAAGACAGACTTTCCAGACTGGAAATCTTTTGACAGGTTGATTCATTATTTCATGTGGTAATGAAGAGAAAATAAAAGGAGATTACGGATAAAGTCTTTATTACAGTTTGCACAAGAACGAGGAACAGGACAAATGGAACAAGCATGGTCTCCGCCGCAGACATTACAGACATACATTTGGCTAACGCAGCCAAAATTGTTGAAACTGTTGCATACTTGTCTTCCTGAAGTGAATCTAGGATTTCGGTTCATAGAAACGTTACTGGACAGTAGGACATGAGAAGTAGAATTGACGAGTTGGGTTAAAGAACAGGATTGAACAAAGGGCATGAAGAAGATCAAGAGCAACCCAAAAAGACCCTATTATATAGCTCTAAAGTAAGGGCATTGGTTCCATTGGGTGACTTGAGTGAAGCATTTAGCTAAAAAAAGGAAAGAGGCGAAAAAGCGAAAAGTGACAGGTCCACTTTTATGGAGCGATAGTCATATAGTTTGATACGCCTTGAGGGGTATGTGGAACATATTATTTTCATAAGTCTTCTGAAGATGATGCAAAATTCAGCCAATGTATGCAATTCGAGCTGGAGTTGCTTAGATTAATGGTTATGTGTCTGCAGTCAAGGTTGCGATAGGATTCTTTCATAGGAACAGAGGTAAACAGGGAAGAAACATCAATGTCAGCACCTGCTAAGATCTGAGAGATGAGGGGAAACTGGTGGAGGATCCATGGTGACTGTTTGGGGAGGGGCTGGAAGGAGCGCCGCGGTGGAAGGAGTACATGTCGGGAGCTGATGCTGTGGAATTGGGAAGAGGATGGGGCAAGAGATGGGACCGTTTGCCGAGGCAGCCTCGTGCTTAGGCCAGCTCCATAGATTAGCAGTAGAAGGTAGATTAGCAGAGGAAGAAGAAATGAAGTTTACCCGATCAGATCCAGATCCAGTCCTGTTTAATGTCCTACTCCGACCGATACTTGTCACTGAGTGATGATTACTAACTGCAGCCTATGCCAGTGACACATCACTTCAGTGGAACTTCACAGTGGAAAACTGCCATCTTCAACCTTAAGACATGGGGCACTTCACTGGCCATTGCCTGAACCTTCTTCATAGGATGGACACCAAAAATTAACTGCCACAATCTCCCTGCCGGACTGCGATGCACCTCACTGACCTCTACCTGTCTCAACTTTCAATTGCCAACTAAGGATGGAACCCCCCCAAGTGAACCTGGTTTCTGCCAAGGTTGTTTTTCTCCATTAACTACATCTTGTGGAGTTTTGTGTTCCTTGTCATAGTAATTTGATTTGCTCTCTGGGGCCATAATCTAAATGTGCATTTTTCGTCAAACCGCACAATGAAGACATTACAGATTCAATTTCTGTAACAGACACATTTTCTGTAAAGCTGCTTTGAAATTATGTGTGTTGTAAAAAGCACTATACAAATAAAAATTACCTGACTTGACTTGAATTGAGGTAAGGGTGCAGTACAATTTACAGAGGAAGCCTCACGCTTGGGCCTACTCCATAGACAGGTAAGTTAGTAATAGAAAAAGGAATGGAGTGAAGGAGTGGGACCATTTGCAGAGGCAGCCTCATGCTTGGGTCTGCTCTGTAGATAGATGAGTTAGATTGAAGCATGGGAGCTAGAGGAAGAAAATAAAATTATGGAACAGGGGAAGAAGATTATGTGTCGAGCGTCTGTTCAGAAGGGGGGAGGGGAGGGGGAATGATTTCCTTCAGCCACGATAGTCTGCGACCAGGAAGAAAGGCGGATGAGGAAGTGCTGGCAACTTAAGCAGAAGAAGAGAGCTGCGTAATGCATTTCCCGGTTCGCTTCAGGCCCCTTTGGAAGGTTTTCGGAGGGGCTTTGAAAAACCTGATTGATATTAACGGGGCATGTAGAGGTCATAGAGTTGCACTATGGTGGTTCTTTGTGAGAAATCTATGCTAGAATTAGAAAGGGCTTGACAAAAGGCGTTAATGGACCATTTTGTAATTGGGGGAAATGAAGAGCTTGCATCTTTAGGAGATGAAGTCTGAGAGGTGGGCGTATGCATAATGGAAAAACGTTAGGATGGCCCTGAAGGAGGAGGAAAGAGCGGTCATGTTGAGCGAGATTTAGTAGACTGGAATATGGTGTGATGGATTTGGCATTCTAAATGCCCAGCAGGTAAAACTTTGCCTGGTATAAAAGAGGAGGTATCCAGTCTGGTTTGAGAAGGATAAGTGGGTGTCTCCGGAGCATTGGAGAGTTCATCGTCCGAGGGAAAGAGCATGATTTCCTGGATGTCAGACATGAAGTCGGTTTGGGCTGGACCAAATGGTAGGAGAACTGACCCTGGGACGAAGAAAATGCTTTTATACTCTGATAGTTAGACCCCTTTTAGGGATCAAGTGGTGAGCCTGCAAGCACTGCCCCCAGAGGAGGCAGACCCAGCCTTATCGTAGCTGTGTCCGTTGCATGCTTTGCTTAGATTGCACGCACACCTTTAGATGCTCTGAGCAGCTCTTTGGTTGCTTTGGTGGTCAGCGGAAAGGGAACGCTGTTTTCAAACAGAGGCTTGCCTACTGGATCGTGGACACCATTGCATTGGCCTACCAGACCTTGCGGGTTTGAGCACACTCTACAAGGAGTGTGGCAACCTCATGGGCACTGGCCAATGGCACCTCTCTAGCAGACATCTGCAGTGCAGCGGGCTGGGCAACACCCAATACCTTCATGAGATTTTACAATATCCAGATGATCCGGTTTCATACTATGCTCTTTCAGGTATGAACAGGTAAGTTTTGTAATGCGGGGCAGCTGGCCGGTTGTACTGCTTGCGTATAGCACCTTTCCCCTCCAGGAAGTGCTCCACAAGTGTCGGTTACCCCAGTAACCTCCTGTGATGTATCTTCCGTGGCACGGTCTCCCTTCGAAATACCCACGTCTCTTTTGGGCAGAGCCCTCTCTGGGGAGAGTGAAAGAGTCACTGTGTTTGTAGAGCTCCTCCCCTTCGAAGGGCAGGACCTTCCACCACGCCCCTTACATGTGTGGCCCTGAGACCATGTGATGTATTTGCCATATGCTTACTCCCCCTCTGGGGCAGGGTGTGGTCTCTGCTGGTCTTTTACCACTGAAAGAATAGGAAAGGAAATCAATCGCCTTCCCCGGTGCATTTTATGAGCATTAAACGGCCCCAACAGAATCTAATACTCTGTGGAGAGTAAAACTTAGAGAGTGGCTGGCGCGGCCTTCTCCCACACTAGATATGTCATTACAGTGGAAACAACTTAAAATACTCCGTCATTTTGGGTCATACAGATAAGTGCAAGACATCATTAGAGACAATAAAGGGTCTACTTTTATTTGTGTACACTCACAATAACAACAAAACCTTGTGCTTTTGTAAAATAAAGAAAATAAAAAGGGTGAGCTTTCAGCAACTGAATCTCTGCAAATACTTATCACACAAACATGAAACATATGTCTAAAGAATGCTTAAGATTTGTACTTTTAAATAAAACTATTCAAATTTAAAACAAATATTCTCCTGCAATGTAACCTGTATAAAACAAAGTGATGTACCATTTTTACTGGTTCATCTAATTATAGGTAATGTGATCACACCCACCATCAGAGCGCACCATTCATACGCTAATGTGCTGAGACGATCAAGGCAAATGTACACGCCCCCGACAGTGAGAGTTGATGTAAACACAATTCTTTCACTTTACTGTGCGTTTGTAATGATACACAGGCGAGGAAACTCCTGGATAGTAAGGAAGAGTTAACATTTTCCTGTTAAGAAAATGGGGGACTCCGATGAACGTTTGCATTTTGAAGAGAGACTTGATCCAGCCGAGGATACAATTTCGGACGAGTAAGTCATTTGTTTTTCAATGGTTGACATGCTATTTTATATAAACATGTACATATTTTACTAGTGGGACTGTTTCCAGAGTTGCCAGCCAGGATTCAGAGTATTGACATTTGAAATATGTTCTAATAAGCAAGTTTTAGTTACATTTAAATGCTGTTTCAGCTAAAGCAGGTTTTTAAATTGTATGCTGTATGATATAAATATGATATGTAATATGATATAAAAATAATATGAATGTTTAGATTGTATTTTATCTAGTGTTTATGCTGCCTCATTTTCATCAACAAAGCTTGTGCTTGCAGATATGTGTTCAGGTTAAATGAGTAAAATGCACTTTAAATATGCCCATATTAGAAAATAACCATCTTATAATGATTTCTGAAGGATCATGTGACATTGAAGACTGCAGTAATGATGCTGAAAATTCGGCTTTGATCACAAATTGCATTTTACAATATATTCAAATAGAAAACTGTTCTATTAAATTGTAAAAATAGTTCAAAATATCACTGTTTTTACTGTATTTTGTTTGTTTGACTTTATTGTCTGTTCAGATTAACTGGACAGAAATTCATCTTTGACACTGGTATCAAGACATAAAAACATAAATGATTGAGCACTCATACATGAATAAAACAAATTAACAGAACATGTACATGTTCACACACCTAATGTCACCGCCAATGGGACAAATTATCTTTTGTAAATGTTCCTTTTGGCAAACGGTATACGTAGCCTCCACCCCGAAGGAAGGACCTCAAAGAAGGAGTAGAGGGGTGAGTCTGATCTGAATATACTGCTAGCGCCCTTTGCTCCATGAAATGTGAAAACAGCTCTTGCAATGTACTCTGTTTTATTTGCCTCATTAATTACTTGTGTTAATTTGTTCTTCTGTCTCATTGTTAAGTTTCTGTACCATGATACAATATTATAAGTTAAAACACTTTCGATCATAGATCTATAAACAATAGTTAAGATCCTCCTATCAATGCCAACATTTCTAAGCTTCCTAAGTAGACTCAAACGCTGTCTAGTTTTCTTATGTGTATGGTCCACATTCTCCTGAAACAAAAGTTTGTCATCAATGATTGTACCTAGATATTTAAAATTTGAGACTTGCTTTATCTTTATGCCCTTTATAATAACTTTTTCATATGAGGGGCCAGCTATACCTTTCCTATTTTGATTCTCTATGTTCAACCGTAGATGACTGTTGTCAAACCATTGTACAAGATTTCCAATATACTCAAAACAGGTAGAACAATTCTTATCTGTTTGGCAAGAAAATAAAACCAAATCATCTGCGTATTTGATCAGGGTGAGATCATCCTTATTACACCGAAGCTCATTAGTATAGACAGAGAAAAGTAGAGGAGATATTACGCAAACCTGTGGTAACCCTGTGTTTAAAACTATAGAATCAGAAAAAATTCCATTGACACAGACTCGTTGGTGCCTATTACTTAAGAATTTCTCAATCAAATTTTGGATCAAATAAATGCAGTCTTGGTGAGCAGAAGATACTTCTATTAAATGGTAGTGTAGGTCTAAAATTAAGTAAAGTCTTTATGTAAAGAAAATTTATCTGATTACTTATTTTAACTTTAAACTTGATTTTGATCATTAAGTCTCCTCACATTCATTCTCTTTCTGTCACATTCCTCATTGATAGGCCCAGGGGAGGGGTATTTTGTGTGAATCACCTCAATATTCATGATAGTTCACACCTCCTCACATATGACCTTTCTAACACTAAAAGTGTCTTACAAAAGTTAAATTACTATATTGTTTTGTATGAATGATTGATCAGGATGGTTTTCACATCATTTTGCAGCAAAAACTCTAGGTTACAAGATCCAATTCTCAAAAGGCTTGTGGACTAATGTTTAGTATGGCCTTATTTCAATGACTTAAAATTTAAAAAATGTAATTTTTTTTCAAAAACCATGCATAAACGTTATGTTCTCAAAAATACAAACATGTACACACATTTTGCTCACATATTATTGTAGCCTGGTTTGTGCTAAATACAGTGATATCAGACTTTAGCCATTAATGTGTTTTTAAGCAACTGAAAAAAGCACAAATGTCAAAGCATGTCAAAACTTCTCCAGGGCCCAAACCACCCTCAGACCCCAGATGGTTAAACTGTAAGTGCTAATACCTGCATATACCCTGTTACCAGTGGCCCAAAAATGTCTGAAGGTTGGTTTACAAATATATTCATATATAGTATATCCTATGGTATATCCATAAAGCCACCAAACGTAATATACAGTATATGAAATGCAAATATAATATTAACGGCCGCATTCCAGTCAACATAATCACACAAATAAATTGACATGTTGTTTCCGAAGTTCATTTACCCTAAAATGAACCTTTTTCTTCCAAATTACTGAAAAGTTAATCCCCTATCTCTGGAATTACTCACAAGCAGAATTTCCCTCATCAGACATTTTTGCGTCAATTCAGATTATCTTTCCCCGTGGTGCTGCTGGTAGCACATTGTGTGAGCAATCATCCAGACATGGCTTCTGGTCCCATGGAAACCAGGAAGTACTTGTGTCCCCCCATAAACAATGGTGTGTGATTCTGTGGTTGCATTTCAGCTCATCAGCACTTTTAGCTTCGTCCACTGCAAATGTTCGAATTTCAGTAATTGCAGACTTATTTCAACAGCAGCAATTTCAACTTACTGTCGTTGAATTCACAGTGAGATCATGCTGTCCCAGTAACTGACAAAAAAGCTAAATGTTATTCTAAAATATGTTTTTAGCCCACATGTCTACCATCTGTTCACTTTCATGCCATCTTTTCTCACGGTAAATGATTTTGGAGAGCTCATACGAGTACTGAACACAAGGCTTTCTCAAACACTGCTCTGAAATTTCTCTCCAGGATACTTCAACATGAACAGGGACAATTGCACTTTCAGTTCTCTTGGAATTTATTAAAGCAATTAAAAGGGAATGCCAGAAACAAACTAATTGGGCAAATATTGCTGGGTTTATATCAAAAAGTTTTATGTTTGCACTTAAAAAACTCCTGAATAGAAATGCTCGATATGCGCATAAACTCTAAAAATCATAAAATATGTGCATAAACGCTCTAAAATCGCTTTAAGGTTTAAGTGCAAGGCAGAGGTGGATTTTCTGTTTCTGAGTTTCACATAATGTAAATGTGCATTCAAAGTGATGGAAATGCAAAACAATTACAGTTTCTTTTGTTTTGACCATTTGTTCACATGAATGACCATTTGTTCACATGAATGTCTGTTCTTGGTACACAATTCTTAGAACCTAGCCCAACTGGGAATGTTTAACCCACAGCTAGTTGTTAAAAGTGGGTCCTCACAATCTGGCAGAATCCTTTTAGTAGCTCCCAGGTTTTTTGGAAGCTGGTGGCATGGAGTACAGGCAGAGCAACCATTTGATTACCACAAAAAATTACTTCCACTCATCCCTACTTTTCTTTAAAAAAAAAAAAAAGTAATAGCAAAATCGAGGTTACAATGAGGCACTTCAATAGAAGTAAATGTGGCCAAATTTTGGAGGGTTTAAAGGCAGACATTTTATATAAACACATAAATTCTTCTGTTAAAACTCATCTATTATTTGAGCTGTAAATTTGTTTAAATTTAAATTTTTTTAGTAAATTTAAAGTTTGTTGACATTACATAGTCATGGCAACAAAGTTGTTAAATTGGCTATAGCTTCTCACAGAAGGTTAGTAAAGTCATGTTTGCACACATATGTTGTGTGAATGTATATTCGAAAAAGAATTTATTTTATCGTTCAAAAATTTGCCTCCATTCACATAAGTGCCTCATTTTAACCTGGATTTTTTTTTTTTAAAGATAAGGAGGGATGAGTCTAAATTAATTTTGTGGTAATCAATATTATGCCACAAATGCTGTCAATTGAGCTTAACTTGTATCGAACCCGGAATATTCATTTACTGTAAGATAATACTCATGACGTAGTGGATAGAAACGTAAAGATTTCCTTTCATTTATGTTGAATTTAATAAAAAATGCAAAACATTTGGATAGAAACCCAGCTTATGGCAATTTGATTTATCATTAGAAGATACACCGATTATGCTCATCCTTTTTTAAAAAGGCTCATCCTTTTTTCACTATAAATCTTGTCAGCAGTCACCTTGGTGATCATGATTTCAAGCTTGATTACACTTCCTATAGCACCATCTAGCTCTCTGTGTATCCGTCAAGCATTAGGAAGTTTAATCGAGTATGAAATCATGATTGTGCCTGTACAGTGATAAAGGAGTTATATTTTGGTCTGTTCTCACCCAAAACTGACTGGATCATTTCAGAAGACAATGATTAAACAACGTTTGAATGGATTCAATTCAATGAATTGAATGGATTGCTTTATTGTTGCCTTCCTCTGCTTTTAGGAGCTTCAAATGTCTTGCCACCATTCACTTGCACTGAAATGACCTACAGAGCTGAAATATATATATATATATATATATATATATATATTTTAAATAACTTTGTGTTGAGCAGAAGAAAGAAACTCATAGATATTTGGGATGGCATGAAGGTCATGAGTAAATGAGAAGAGAATTGTAATTTTTGGGTAAACTAACGCTTTAATAGTTTGTACCAAGGGGTCATGTTTTTGCTGATGAGTCAACAATGGATGAGTCTTCAATATTTTTGGTACACCTTCACGGAAAAGCGAAAGATTGCAAATTTTAAATACTTAATTGTGTTTAAGGTTATTTTGTCAACTTTTAAGAGTACACTAGCATATGGTCTCAAAAATAATAGCAGCATTGGGCAAAGATTTGTCAAATTTTCAGTTAGAATTGGAAGTTAAATGATTCAAAGTGAACTGGCCATGCCACACTATATATTGGAATGATAGGAGGAATTCAACAAAGTCTCACAACAGAGAAAATACATTTTTCCAATGCAACTTTTGTGACAAAACATTATTACATCAACATTTTATTTAATAAATGTCAATTTATTCCATAATGTCGAAAAAAAATCGAAACAGTCATTACAACAGAGTTGTTTTCAGATAACTTTATAAAATTAAATATTGACACAAAAAAACTTTCTAGGGAATTTAATAAAAAAATTAATAAAAAAAAATTTAGGTAGCATTTCAGACATAATTAATATCATCTGATGTTGCTGGAAATAGGCTTACCCCATATATTGTGTGAATGATTCAATTAATTGAGGAAAAATAAAAAAACACTTTTAAAAACTACATTACACTTTATTTGAATGTCATTCCATTAAATTCTACTTCCTTAAATTAAAATTTTAATTACCATTCTGAATCTTATTGGCTACCTCAAATTCAATTTAAGCGCAGACTGAGTTTTGATTTCAGGTGGGCAATGGCTGCTGCTCAGTGTAAATGGAGAACTAAACTTCAGTGACATTAGGACACAGTCTGTCAGACAGCTCCACAACTGCTGCACTTCTGCAAGCAAGCTCTCAACATTTCCAGACACTTCCACAATGAGGTAGAGAGAGAGAGAGAGAGAGAGAGAGAGAGAGAGAGAGAGAGGGGGTTTGGGTTCATCAAGTATAAGTGTGTGGGAGATTAAAAACAAGTCGCAGCAGAAGTCTGTTGAGGAAGATCTCCAGGGACAAGAGAGAATGAGAGAGAGAGAATGGAGGAAGTGAGGATAGAGAAAGGAAACCATGCAGAGGAAGAGAACACTGCACCTTTACCAGTCAAATGAGCATCAGGAGCTGTCAGAATAATGCTGCTCAGAGAGACAGAGAGAGAGAAAGAAAATGTATCACTGAGACATTGTGGTACAATAGGATGGCAATGGGAAATATGGAACATATAGTCAAGAAAAGATGTCAGGAAACGGTATATCACTTCACAATCTGACTGCCAGAAAAGTGTACTTTGAGCAAAACAATATTTTTATGACCCAAAAGATACAAAGAAAAATCTTGATTTTGTGCGGAGTGATACCAATAATAATATTGAGAAGTAGAAGAAAACAGTTAATTTAGTTTAGTTAATGATTATGTGTGTATGACATATTGATATGATTATTGGTCTTGACTTGAACTGTTACAATGCTGCTGCTGCTGTAAAGCAAGTATGGAGACTTGCTTATGCTAGAACACACACAGACATACTGATTTAAGAATGTGGACATGTTGCTGCTGCTGCTGCACAGTTAGAAAAACACAAAATTGGCTGTATTAAGCATTAATGACAATGCTGCACAATTAGACATGTAGCAGATTTAGACCTGTGGAGCTAGGGAGGAAGAGGGTTAACAGTGAAAAAAAGAGAAAAATGTAACAGTGAAACAACTTGCAAACTAAGCAAATTTAAATGTTAGGCAAAGAGAGAAGTTGCAAGTTGATTGGCTACCCAATTACACATCAAACCTGGTGTATATTTTAGGTATTATTTATTGTTTTATTGTGTCTTATGAGTGTTGTAGTGTATTGTGTGGTACTGTAGTCACTGTCCAATGTTGAGGCTGCTTGTGTCACTGGAGTCCAAGACAAATTTCCCAGAATTGGACAATAAAGTATATTCTATTCTATTCTATTCTATTCTATTCTATTCTATTCTAAAGGACATATCAGCTTATACTGTGTGAGTGACTGGCTTGACATTTCACATGTGAGTGAGCTGATTAGCCTACAGATAACAAGTTCAAAGAGCATATTAGTTTACGTCATTCAGTTACATCCCTGAACTTAATCATTAACTCAGTTCAGTTTAATTCAATTAAACTCAGTTCAATTCAATCCAACTCTACTCAGTTCAGTTCAGTTTAACTCAACTTGATTTAATTTAGCTCAGTTCATTGCTCAGTTCAGTTTGAGCGTTCAGTTCATTTCAACTCAATTTAAAAATTCAATTAAATTCAATGAAAGCTCAGTTTAGCTAAGTTCTGAGTTCAGTCCCATTCAGTTCATATTAGATGTTAGAGTTTGCCAGCAACTAACTTCATAAAAAATCTGCTTTTCAATGGTTAAATGATTGCATGCCATTTGTCTTAAATTTGTCTGAACATGCGTTTCATTATTAGTGCATTGATCCAGTCATAGTCTTTTTAAGCTTTTCATGATGAATGATGACACACCGCAGCTGTGGCGGATTTTGCTTGTGTCTAAAAAAAGGCCTAAAGTGACGGATAAGATTAGGTGGGATGTGTAAAATCAGGGGCCCTAATGCCAGCTGCCCACTGAGGAGCCTGAATATTAAAAAAGCTGCCCTTAAAGTCATCTTACAGAATGACAGAAGTGACAAGTGGGAGAAAACAGAAGCAGAGATGAGCTTATTTTGAATATTATCATGGTTATTGCTATTGGAGGACTACTCGTATGAAAGAAAAATCACAGATGAGATCTGTTTACAGTAACATATCAATTGGAGATAGACATAGCTCAACAATGACTAACACTATGCTCAGATATAGTTCTAAAGTTTTCTGTCAAAAGGCAGAGATCACAAAATGAGTTTAAAACTTTTGTCATCTAATACATCCAAGAGCAAAATTCTAATTCAAATTGTTTTATTGGCATGACAACAAGTAAGTACATATTGCCAAATCATTACAAGAAAAACAAACAAGTGAATACAGTAAAATGGACATTAACAATAAAACAAAACTAGACAAGAAACAATAAAGGAAACAAAGACATGTAATTGTGCTTGCCATATACAGTAAAATTTAAATAAATAAAATTATAATAAATAATTAACAGTAGTTAAACTTAAAAAACAGGTGCTGTATGTGTGTTCATTTCATAGTTTGTGGCATTTGTTTATGTGATTGGCCACTAAGGCTGAAGTGGGTCCTTTGCCAAGTAAGATTTTCAGATTGTCATTTTCACTGAGGGAATGAAACTCTGGTATAAGTTGCTGTAATTTCATATATAATGAAAGTGGGTGTGAGTAATTTTCGCAGTGATTGAGGAAGTGTACTTCTGTCTCTACTTCACCTGATGTACAATGGACACATGTTCGATCATTTTCTGTTGTCATGTCTTTTTATGCCTTTCTATTTCAAGGGCCATTTGGTGGTTACTTAGTCTGTATTTGGTTAATAGTTGTCTATATTTGGTATTTCTGACCAAGAACAGATATTCAGCAAGTCTATACCCTCTGTTGAGTTGAAGGTAATGTTGTAGGTGACTTTGCGTTTTTGTTTGTTCCTCCAATGTTCCATATATATATATATATATATATATATATATATATATATATATATATATATCAGTTTGTAGATTCATTATTTCTTTTATTCTTATTAGTTGTTTTGCATTGAATTTGGGTGCTTTGTTTGTGAGTTGTGAGACTAATAGGCAGAGAGGACTTTGTGGATTGAGTTCTTGTGTTTTCAGTATAATGAAGAGTCTCTTTAGAACTAGAGTTTAAGTGAATCCAAAACTTTAACATTCTTTTTTAATATTTAAGTTGAGAGGTAGATGGCCGAGTTCTGCTCTACATGCATTATTGGGTTTCTTTCTGTGGACATGAAGGACACTTCTACATGTAAACCTTCTATCGGATGCTTGTCCCAAGAATTATGGCTGTAATTACTTAATGGAAACCAGACTTAATTTCCACATAAAGCAATGGGGAGTATGACACTATCAAATATCTTTGTCCAAATTCTGATAGGAATGTTTATTTTGAATAATTTCATTTTTATGGCATGCATTGCTCTACGGGCTTTTAATTGCCGAATTAAAATTTCCAGAGGGGGTTAAGATAAGTCCTAGGTAAGTATACTGTGAGGTATGTTGAAGTGTGGTATCATTTAAAGTACATTTGTATTTTTGTCACAAATTTCTTTTTTTTTTTTCCTAAAATATCATAATTTTAGTTATAACAAAATTCTCTCTCTCTCTCTCTCTCTCTCTCTCCACAACAATCAAATGATGCATCACTACATCAAAGCTGAAGAGCACACAATCGTGGAAAGTGTGTCTTTATAAAAGAGTGTATGAGTAATATAACATTGCACATGGTTGGCTGCTGGTGAAGAGCTCTCAACAAGCAGAAAAATAGTTGGGCGAGGGCAATTTGAAATAGTCCTAGGGGAGATGGTGACTGTGAAGCCATTTAGATTGAGTGCTCATTCTGTTGCAGGTGTTCTGACACTTCAAAACACAAATAACGTGCAACATCATAATCCAGTTCTGTATTTTCCAGAAAATTACACTTAAGTCGCACCTTTTCAAAATCCTGTCGCTGAGAAAACCCCCCCACACAAATGGTTGTTTATACTGTAAATAATATGCAGTCCTAGCCTTTTTGGGCCCCCACAGTGTGGGGGCCCCATGGTGGATAGGAGGCCCTAAGCAACTTGCTTAGTTTGCCTATAGGGCACTGATAATATGCCCAAATCATTTATATTTGTGGACAGAGGAGTAGAAGATGTTACAAAAGAAATGTCCTCTCACATTCAACTGCTTTTATTTTCAGCAAACTTAACATGTAAATATTTGTATGAACATAAAAAGATTGAACAACTAAGACATGAACTGAACAAGTTTCACAGACATGTGACTAACAGAAATGGAATAATGTGTCCCTGAACAAAGGGGGGGGGGGGGGGGGGGGGGATGTATTCGGATGTACCGATCCTGTGCAGGTATTGTTACACGTGGTCTGCCACTACGAGGATGATCAGCTGTCCTTCCTGTCTCCCTGTAGTGCTGTCTTAGGCGTCTCACAGTATGGACATTGCAATTTATTGCCCTGGCCACATCTGCAGTCCTCATGCCTCCATGCAGAATGACTAAGGCACATGCACGCAGATGAGCAGGGACCCTGAGCATCTTTCTTTTGGTGCTTTTCAGAGTCAGTAGAAAGGTCTATTTAGTGTCCATAGTTTTTATAACTGTGACCTTAATTACATATTGTCTGTAAACTGTTAAGTGTCTTAATGACCGTTCTACAGGTGCATGTTCATTAATTGTTTATGGTTCATTGAACAAGCATGGAAAACATTGTTTAGACCTTTACAATGAAGATCTATAAAGTTATTTGGATTTTTACAAAATTATCTTGTCCTGAAAAAGGGACGTTTCTTTTTTGCTGAGTTTATATTGTATCATTGTGTATTTCTATATATACTTATATTTTCTATCCGCTTTTATTTTTATTCTATTTTTTATTACCTCTGTCTTGTTGTTGTATTGTTTGTGCACTGGAAGCTTCTGTCACCAAGACAAATTCCTTGTATATGTAAGCATACTTGGCAATAAATCTCATTCTGATTCTAGTATGTAGCTTAGATAAAGTGACCAGGGGCTGTCAAGCTCCAAAAAGGACAAAAGAACATCATAAAAGTAGTCCATATAACATGTGCACTATATTCAATATCTTCTGAAGCCATACGATATGTTTGCGTGACGAATAGACCAAAATAAATTTTCATTGAAAATGTGGTTGTAGTTGTCATTATTCAAACATAACTTTCAATATGATGTTTCAAAATGTACAAATCCAAATAAGATTTAAGAAAGAAGGTAAATGGACAGCTCATGTAAATGGTCACAGTTTGCTTTCATTATGCGGAAAAGAGCAAGGTCATCAATCTTAAAAATTTCTCCTTGAATTTCCACAGAAGTAAAGATGTCATACAGGATAGGAATGACATGAGAGTGGAGTATTTTTACTGCACACCTTTTCCAAAAATCGAATAATGGGAATGGTGTTACATCTGCGTAACCGTTCAAATGACATCACAAAACAGAATATGAGTTTAATTTACAGTATGAGTCAATGTGCTGTGAATATAGCCACTGCCAGTGTGAACAGACTGCATGTGTGTGTGTGTGTGTGTGTGTTCTCCCAGGAGGCTCTCTACCACACTTTTCACACCCCCACAGCCCTAGATGCTTGCAGCCACTGCAGTGTTTCTGTCAAACTACCACCAGGCAACAAACCTTTTCTGTACATGCTAAAAAATAAAGTCTTTCAAAACAAGAGATAAGCAACAACAAACTACATATTCAGGCTATTTTCAGGCTATGTACTTGATTATTGGGGGTTACTGTCTGATATATTATTAGATTAACTGTATTAAATAAAAAGCTAATTTTATTAATTATTATTTATATACTCTACATATTATACTCATGCCAAGGTTTGTTATACACATGCTCAGGTATTGATATATGCATACGTGTCAGTTTACAAGCATCAAATGTTTAGACTGGTTTATAATATGGGCTACATTTAAAATGTCATGTGATCAAACTTACAAAAATAAAAAAAAAATACAAAAATAAATCAGATTTGGGCCACATGCAGCTGCAGTGTGAACAGTTTTTTAAGATTCAACATCTAATCACAGCAAACTATTTTAAATAGTTGCCACAATAGTACTTGACATATTTCAATGACTTCACTGATTTCCTTGGACTAAGTTTGTTGATGTTAGCAGGGCAAATCGTTTTACAGTTGCTAGATGGAGAAAACATAAGGTAAGTGTCCTGTCTTGCAAATTGCACCATTAAACTTCCAAGTTTTATAATGTATATCCATAAGCAACTATTGAACAACTAAACATAAGGTATCTTGAATTATGTCATGATATAGTTTCTATAAGTAGAAAATCTGTGATTTACAAAACAACATAATTGCTTTTGATGACTATTTATTTACTGGCCCGTTTTAGCAAATCCCCATCAGCTAAAGTGGGCCACTTTATAAACTGACTTAAAGGTGATGTTTTGATGGTTCCTTGTATTACAACTGCTCAAATAAAATAGAAAGAGTCTAATTTAGAGTTTGGATATGTTATTTTGTTATTGTTTGAAAGGTACCCATAAATGTGCTCAAATACACACAACCACCTAACTCACATTCTCACAAACACTCATTCCTATGTTATTACAAATGCTACGAGTAACAAAATGCATTTACAAAATAAAATTACAATCACAACTGCTTATCAGCAATGCTGTATACATAGTCTTTAAAAAACAACACAGTGTACGGTCTTAAAAGCCCACATGCACCTACAAATTTACCTCAAACTCTATGAGCTCAGCCTTCCCCGCTACACACATATATTTGTAATGCCATAATACATTTACTGGAATGCAATACTATTAATACAATTCAAAATTACTGTAGCCTACAGTATATAATAAATTAAAAGAACAGTTCTTTGATCACATTGATGGCTTGAGCTGTACAGATTCACTGGCTCATTTTACATGAACAAATTAATTATGACATAGAGGTGGACTTTTGACATTTAAATAGTTCTTGGGCTTAAACAGTTGTTTTATGTTACATAGTTTCAACATAAAATTATATAAGAGACCTGAATTAACAAAAAGAATGCAGTCTGGTATAATTTGCATAGACATTAATGCTGTTGATTTACAGCTAGATGATTTACCAAAAAGTGCCCCACTTCAGCTGACATCACCCCCACCATGGTACTTCAAGATACTTCAAAGAATACAAAAATATCGGTAGGCTATATCAAATAGTAGCCTACTCATCTATCTTCGACGAATACCATGGCATTACCATGAAAAATGTCCAAAAACAACCATGGTACTTTTTTGGGTAATCTTTTAAAGTGTAATAAGATGTGTAAGAAAGATTCTTCATGCATGAATTATTTACCTTCTCCGTTAATAGATCTTCATCTTCTTGTCATCAGGTTGAATTGAGACTCACGCGCGTATGTTCCTTTCAGGAGCACCGGGAGCATGTGTGATATGATGTGTTTAATATCATGAGATATGATGTGTTTGATATGATCCTTCGTGCTCATCACATTGTGATTCATGAACACTGAACACGCCTTGCGCTGTCTTCACGCGCAACTTTCCCCACACGACACAAACTAATAATTTGTAATGTGGGCAGATAAGAACTGAAAATAATGATTTTAGCCATGTAAACGAACAACAATATAGCATAAATTCGAATGAAACAAAATAAAACTAATCGAATATATAATGTAAAATAATAATAATAAATACTTTATCTGACCGCATCAGTAATTTCCTTTTTTGCCTTAGGCTGTCAAATAATATGATACTGATATGAAAATTAATTTAAACACATACATACTCTGTAATATGTTTAATGGCCGCCAAAAATGTGACAGAATTGTAAAGTGAACGTGCTAAAGGCTCAGCATATACTAGAGCTCTTGCGTTTCCCTCAAAATCCGCTAGATGTCACTAAAGGAAAGCACTCGAGAGACAGACAGATTGTGCAATCAGACACAATTACTTGCTGGACGGATAACATGTGAAAAAGAATGAAAAAATACTACAATAAATAAAGTAAAAAAGTTAACTGCTTAACCTTAACATATACGATAAAAAAGGGATGATTTTACCCTATAATTAATCTTGAAAATGCATATTATGTTTAACGAGAATACATGTACTTTTACGATTCAAATTACGGTAAAAAAAAACAAAACAATAATCAGAGGTTCCCAGAATTACATGCGTGCCACATCACATTTCACTATATTTTATGGACATAGCTGTTTCTTCTCATTTTTTATGTTATATTTGATGTAGTTTATTGCATTATTTTTGTGTCACACGTGTTACATTGATAGTGTATGTGTGAGTAGCATTATATGCACCATCCTATGTGTATTAGTAATTGCTCTTTGAAGGGGCACACTTGATGAACTTTAAGTTTTCTTGTAGCCTAAGTAACTACAGTGTTTAACACTATATTTTGTGTCAAGTGCAAAAACAGTTGTTTATAGACCCAGAAGGTTAGTATAGTAAGTTTATATGTACAATATTATAAAATAATATAAACATTAGTGAACCGTAAATCAAACAGACATCAAAAGGACATCCCGTAATGCTTAAAACATATTTTTACAATGAATTTATGGTAACCACCGCTGCTGGTATTTTACTGTTTACCAGATTTTATTTTTTATTTTTTTAAGTGAACATTATACCTAACCCAAACAGAATACTTTTCACATTACTGGGGGAAAAATAATTTGGTTACAGTTTACAATAAGGTTCCATTTGTTAACATTAAAAACACTTATTAACATTAACAATGAACTAACGGTTACAGCTTTTATTAATCTTATTTAATTTAATTTCAACATATACTAATACATTTTTTAAATCAAAAGTTGTATTTTTTAACATTAATGCATTACTGTGGAAGTTCAACCTGCCTCAGGCGCTGCTGATACAGTTCTACTCAGCGGTCATTGAGTCTGTCCACTGCACTTCAATAACTCTCTGGTTTGGTTCAGGTTCGAAATCGGATATCAGAAGACTACAAAGCACAGTTCAGACTGCTAAGAACTGTACACTTCCAGAGTAAAGAAAAAGGCTGGAAAAATTCACTTTGGTCCCCACTCACAGTGCCCACTACCTTTTTGAACTGATTCCTTCTGGCCAATGCAACAGAGCTCGGAGCACCAGAAAATTTAAGGCACAAGAACAGTTTTTTTCCCTCAGGCTATCCATCTCATGAACAGTTAAAACAACCCCATTGTGTAAAAGTTATGTGCAATACACAGTTTAGTCTTTTTATATTTATCCAACACATCCTACCTCTTTTGCCATTACATTCCCTTGCAGTGGCAAACAAAAGTTTGGGCACAAAGTTTGAATAGTTATGTTAGTAGAAGATGAACTGATCTCCAAAAGGCATAAAGTTAAAGATACATTTTTTTTTTTTTAAAATTTTAAGCAATATTAGTGCATTATTTTTATTTTGTACAATATTAGAGTGAACAAAGGAAGGAGCACCATGCAAAAGTTTGGGCACCCCAAGAGATTTGAGCTCTCATTTAAGTTTTACATTTAAGCATTTGGCAGATGCTTTTATCCAAAGCGACTTACAGAGCCCTTATGACAGGGACAATCCCGCCGGAGCAACCTGGAGTTAAGTGCCTTGCTCAAGGACACAATGGTGGTGGCTGTGGGATTTGAACCAGCGACCTTCTGATTAGCAGCCCTGTGCTCTAGCCACTACGCCACCACCACCAAGGCCAAGGTCCTCAAATCTTGTCCCAACAATCAGCAGCCATAGGCTCCTCTAAGCAGCTGCCTAGCACTATGAAAATGTATATAATTAATGCCCACAATGCAGGAGAAGTCAATAAGAAGATAGCAAAGTGTTTTCAGGTAGCCAATTCCTCAGTTCGTAATGCAATTAAGAAATGGCAGTTAACAGGAATGGTGGAGGTCAATTTGAGGTCTGGAAGACAAAGAAAACTTTCAGAGAGAACTGCCCATAGGATTGCTAGAAAGGCAAATCAAAACCCCTGTTTGACTGCAAAAGACCTTAAGGAAGATTTAGCAGACTCCCCGTGTGTCACTCACTTCAACGTTGTGTCGAAGAAGCGACACTAGGGGTCTCTCTTGAGCGCCGAATATGCCTCTGATCGATGAAAAAAGGCCAATGAGAAGATGGCAGGCAGTATTTGCATACCCCGCCCCCGGACATATGGGTATAAAAGCGGGGAAATACGTCAAGTTCATTCAGAAATTTTCTTCGGAACCAATGGTCGTGTATGCAGTCAGCTGTGATTCACACACCTGTTCCTGCCTTTGTTCCTCTGATGCTCTGCCTGCTGTCGGATCTACGGTGCACTTCAGCGGCTTTGCTCCTTCTCTGCACAGCAGTGCAGCTTGCCCCTGGGTGCTTTGACAGCGCAGAAAGCTTAAAAGAGTTTATTTAAAAGAGTGATTTTCTCTATAAAAGAGTATTTTCCTCTAAAAGAGCATTTATACAGTGGCGTTGAACGTCCTTTTCAGGACGCGTCTTTATAAAGATGCCATTCTGCTCCTGTGTAGTTCCTGGATGCGGTATAGTGCTCTCCGCTTCTTACGGCCACAGGCGTTGTCTCGTGTGTCAGGGCAGCAATCAAACCGTGGCAGCGTTTGTGGATGGTTCATGCTCTCACTGCAAGGGCATGACCATGGCAACGTTGCGGTCACGGCTTTCAACTGAAAGCACACCACTCCAGCCGCCCCCCGCATTGCTCCTTTTTCCCATGGGATTGAGGACGATGCGGCTGGCACTGGAGGTGATCTGTGGATGGCAGCGGGTGCAGCTCCGCCGTGTGCGCCCCCTCGGACCACCCGCCCCCCAGCACGCTCATTGACTCCCGTCCGTGCTCGAGGCAACAGTGGCTCGCCTCACGGCCAGCATGCCTATCCTCTTGAGCTCGAGGTCCGCCTCAACCCAGGCCCAGATCTCAGCCCTCGCATTGAGCACACTGCAGGAAGCAGACGCCCCCCATCTCACGGACCCCCTTGAAGACCCACAAGGCCCCCAGGCGCTCCTGAGATGCTTGACTCAGGGACCAAGACGTTAGCTTGCAGCAGGTGTCCCGACGCGTCTTGGTCACAACCGACGCCTCCAGATTGGGTTGGGACGTCATTTGTAACAGGCACGCAGTGGCAGGCCGTTGGAAAGGGGCCCCACTGTGCTGGCACATCAACTACCTGGAGTTGTTGACAGTTTTCTTTGCCCTGCGGAAGTTTCTCTCGTTACTTTGAGACAAACATGTCCTGATCAGGTCAGACAGCACCACCGCGGTAGCGTACATAAATCGCCAAGGCGACGTACGCTCCTGCCACATGTCACGACTTGCCTGTCATCTCCTCCTTTGGAGCCAGCAGCGACTCAGCCACTCACATCCCCGGCAACCTCAATGTGGTAGTGGAAGCGCTGTCACAACCCTTGTGGGCACTGGCAAGAGGTACCTCCCTAGCAGACATATGTAGAGCAGTGGGTTGGGCAACACCTAATACCTTTGCAAGACTTTACAATCTCAGGGTTGAGTCAGTATCGTCCCGTGTTTTCTCAGGTCCGAGCTGGTAGAACTCGGTAACACGCTGATGGAACCCTTGCACCTGGCGCCCTTTCCCTCGGCCGAGGTAAAACTGTGTGCTTTCTCTCCCAGGAGATCCCACCCATCCGGATCCCTGGATGATTCCTCCCTAGCCCTTTGGGTCCACTGCGAGTACTTAATCTACCCTGTACTGGAATAGGTGCTACACAGGTCAGGACTCCTACATGGACTCCCCCCTGTGTGTATTTTCCGTGGTACGGTCACCTTACGAAGTAGACCCACATCTCCCTTAGGTAGCCCCAGCTGCCCTGAATGTTGCTCACCATGTTGTAGCAACTCCCCCCTCATTGAGGCTGGATCTACCACTGCGCCACGTTCCACATGTCACCTAAAAACCCATGTGATGTATTCGCCACCTTTACCTCCCCCTTTCAGGCAGGTGTGGCCTCTGCAGGATCTTTTCCCCTTGAAAGAATAGGAAACTGGGTAAGACCCCTTCCCTCGATGCGTGTAAGGGCCCCAGCTGTTCTTGCTCTATGCGGAGAAACATAGAGAGAATAGAGGCCCAGCCAGGCTCGGCCCGTTCCCAGGTTGGCAAGCATCACCTTGTTCCCTTGTCTAGGGTAACCAGAAGGATTCCGATGACTTTTTGGGGGGAGCATTGGGGAAGGGTTCATGCAGTCTGACATAGCTGGTCGCCTTTGCACATAAAATACCTGCCTGCTCCTGTGTCAGCAGTACATGTACCCGGCTCAGTGCATGGCATGATTTAAATTGGACCCCTAGTGTCGCTTCTTCGACACAACGTCGAAGTGAGTGACAGACGGTGAACGTCTACTTTTACGTATGTAACCTCTGATGGAGGGAACGAGATGTATTACCCATGTGTCTGGGGGCGGGGTATGCAAATACTGTCTGCCAACTTCTCAATGGCCTTTTTTCATAGATCAGAGGCATATTCGGTGCTCAAGAGAGACCCCTAGTGTCACTTCTTCGACACACGTCTCGTTCCCTCCATCAGGGAACGGAGGTTACATACGTAACCTAGACGTTCTACTTTGCAGCAACACCTGCACAAATATGACCTTCATGAAAGAGTCATGAGAAGAAAACCTTTCCTGCATCCTCACCACAAATTTCAGCATCAGAAGTTTGCAAATGAGCATCTAAACAAGCCTGATGCATTTTAGTAACAAGTCCTGCAGACTGATGAAGTTAAAATATAACTTCATGGTTAAATATACTTTATTTTCTATTCAATATTTATTTTATTCTATTTGTATTATTATTTTTTTTTTATCATTTTGTTTATTTTTATCTCTGTCTTTTTGCTGTATTGTATTGTTTGTGCACTCCTGTCAAAAAGACAAATTCCTTGTGTGTGTAAGCATACCTGGAAATAAAGCTGATTCTGATTCTATAAACTAACATGAAGTAAAAATGAACAATTGTATTTTTTAACTAACATTAACAAAGATGAATAAATGCTGTAAAAATATACTGTTCATTATTTATTCATTAATTAATGGTTCCTTACAGTAAAGTGTTATCAAGTATTTTATTTATGTAAGGATGTGTAATTTTATAAATGAGGACATCCCAAAATGTCTCCAAAATGAGGTTTAGCCTGATTTTGCTCACTTCTGTGAACAAATTTGTCCCCATACTACAGCTTTATGTAAGTTAGTACACAGCACTTTCCTCACACATAAAACTCAGCTAGTAGCATCCAAGGAATAAATCATCCAACTTGTCTATATCATCAGTGCCATTTTCAGTGTTCAATCTCCCCTCCCCTTTTTAAAGAACTCTCTGCTTCAGCAGCAAGCAGTTAAATAAATAAATGCATAACAATCTCCATACGCTCCAGTGCCCTTATCCTCGGCAGTAATTAGTGCCGAAAGCTGACTGCTGTGCCTCTGGCTCTCTACATGCCTCAATAAGGTAGATGTTTTCCCCTTCACCGGAGAGCTGAGGAGAGGACCACTCCACAGTCAAAGCAAGAAGGAGAGAAAGAGATACATCTCTTCAACAACAGGCATGGGACAACTTATTAAAGCATATAAAGCCAGGGCTAATATAGAACAGGCTAGGCTCGGGGTAGAGTGATACTGTACTGTAGGGCCTCATGTGTTCATGCACACACTGTCATCAGAGTTCATTTACAATGTGCAGCCAAACTCTGGAGACATGTCCTCTCAAGGCACGTTTACTGTACATATCACAGGATCATAAGCTGTGCAATCTATTTTTGTCTTTTGTAAACTTTGTGCTTTATAACACATTTAAGATTAAGGTTTAAAAATCCCCAAATGACTTTGATTATTTTTGTCTTCCTTACATTAAAGACACACACCAGGACAGATGAGCACTGGCACAATAAACTTGATGTAGTCACATGTATTTCTTATCGCCTACAAATGCTTAGTGATTGGATCACAAGTGTTGGGCATGGTTTCCACGTGTATTTATCGCTGCCCATTTGTGATCATCTGAGATATATGTTAACACCAGGTGTAAAAAGAATGAGAGGGCTGCTTTTGTTTGTCATTAAGATGTTGTGGTTGTCCACATCCTCTAAATTACCTTGATTGCCCCCATAGGATCACCACTGTTACGCTATATCGTGCACCAAACCAGATTCAGAATGAATAAGGACTCAGGGACTCATATGCTGCTGAAAGTGACAAAAATGCTTAACATATTAAAATTGGGGGATCAAAAAAAAAAATGCTGAATGCTATAAATTCTGTAATGTTAACTAAAATGCCCTCATCTGTCTTTGTCAAATGCTTCAGATTTCCACATGAAAATTCCTCCTGAGGATTCAGAAGGTCGAAACTTCCAAATGATGGAGAGAATTGGATGCAGGCTCTTTGTCCCATCAACTGCACAGTGATGAATGCATGATTCAGTGTCTCTGGACGCCTGCAGGAAGTGACACTTTGTCAGCAATGGCCTGACAGTGACCCCATCCGCCTGCTGAATCATCAGTGAGACAGAGAGAGCGCGCGAGAGAGAGACAGACAGACAGAGAGAGAGAGAGAGAAAAAGAGAGATTTTAAACAGTAATTTAAAGGGGTCATAACATGTGCAATCAAATTGTCCTTGACCTTTTGACATTGTACTATTAAATATATACAGATCTGAAAACATCCTTATTAATAGAAAAAGAGTATTTATATTAACCAGGCTCTAGAAACATCTCATTTGGAATGTTGAACTCCTGACGTCACAAGGACCAAATACATCTTCATATGACTGCCTCTATAGCAACACATCAACAGCTATTTTTCGTCACCGCAATGTAAAGTCTCTTCATCGTCTATGGATTGTGTTTCTTTATAGCTGTATTTGAGGGACTGCACAAAGTTAGACAATAAGAACAGTGAGTATAACTCTTACTGACTTTATAAGTGGACTTCAAGGAAGATAATATATATATAAACAAAAAAAACAAAAAAAACAAAAAAACAATATGATGTTGATCCAAGACAAGTCCTTTACCATATCACAGATATTTTTAGTTAAAAGTAATACAATTAAACATCAATTCATCATCATGAATAATATATAAAACTTGATTGACACACAATATCTCACATACCACATTATTTATAATTTTACAATTTTTAACCTTCCAGCCACCAAACTCTTATACATCCCTTCAGAATCTGTCAAAAGAAATATGTAGACCTTTACTTTTCCATGTATTGTTGTTTCTATCAAGTAATTCAACAAGCACACTTTCAGTCTTCTTGAATATATATATTGTCTCCCCAACAGCATCCCATCAATCAAGGCGTGGCAAGCTGATAGAGCGGCCACATAAACCCTGAGAGTGGCGGGGCATGTGCCTGCTGATAATTTGCCTGCAGAAATTCAGAACTGAAGCAATCTGGCAGTTAACTGGATCTGCATTATGTGCACTGCACCATCCTTCAAAGACACCCCGTTTATTGGCATAACTTCTAGTAAAGGGAGCCTTTGTGCTCAGAATGGTCTCGATGACTTCTGGCGAAAGCCCAGTGTCCCTCAGTTGGTACCCTTCAGGGGCCAAACATGAAGGTTCCACAGTTCAGGCCAGGGATGAGGTATCGTCCCCTGCGCCTGAGTCCAAAAGTCCTTCCTGTCCGGAATCGCCCGAGGCGAGCCATCGAGGAGAGACATTATTTCTGAGAACCATACCCTGTTCGGCCAACGCGGCACTATCAGTAAGAGGCAGGTCCCTTGCTGGCGAACTCTGGCCAGGACTCCTGGGAGCAGAGAAACCGGAGGAAATGCATACAGGCCCATTCTGGGCCATGTATGTGCAATTGCGTCCAGACCCAGGGGGGCTGAGTGACTCAGAGAGAAGTAGAGGGGACATTGCGCTGTCTGTTGAGAGGTGAAGAGGTCCACTTCTGCTCTGTAAAATCTCAACCAGATTTGTTCCACTACCTCGGGGTGGAGTTTCCACTCCCCCATCGGTATTTTCTGTCTGGACAGTAAATCTGCTCCCACATTCAAGCATCCAGGGATATAAGCTACTCTGATTAACAGGAACTTGCCCTGGGCCCAAAGGAGAATCTGCCATGCCAGTCTGTTCAACTGGCATGAACGTAGACCTCCTTGATGGTTTATGTAAGAGACTACCGCTGTGTTGTCCACTCGCACCAAGACATTGCAGACTCTGGAGGAAGTATTTCAGGGCCAGAAATACAGCCATCAACTCGAGACAGTTAATGTGACAATCGAGCTGATGACCCTCCCATTCCCCTTGAGCTGAACGACCAATTAAGACTGTTACCCAGCCCGTCAGGGAGGTGTCTGTCATTAGCAACCTGCGATGGCAAGACGCACCTGGAGTGGGACCCAAAGTGAAGGATCAGGGTCTGAACCACATAGAAAGGGTATGTAGCAAACGGCACGTAACCCTTATCAGCCTAAGGGATTGGCCCTTGGTTGAAATCCCCTGGCTTTGAGCCACAACTGAAACGGTCTCATGTGCAAAAAGGCCCAAAGGAATCACAGAGGATGCAGTTGCCATGAGACCTAGTAGTCGTTGATACTGATGAACAGTGCAACCTTGGCCTAGCCTGACTTTGCTCAGGGTGTTTTAAATGGACTCGATTCGAGCGGGAGACAATTGTGCCCGCATTGTGATTGAATTCCATACTATCCCAAGATAGATAGTTTTCTGAGTGGGAGAGAGAACGCTTTTCTTGGCATTGAGCCTCAACCCCAGAGAAACCAGATGAGCTAAGACGATATCCCTTCGCCCCAAAAGCAAACCTCAGGAACTTCCTGTATTGTGGCAGACTTTCTATATGAAAGCACGCGTCCATGAGATCGATCGTGACCAACCAATCATGATGTTGGATTTGAGACACGACCGTCTTGTCGGTTAGCATCTTGAACGCCCTCGGAGAGATTCAAGCCTCGAAGTCCTAAATTCGGACGCAACCCCCCATCCTTCTTGGAACCAGGAAGTATCTGCTGTAGTAGCCTGATTCTCTCTCTGGAAGCGGAACATGTTCTATGGCCCATTTGACCAAGAGATTTTGCAGTTCTTTCCACAGTAGACATGCTTGTCCCGGTTTCACGGTAGTGGGAACCACACCATTGAAATGCTGAGGACGGCAAACTAATTTAATTCTGTAGCCGTTTCTACTACTCTTAGGACCCACATAGAAATACCTGGCAGTAGTTTCCATGCTGCCAAGTTCTCTGAGATGGGTATCGATTCTGACACTTCCTGTTGAGGGGATGTCGAGTGTCCCGTGTCCTAGACTATGGCAGGAAGCAACGGAACACCCAAAATTTAGCTGGAAACCGCTAACTCCCAAAACACCAGAGGCGGCGGGAATGGAGTGGTTTCGTGGGGGTATCAGGAGGGTACAGGTGGATGTTTCACATGACCCGTCCCAAGGGGGTCTACTCCCACAAGGCTGGGTGCAAAACATTAAGGGGTTTTTTTCTTTTTAGAAAATTACTGCCCTGAGGTCTTGCTTTGGGGGCTGCTGAGGGCAATGAACCAGCCCCCAGTCTTTACGAGGAGGAGCACGATTTCTTTGCCATACTTTGTTTTTGAGCCTCCCGTCTAGAAGGACCAGGGCGGGGCTTGGTGGCCGACGGCCCCTGCCCCTGAATGCAGCGAGGAAGGAATTGCCCAAAGGCTTCTTCCTGGCTTTTTGCCTCCTGGAACCTGGTGATAACTACATTCATAGTGTCACCAAATTAGCCAGAAAGCGAAACCAGGGCATCAAGAAGTAAAACATTGTCCTTATCTCTGAGCCATAAGTGTCTCCCCATGCTGACTAAAGCAGACATAGACCGGCCAATGGCACAAGCCGTCTGTTTGGAGAGACAGATCCGTGGCTCGACGAAGCTAAGAGAAAGCTTCTTCATCGACATTGGTGCCTGTAACACTGCCATAGTGTGCAGGGCAACACCAGCCTGGCCTGCTGCCTGATAAGCCTTCCCCACAAGTGTGGAGGTGGTCCTGCACGGCTTTGTGGTGAGAGTGGGTCACTTTAGTGATGATGCCGAGCCAGGTGAGAGATAACCTGCAAGTGTCTCTTCTACCAGTGGCATCACTGAATATCCCCGTGCCACTGCACCCACGATAGTCGAATATGTCGACGTTGCGGGCACGAAGACACAGGAAGTATACGTTTTCCTCCATGAACGAGAGAGCTCATCCTGGAGGTTATCAAAGAAAGGAAGCGACTGATATAGCGTTCCCTTCCCTTTTTTAAAAATGTTTTTGACCATCAGACAGAAATCTTTCTTCTAGTTTGGAGTGTTTGGGGGTGTCTTGTTCGCGTGGCCAGTCTAACTGTGGCCTGGCCACAGCCCGAGTAACCACAGAGTAATTCCTTAGCCACTTTATTATTGTGCGTGGAATGTTCAGAGGTTCAGCATCCCCCTCGTGAACCTAAGAGGCGCCGAAGCGCGCTTCAGGCTTACAAGAAGGATCAGCTGGATCTGGGGAGATAGCGATTGATAGGGATGGACCCATCTCTCGCTCCTCAGCCAGATCTATGAGAGTGGGCGCTGGCTCTTGGAAGTAAGTGAGACGAGTGCAAAGCATTTTGACTGTAAACAGTTTGCAATGCTCGCACTT
This sequence comes from Moxostoma hubbsi, assembly GCA_032164185.1. Lineage (NCBI taxonomy): Eukaryota > Metazoa > Chordata > Actinopteri > Cypriniformes > Catostomidae > Moxostoma > Moxostoma hubbsi. The sequence goes on along the minus strand of JAVLUX010000002.1, from coordinate 62,508,567 downwards.
GCCCCTCCCCAACAGCACACAGAATGATCTGAAGACAAAAGATCTGACAATGTACCTGTGACGCAACTATTTATATCCCTGCTACAGCTGCATCCAATGATGTCACCAGCAGAGGCTATAAATTCTAATCAATTTCATTGACGTGTTGCACACATATTCCCAGCTGGTCACACCTAAAGTTGTTCCCAAAGCGCTAAATCAGCACAGCATCAAAGTGTAGCTTTTTATAGGGAACCTCCATTCCCTGATGGAGGGAACGAGACGTTGTGCCAATGTAGTGACAGTAGGGGTCGCTCTTGAGAGCCCCGAACACCTCACATTCTTTGAGAAAAGGCCTATGATAAATGGCGAGTGGAATTTGCATGCCACTCCCCCAGACATACGGGTGTAAAAGGAGCTGGAATGCCACACCATTCAGGTTTTGTACTGAGGAGCTGAGACAAGCCATTTCAGCAGCTAGTACAATGTTGTGGCAACATTTTTCTATAGGGACCCCAAGAGTCACTACATCGACACAACGTCTTATTCCCTCCATCAGGGAATGGAGGTTACAACAGTAACCATGACATTCCCCTTCTGTCACTCACTCGACATTGTGTCGATGTAGTGACTCTAGGGGTCCCTATAGAAAAATGCCACAACAGCTGAACCATGTTACGTGAACTGCTGATGCAGGTGCAAGCAGGCTGCTACGTGCATATTAGCAGGTGCATCAGACAGCACATAACCTCCCCAAACGCCCCAAATGATGTCATGTTGTTCCTTACATTCCTGAGGTGGGAAAGCGACGTAACTAGCATGGGAGTAGGCCATGCCAGCCGTGGCCTTTTCTCTCTATGTTTTCTCTCCACAGAGTATTGGATTCGGCTGGGCCATCTAACGCTATCATATGCATCGGGGAAGGTGTTGTTTTCCTTTCCTATTCTTTCAGGGGGAAAAGACACCGTGGAGACCACATCCTGCCCAAAAGGGGATGTCAACATGTGGCAATATGACACATGGGCTCAGCAGCCGCACATGGAAGAGGCGCGGTGGTAGGTCCCACCACAAAAGGGGTGGGGGGGGGGGAACTCTACAAACACAACGACCGGGGGCAGAGAGAGCTCTGCACAAGGGAGATACAGGTCTGCCGACAGGGAGATCGTACCATGGAATATACATCACAGGGGTTACCGGAGTAATCGGCACTTGTGGAGCACCTATCCCAGTACAGGACATATTAGACCCTGAAATGGGGCTAGCTGCAAACTCTAGGGAGGCTAGGGAGGAAGGACATCCAGGGTCCATGACTTTGTGAACTCGACTGCAGATGTCTGCTAGAGAGGTGCCATTGGCCAGTGCCCACAAGGACGCCACACTCCTTGTAGAGTGTGCTCTAATCAGCAAGAGGTGGGCACGACCTGGGTCTGGTAGGCCTATCCTTGAAGGGGGTCATGGGAACCTTGTGCACATAGCCCGGTCGGGGTCTCGGGATCACGTGAGAATCTGCCAGACAGAACTCCAGGCAAGAGTCACTGACAGAGAATGCTTGTAGGTACCCCATCCTCTTGATGGAAGTGAGCGTAATCAGGAGGGCCATCTTTAAGGAGAAGGCTTTCAGCTGACTGACTCTACAAATGGGGCTCTCCGAAGGCCCAAGAGGACCATGGAGAGATCCGATGAGGGGAAGAGGCATGGCCTGGGAGGATTCAGCCTCCGGGCACCTCCGAGGAACCTGATGATCAGGTCATGTTTCCATAGGGACTTACCATCCACTGCATCACGGTGTGCGGCTATAGCAGCAACGTATACCTTCAAGGTGGAGGGGACAGCCACCCCTCCAGCCTCTTTTCCAGGAAGGAAAGCACTGATCCAACTGTGCATATCTGGGGGTCTTCGGCTAGGGAAGAACACCAATTCAAGAACAAATGCCACTTAAGGCATAAAGTTGCCTGGTAGAAGGAGCCCGCGGAAGAAGGAAAGCTACAACCACAATGTTGCCAAGGTCATATTCTTGCAATGAGAACATGAACCATCCACAAATGCTGCCTCAGTGTGATCACTTCCCAGACACGTGAGGCCGCATCCAGGAATCACACAAAGACGGAAAGGCATCTTTATACAGACGTGTCTTTAAAAAGATGTTCAACATCAATGTGTGTGCTCTAATAGAGAAAATATACTCTTTAGCAGGAATATACACTCTTTTAGCACAGTCGAAGTGCCCAGGGGCAAAATCTGCAATCATCAGTCATAAGGAGAGAAAGCCGCTGGAAATGCGGCGTATATCCAACAGTATACTCTTCTTAAGAGGCAAATGGAACAGTAGTATTAATTTCACTGATAGTAGAATCACTCAGCTCCAAAGAAAAAATCTGATTTGCAGTTGCATTCCAGCTCCTTTTATACCCGTATCTCCGGGGGAGTGGTATGCAAATTCCACTCGCCAATTCTCATTGGCCTTTTTTCAAAGAATGTGAGGTGTTCGGGGCTCTCAAGAGCAACCCCTAGTGCCACTACATCGACACATTGTCGAGTGAGTGACAGAAGGGGCACACACCCATTCCTACAGCAATGGCTATTTTTGTGAATTTCTGCTAATCTCCCTTGATCTGCTGATGTCAAAATCATATAAAATCAAATCCCTTTATTGTCACTCAACCATATACACAAGTGCAACAGTGAATGAAATTCTTGGGTGCAGTTCCAAGCAACATAGCAATATGACAATTGCAGTAAACATCAGATTTACACATAACATAGTTTACACATTTTGTTACACAGCACAATATACACCTAATAATATACAATATACAGTATGAACAAAATAAGACAATGTATACAATAAAAATACACTGTATCCCCCATGTAATCAGTGTTTTATAAATTGAAGTATGAAATGTGGGTCTTGTCTATGGCTAATAAAGTGCAGTGCTGATATATGTATCGTGAGTGATCAAGGAGTTCAAAAGTCTGATTGCTTGGGGAAGAAGCTGTCATGAATTTGGCTGGTTCGGGTCCGGATGTTGCGATACCACCTGCCTGATGGAATCAGTGAGAGCAGCCCATGGCTGGAGGCTAGAGTCTCTGATGATCCTCCAAGTTTTTTCACATTCCACCTGGTAGGAGGGATGGAAGCTCACCTCACCTTTGCCGGGCTTTGTGGTTGATGGCGGTGCTGTTGCCGCACCTGGCAGTGATGCAGCCAGTCAGGATGCTCTCTACAGTGCTGGTGTAGAACTGTGTGAGGATGCGGTGGTTCATTTCAAACTTCCTCAGCCATCTCAGGAAAAACAGGCGCTGCGGAGCCTTCTTCACAACTGCCTCAGTTTGGACGGACCATGTGAGTTCCTCAGTGATGTAGATACCGAGGAACTTGAAGCTGTTAACTCTCTCCATCAGTGCTTCATTGATGGTGATGGGGCTGTGTTTTCTGTCATTTCTCCAGGTAGGAGAAAGCAGTATGTAGGGTAGATGCAATAGTGTCATCAGTGGAGCGGTTGTTGCGGTATGCAAACTGCAGTGAGTCCAGTGAGGCAGGGAGCACAGAGCAGATGTAGTCTCTGATTAGTCTCTCAAAGCATTTGCTGATGATGGGGGTCAGAGCAAGAGGACGCCAGACATTCAACCAAGTGATTTTGGATTGCTTTGGTACAGGCACAATGTTGGACGTTTTAATGGGGACCACAGACAAGGAAAAGGAAAGGTTGAAAATGTCAGTAAAAACACCAGCCAGTTGGTTCGCGCATGCTCTGATGATGTGGTCCGGAATGCCGTCTGGACCTGCGGCTTTACAGATGTTCACCCGTCTAAAGATGGGGTTACACCCACTACATAGATGGAGAGTGAACTAACCTCTATAGCTTTGGCCGCGAGAGCTCTCTCTGTGAGGGCGGTGTTTTTTCCCTCAAAATGAGCATAAAAAGTATTTAGCAGGCAGCAGGAAGAGTGGTTCGATTCGCCAAATGGTGGGCGGGGGAGGGATTTGGTCATGTGACAGCAATATAGCATATTAATAATTTTTACTAGGCTTGCTTGCATATCTCCATACTTACGCCTATTAATTATTTTCTATCTATTATTACAGACAATTTAATTTTTGAGTGCTTTTGATTCTTTTACTCATACTTCAGAGATGCAACTAACAATTATTTTAATAATCAAATAATCTATCGTTTATTAGAACAATTATTCGCCTACTTGGCGATTATTGCAAAGATAAATCATTAGCTCTTAACCGACTATTCAGCTTGTGCCCCGACTTAAACATGCTAACAACACAGAGGACAAAATCATCTTTTAAATATCCCTCTAAATGACATTCACTGAATTAAAGGAAATTAATTAATTTTTATTAAGTTTAATTCAGTAAAGTATTCACTGCAAAAAACCCATTGTTAAAGTGTTTTTGCCTTGATTTCCAATTAAAATTGTATAAAAATACTTAAAACAATATACATTTACTTCAGAAGCAACATATAAGATATTTAGACTTGCTTTAAGAGAATGTACCTTAAATATAAGTGTATTTTGCATACAAGAGTTTTTTCTCACTTGGTTATACTTCTGTGTTCACGCTTTTCATGTTTTTGTTCCCTTTGATTTCTGTGATGATATAAATTCCCTGCCAAATGCTTCTAGAGATGGTGGTGTTTCAATCTTGTCCCTGTACTGGCATTTGGCTACTCTGACAGTTTTGTGGAGTGCATAACTGTCTTGTATATACTTCTCCGCATTCCCAGAATTAAAAGTGGAGGTCCGCGCATTAATTGCCGCTTGGACATCGCCATTAATCCATGGTTTCTGGTTGGGGTAGATCCGTATTGCTTTGGTCGGCATTACATCATCTATGCACATCCTGATGAAACACGTTACGGTATCAGCGTAGACCTCGTTGTCATCATCAGAGGCAGAATGGAACATCTCTCAGTCCGCATGATCAACAGTCTTGTAGGGTAGAATCTGTTTGGTCTGACAAACACTGGATCGTTCTGAGGGTGGATGCTTCCTGTTTCAGTTTCTGCCTGTTAGCAGGCAGAAGCAGAAAGGAAGAGTGGTTAAATTTGCCAAATGGTGGGTGGGGGAGGGATTTGTAGCCGTACAGGAAGGGAAAGTAGCAATGGTTCAAAACCCGCTACTGATGTGTTGGTAGTATTTCGGTGTCCCCGGTAACAATGAACGTGGTCTTCTGCTTGATTATACTCTCATACAATTCCTTGAGTGCCCGGTCTGTGTCAGCTTGTGGGGGGATGTACACAACCATCATAAGGACCACTGTGAATTCCCTCAGTAGCCAGAATGGCAGACACAGAAGCACAAGAAATTCCAGATCAGGAGAGCAAAAAGACTTGATAGAATGTACATTCCTCCATCAGCTTTGAAGATTCTTTGACCGTAGTCCTGTCAGACATTTAAGAGCCTCCACAGATTTCCATCCATTCATATCCAAGATATGCCCTAACTGTTTGACACTATTCCTCAGAAGACATGTCCACACACTCACTGAAGACAGCTATCTTGTCTTAATTATTGTATTATAGAAAAAAGGTTCTCCAGAAGCCCAAATCCCTTATTCGTTCACTGTCCGTTCCACAATTTAAAAATTGTGCAAGCTCAGACAAACTCATCTCGCCAATTTTTTATAATAATAATAATAAAAAATAGATGTTTATCAAGTCCCAGGGTTCCATCTTTCTGCATAATTACACATGCAGTTTGTGTCCACTGCAAATCTTTGTGTTAGAGCAGTCTCTGTGACACTTCCAATCAAAAGGATAGGACGTGGCTTTTAATGTCCACGAGACCTTGACCTTCTTCTTGAATTGGTAGAGACAATCGGGCTGAGATTCCATTGAGTTCTCTCCTAAGCTTACACAAAAGAGGTCCAATAGCCAGACTATACAGCTGCCTTGACAGAGGACAACCCAGTCTAATACCTCTTGAAACAGTAGTTGGAATACTTGGGTCTCCACCCACTTTGACCATAACAGATACATCATTATACAGCAGCCTAATAAAAGATACAACTTTATTACCTAATCAAAAACTTTCTAACACATTAAAAAGATAATTGTATCAACTCTTTCAAATTATTTATCTTGATGTATTGCCAGAACACCCAAGTTAGAATCATTAAGATGACCAATGTTATTAACATAACGTAATAATAATTTTAAAAAAGGTCAATCATGGTCTATGTCTCGTCCCTCTGAATCAGCAAAATTTAAAAAAAAAACAGTGTATGAATTTATCTTAAATGTAAGTGTATTTTGCATATAAGTGTGTTTTTTCACTTGGTTATACCGCGAGCTCTGACCCAATGTTGCAGTTTTTGGTTTGTTTTGTCTACAATTCTTATGTTTTTCGTCCTGGATGTCATCTGCCTTATTGCCTATGATAGACAAACACTTTTGCACATTGGATCTTCAATCACACACCGAAAACCAGACTTAAATATCTCAATGCCCACCCGCTGTTTTCAAACACAACAGAAGAGCCCTTTGTCTGGTCATTATATCATACTGTGAAGCAGAAGGCTTGTGAATGTCACAAAGAGCAACAGCTTTTTTATGATAAGATGATTTTATGCTGCTGCTCACATTAATGTTTCTAAACCTGTAATTCCCAGCATGGCTCATATGTTTCACATAAATTAATTAATAATGATGCAAGCATAAAACACCAGTTTAATATCTTGCCTTCTCGTAATAACGAAACCATGAAACAGTTATTCTAACAATTATTCTAGTAGTAAAAAAAAAAAACTATTAAGGAGCTACACATAGGCTACTTGTAAAGTACATAAAGCATGTGCAGATGTGTAAAAAAACAGACATGCCAGAATTGAGCCCTTGCCATCTGAAGCTGAATACGTATACAGGTGATAAAAAAGAGGTGTTGGGAATGACTACAGTGGCAGTGCAAAGACAGAATATAGAGAAAAGACTGGCCATGATTATTGTATAGTTTGCAGATTGGGCAGCTCCCATTGTTCCAGTCAGGAAACCTGATGGTTCTATCTGAATTTATGGGGATTACAAATTCACAGTAAATTGAGCATCTAGTGTGGCGCAGTATACAGTTTCCAAGGTGGAAGATTTTTTTGCTCAGTTGGTAGAGGAAAAAAAATATCTAAAATTGACAAACTGGAGTATCAGCAGATAATGCTAGACGAAAATTCCAAGAAGTATGTTACAATTAACATGCACAAGGGATTGTATACTTACAACAGGCTACCATTTGGAGTTGCTTTGAGTCCAGCGATCTTCCAGCGCACAATGGAATGGATTCTGCAAAACATCACACACGTCACAGTTAATCTGGGTGACATTTTAGTCTCAGGGTCTAATGAAGATGAACTTGGATGAGGTACTGAGAAGGATAGAAAAGAGTGGACTGAGACTGAAAAGGAGTTCATGGGAGAGGAAGTGGTATATTTAGGTCACAAAATGAGTGTCACAGGATTACAGCCGGTAGCAGAAAAAGTACAAGCTGTAAAAGAAGCTCCTACACCACAAAATTTAAGTGAACTGAAGGCTTATTTAGGTTTGTTGAACTATTACCACAAATTTCTGCCCAACTCGTCAACCTTGTTGGCTCCCTTGTATGCACTTCTGAGGAAAGATGAAAAATGGGCATGGGAGCAGCATGAAGCTTTTGTGAAGTCAAAGAATATTCTTCAGTCGTCGGTCATCTTAGTGCACTATAATTCCACTAAACCACTCATCCTGGCTTGTGATGCTTCCCCTTACGGAGTTGGTGCAGTGCTGTAGCATCGAATGGAAGATGGTACAGACAGACAGATTTTGTTTCACAAATATTAAATGAAGCAGAGAAAAACTATTCTCAACTGGACAAAGAGGGCCTAGCTGTCATTTTTGGAGTAAAGAAATTCCACACTTACTTGTATGGTAGACAGTTCACTATTGTGAGATCACAAACCTCTGATATTGCTGTTTATTGAAATGAGAGAGGTGAAAGTAGACGTGTTGGGGGGAATTTATCTATTGAAAATGTCTCGGTTAGTGTTGTAAACTCCATTCCCTGATAGAGGGAACGAGACTTTGTGTCGATGTAGTGACACTAGCCCACAACACCTCTAATCTTTGAGAAAGGGCCAATGAGAATTGGCGAGTGGAATTTGCATGCCAAAGCGATGGCATCCACGATCCAGTGGTTAAGCCTCAGCTTGAAGAATATGTTCCCTTTCCGCTGTCTGCTGAAGCATAAAAAGAGCTGCTCAGAGGGTCTGTTTGATGACCACTGTCCTCTGCCTGAATGACTTCAGGTAGTTCAGCACCAACTGCACGCACTCACTTTTGAGGCGTGCTATCAACAATACTGAGCCTATCTCAGAAAAAGAGATGCTCTGATCCGGAGAGAGCTTGCTCTTTTCCCAGTTGACCCGAAGTCCTAGAGGGCTGAGGTGCATGAGAGTGTGCTAGGATCAGACAGTCGTTGAGGTAGTTGAGTATGTGGACACACACTTCCCTTAACAGGGCAAGAGCTGCCTCTGCTACCTTCATGAAGATGCGTGGGGACAGGGACAGGCCAAAGGGGGGGACCTTGTACTGATACGCCCGGCCGACAAAAGCAAACCACAGGAAGGGTCTGTATCGAGGTAAAACCGAGATGTGAAAGAATGCATCCTTCAGGTCTACTGCCGTGAACCAATCTCGATGCCGGACACACAGCAAAATGCATTTCTGTATCGGCATCTTGAACGGGAGTCTGCGTAAGGCCCGGTTCAGAACTCGCAACCCCCAATGGGGGAACCAACCCCCATTCTTTGGCACAATGAATTAAGAGCTGTAGAACCCTTTCCTCATCTCGGCTGGGAGGACAGGCTCTATCGTGCCCTTGCGTAGAAGGGTTGCTATCTCCATACGCCGGGTGTTGGCTTTCTCGTCCTGCACAGAGGCGAAGCGTATGGCACAAAACCGGGGTAGGCGTCTGGCGAATTGAATCGGCTAGCTGAGTCGGATGGTCCTGGCCAGCCACCCCGACGGGCTGGAAATTGCTAGCCATGCGTCCAAGCTCTGGTTGAGGGGCACTAAAGGGACGATCAGTTCTGATGTACCTGGGGATGGGGCCTCACGGAAGGGGGGAGCAGGCAATGCCACGTTGAAGAGAGTTGCTTCGTCCCGAGGTGGCTGCGCTGAGGGGAACCTTGAAGCACTTACCTTGCTCAACGTACCCGGCATAGGGTGGGTTAGTGACAGAGGAAGGGACTCTTGCTTTCAAGACTCTCGAGACTCGTAACAACCAACTGGCCATGGTTGTAGGTGTGGTGCGGCCAGGCGCACGAAGGTGGGGGGGGCTGTGTTCACGGTGCACTGGCTGCGAGTGCTCGGTTTCTGGCCGCCGTGACAAGGGCTGTCATAAACACTTATTATGTGACCCAAGGAGTGAGGAAACTGCTCTTTTTTGACAATATGGCTACCACATCCCGTTTGGGGTGTGGTGAACACAAAACAAACAGAAAAAAAGGATTTTCCTCCCGGCCTTCCACTGGGGGATGGAGTGGTCTGGGTACCAGTTCCATGGATGTAGTGAACATCTTGCTCCCTCGGTCATCCATCTCAGGGGTCGCTTAGGAGCCTTCCGGGTCCTTGTGCCAGGCCGTGAGTCAGGGGTGTCAGTTCTACACTGGACAGAGAACTGAGCTTGGGCTGTGGCGGAGTTGCCCAGGCTTTCCGCAGACGGGGTATGGGATCTTGAGCCACGCTGGGTCAAGATGTGTTGTATAGCCTCCGTCTGTTTCGTCACTGCCGAGAACTGCTGGGCAATGTCCTCAATGGTGTCGCCGAATAGGCTGATCTGGGAGATGAGCACGTTGAGAAAGCAAACTTTATTGACGTTCCTCATCTCATGGTCATGAAGGAGATATTGAACGCATCCAGGAATCACACAAAGACGGAAAGGCATCTTTAAAAAGACGTTCTCGTCAATGTGCTTCTCTAATAGAGGAAAATATACTCTTCTCAGAAATATATACTCTCTTAGTAGCACTGTCGAAGCGCCCAGGGGTGTAATCTGCACTAGGCATACAGAAGGAGAGAAAGCCGCTGGAAAATGCAGTATATCCAACAGCATATGCTTCTTTCTGAGGTGAATGGAACAGCAGTGGGATTCAGCTCACTGATACACAACCGCTCGGCTCCGAAGAAAAAATCTGAATGAGTGGCCGCATTCCAGCTCCTTTTATACTTGTATGTCCGGGGGAGTGGCATGCTCTCAAGAGCGACCCCTAGTGTCACTGCATCAACACAACGTTGAGTGAGTGACAAAAGAGTAATGAAACATTTTAATTTAATTCTTCTCAAATGCACGAAAAGACTTGAATAATGATTGTTAATTTTGCTGAACGAGACTCAAAGAGCCAAGTCAGTAAAATGATCCGATCTTCCTATCACTACTGTCCAGGTGCCGCAACTGCGGTGTCTTTTGGGCTGTGCAACTAAACCTCCCAAGACACAGAAAATGTGCTGTCCAGATGCTGCAACTGCAGATTCTTTCATGCCGTGCCACTAAGCCTCCAACGATACCGCAATCTGTGTGTGCTTTCTGCTTCAACTGCTCTATTTTTCATCATCCCTAGTACCATTTCAGCTGCAGCCCCCATCTCCTCCCATCCTTTTCAAACTCTCATAGTTCCCTGTGTTTTCCTATTTAAATTCTAGGGGTGTAGCTCATAAATATATTCAAATAGAAAAACTCAGTTCCGCAAGGCTCTTTACTCAGCACCACTCGCCATTCGAATGCAGTGTGGGCTCTCCCATTCAGATGCAGTGTGAGCCTACACAGTTTGGCCACAGGTTCTCCCGTTAGAAATCAAGTGTGGGCCCACATGTTCGAACGCAATGCAGGCTCAACCTGTTTGAGTCACAGTGCGGGCTCTCACGTTCAAATGCAGTGTGAGCCTCAGCACATTGGTCATGGATTCTCCCATTCGAATCGCAGTGTGGGCTCTCCTATTTGAATACAGTGAGATTTAATTTAATTCACTCTGTGGGCTCTCTCGTCCTAATCGCATTATGATCTCTCCCGTTTGAGTGCAGGGGTGGTGCAGTAATGTTAAGAGATTTTTTCCCATTTAAGCATTTCCTGTTAGCCTTTGCATTGCATTTATTATGCTCGTGGTTAAAATGAGCCCAATACAAAATAAATAGAGCTTGATATAAACTGATATATAAAAAATATGAAAGTTCTGCTTCCCCTAATTGCATGTATAATTGTAATTGTCATATTTCCTTAACTAAACATTTGCTTTCCCTTACAGGTGCTTACAAATGAAATTGTCATGTTTTCCTAACTAATCTTTTGCTTCTCTTACAGGTGCATAAACTGTTATTTCTATTTTCTCCACAGTCACTCTAAATTTCTAAGTTCGAATACAGGTCTTTTTTTTACCTAAACCTTCCTCCCGGAGCAGGCACTTGCGTGAGGCTGCCTCTGCATGCAGGCTGCTTCAGTGCAACATACTGTACCTACGATACAGCTCCAAATTGAATCCACATACATTTACCCTTTATCACTCAAAGGTGATATGGCCAGATGAACTTGTGCACTTATTTTTTGTTCTCTGTCTATTCTCACTCAACTCTACATCATATTCACTTCTGTTCTTTGTCGCCTGAGATTGTGCTTCATCAGAATTAGATCCATTAATAACTTCAAAATCTGCAGTTGAATTGGGTCCATAACTTCCCATAACTCCACTACTCCACTACTACCAGCTTTAATTGGGCAACCGAGTCATTTATGGCCTAATTCTCCACATTCAAAGCACATCATACTGCTCGTGGGCGCTTAAATCATGTACAGCTTTCCTTCATGCCACACAAGAAATGATTTAACTCTGGTTTATTAAAAAAAACATCAGAGCCTGTCTTCTAAAAGACATAAGATGTTTTACGGCAGAGGTTTTTTCACCCAAGTTTAATCATTTTTATCTAACTTAAGTGGTGGGAGTAACTAGAGGTGAGACAATAAGATGAAAAGTACTTACCTGAATTCTGTTGCTTATTAGGCAATTCACTAGATTTTCCTCATTTACGAAAATCACCACAGCTTTATTCATCCTTGAAGCCGAGCAAATGTTTTTGAATCCAATCTTCTCTCCTACCACTCACTACCAGTACATTCTCCACTGTCACAATGGTTCAGGCACACACATGATGCCGTGATGGAGCAAGAGAGGTGGTGCACACCCTCCGGGTGAGACACCATACCGACCAGCATAAAACTTCTCAGCAATTCAAAAACAATCTTTACATTGTTATTTAATTTTTCATCTTATCTATTAAATTAGAAAAGAAAGTAGAAAAATTAAAGAAAATCCCCAATCGATCGCCATCTTACCATAAGCACCCTCACATGCACCCAAATGCTGCTGTTGGTTTGGTGCTCTCTGTACCTTAGAGAGCCTAGTCGGTCTTGTTCCTGTTTCCCATTGTTCTAGGTCTGGTCAGACCCTATGATCAAGCTGCCTGGTTGGTCTTCATGACTCCTGTACTCCCTAATGGTCCAGAGTACTGGCTCCATTTTCCTGCCTGCCTTCTACCCTGGCTGAGTCAGCTTTCTGCCCTGATTGTCTGACCATTCACTCTGGTTCTTGACCTGTGCCTGTGTCTGGGACTCTGCAGGGAAAGGATTTGCCCTTTCCCTGGCCTGTCTGGCTGTTACCTATTCCTGCCCAGACTTCTTGCCCATCTGCTCCATGGGTACAGCTATCTTACCACCATCCGTACCCATTCTTTGCTGGCTCTGCAAGCCCTTGTGTTCAGCCAGCCGGTTGATATTCTCCACCTGGCTCAGGGACATTTTTTGCCCTTTCGGGCAAGTTTAAGTTTTGCCCGTATAAAATATCCTTAGTTTAGTACCTGCAATTGAGTCCTTGTTCCCACTTTCCCATCCTTGACAGCCCTTTCAAAGCTCATAAGACCCAATAGAGTTCTTAGTTTAACATTTTAAATGGTCTTAGATATTTCTTAAAAAATTACTTGCACAAGAAATAAAAAACACACAAATGAGACCATTGTTGATATAGAGTGCTATAGTACAATATGGATTGCATAGATCAATTGTTCATGGAAGAATATCTTTAAAATCACAATTTAATGACTTGATTTTTCAGGGAATAAATGGTTAACAGTTGGTTAATTTTGATACATTTAGACTTTTTTTTTGCTGCAAAACTTGCCTTAGTCTAATCAAATTCCTGTTGAATTCCTTTGAACTGCAAAAATTCAGTAAATTCATTTTTGTGTCTCAAGCATGTCTCTTAATTTAATCACATTGCTGTCAATGATAAATAATTGGTATATTAAAGAGTTGTCATATGTGATTGTACACATGTATATTTGTGTTAGTTAATGAGCAGTACAATGTACAAGGAAAAAGAACATCAGAGAATATCTACATGCAGGAGCATGAGAGAAAGAGTGAGACAGTGCGAGATGGTGATGCAGGGAACTGGTGGGTGTGAGCTGTTCAGCTCAATTTGTATCATTATATCTCCAGCTGCTGGCCAGGTTCGCAATCTTTAGCTTTCACACAGCACTCAGATAACACAGGTCACGTCTGAGTCCCCTGCAGTGAATGAGCACTGGCAGTAACACGCCTCAATATAAAAATAATTCACAAACATCAGATTCTCTATCCAGGGTTCAATCCCAATATTTTTTTGAATAAATTTGCCATCACAACATGACGCGGTGTTACATAAGCAGCCCTCGGCCAGCTTTACACATAATAATGAAACTGAAGTGGAAAGAGCTAAAGGGAAAGAAAGAAATGTGAGGGTAAAGGACAGAAAAATGAAACATGGCATGAAAAGACAAACAAGGGAAAAAAAATGAGAGTGAAAGAGGGATACAGAGGGATTGGGAGTTTTGAGGCATGATGGCCAAAGGTAGAGAGGAATTATGGGTAACTGGATGGGGGATTGTTTGGAAATGCCTTGATGTTAACAAAACAATTTGCTGGAATAAATTTGCTGCTACCAAGGGTTAGGGTCAGGGTTAATCTCATGAGAGTTTCAAAAAAAATGGGGTTACTATCATACAAGAAAGATGGTGTGGAGGCTAGGGTGTGGCCGAGCGTTCATCTGGGGAGAGATTAATTGGGTTTTAACCTGAGATGAATTGCTGCTAATTGTGATTTCTATTTTCACAGTGAGAGGCGGTGAGATAAAAAGCTGCCCAAAAACCCAGAGAGGGAGAGAATGCCGAGCCTGCATGTGTGTGTGTGTGTGTGTGTGTGTGTGTCCATGCAGCTCGCAGTGTCGAGTGTGACATTTTCTGTAAATTGAGTTGGATCCGTCACCTCCCACTTCCTCCTTTTCCTCTTCGACGAACAAACCTTATTACACTGGTGCCGAAACCCAGGATACAGAGGAAGAGGATACAATGCCATGGAGTCGTCACCACTGGAAGAAGTCTTTCAGTCCCTCGCCAGCATCCACCAAGGCCAACACCAGACCCTCATGGAACTCAAAAGTGAGCTGCAGCAGCACTTTGAGGTGCTCCTTTGGGCGCAGGAAGAAGATAGGCGGGTGCTGCGGAGCTTGGTGTTCCAGGAGGGGGTGGCCACCGCGACCCTGGCAGCAGGGCACCCCAGTGTTGCATGCCAAGATGGGCCCCCAAGATGACCCAGAAGCATATCTGGAGCTCTTCAAGCATACTGCTGAAACAATGAAGTCGCCACAGGGCCATTGGGCAGTGCATCTGCTAACACCGCTGACTGGGGAAGCCTAGATCGCGGCGCAACAGCTTCCGGTTGCCAACCTCCTGGACTACACATTGCTGAAAAAGACCATCCTGAATGGGACGGCTGTAGCCCAGAAAAACTTTGGCAGTGTTTAAGCTACTTAATGCTGAGTGAGATCGGCCACCTGCTTGCCTTCGCCCAGCAGCTTCACAAAGCCTTCCGCTGGTGGGTGCTGGCCAAGGAGGACAGCGACACCAATGATGTCGTCAGCTTGGTGGTTCTGGAGTAGTTTGTCTCCCAGTTGCAGAAGGGGACAGCTAGTGGGTCCAGTGCCACCGACCGGCATTGCTGGATGAAGCGGTCCAGCTGGCGGAGGACCATCTGACAGCATATCCAGGCGCAGACCCTCCTCCTTCCTTCCGTCCTATACTGTTTCCACGGAAATTGAGAAACATTACCCCAAAACCGGCCTCTCCATTCCTCCACACACAGCCTCCGCTCAAGCTGGGGCATACCAAATACACATGAGTATTGAGGGGGATACATACTAAGCCTTGGTGGATTCAGGTTCTAATCAAACCTCCATCCATCAATGCTTGGTTCAAAACGGAGCATTGGATTCAAATAATTGGGTAAAGGTGAGGTGTATGCAAAGGGATTTTCATGATTATTTTGAGTAGTGACCATCACCGTAATATTCAGGGGACAAAAACATAATATTGAGGCAGAGGTTAGTCCTTGCCTCACCCATCCACTCATTTTGGGAACCAATCGGCCGGCTTTTCGATAATTTTGAAGAATGCCTCCGTAAAAAAATTGGCATTAATGCAAAAATGTAGTGTCACATGACAGAATTTACCCCAATCCTTAGCCTGGGTTAATCATGATGACAAGGTATACATCCTTGAAAGCCAATTTATTATAAGTGATTATGTTGCAAACATGACACTTCCAGAAGTGCCAAGACAAATATCTCATATCATGCACATAGTCAAATGCATGGTGAAAAAAATTAATGGCCACTGTTTGTGATCAATTTAATCACAGTAGCCATCAATTTATTTATTAAAGTTGATTTTCCACACCATTCAAAATAATAGATGGCAGTCATGGAATTAGCCCATAATACAAAAAATAAATAAAATCCTCAGATTCTCAGAATGTTTTACAGTTTTTTCAAGACTATAAACTATCAGAACTATTTGTCTAATGCTGAGTTCACTTTCAGAAAACATGTCACTGACTTCCTCTCTAGAAAGGGTGGGCAGGCCGGGCTGTTCCCTCGACCTGAGTCGGGCGGTGGGGTTATTTGGAGGCGAGGACGTGGCCGAGAGAAAGAGAGAGAGAGGAAGCGGTAAGATTTTTTAACCTGAGATGAATTGCTGCTAATTGTGATTTCTATGTTCACAGTGAGAGGCAAGGGGATTAAAGGCTGCCCAAAAACCCAGAGAGGGAGCTGAGGGAGCCTGCATGTGTGTGTGTGTGTGTGTGTGTGTGTGTGTGTGTGTGTGTGTGTGTGTGTGTGTGTGTGTGTCCGTGCAGCCCGTAGTTTCGAGTGTGACATTTTCTGCAGATTGTCAAAATAAAATACCTTTTTGAGTTGGATCCGTTGCCTCACATTTCCTCCTTTCCCTCCTCCATGAACGAACCTTATTATAGATGAGTATATGGAACGAGGATATGCTGGGCAATTGGAGGGAGAGTTTGGGACTGATGAGCTTTTAAACACATCCACACAAACAGATTTAAGCATTCACCAAATTTTCCAAAAACAAGATTAACAGATCTCTGTAATCCCCTCATGTCTATATCTGAATTAATCACCACAGAGCAGTTTAACCAGATACAAACGAGCACAGTCATGTTGCATGACAAAAAAATTATTTAGAGACATTTACTAAGACTTTATTGTCATAATCAATATTTCATTCTGTAACACTGTACTTTAGACACTTAGGTCCAGAACAACTTTCATGTTAATTGTGACTCAAATTAGCTGACGTCTGTCATTTTAATTTTTAAACCCAGTCAGCTAAAATTAAATTCCAATGAACTCGTCACAAAACACAGCTTGAAAAGAACCTTTAATATTTTATAAAGCGATAAGGGATAACAAAGCTTTGGGTCAGTGAGAAATAGGGGGGTCCAAGATCCAAAGAAGTTTTCAAACATATATTTCAAGGTAAATAATATTTGAATATTTTTATTTTTCTTAGTAAATTGGACCCAAACATATTGGGAATATTTTATATACATTTATTTTACATATTTAAACTAATACTAATAACAATTAATGACCTTGTCACAGTCATGAGTGTATGGTGTGCTCTCTGTTTTATGTTTTTCTTATAACACAGCTCTCTGGATTACTCAATTCTGATTGGTCAGTGGCAGCATCCAGCAGTCCAATATTGCTCTGTATCAACCGCACATCCATGGATCAGACCGCTCATCCGGGTACTGCAAGCTGTCTCTCCTGCTTCTCAGATCACTGTGCGATCTTTTCAAGTAAGCTAATTAAATCATTTCAACTTTCAATGTTTTATGTCCATTTATTTGTTTATTTGGCAAGAAAAGATGGTTGCCGGTGTTTGATTCTTCGGTTGTTTTATTAAACATCTTATTTGGAGGTGCAGTGGTGCTCTACAAGCAATCCAAAAGAAGTACGCAAGGGAAGCGACTTGTAAATCTTTGTCAAAATGGCTTTAGGACTCCCCTGTTGAGAATTTATCTGGCAAATGTCCGTTCCCTTGCCAACAAAATGGACGAACTGTCTTCTGCTCACTCAAACAAATAAGGACTTTTCTAACTCTGCTGCTCTGTATTTCACAGAAACCTGGCTGAGTGAAGCCATCCCAGACAGCGCATTACATCTGTCGGGCTTCAGCTGTACAGATCGGAACACATCACAGAGTTATCTGGGAAAACGAGAGCCGGTGGAACATGCTTTTACATCAACGAATGTTGGTGTACAGATGGTACAGCATTGAAGATGTGCTGTCCTAATTTAGAAGTGCTCTTCATTAACTGCAGGCCCTTCTACTCACCGCAAGTTTTCCTTGTTTATTCTGGTGAGTGTTTATTTACCACCACAAGCATGCTTGAACACAGCTTTACAACAGCTGGCTGATCACATCACAGACATGGAGCAACAACACCTGGATTTCTGGGAGATTTTAATAAAGCTAACCTCACCCGTGAACTGCCAAAATACAAACAACACATCACCTGCCCCACCAGAGAAAGAAATATACTGGACTGCTAGATCCAGTGTTGGATGTATTGCATTACTAAGTAATTAATTACAGTAATTAAATTACTTTTTCATTGAAAAAATTTAAGTAAGGGATTACTCTTAATTTTCAGTAATTTAATTACAGTTACTTCTGATGTAATTGTGTTAATACTGTATAGACTATAGGACAATTCTATATAAAACAATAGTGAATTTAAAATTTAAATATAATATCTAATGTTAAAATGTATGTTTTCTAATTTGATCCAGCCCCCTTAAATTCTTTGTCCAGTTCATGAATAATATATTAGATTTTGTATGATTTATTAGAAAGAATTAAAAGAACAATTTCAAGTCTCTCCTTATATTTTTCATCTGGTCGAGGTTGATAAGGATTTTAGAAAGTAATTATTAATAAGTAATGCAATTACTTTCCAGATAGAGTAATTAGAACAGTAGTATAATTACACTATAGAAGATGTTTAGTTGTTACCAATTAATTACTATTTAGAGTAACTTACCCAACACTGGCAAGATCATGATTGAATGAGATGCCAGAATGGATGAATGGATTACGTAATGCTGCTACGAGAATAATTGCTTTGGTTTCTATTTCTACACACATTTGGAAATGTGATTTTTTAAAGAACAGTTTGCTATCAAACATAACACCCAAGTTCTTAATTGTGGAAGAAAATGTAACCGTACATCAATTGACAGTCAAATTATTTTCTAGCATCTTATAATTAGAGGTTTTTGAAAAAATAAATAGTACCTGTTTTGTCAAAATTGAACAGAAGGAAATTTCTAGCCATCCAGTGTTTGATATCATTGATACATTCTGCTAACTTGGAGAAAAAAAAAGAGTTAAATGGCTACCTGCCACATTGACTTTGATTTGGTAGACAAATGTTTCTCAAATAGTAATAATATGTTGTAATCAAAATTGCTGCAGTGCTTAGTTTTTAATAAATAGTGATAAAAGAGTTTGCCAGACTACCAACATTTCTTTTTCCAAGAACTTCAGAATTTTTGTATAGTCTCTGTATGTTACATCACAGATTTTTTCTTTTCTTTTTTCTTTACTTTAAGACACACACAAAAAAAGAGGTGTTCAAATAAGAGCTGAATTAAGCTGTTTTTTTTTTTTTTAGGAGTTGCATATATGTTTTTATGTTCTCTGTTTTATTTAATGTATTTTATCCAGATAAAAAAAAAAAAAAAAAAATGGCATATCATTGACCCATACACATTCTAAAGAATGTGGTGTAGAACATTCTGTAGTGAAAGTATATCTATATGTGGGTCTTTAGCCTAACAAATGATTTTACTGAAGTTCTGACAATATGTTTTTTTGTTTTTTATTTAGAAAATAGGGCTCTTACATGTATAGATTTAACCGTTAATGAGGAATGGTATTACAGGGATAGGGGAGACACTATGACAATAGAGGTTCTAAAGAGAACTCATCCAAGAAGAAAAAATCCCATTCAGACATTGTAATCCAATTCTAAAAGCTGTTGTTCCCTAGGAGGCCCCGGACAGAATGGCCTGGGCTTGATTTCGGACTCGATTGCAGTTCTTTAAAACCCAAGGCCGAGGGGGCTTATGTTGCACATTTGCACATACACAAAACACAAGCTGCCCCGATTCCATGAATCTTAGATCCACGGCAAAGTAACTTTTGAAAACCAACTCTGATTACCTAATATGCATGCACTTTTAGGGGTTGGGTTACAGGAGTGAAAGGCTTTAAAAAACACGCAGACTAGAGAAAGAGGTGGAGAGAGAAAAGTAGGGTGTTATGGATTTGAGACTGACTCCCATGGCCCCATTTAGGCAATACAGTATTGATGTTTGTAATGATGGCACATCTGCTTTCTGTCTGTGTGTGTAATTGGAGGCACTTTCAATCCGTCTGTCAATATCGAGCTGTGGCTTTTTAGTAAAGAGCAAAATCTTGTTCATCTTGGAGCCTGAGTCTGCCGTTGGCTCGACGATGTTATTAATTTCCACAGCTTGTTGTTGTCATTGTGCTCTACTGCCAGATGTACCAATGAAGACTTGTGAAATTCTAATCAGCAGGCTTCTCAAAATAGGTTGGGGCTATTTTATCAGAGGTGGTTTTATATTAATAAACATTTGAACATAATCTGGCAAAAAAATTTTTTTTTTTTATTTTTTTTAAATTGTAGCAATGAGGGCAAAGATTTCATGCAGATACAAAGGTCCCACTTTTTTGGATACTGGAATATGTTGAATGGATGTGTTGGCTTAAAATAACAAAATATCAAAGCGAGTATCATCTGCAAACAAATGATACTAAAGCTTTTCTCTGAGCTTGTTTTTGCAATTTTCTTAACCAACTAGTGTCAAGGTGACTTTTAGTGTATTTTTAAGTCAGTTTCCCTGAAGCCCTATCCATGGGCATGTTTCAGAACGTTTGACAACCAGAATATGAAAAATTATCTAGAATGTTTTTTATTATTATTATTTAATTTATTTGTATTTATATAATGCAAATAAATGTTATTTTTTTAAGTGTGGTATGTCTAGTGTAAAATTATTTTTAGGGTAACTATACATTCATATTTGTTCAGTAGCTATGCTACTGTATGTATGCTATGTATAATATGCAAAAAACATTAAAATTATATTCATGGAATTACTACAATCCTTACAGTTGCTAAACTATGCATTATAAAATTGTTATAAAACACTTTTTAAATATTTCCTGTAACACTTTACAATAAGGTTCCATTTTCTAAATGGTTAGTTCACCTACTCTCATCATTTACTCACCCTCATGCCATCCCAGGTTTCATCTGCTGAACACAAAGATTTTTAGAAGAATATCTCAGCTTTGTAGGTCCAGACAATCATGTATATCGCCCCCTACTGGGCAGGGAGGAGAAGTTATGATAAAAACATAAACATTTATCTGTTTCTTACACACACCTATCACATCCTGTCTGAACACATGGATTTAACCAGTGCATTCATGTGGATTACTTTTATGCTGCCTTTATGTGGATTTTAAAGCTTCAAAATGTTGGCACCCATTTACTTAGAAAACTCTCTTCTAAAAAAATCAGAATTTGTCATTAATCATAAATCATACACATCTAGGATACCAGGAGGTTATGTAAATCATGAGGGATTTTTCCTTTTTTGGTGAACTATCAGTTAATCCATTATACATCATGAACAAACAATTAACAAAAGAATTACAGCATTTTTTAATCTTGTTAATGTTGGTTAATAAAAATTCAATTGTTCATTGTTAGTTGATGTTAGTTCATAGTGCATTAACTAATGTTAACAAATACAACATTTGATTTTAAAAGTATATTAGTGCTGTCAGTATATTACAATTTTTTAATCACAATTAATCTCATGATTTTTCATACCTAATCGAGATCAATGTCAGATTTCAAAAGTGCAGAGTATATATATATACCCCTTGCGGGTCCAAGCACACTCAAAAGGAAGTGTTGCGTCCTCATGGGCACTGGCCAGGGGCACTTCCCTAGCAGACATATGCAGAGCAGCGGGTTGGGCAACACCCAATACGTTTGCGAGATTTTACAATCTAAGGGTTGTGTCGGTTTCGTCCTGTGTTTTCTTAGGTCCGAGCCGGTAGAACTCGGTAACACGCTGACAAACTGACCGGGTGGATCGCTTGCACCTAGTCCCCTTTCCCTCGGCTGAGGTAAAATCGTGCGCTCTTATCCCAGGAGATCCCACTAACTCGGCCCCCTGGATGACTCCTCCCTAGCCCTCTGGGTCCACGAATTCAGCGGAGGAATGATCATTAATGGAGCTTATTAATAGAAGAAAACCACGTAAGATTACCAGTCACTGCTTATCACCGTCTTAGCAAGTTTTATGAAAAATGACTAAATAAAACTATCATCTGGTTATGAGCAACCTGTAGGCGGCCAAACCAGATGATATTTGTAAACCCTGCAACTGCTGACTATGAACGGAACTGGCAATTTTGTGTCAATGAAATCTATGTAAATAATCGACCGGCATATGACTCTGAGCGACAATCGGGTCCCGAATGAAAGGATAATGAATGTTTTTTCTTCAGCAATCAGAAAAGACAGAACAACACAGAAACCTTCAGCCATTTTATTGGAATATGACACTGCACCAATAGTTTGGCCCCTTTTACAACTTTACATGAATACCTCACCAAGATGGGCATTTTGAAATGCATTTGACTGTTCAGGCTTGCGTTAGTGCGAGCATTTTCAGAACACACGCGCATGTTCAAAAACGAAATCGCTTGCGAATTATAAAATTATGTGCTCTTGACTAATTTCAACAGCAGAATAATACTATTAACTGACACAGGTTTAGGCTATCACAAATATTGCTGGTTATTTTTTTGTTATTGACGTTTTAATCAGCCTGTTTATCCGGTTGGGTAAGTAAAATTCTTTCACTTGCCTTTTCAAAAATCCCCTTTTCCCCGACAAGCGTTAATGTCGAGCTCTGATTAAATATTGCATTCAACATTCTCCAATAACAATTTTTTCGTCTGTAGTATAACTCTTAAAGAAAATGTACATTGTTTTATAGGAGTTTTAGATATAATTTTGGAAAACAAGACAAAAAAGACTACACTCTCTCTTTCTCTCTCTGGCATCTCAAGCTCCTCCTTATCTCTCTCCCTCTCATTGGGACAACTCAGTGCCAGGGGAGCATCATCACAGCCCAGCCTCACCCTCCTCCTCTTTACACTGCGCTTACCCACTGCAAACTGAATTGGTCATCGTCTGCTGAGTTTCATTTCTCTGTTGTTCTTTAATACATATAATTGACTGTTCTTCCATGTTTGTGTCTTCCTTTTGGTTCTTGACAGCACAATCTGACCAACATGTACCGAGTGGAAGATTCCAGTTTTTGCACTACACTCGTCAACAAAGAGATCTGTTGGGAAGGCAACAGGAACAACTCTCCGCCTCCAATCAAGCAATTAAAGCCATGACATTGCAGTTAGCCGAGCTGACCTCTATCGTTCAGTGAAGACTTTAAATGTATGTATTTTTTCCCCATTGTGAAGTCACAGAGCCAAACACCAGTTACTTGCCAAGAAATAACACATTTATGAATACTTTTTAGTTATCAGATATAGGAGAGAAAGCAACATTTCAATTGGAGAATGGTGTAAAGTTGGTCTTCCCATCTTTCTCTGAAGATGTTAACAGGGCACATTTAAGTAACAACAACCACAATCAAAACTATCCATTCTGACCATGATAGATTTCCTTGGAATTGCCAATTTCCTCTCAGTCATCAATTTATATATTCCATTTGCCATGATTACATGGCCCATTGTTTGTATTCCCTCATCTTGGGCTGCTTTAAAAAAAGTTCATAATTTCTCTCTTCTGCTAGATTATCATTCCACCACTCTGGTTCTAACTGTAACATTTACATTTAAATTTTGGCAGACACTTTTATCCAAAGCAACTTACAGAGCCCTTATTACAGGGACAATCCCCCTGGAGCAACATGGAGTTAAGTGCCTTGCTCAAGGACACAATGGTGGTGGATGTGGGGATCGAACCGACAACCTTCTGCTTAACAGTTTAGTGCTTTAGCCCACTATGCCACCACCACTCCAACAGCTGCGCATGTGGGACATGAATTCCACCCATATACTAAGTGATTTACAAATTTTGATATTCAGATTTTTAGAGGTATAATATTCTACCTATTTCATATATAATTTCCTTATTTGTGAGAAATTCCCACAGTAGGACTGATCAAAAACAGCAATAAGGGATACTAAATTGTAATTTACACATTGCTGCACCATGTGAGCTCAGTCTATCAAAGTTTTGGTCTCCTTTGCTAACAAAATACAATGAATGGGAGCAGTAGTAGTAATTGGACATATTTTAGCTTTGTTTGTCTCTTCGACAGAAAGGTATTTACATTGTCTAATTTTCCCAGTTTTCAAATTTGCCTCACAGTATTCATTCTCATCTTCTGAATGCCATACCCTTACATAATTTCCTTTAATCTTTTTCAGTAACAGTAACAATATAGGATAAACATACCCTTGGGCTAGTGAATCCCATAGTGTAAGCATATGAGTGCTATTCTAATGGAAGTTAATCTCCACATCAGTAGAGGTTATGAGGTTTTATCCCCCACAATCTCACATCGCTCTCTCAAACAGATTTGTTACCATCTCTAATCAATGTCAGTGGAAATGATCCCTGAAATGGAAGCAGAGGAAAAGTATAAAACAACACACCTTTGTTACCTAATCTTTAAATTTTATGGATGAACAGTTTTCAATCTAAGGCCATAAGCCATCATTATCACTATGTTCATTCACTAGACAAGGTTTAACTTGTAACCAGTGGTACCACCTATCTGTCCCTACACCCTTCCTCTTATGGAAAACACTTGTGTCTGTTGTCATGAGTATTTCATATGGTCCCTCCCACCTTGGCTCTAAACCTTTCCTATCAATGCTTTTGACCATAACAAAACTGCCTACTTCGTGAACTTGTGGGGTGTCAGTAGAGGTGTGTTTTTTCATCCCATTGCTGTTGAGCTTCTCGCACTTTCTTGTTATTGTCTTTTGTTTTGACCAGCATTGTGAGAGAGCTTTGCAATTTCTCTTCTCATCTAGGCGGCCTACTCATTGCATGATTTGGTCGAATGTTTCTCCTGGATTGACCCCCAGTGATAAGACTTGATAGTATTTTGGGCAAAAGCCATCCACAAGTGTCAGTGAACTGTATTTCATCTTTGTCAGGCACCTTTTTAGCACAAAGAGCCCATCTTTCATAGGTGTTCCATTTACGTAGGGCATATTCATCTGGTAATTAACCTAAATCTTTTTGCTTAATCAATGTCACTGTAGGGACTGAAATTAATCTTTCCGCTGCCCAAAGTATCCTGGATTTCTTTGTGGAACTTGTCCAATGCCTGACAAAGATGCAGTGGTCATCCATGGCTGACTACAAGTCCATCCATTGGGCTGTCAATATGGACAATGGCAAGCCTTCCCATCGTTCTCTAGGGGTATTAGACTTCACAATGGTGTGCATGTATCTCAGTGTCATTTGATGTGCTTCAACCAAGGAGTCTAACTCTCACCAGAACTCTGTGTTTGGGTCTTGTCTCTTCAGCAGTGGCAAGGCTGTGAGAATGGCTTGACATTCTCCTAGTGTAAATTACCTCTCTTTCTGGCAGAAGGTGTGGAGGAGTCAGGACTGACTTAGTCTGTTGTGTCTAGATTGTCGTTCCCTGTCTCATCACCCCAGTCAGAATCATCATTACAAGCTGGTGTACATTGCAGCATCTCTCTATTTGGCTTGACCAATTTGGATTCAAATCAAGATCAAAGATCAAATCACTTTATTGTCACACTACTGTGTACACGAGTGCAACAGTAGGTGAAAGTCTTGTGTGCAGTTCCGAGCAACATTGCAGTAATGACAGTGACGAGACATAAACCACTTTACATTAACAACATATTTAAACAACAAAATTTACATAACAAATGTACACATACCTACACAACAATTTACATATCAAATGTACACAATACACACAATGTAGAATACACATACACTAGGTAAGGGTATAAATATATATATGCACTAACTGAATTGGGAGCGAGAATATATTTGACAGAATGAAGATTAATAAAGTGCAGTGATTGTTGATCGTGAGAGATCATGTGTTCAGAAGTCTTATTGCTTGTGGGAAGAAGCTGTCATGTAGTCAGGTGGTGCGGGTCCTGATGCTGCGATACAGCCTGCCTTATGGAAGCAGTGAGAGCAGCCCATGACTCGGGTGGCTGGAGTCTTTGATAATCCTCCGAGATTTATTCACACACCGTCTGTTATATATATCCTGGAGGGAGGGAAGCTCACCTCCGATGATGTTTCTGGCAGTTCGCACCACCCTTTGCAGGTCTTTGCGGTTGTGGGCGGTGCTATTGCCGTACCAGGCGGTGATGCAGCCAGTCAGGATGCTCTCTACAGTACTAGTGTAGAACCGTGTGAGGATGTGTTGGTTCATTCCAAACTTCCTCAGCTGTTTCAGGAAGAAGAGGCGCTGGTGAGCCTTCTTCACAACGGCCTCAGTGTGGACGGACCATGTGAGTTCCTCAGTAATGTGGACACCGAGGAACTTGAAGCTGCTGACATTCTCCACCAGTGCTCCATTAATGGTGATGGGGCTGTGTTCTCTGTCTTTCTTCCTGAAGTCCACCACAAGCTCCTTGGTTTTACTGACGTTGAGGGAGAGGTTGTGCTCCTGACACCAGCGCGTCAGAGTGTGCACCTCCTCTCTGTAGGCTGTTTCATCATTGTCAGTGATCAGACCTACAACCGTTGTATCGTCAGCAAACTTAATGATGGCATTGGAGCTATGTGTCGCCACACAGTCATGTGTGTAAAGGGAATACAGGAGTGGGCTGAGAACACAGCCCTGCGGGGCTCCAGTGTTGAGGGTCAGTGATGAGGAGATGTTGCTGCCCATTCTAACCACCTGACTTTTCTCACTGATTTGTTGATTATTGGAGATGATTGGGCAGAAGCAACATAGATTTTGTCAAATGTAACTCCATTCTCATCTGAGGCTGTATAAGAGGCATAGTAGGACTATTTTTACTTCATTCAGGCATTGATGGGTATATTGGATTGTAAGGTGGTGGTATAAAATTTTTTGCTGAATCAACTGGTGCTTGCAGATATTTTCATTCAGACTATTATATTTGTCCAGACTGAATCAAAATATTCATTGCTGTTTGTGTTTCCTTTTCTGAACATTCGATGGGCATGATTTTGTTCAAATTGTGATATGCTTCAATTTAAGGCTTCATTGCTTCAGCAAGGGAAACTGAACAACCATCAATGTGGCAACAAATTCCTCCTTTTTCAAAATCCAATGAGCTGTCAATATTGGATATGCTTGTCGCTTGATGGAGTCTTTTTGGATTTCGAACCAATTGATCTGTTCATCAGTAGATACATCAATATTCAGGCCTTTATTTGAGAGCTCAGCCTTCTTCTTCCTGTTCTTCAGAAGAAACTATTTTGTGATCGTCTGACTGTTATTTTGAGACTATGTGTGTGAGTATTGGGAAAGAATGTGTGGGTGTGTGTGTGTGTGTGTGTTTAAGGAAAGGGAGGGGGATTATGAATGTGTGTTTTCCTAGAGTCTAAAGAAATAAAGTTGAAAAAATCTCTCCTTTATCTCTGTGTGTGTCCTACTCTAAATGAAAGCCAGATAGCTCATTTAGACAAGGGGAAAAAAGAAGCTCAGATAGAGGAGGGAATAAACTCTAATTTACGTCACAGGCTAAGGAGATTGGTAGTCACTGAAATAAGCACTTTCCGACTAGATTGACCTATACCTGGTCTGTGCAATACAGTCCCAAGGTGTATTTTTCTGTGGTAAGGAAAACAAATTGACCTATCCGGTCTCCCGATCATGTGCCTTATCTGTGCGCCCCTGTCCCACTAGCTATTGTCTCTTATCCAGAGATCAATCCAAGTTAGGTTTTAATATTTCCAGATTCCCTCTGATCAGATTAAATTAATCTTAAATTTAGCTGATCGTCTGACCACTAATTCTTGGCAACACCAACTGGTATTAATTGATAACCAGGACTGGGGAGTAACGTAATACATGTAACGGGATTGCGTATTTAAAATACAAAATATAAGTAACTGTATTCCACTACAATTACAATTTAAAACATTCAAAAACTATTTTGATTATTGAAGAGATTACTTTGCATTTTCTTTTCATTTGTTTCATTTAATATTTAGTCCTTTCAAATGGAAGTCATTTATACATATAAATGATGCGATCTAAAGTGAACTTGAACAGCAGTGAAACACTTTCTTATGATGTGTTACATTCATACAAGCAGACAGAGACGTATGTTTGAAGTAAGTTTGGAGCAGAAGAAATAGAAATAAACCTTGTGTAAATAATCAGCTTTATGTTAAGCTAAAATGCTATTTCTAGCCATTTTACATGCATATGTTACCAGGATCAATCTTTTTTTTTTCTTTATCAAGAAAATTCACGTTGGATCATAAGTTCTTTTTTCTAGTAAGACCTTTGATATTAGGGCAAAAATCGTATTCTTGTTAATAATTTTTGTATTGTTTTCCTGTAAAAATCAATTAGATTCATCTTGTTTTAGAAAAACATTGCATAAGATATTTAGGATTTTCAGAGAATGTATTTTTAACATGTGCTTTTTGTCTTACTGTACTGGCAGAGTTTTAATAGTCCAAATTCTGTGAAGAAGTAATCCAAAGTATTTAGAATACGTTACTGACATTGAGTAATCTAATTTAATACTTTACACATTACATTTTACAGCATGCATGCTGTAATCTGTAGTGGAATACATTTAAAATGTAACCCTCCCAACCCTGTTGATGACAGTTCTTTACAGCAGTTCTCAGACAATATGTCTTATCACTGACTATTATCAGGCAGACTTAAGACCATTTAAAAAAGGGTCTTACCTGATTGTTCTGAGACAAATGCCTGAAGACACTGGTCCTGTTCATGACGCCAAACTGAAGACTTTAAATGTATTCATTTTTCCCCTTTGTAAAGTCATGAAGCCAAACACCAGTTACTTGCCAAAAAATAACAAATGTATTAATTATTTTAAATTATCAGACAACAGAGAAAGGAGAATGGTGTCAAGATCTGATCAGGCCTTATCCTATCAATTGGTCACATCTGCCCTTCCTGTTCTTCAGTGGGGGTGGGGTTCTTTGAGAACAAGAAAGTCCATTCGGTATAGGTTTTCGGGGGATAAATGGCATCACATTTAAAAATCATTATCCTCTGCTGCTGATGTCTTCGGCCTTCAAACCGATCTTGCCAGGGGCACTGCCTTCATGAAGTTGGTCACCTTGCCTTACCGCCTGGTTTGGGTTAGGGAGAGGGATGAATGGAAGATGACCTTTAACAGCCCTACAGGGCACATTGAATATTTGGTCATGTTCTTCGGCCTTGCCACCTCATCCGTCTTTTAGGCTCTCGTTAATGAGATGCTTAGAGACATGAGTTTGTGTTTGCTTATCTGGATGATATTCTGATAACCATCTCTCCATTAAGATGGAGAAGTGTGCCTTTCATATGGAGTTGGTTCTGTTCCTAAGGGTTCATCATCTCGTCTGAAGGTATCCAGGTTGATGCGACTAAATTGTGGACCATCACAGATTGGCCAACCCTGGATTCTTGCAAGCACCTGCAGAGAATTCTGGGATTTGCCAATTTCTATCGATGGATCATTGGTTATTTTAGTCAACTCACCACCCCTCGGACAGATTTAATCCACCAGGACCAGAGTTCTGTTAATCTCTGCAGGCTCAGTCCGCATTTGAAAATCATAATTCCCGCTTTATTTCGTGTCCGAATCTCATAACTCCTGATCTGTCTCATCAGTTTGTGGTGGAAATTGATGTGTCAGAGTTGGGGTAAGGGTGGTCCTCCCCCAGCGATCATCCTTGGACGTGAAGATGCACCCCTGCACATTCTTTTCCAATCACCTCTCATCTTCTGAATGGAATTACGACATTGGCAATAGGGAATTACTGACTGTCAGTTCAGCATTGGGGAAATTGGTTGGAGGGTTTGGGGGTATCTTTTACAGTTTTGACAGATCTTAAACCTTGAATATATCTGGGTGGCCAAACACTTAAATTCCAGGCTTGCTGGGTACTTTTCTTTGAACTATTTGATTTTATTATTTTGTGTTGTCCAGGATACAAGAATGATAAGACTGATGCACTGTCTCGTGCCTTTATCTTTGTCAATCCCTCGGACTCACCAGACATTTTAAGTAATTATGATTTTTAGAGAGCTTGTCTTTTGAAATAATTACTTAAAGCGAGTTTGTTGGTGAAAGAGACATACATTTTTTTTTGCAACACATATTAATAGTCATGCATTTTACTACAAATGACAATAAATATTTTATATACACTCAAACACTGGAATTGGACATCACAGCAGGAGCTCTGTGTCATTTTGCTTGAGTTTGTTACACATAACCTCCCTCTTTGCTGGTGTTGGGTCAGTTGTCTGGGATGAATAACTCTAGTCAGGGCAACACCATTGTGGACAAATAAATGAAAAATGATTAATTGCAGATAAAAAACCAAGTCCATTCCTGTTTTGAAAAGAACATGTTACACAAAGAATCAAGATGTGGCCATAAACATTGTAATGTCTTACCAATAGAACGTCTCGGGTTACTTAAGTGTAACACTTGTTCCCTGATAAAAGTGGAACGAGATGCTGCACTGAGAAAAGTGCTTTGGGAACAACTTTAGGTGTGACCAGCTGTAAATATGCATGCAAAACGTCAGAATTTATAGCCTCTGCCGGTGTAATCACTGGATGCACCTGGGGCAGGGCTATAAATAGATGCGTCACAGGAGTATCGTCAGGTTTTTTGTCTGAAGAGCAGTCCTGGGGCATCCCAGTGCGGCAGTGAAGCGCAGCATCTCATTCCGCTTTTATCAGGGAACAAGGGTTATGCTTAAGTAACCCGATACATTCCCTTTCAAAAAGCTACACATGATTCTGCGCTGAGAAAAGCGCTTTGGGAACGAGAATACCCACGCCGCCGCACTGTGGCTGTCCGGACCACCTACGGTTGTGTAGTGTGCTCATAAGAGCGTGAGAGGTCTCAGACATGAGCTTGAGATGTCGACTCAAGGACATAAAAGCCCGGAGTGGCATGAACATCAAAACTATAGAATCTAATGAATGTGTGCGGAGAGGACCAGCCTGCCTCATCACAAACATGTTGCAGAGGGACACCTCTAGACAAGGCTTCAGAGGAGGTGAGCCCTCTGGTAGAGTGAGCCCTGATGCCTGCTGACAAAGCTTGACCACGCGCCTCGTAGGCCAGGGCAATAGCGTCCCTCACCCAATGTGACATAGTCTGCTTGGTGGGGGCTGCCCCCCTGTTGCGGCCCCCATGGCAAATGAATAGTTGCCCTGACTTACTCCACTGGCTGGTGCGGTGGACATAAATCTAAAGGGCACGGACTGGAAAAAGTCTGTGAAGTCTTTCCTGCTCCGGCGCTGTAAACAGTGGGGAGCAGAAGGCGTTGATAGTGACCGGATGTAAGGTCGAGAAAGGCACCTTAGTCAGGTAGTCAGGATGAGGGTGCAAAATTGCTTTGGTCATTCCTGTGGCAAACTCTAAGCAGGCTAGCAAGACAGACAGAGCCTGTGGGTCCCCAATTCTCTTTAGAGAGGTAATCGCCATAAGAAAAACCATCTTGAGAGTCAGAAGTCTGTCAGACGCTGACTCTAGAGGTTCAAAGGGGGTCTCAACCAGACTACTGCTAAGTCCCATGAAGGGGTCCTGGTCCTAGCAGGAGGCCTCAGTCGCCTAGATCCACGAATGAAACAAGCGAGTAGAGGATGTCTCCCCAACGGCACCCCATCCATCAAGGCGTGGCAAGCCGAAATGACGGCCACATAAACCCTGAGAGTGGCGGGCATATGCCTGCTGACAGTTTTTCCTGCAGAAAGTCCAGAACTGAAGCAATCTGGCAGTTAACTGGATCTGCATTATGTGTACTGCACCATTTTTCGAAGACACCCCATTTATTGGCATAGATCCTTCTGGTAGAGGAAGCCCTAGCACTTAAAATGGTCTCAATAACCTCAGGTGAAAGCCCTGTGTCCCTCAGTTGGTACCCTTCAGGGGCCAAACATGAAGGTTCCACAGCTCGGGCTGGGGATGAAATATTGTCCCCTGTACCTGAGACAGAAGGTCCCTCCTGTTCGGAATTGCCCAAGGCAGGCCGTCGAGGAGAGACATTAACTCCGAGAACCATACCCTGTTCGGCCAGCGCGGCACTATCAGTAAGAGGCAAGACCCTTGCTGGCGAACTCTGGCCAAGACTCCCGGGAGCAGAGAAACCGGGGGAAACGCATACAGATGCATTCTGGGCCATGTATGCGCCATCGCGTCCAGACCCAGGGGAGCTGGGTGACTCAGAGAGAAGTAGAGGGGACATTGCGCTGTCTGAGAAGAGGCAAAGAGGTCCACTTCTGCCCTGTAAAATCTCAGCCAGATTTTACCTCGGGGTGGAGTTTCCACTCCCCAGTAGGTATTTTCTGTCTGGACAGTAAATCTGCTCCCACATTCAGGCATCCAGGGATATAAACTGCCCTGAGTGACAGGAACTTGCCCTGGTCCCAGAGGAGAATCCAACGTGCCAGAGAATTCAGCTGACATGAACGTAGACCTCCTTGATGATTTATGTACTTATGAGACTGCTGTTGTGTTGTCCACCCACACCAGGACATGGCAGCCTCTCAGATGCTGGAAGAAGTATTTCAGGGCCAGAAATACCGCCATCAACTCGAGGCAGTTGATGTGCCAATCGAGCTGATGACCCTCCCATTCCCCTTGGGCTGGACGACCACTTAAGACCGCTCCCCAGCCCCTCAGGGAGGCGTCTGTCATTAGCAGCCTGCGACGACAAGATGCACCTAGAGTGGGACCTAAGGTAAGAAACTGGGGTCTGAACCACATAGAAAGGGAACGAAGGCTGCGGCATGTAACCCTTATTTGCCTTAGGGGACTGGTCCCCTGGCTTTTAGCCACAGATGAAATGGTCTCATGTGCAGAAGGCCCAAAGGGATCACTGTGGACGCAGACACCATGAGACCTAGTATTCGTTAATACTGACGAACACTGCAACCTTGACCTAGCCTGACCTTGCTCAGAGTGTTCTGAATGGAAATGATTCGAGCGGGAGACAATTGTGCCCGCATCCTGATCGAATTCCATATAACTCACAGATAGGTAATTCCCTGGGTGGGAGAGAGAACACTCTTTTTGATGTTGAGTCTCAGACCCAAAAAAAACAGATGAGCTAAGACAATATCCCTGTGCTGAACTGCCAATTCTTGAGACTGTGCTAGTATCAGCCAGTCGTCTGTGTAACTCAGAATGCGGATCCCCCGGAGTCGCAAAGGAGCCAGTGATGCATCCATGCGGGGTGATAGGGCTAGGCCGAATGGAAGAACCCGTTACTGAAAGGCTTCGTCCCCGAAAGCGAACCTCAGGAATTTCCTGTGCTGTGGCAGAATTTCTATATGAAAAATATGCGTCCATGAGATTGATCGTGACCAGCCAATTGTGATGTTGGACACGACCGTCTCGATAGTTAGCATCTTGAACTTGAACACCCTAACTGAGCGGTTCAAGCCTCGAAGATATAAGATCGGACGCAACCCCCCACCCTTCTTAGGAACCAGGAAGTATTTGCTGTAATAACCTGACTCTTTCTCTGGAAGGGTAACACGTTCTATGGCCCCTTTGACCAAGAGATTTTGCCGTTCTTTCCACAGTAGACGTGCCTGCTCCGGTTTTACGGTAGTGGGGACCATGCCGTTGAAACACGTCGGGCGGCGAGTGAATTGAATTCTGTAACCTTTTTCTACTGTTCTTAGGACCCACATAAAAATACCTATCAGAAGTTTCCATGCTGCCAGGTTCTCTGAGATGGGTATTCATTTTGACACTTACTATTGAGGGGATTTCGAGTGTTCCGTGTCCTGGACTAAGGCAGGAAACAGCGGTACACCCAACTTTTCGTTGGAAGCCTCTAACTCCCGAAACACCAGAGGCGGCAGGAATGGAGAGGTTTCGTGGGGGTACCGGGAGGGGCGAAGTGGATGATACATGCGACCTGTCCCGAGGGGAGCTACCCCCACAAGGCTGGGCACAAGACGGTCAGGGTTTCTTTCTTTTTAGAAATTGCTCCCCTGAGGTCTTGCTTTGGGGGCTGTTGAGGGTGACGAGCCTGTCCCCGGTCTTTACGAAGGGGAGCATGACTCGCCACGCTTTGCTTCTGAGCCTCCCTTCTAGCAGGACCGGGGCGGGTCTGGGTGGCCGACGGCCCCGCCCTCTAAGTGCGGTGAGGAAAAAACTGCCCAAATGCTTCCTCGTGGCTTTTTGCTTCCTGGAACCTGGAGATAACTGTATTCATACGTCCCCAAATAGGCCAGATGGCGAAACCGGGGCATCAAGAAGGAAAACTTTATCTTTGTCCTTGATGCTGACCAAAGCAGACATAGACCGACCAATGGCACGGGCTGTCTGCTTGGTCACATAGAGAGATAGATACGTGGCTCGACGATGCTCAGAGAAAGCTTCCACGTCGAGCGTGGTACCAACACACAGGTCCTTCAGCAGATCAGCCTGGTAGGCCTGTAACATTGCCATAGTGTGCAGAGCAGCACTAGCCTGACCCGCTGCTTAATAAGCCCTCCTCACTAGCATGGAGGTAGTCCTGCATGGCTTTGTGTGAGAGAGGGTTTTTTAAAGTGATGATGCCGAACCCGGTGAGAGATAACCCGCGAGTGTCTCTTCAACCGGCGGCATCATCGAATACCCCCATGTCTCAGCACCCACGATAGACGAATATATCGACGTCAAGGGCATGTGGACATGGGAAGTATAAGATTTCCTCCATGAACGAGAGAGCTCGTCATGGAGGTCATCAAAGAAGGGAAGGGACTGATGAGGCGTTCCCTTCCCCAGGCCACCAGACAGAAATCTATCCTCCAACTTGGAGTGTTTGGGGGTCTCTTGTTGGTGGGGCCAGTCTAACTGAAGCCTGGCCACCGCACAAGTAATCACATCGAGTAATTCCTCAGCTGATTTACTACCATGCCCGGAATGCTCAGAGGTGGGTAACTCAAAGTCTGCAGACTCATGAGAATCAAGGTCACCCTCATGAACTGAAGAGGCACCAGGGCACACTTCAAGATCACGGGAAGGACCAGCTGGGTCTGGGGAGAGAGTGAGCGAAAGGGACGGACCCGTCTCTCACTCCTCAGCCAGATCCATATGAGAGCACCACAAATGAAGTGTGGGCGCTGACTCCTGGAAGTAAGCAAGGCGAGCGCGAAGCATTTTGCCCGAAAGCAGATCGCAATGCTCGCCCCAACGCAAGAGCAGCATGCTCTTCCCCCAAACAAACAAAGCAAAACTGATGCGTGTCCCTCTCAGCCATAGAGCGGAGACAAGGGAACACACATCGTTTGCCCTGACTTTCAGTCATTTTTTATTTAATTTTTTATTTTCCCCCCTTTTTTTCTTTTTTTTTCTTTTTTGTCTTCTGCGCACTGCCTAACAAATTCTAACTAGGCTACTAACAGAGGAAATAAATTTCTGACAGGCTCGTGATAGCACACACACACACACACAGAGTGATCAGAAGACAAAAGATCTGACTATGCTCCTTTGACGCATCTATTTATAGCCCTGTCCCAGGTGCATCCAATGATTACACCGGCAGAGGCTATAAATTCCGGTCAATGTTCATTGACATGTTGCACACATATTCACAGCTGGTCACACCTAAAGTTGTTATCAAAGCACTTTTCTCAGCACAGCATCATAAGTGTAGCTTTTTGAAAGGGAACAAAAGCCTCACAACTGTTTCCATCTTTTTGTGATGCGGGGCAGGGAGCACCATTTCTCCAATATCCTCCAAACTCTTTGGTCCTCTTGTACCTTACATCTCATATACATCCTGAGCAGATACTTGCAATACACATTGTTTACAAAGTTACCAAGTTTTCCTTGTGAGTAACTGGTCTAAAATAACACATTAAAGTGCTAAAAATACAAAATATAATGCCTTTTAAATAAATTGTATCATATTTAAATAAAATGTGCTTTATTTAATGCATTAATGGGATAGTTCACCCAAAAAATGTAATTCTCCCATCATTTACTCCCACTCATGCATCTCAGATGTGTATGAATTATTGTCTTCTGCTGAACACAAACAAAAATATTTTTAGAAGAATATCTTAGCTCTGTAGGTCCATACAATTCATGTTTATGGTGTTCAGACATTTGTAGCTCCAAATATCACATATATGAAATATAAAAGTAATCCATAAGACTCCAGTGGATAAATCCATGTCTTCAGAAGTGATATGATAGTTGTGGGGGAGAAACAGATAAATATTTCAATCTTTTTTTAATCTAAATCTCCACTTTCTCTTTTACATCTGAAAGTCTGAAGCTGAAATAATCTTCTAAAAATCTTAAAAATGTCATACAAATGTGGTTTGGCATGAGGGTGAGTAAATTATGAGAAAATTTCCATATTGGGGTGAACTTTCCCTTTACTATAAATCAAATAATTTTGCAATAGCAGATCTTGCAAAAAGTCATGTATTGAGTATTAAATTATGGTATATCCTCTTGTTAATTTGGTATACAAAGGCACTAGCTGTGCTGCTGTCCTTCTGCAGTGTTTGGATCCGAAATGTTATATTAAAAATCAAGGTATTGATGACCAGTTTGATGAATTGGCCAGAGTAATATGGTTGTTATCTTACTGGTGAAAAATAAATGCCGGTCCACATCATGTAACATAAGTTTCATACACTAACCTGCAAACTCCTCAACGTCACTTTGTTCATTCTTGAAGAGGAATAAATCTCTTTGTACATGTTTTGTGTCTGGTGACTATATTCACAACTTTGGACTGCCACCTGTACCGTACTGATAAGTCCTGTGTATGATTCCTGTACCTTGTCCGACCCCCAACATGACACTTTTTGTCTAGTGTGCGACAGACTTCAGTATTGAGAACAGTAAATGTTATATAACCCCTTGTGATATCCCAAAGCTATTACGCCAGGCTATATTAAACGGAAGGCCAACTGACAGTGAATTGGTGAGAACACAAATTAGACTTCTAGTTTAAATGTCGGCTAATGCTAATATATTCAGTATCTGTGCCTCAAAAACATATCAAGAAAATAATATGCTGATTAATAATCAATGTATCAATATTTTATGACATTCCTGGATATTTGAGGGTCCTGAAGGACCTCCAGCAAGCTAGTATCTTTACATTTTACTGTGTACAATAAGTAGCATGCTGTCATATTCTGAGCATACCACATGTTTCCTTTGAAAAAAGTGTTTGCAGACTTTTTTTTTTTTGCTGTGACAGTATATTGCAGTATATATATATATATATATATATATATATATATATATATATATATATATATAAATTTCAATTGCTGTATAGATACTATTCCACAGTATAAACTGTCAGACACTGTAGCACATATTACCATATTACTATACCACCTAGCCCTATTACTGAAAAAAAAAAAAATACATCCTAAAATGTATTCTAAAAAAGTGCTGCAAAATACACTCTATCTTGCCAGTGTAAAGATGTTTTACATATGCTACATCCCACAGCCTATATGGCATTTGATTTCGTTTATACTGCTGATCTCTGCAGGTCCTTCCTAACTGCAGGGTCTGTAAGAGTCTTAAATAATTCACCTCCAAGCACTATAAATATTTATTCTGTTGCTGAAAGATCAGCTGCATTGAGCTGACTGCTCCAGAGACTAAACCAGCATGTGCATGGCATTGGAGGCAAGGATGGATTATGGCCCGGGCCTATGGGATCAGTGCTCCTCTGACTGCCAGGAGGTCTGTGCTGAGAGACCTGCAGTGGCCTGACACCACAAATCAAGGCATTGAAAAAGTAAACATGATAGTGGTAAATGAACAGTGCTTGAATGTTTGCCAATAACTGTTGGCGATATGTTTAATAAATGATAGCACTCTCACTTTCTTAGCAGTGTATAGTAAACAGACACACAGATATAATCAGAGCATGTGAGTGAAACAGAGCGGTGTGACACTCCTCTCAGCCGCTCACGGCCCAGGCGGACGCTCCGTTCAAGTACCGCTCATGCTCACCAGTAAAAAAGCATATTCTCTGTAGTATACTTGGTTCCAAACACGTACACGGGGGGTAGCTACAGTGGCCCAAGCAACTGCCCCTTTGCCCACATGGGCTGAGGTGCCCCTCTGGGTGAAATATATAGACTGTTGGCCAGCATTTATGAATTAATTATTATTATTAAGAAATTATGTGATTGAATTGTTGCGTTTTTGTATATAAAATCTTGCGGTTTATTTTGGACTTGTTTACAACTGCTGTTAGATAATTTGGTCTACCAGACCTTCGTTATCATTTGTAATCAGTCAAATATTTCTCTGTTAGCACATACTGTATGTCATTGAACATCTTCAGATTTTTTTCAGTTCTAAATTACCTTTATTAACTTTAAACAACTCATGAAACATGCCTCTACAAGTGATAAAACATATGTGCGTTGAAATGGAAATTTGCATAAGCTCAAATTTGCGCTTTTCAGTTTAAACTGGACCCAAGAGATACAACCAACACAGAAAAGCAAAACCTTTTTAACTTTAAAGTTTGTTTGAGTCCTTTATGGCAATAATGAAAACATGGACTGGTACCAGGAAAAATATTACATGTAAAAGTGAAAATTATAATTGTCTCTATGGAATGATTATACTGTAGATTTGATACATTAAAAGGTTTCTGATTTAGGGTCTGTAAATTAAAATGAGTAACTTCTCATCCTAATTTTTTGTTCAAAAATGCTTTGCCAATATACAGTATTATTATGCTTCCATATTCAATTGAGGGTGCTCTAACGTTCGCAACCCTGCAGAACTGGGCTGGCATCTGGCAGCTGCACTGACATGATGGCAAAACTTCAAGATACCTTACTTATCTATTAATTTATTATCAAGTAGTAGTATAGTCTACTAGCTCACCTTTTGCTGCAATACCATCACGTTGCACATCCTCGTGCTCTCTGGCAATGTGACACATACGATTCCAAAAGGAATATTTGCTAATTCTCACGGTCTCTCCACAATCCCTTTCGATTTCCTCATTCTTAGCTTTGATTTATACTTTGCATTTATTTAGGTTATAAGGTTTGCAACTTCACTAAAACAATTTTAGAGCTCCATAACCTCAGGCCTATTGCTTATTTCGCAGATTCCCAAACCAGTATATCACGAAGCACATTCTGGGTCTGGGTTGAGCGAGCGGAGCGGAATCTTCAAAAAGGCTCTCTCCGCTCAGCTGAAATTATCACCGCTCCGCTCTCATGCTCTGTTCAGCATGGCTTATGAAACATCGCCTTTGGAAATAAATTAATAAATGCAACATCAGAGGTTATGCAGGTTCATATGCAGGAGGTTTACATGGAGACATGAAAATACTGCATTGTCACACTCTATGTAAATAAGATAATTGTATTATAATCTCTTCAGTACAATACACAGCAACAAGTTAATGATCTACTTAATCTTTTACTTTAATGTTGATGTAAGAAAATTATCAAACTTTAGGATATTATTCTGCTGTGCATGCCATGAATAGGCTATGTCATATAGGCAATAGGCAATTGGGTTAAAAACTTTTAAGATCCAAAAAGGATATAATGGTAATCCAGTAGACACCAGTGGTTTAATCCATGTCTTCTGAAGAGATCCGATTGATTTTGGTGAGAACAAAATGTAACACCTTTTTCACTCTAAATCTTGACATCCAATCTTATCGCTTTAGAAGACATGGATTAAACCACTCAAGTTTTGGATCCCTTTGATTTTCACTGTTTAGATACAGTCATCAGACATCAGTCATCTATGAAAATATCTTTGTTTGTGTTCTGCAGAAGAAAGTCAGACTTCATAAGGGTGAGTAAATGATGAGATAATTATTATTTTTGTGTGAACTGTTCCCTTTAAATATTTCCCACAGGTGAAATTCACAAATGCTATTACTTTGACTAAAACATCCTGTGATACAAGATGTTTTTAAATCACAAAAATGATTTAAGATTACACTATTAAAATTAAACATTGCAGTTAACTCTTTGTTTGACATTAGCATTTGGGAGGATCCATTTCAAAATGATAAGAATGGTCAATAAAATAGAAGTGCTCCCATCTGCAAAACGCTGCCACATCTAAACATAAAACATTATGTGATTATGTGTGACTGAACAATAGTATCTCTGAACTAAGGATGTCTATAAAATTAAAAATGCACCAATCCACAAAATACGTCACATCTGAACAAACATTGTGATGCCAAAGGTAACCACCACCAACAACATCATCATCATTATCTGAAAACCCTCAAACTCAAATCATCTTCATTAAAAGCTTAAAATTAATCGATTGAATCGATTTGTTTCTTACACCAACCTATCCATTTGCTTCAGAAGACATTAATTGATCGACTGGAGTCATGTGGATTACTTTTATGCTGCCTAAATATGCCTTTTGGACCATCAAGTACCCACCAGCCTGATGGCATCCATTTATTTGCATGGTATGGACAAAAAGAGCTGAAATGTACTTATAAAAATCTTCACTTCGGTTCTGCTGGAGACGAAAAGTCATACACATCTGGAATGGCTTAAAAAAAATCATGAGCGAATTTTCGTTTTCATTTTTGAAACTGTTCTTTAAGGGGCTGAACTCTGTTGGTGCACTTTTCTCCCAATCCCACAAAGACGCTCTGCACTGCCTCAAATGTGCATAGAGAAGTCTAAGGAGTAGTATGAAAGCTGTGGGATGACCAAAGTTACATCCAGAATGATGGCGAAGTTTAAAAATGTCTCTAAAAATAATTATGCAAGGTTGTATAAATCTAAAATCAAAACTCAAATACACTCATGCAAACAAAACATGGCCTGACATTGTGTGCTAACCTAAAGCCTACCCATCTTAAACACAAGGAAAATAACCACATGGATATGCTGTAGCATATCTGTGAGGATGTCTGTTGTCTGTAGAAGAAGAAAATAAATAATTTCAGTCTATATGATTCATCTATATGATTCCTCACAAATCACATCAAAGTCTCATTTTAAATATATTAGGGATGGGCAAAGGCAAAAATGCCGCCAAAGGTGACAAAAAATTACTGCAAAATTCAAAAGGTTGAATGAATTAATTCATTTGCTTTTCTTATTTGTAACATTTGATGTAGTTCTTAATATTCTATTCTAGTCCTACATATTGTAGCATAAAATACTGACGTTGAGATGATGTTGATTTAATTTTATGGGTAAGAGGTAATATATTCTCAAACTACTTATTCATGTAAAGTAATTGGTTAAATAGATTTTTTAAAAAAATGATTGTTTTTTTACTTCTTGATAGGCCTATTATAATGATTATTATGATGGTGAGATACTTAAACAGCAAGATGCAATGCAGTGACAGATATCTGTGTTACATATACTGTACGTATACAGAACAATATTTAAAAAAAAAATCAGATTGGCAATTTATTTTCTCCTGAGAAACTTAACATAAATTACTTCCATACCTCAAACGTGAATTTTTAAGCCATCTTGTGTTTTTAAAAAAAGTATGTAATTCAATACAACTTCAAAATTCACATTTGAGGTTACGATGGTGTGGAATTTAAGGGGAAGAGTAAACAATTTGATAAAGACCAAGAAGTTACCCCACAGTCTGTGGCTAGCATTACGCTAGCCGAAATTAGCTCCCTTCACGAAGAACTCAGAGCCTCTCTCGCTGTGGACTTTAAATTGCAGCCGATGCCAGAATTTCCGGATGGAGGACATACCAGAGTCGATCAAAGGTACATTTGGATCTAAGCGGACAGCTCAGATGTTTTAAAGCTGCATGCTGAATTTAAAGGTGCTATGTCCAAACTCTACAAACAGGGGCAACATACATTTGCATTATGACAGCGAAGCCCATGTCCATCCTTCCATTGGACAGCGCACAAGAAATATACAATTTCTTGCCATTCTTTACCTGGTTAAACTGTATATTATGCTTCTGAACAGAGAGAGGAATCTGCTGACTTCTGCTTCAGAGGCTGACAACTTTGTCCGGGACTCGGGCACAGGACAGTAAGCAGCAAAACATATGTTAATCTCATCCTGCAGTCTGTTTGAACTAATATCAGTTTCCAAGTTGCCAATATTCTTTGTTACATAAACTATCATGCATACCCTGTCACAGACTTCAATGCTAAACCCCCCTTTTTCCTCTCCATTATTTTATTCTTACTTTATCTCTGAAAAAGGGGGGAAAAAAGTCTTTCTTTGGTGTGAGCTGTGTGGATCTGTTATATGATAAATGAGGCCATATTATGGTACAATGCACTATTTGTTTTTGTGTTTTTACTAATTACTCTGTCACTGGCAAATATTTAGCCCAAACGAGGAAATGCACCTTTTGCTTAGATTGTTCGGTATGTGTTCATTTCTAAGGTATTGAGACCCTCACAATATGGAACACTAAGTTGTTCCTTCCATGCCCATAGCTCTGTTATATTGCTACTTTTCTGTTGTTATTATTGATAAGGCTGCATCCTTTTTTTCTTCTTTTTTTCTCTTTCCTCTTTTGCTTACTCACGGGCTGCCTGTAACTCAGGTTTAGATATGTTAGTGAGGTTATACAGACTGATGTTGTGGGAACAGAGTCTGGGAGTTTTGGAACTAGTAGTTTGTTTGTAGTCATTTTGACTGTGGGACTGGCTTTTTTCTTTTGTCAGCATTCAATGGGGAGGGAATCAGGTTTCTGTTAGGCTCCAGGGTGGTTTGCTCCTCTCTTCTTTTTTGCCCTTTCTTATCGTGTATATTTCTTGTGTGCTGTTCTGGTCAAAGGATGGACATGGGCTTCACTGTCATAATGCTGCATAATGCAGCATCCCAAAAACATGCAAAAGCCCAGTGGGGTAATAAGGCTTACTAGTTGGAATGTCAAGGGCTGAACTCTCCTTTAAAGCATAATAATGTTCTTTATCATCTGAAATATCTGAACACAAAATTTGCATTTATTCAGGCGACTCATGTTAAGCCTTCAGATCACCTTAGAATTCGTAGGGCCTGCACTCCTCTTATAAAATTAGACCTCTCCTTAACATCCTTTACTCATCCTCCTGTTCAAGAACTCCAGAGCTGGTCATCTCAATGGACACAGAAAAGGCATTTGATATAGATGAGTGGCATTACCTGTTTTACACTGAGGAGATTTGGATTTAGTACCCAATTTATTTCATAGGTTAGGCTCCTGTATACGTCTCCTCTAGCTAGTGTACGCACAAAAAACTGCCATTCCAAGTACTTTCCCCTCGGACAAGGGACGTTGTTTGCCATAGCCACTGAGCCACTGGCAGTGGCCCTTTGATCTTGCGTGATGACCAGCATTGTCGAGGGGAAATAGAACACAGGCTGTCTTTATATGCTGACGACCTTCTGCCATTTGTTTCTGACACGGACAATTCCATTCCCCCTGTGTAAAACATACTCACAGATTTTGGTCTTATTTCGGGCAATAAATTGAATCTACACAAAAGTGGACTGATACCCATCAATACTACTGTCACAGAATATCTTTACCAGCATTGCCTTTCAAATAGGCAATGCACAGCTTTAAATATTTGGGTGTTTGTGTAACAAAGCACTTTACAGAGTTGTCGATAACAACTTCACTCCGCTGGTCATTAAGATATCTCAAGATTTCAAGTGTTGTTCTTTTCTTCTTATGTCTCTGGCTGGTAGGATTAACTGCATTAAAATGAATATACTGCCCAAATT
This sequence comes from Moxostoma hubbsi, assembly GCA_032164185.1. Lineage (NCBI taxonomy): Eukaryota > Metazoa > Chordata > Actinopteri > Cypriniformes > Catostomidae > Moxostoma > Moxostoma hubbsi. The sequence continues at coordinate 62,465,111 of JAVLUX010000002.1, read as the reverse complement.
GATATATCCTTTTTAGTGCCTCCCTATTTTTATCCCAAAGTCTTTTTTCACATCCTGCAAAAAAAAAAATCAACAGGGTGGTCTTGGTCTCCCTAATTTTTTTTATTCTATTACTGGTCAGCAAATATTCCTTCTATGTTGCATTGGTGCTTCGTGTACAGTGAGGCACTCCCATCCTGGGTCCTTATTAAAAACTCTTCTGGCAAGCTCTCTTCCCTGTTTACCCTTCTTTGTCTCCCGACCACACACTCTGCATTGAAATACTCAAATAATGTATTAGTGATAAAAATCCTCAAGATTTTGGCCCAGTTTTTGCACCACTTTGGACTTCAGGCCACCCCCTTGTCATCTCCTATATCAACTCCGACAATATATACTCCTATATAACTCCATAAACTCCATTTATTCCCACTCTAGTAGTAGTAGTAACCCTTTATTGTCACATAGTCACAAGTAAAAGTAACCAGTGAAATTGGCCATCATCCTGCCCATACAAACATACAATATGACAACGGGTAGACAGGGCAGGAAGACAGGGAATTGAGAAGATATACAGCATTACATGGGGAAAGGTGAGATAAAAAAAGCAACCCCCAGACTATGCTCCTGTTAGGATTACAGTATGGGAACAGGAAAAAACATCTCAGCAACACTTAGCACATAATCAGTACATCTACAACATAACAAAAACTTGCAACAGGGTAGGGGAGTGGGGGATGGAGGTAGCCCAGCACTGACAGACAGCCATCTGGTCCTGCAGCCATTCTCGGCGCTGGTCACAGACCCGCCTGTCAGACTGGGGGCTACGAAGCGGCGAAGGCGTGGGATGGGGTGTGGGGTCGGATGCATATCTGTATTTGTGTAAAGTCTTGTGTGTGTGTGAGCCCAGAGATTCGCCAGAAGGTCACAATCCCAGGGTGTTTTGGGAGGGGGGAGGGAATGCGAGAGCGGCTCATTGCAGTGCTCTAACCAGGGGAGTTGTTGATCCATCAGCGGCCTTGGCCAAGGCCAGTGCTGGTTGCTGGGTGCCGAAACAGATAAGATTGAGATGTTTTGTCTTGGGGCGAATAGCTGCAATTTCTCAGGCTATTCTTCATGTCCATTTTGGTCTCTTAAACGATCCATTTGCCTTTGCAAAGCTGTAAGCTCCTTCATGATGTTATCCATATTGAGAGTCTAAGTGCTGACAACTCTGCCCACCGCCTCAATCATGACGGGCAGCCTTGTGAGGCTTTGGACAGCTGTCTCCGTCTTCTTAATTCTTCGATAACCCAGGGCAATGCCTAATCCAATCAGCAGAAGACCTGTTATCATGGTTCCGAATAGGTAGATATCTTCAACGTCCTCCACGGAAAGAACCGCCAGACACACGACCCGCCACCTCTCCCACGCGTCCATCGTGTAGCCAGCTGCAAACGTTCCGTCAGGACAGTTAGGTTCCCCCGAACCCAAGCTTCTCTTCGAGAAGATGGTGTCAATTGCGTTGAGAGACCAGTTGATCAAATCCATAATAATTTCTTAGTTTGGAGAGCAGTGCTGTGAGAGTCTCTCAAAAGTACAAGACAGTTGACTAGACGTGACGAGAGAGCAAAGCAGGGAGGTCAGGGGAGGGAGAGGGAGAGAAAATGCGACCGCCTTCACTGAGTGCCAAACGAGAATACTCTCGAACTCTCAAACTCTATTGGATGGAGCATGGGATTGCTTCCTTTGCAGACCTGTATATTGATGGGACATTTGCCTCTTTTATCCAGCTAACCCATTGTGACGAGGAGAAGGGCATGACCAGGCCATGCACAATGAATCAGTGCTGAATCAGCTGATCAGCGGGAGAGTGAGATAAGGGGCAGCAAGAGACGTCGGTTCGAGAGAGAGAGAGAGATGTGTGCATGTTGCATGTGTGTCTGTGTCCTTCTGTTTTATGTTGTTTTAAGTTAATTTATATCATTAAAGTATATGTTTACTGTTCAGCCGGTTCCTGCCTCCTCTTTGCCCATCCTTTAACTGTTACAGAGGTGCCGAAACCCGGGAAGGAGGAGGGATGTGCCGTCGCATTGGTCTAAGAGCAAACTGGCTCGTATTAACCCTGCCATCAACTCTGACTGCGATAGGTGTCACTCTGGCCCAGTCATGCTAAAACATACGTTCTGGTCCTGCCCTCTCCTCATTTTGGTGTTACGTCTTCAACTCTCTCTCAATCATATCCTCCTCTAATATTCTGCCCTCGCCTATTACTGGCCTGTTTGGCGTCCTGCACGCTGGTCGCTCACTACCCCATTATTTCATGGACTTTTCTCACATTGCTGGCTAGATGACAAATTTTTTTTAATTGGAAAAACCCTCATCCACCTTCACATGGTTAAAGGATGCCTTGTATTTCATTAGACTAAAAAAAATATATATATTCCTTCCATCGACTCAACACATCATTCTCTAAAATCTGGAAGCCTTTTCTACAACATCAGTGCTTTGCTACTACATCATGTTGCATAGTGCACCTACAAGTTTGTTTATCTATGTTTGTACAGTGAAGTATTCAGTATTATGTACTAATTATGTAAATGTTTTTTTTATTTCGGTTCTGAGCAAAACCAGCATTTTTCATTCCGGTATTGAATTTCAGCATCTTCCCAGCCTGTTAGAACAAAATAAAAGAACGATTAATAATGTTCTTTTGAAAATGGTAGTACTCTGAGCTAAGGTTTGGGTGAGATAAACAAGCACTTTGATCAGAAAAACAAGCCCAAAATAAGCCACATGCTTCACCAAAATATGTGAAAATAAGCCATTACATTTTTACCGGTGTGGTGATTTTATCAGAATGGAAATCGTAACAAGCATACAGTTAATTCAAGTATAATTTTTAGAACTGATCTGCTTCTCAGTCAAAATCCGGCACCATCAAATTTGTATGAATGCATCGTATCTAACAATAATTCAGTGAAGACTTGGAAACAACTTTTTACATTCTAATTATGTTTTCCTTGTATCTGGGATAACTGTGCATGTATATATTAATCATACATAGTTGTTAAAAAGGTCTTAATTCACTGAATGCAATATCCACAATGGGCATTTAGGCAAAGAAATGTGTGATGCAAAGGTTTCCTTCAGGATCGAATGACATGTTTGGGCAACACGAAGTGATGTTGTTCCAAAAATATACTGTGATAAAACCCTCTGGCCTTTGGTATCATGAAAAAACTACTAGAATGAAATGAACTGGTTATAACCGGTTACAAACATTTAAAAATAATATTTTCACTCCAAAACAGTTGAAAATGATTCCAGTTATCGTTTACATTCAGCAAAAAAAAAAAAAAATATATAGATATTTTGTTTTAACCATTTTTAGTCCCTTAACAGTACTACAGTTATATTAGCTACAAAGCTTAACAGTTTATAATAGTTTGAGTCTTTAAACAATCAAGTCCAAGTCGAATCCGAGTCCAAAAGGGGCCAAATCAAGACTGAGTCTAAAAAATGCAGAGCCCGAGTCGAGTCCGACTCCGAATTAATCTTTTCATGAATTAAAATTGTAACCGTAAACTCAACATTAATATTTTAAGCTTATTGTAACCTTCACAACTAAGAAAAACAATTTGTCAATATAAATGCAAAAAAACTCCTCTGTTGCCTTTCATATTCACATTTTATGATTAGTATCCTGCTGAACAAACTTCAAAGTGGTTTCAGAATGAAAGCATATGCTTTAGGTGTATGAAGACAAAACTGTCCTTCAACACACTTCTGTTGTGCTGTTGACTTTTTCAATTGTTTGTTGATTTTCCCCCTCCACTCAAAAGTGAAAGCATTAGTCATTACAAACAGTGTTATTATTTCAATTTTAATTTTCAATTTGTCCATTCAATTTACTTTAGTTTTATCTAAAATTATGGGTGAAATACATGCAATGTAATTAATTAAATACATTTAATGTGTTGAGCTAACGTGTTGTTCTTTTCCCATTATATTTAGTATGGATAATAGGTGAATAGAGACTTCCCTCTCACTTGTGTTCCTCACTGTAGTTTCTTACTATTTTGCCATTGAAACGCAAGTCTTTACAGATAACACAGAGGTTGCACTACAAATATGTGATGGACTGAGTTGTACAATTTCCATCATGGTCTATTTCATCTGTCATATTATTTTAAATATTGCTAATATGTAGCGTATTTGATTTTGTCTCGATATAATCAATATTTTCAGTTAGAAAAGGCTTTGCATAGTAACAAGAGTCTGATAAAACATTTGTTCTATTTAATAATTTGCATAATTGGGGAACATATTTTTAAAAGTGTACTGGTTATTGATGTTTCTGGATGACAGTGGCAGAGCACATTTGGTGATCTCATTCCCGCACACACATACAGCACGGGCGAGAGAGTTAAAAAAGTACTTTGAAAGAGTGCGCGCTGCTGCTCTCAGCCAGAATAATCACACGTAACGACTTAAATGCATGAAAACTGATGTGCAGTAACAAATACACAAAATGTATGCTAGTACTACCTGTAGAGAGCACATCATTATCAAGACAAAGTAAAATCCCAGACATTTAGAGGCATTTTTTAAATCCTGGCCGGACGCTTTTTTCAGGTCTGAAAAAGAAGACATGTCTGAGGATGCATGGTCACCCTATGTTATGTTATTTATTTGTTTGTCATTGCATCACAAATGCCATGGACTTGGCTGGACTAGGAAAAAAATCCAGAGCCCTAAAGGCTCAAGTCCGAGTCAAATCAGACTTCGTTTATGTTTGTATTCGTTTATTGATTTGAATTAAAATAATGTTTAAAAAATTTTTCTAGTAATAAAAATAACATTTAATCAAGCCAATTAATTTAAATAGATATACAGTATATCAAGCTACCACATGGTTTTTAGTTGTGTACTGTACACCATGCCAGCAAGGAACTTACTTACTCTGATGTAGGGGATCTACAAATTCGGTTGTAGGGACTTTTATTTTGATTTTTGATACGTGCGTCGCCATTCTGGAGTTAGTGTGTGTGTTAGAGTGTTGAGAGTTGCACGAGAAGAGAAGAGAGAGCAGCGGTGAGCTGACGGTGAATTTTAAACTCGGATGTTTCATCTCGTTAAAAAGTTACGTTGAGATCCGAAATATACATCAGAGCTGCATGACGTTGTCTACAAGTCTTCATATGAATAAGTTTGTGTAATGAGTGAAAAACGATCTTTTGCCGTGTTCATGTGTGAGGCGGGGCAAAAGGCCTGTTAGTTTCTTAGAGTTTTAGCCACGAAGGAGTTGAACACTCTCGCGTTTTCTTTGTTTAAACAGTTTTTGTTTCATTTTTGCTCAAACGAATGTGAAACCGTGAAAACTGTCACTGATCGAGTGAAAGAAGATTTGCTGTGTCGTCGGATGGAGTACGTATTGTTAGTCTTCTCATTGTGCCCCATCAGCTGAGATTGCGGCCTCGTCGAGTTAAGCTGCTGTCGCCAGGATCGTGAGGACAATCGCAGAGGGTTTAGTGAGTGAAGAGACATTACCCTGCCTTCCGTAGGTCATCATTCAGCATCTCATCCCCGAGTTGAAAGTGGTGAAGTACACTATTTTTCATTGTCTACTGAAAACTGGTAAGCAAATACCAATTTTTGTCTATGAGTGAACAGAACTGAACTGTTCAATCATACAGTTATCTATCCTGAAACTGTGATAAGTGAATTTGCCTGCAAAGGGATTCATGGACTGTTTTTTTGTACGTATAACTGCATTTTTTTTGAACACGTGAATTCATAAGTGGACAGAGCTTATTTTCTTTTTCTTTTTCCTGGATTTGAGTTGGATTTTTTGGATATTTTTGAACTGAATTGGAGTGAACTTTTCTTAAGTGAACTTCTGAATCAAAGTGATCATCCAAGTGAACTTTATCTGTAAGATTGAGCCAACTGAATGAATCTGTGAACCGTTTCAGCTAGGTGACTCCGTGGGAGATTGAACTGAAACTAGTCAAATCTATTGATTCTTTTTCTTTCTTTATTGTTTTCTACATTTTTATTTCATTGTGATTTTACTGCATTTGAATCTGTTTGTTTATGCTTCCTGTGAAGGCAAGGAAAGCTGAGAACTAAAATTCATGCAGCCACAATAAATGTTGTTTTTGTTAGTCAAGCTAACGCTGTTATAATTTTGTGTATTTAGGCTATACTAAGGAGTGGGGCGTCTGACCTATCCTGTTAGATCTGGGGATGGTGGGTTTTGTATTTAACTAGACTTAACGTGAGTTTACCACATACACACACACTTCAGGTAGCTGCCGTGCCCTAAGTAAATCCTGGAGCCCTCCTCGCCGCCTCTTGAGCCTTACCAACTTTGCAGCACGATAGGCACAACTTACAACTCAGTAGTTGTACCCAGACCAAAAGCATTGGGTGGGGGGACACAGATCCTGTTGCTCACTCGATCTTCCTTAGTGTATTGCTGAACATTTCCCCCACAAGGTGGCGGCATATTTCCCTCTGCTACATACTGGCGTCACGAACAGGATAAACTAGCGAGTATTCTAATTAAGTGCAAGTTCCTGGTCTTTGAGTCAACGCTATGGCTGAACTAGAAGAATTAAAAAGACAGTTTGACGAGATGGAAAGGAGGTTCGGTGAACAGGCGGATATGTTGATACAGGCCAGAGCCGAACAAAGAGAAACGCTTTCACTGGCTAAAGCTGTTATTGATCAACAGGCAGCGAATCAGAGAGTGCCATCTACCGTGTACATCCCAAGAGACCGTAAACTTCCAGAGTTCAGCGGATGCCGTTCTAAGCTCGGGGAGTCGAGTATAGAGGATTGGATAAATTCAATGAAATCCGCCTTTAAAGTAATGAGAATTCCTGAAGAGGATAAAATTGAGTTTGTTAAGCAGTACCTCAAAGATGAAGCCAAGATGACAGTTAAGTTCATGCTTAATGGGAGAGAGACATCAGTTGATGAGATTTTTGATGCTTTGGATCAGACTTATGGGGACAAACTTCCCATTGGCAGTAGACTAAAAGAGTTTTATGACCGCAAACAAATGCCTGGAGAAACCATCCGTTCTTATGCTTATGACTTGCAGGAGAAACTGAGCATCATCCAGAACCGTGAGCCGTCTAGAGTTCCTGATGCTGATGGCGTATTGAAAGAACATCTGGTGTTAGGTCTCAAGGATGACTCGCTACGACGTGAGATGAAGAGGAGAATCAAAGCTGAGAAGGATCTGACATTTATTCAGCTTATGCAGGAAGCGATTACTTGGTCAGAGGAAGAGGAGGTGCAAAGTTCATGCAGTTTGAGAAGCAGTACTCGTTCACGAGGTGTTGTTCAGGCTACCACTGCGACAGATAGCTCTTCAGCTCCTCTCACTCTGGAGAAACTTCATGAAGCTATTCAACAGATAGCTGCCAGACAAGAAGAACTCTTTCAGATGGTGAACAAAAACGAGAAAGTGAAACCTACCGAAAAAGAGAGTAAAACTAGAAGTACACCTTTAAAAGACAGTGAAGGAAGGTACATCTGTTATACGTGTGGTAAGCCAGGTCACACTAGCCGACGCTGTACTCAGAGCAGAGAGAACTCAAGTGGAGTGCAACCTCTGAAACATAAAGTAGAAATGATAAATGCAGCTGATCAAGTTACCTCAGTGTTAGAGAGTGTAGGTCCATCCGTTATCAGAAGTCACACTGCAGACTGTGATGCAGAGAATGTTTCCAAGGCCCTCTGTGAAAATGCTTTCGGTGACTGTCTTACCATTGACTTGAGAATTGCTGGTGGTAGAACTGTTTGCCTCTTCGACACAGGGCCAGAGGTAACTACTATCATGGAGTCTCATTTTAAAGCTCACTTTGGAGACGTTGTGTTGTCATCTGCCAATTGGGTCCGACTCACAGCGGCTAATGGCTTAGACATTCCCATCATAGGTTATTTGGAAGCTGACATTGAGTGTATGGGGAAGACGTTGCATGGAAAGTGTGTGTTCGTAATCAGAGAGGACAATTCCAATGGAACAGAGTTGAAAGGATTACCTGGCATTGTTGGAATGAACATGTTAAATGACCTCAAAGAGCTGTTCATGGCCACTGGAGGTATGAGGAAAATGGACCGGTATAGCCATGGTGCCAGGGAGGCAAAAGTTCAGCGAATGTTAGCTAATCTTCAGATGCAAACTGAAACTTTGGGTTGTGGAGAACAGATTGGTTTTGTGAAAGTTGCTGGGAAGCAAGCAATCACTATTCCTCCATTCAGTGAGCGTGTGTTGGAAGGTCACTGTAGAATACCGCCGAAAGTAAACTGCGAAGTGTTGGTTGAGGCTTCATCAGAAGTTAGTCTACCAAAGAGTTTGTTGATTGCTAATGTGCTCGCCAAGACCGCTGATGGTAAAGTTCCAGTCAGAGTGTTGAATTCTAGTGAGAAAGCTGTAAAAATCATGCCGCGATGTAGGATAGCAGCACTGTGTAAGCCCCGGGAGGTGGTTCCTAAAGTACTTGTTGAGTTTGAGGAGAAAGAGGGTGCTCTGCATGTCAAGGTGGCGCAGCAACATCAGGTAAAGGTGGAGAAGATCACCACAGAGCAGTTGCCTGTTGCGGTTCACACAAACCTTGAAGATCTAACAGACACTCAGTGTGAAAAACTCCGGGACATACTGGCAAAGCACATTGACGTGTTTTCTAAGAACGAATGTGACTTCAGTTATACGACAGCCTGACACACTACATCCCTACCGGAGATGTTCCTCCTATTAAGCAGAGGCATCGTAGAATTCCACCCCAGGTATTTCAGGAAGTGAAGAAACATGTTCGAGATTTGGTATCTCAAGGTATACTTCGAGAAAGTTGCAGTCCATGGGCTTCTCCAGCTGTAATCGTGATCAAGAAGGATGGCAGCGTGAGGTTTTGCTGTGATTACAGGAGGCTGAATAAAGTGACATGCAAGGACGCTTATCCCCTTCCACATGTCGAGGAGTCACTTGATGCCTTGGGAAATGCGCAACTATTCTCCACACTTGATTTAACTTCAGGCTATTTCCAGGTGGCTATGAGTAAAGAGGACAGAGCAAAGACCGCTGTCACTACCCCTTTTGGTCTATTTGAATGGTCCAGGATGCCATTCGGACTTTGCAACGCTCCTGCAACTTTTCAACGTCTGATGGGAGTGGTGCTTGGTGATCTGACGTTTGACATATTGCTCATCTATCTGGATGACATTATTGTCTTTTCAAAGGACTTTGATAGCCACTGCCAAAGACTAGAAATCGTGTTCAACCGGTTGAGACAACATGGATTGAAGCTGAAACCCAGCAAGTGTTTCCTGTTGAGACCCGAAGTGAAGTTCCTAGGTCACCTAATTTCTTCCAAGGGAATACAGGTGGATGGAGAGAAAACTCAGGCATTGGAAACCTGGCCTGTACCCAAGAATGTCAGGGAGTTGAGACAAGTCCTGGGATTCATGAGTTATTATAGAAGGTTTGTTCCCGGGTTTGCTAGGTTGGCCCGACCACTTCATGCTTTGGTCGGCAAAGGAGTAAAAGAGAAAACGATAGAACCTTTTAACTGGACGATTGAGTGCCAGACTGCACTCGACGAACTCAAGCAGTGTTTAATGTGTCCACCAGTGGTTCAGTAGGTCAGTCTGTACTTGGGTCAGTAAATTCAGGTGAATCTGATGCTGAAAGTGAAAATGAAAGTATTCCTGAACCTAGACGTTCTCAACGACAGAACAGAGGTACATTACCTGTTAGGTATAGAACTGACTATGTTTTGAAATAATTCTATGCAAAACCTGAATGTTTGAGAAGTTTCTTTGAAGGTGAATGTATATCAAACTTTCTAGTTGATTAACCTTGAACCTTTTCACTGTGGTACTAATGTTTTGCATTGTGAAGAATGTTAACCTGCTATTCTCTGTTATATATTTTTCAGGGACTGAGTTGCTGAATGGAAGTCCGATGGTATGGCAGGGTTTAGCAGGGGGGAATGTAGGGGATCTACAAATTCGGTTGTAGGGACTTTTATTTTGATTTTTGATATGTGCGTCGCCATTCTGGAGTTAGTGTGTGTGTTAGAGTGTTGAGAGTTGCACGAGAAGAGAAGAGAGAGCAGCGGTGAGCTGACGGTGAATGTTAAACTCGGATGTTTCATCTCGTTAAAAAGTTACGTTGAGATCCGAAATATACATCAGAGCTGCATGACGTTGTCTACAAGTCTTCATATGAATAAGTTTGTGTAATGAGTGAAAAACGATCTTTTGCCGTGTTCATGTGTGAGGCGGGGCAAAAGGCCTGTTAGTTTCTTAGAGTTTTAGCCACGAAGGAGTTGAACACTCTCGCGTTTTCTTTGTTTAAACAGTTTTTGTTTCATTTTTGCTCAAACGACTGTGAAACTGTGAAAACTGTCACTGATCGAGTGAAAGAAGATTTGCTGTGTCGTCGGATGGAGTACATATTGTTAGTCTTCTCATTGCGCCCCATCAGCTGAGATTGCGGCCTCGTCGAGTTAAGCTGCTGTCGCCAGGATAGCGAGGACAATCGCAGAGGGTTTAGTGAGTGAAGAGACATTACCCTGCCTTCCGTAGGTCATCATTCAGCATCTCATCCCCGAGTTGAAAGTTGTGAAGTACACTATTTTTCATTGTCTACTGAAAACTGGTAAGCAAATACCAATTTTTGTCTATGAGTGATCGGAACTGAACTGTTCAATCATACAGTTATCTATCCTGAAACTGTGATAAGTGCATTTGCCTGCAAAGGGATTCATGGACTGTTTTTTTGTACGTATAATTGCATTTTTTTTGAACACGTGAATTCATAAGTGGACAGAGCTTATTTTCTTTTTCTTTTTCCTGGATTTGAGTTGGATTTTTTGGATATTTTTGAACTGAATTGGAGTGAACTTTTCTTAAGTGAACTTCTGAATCAAAGTGATCATCCAAGTGAACTTTATCTGTAAGATTGAGCCAACTGAATGAATCTGTGAACCGTTTCAGCTAGGTGACTCCGTGGGAGATTGAACTGAAACTAGTCAAATCTATTGATTCTTTTTCTTTCTTTATTGTTTTCTACATTTTTATTTCATTGTGATTTTACTGCATTTGAATCTGTTTGTTTATGCTTCCTGTGAAGGCAAGGAAAGCTGAGAACTAAAATTCATGCAGCCACAATAAATGTTGTTTTTGTTAGTCAAGCTAACGCTGTTATAATTTTGTGTATTTAGGCTATACTAAGGAGTGGGGCGTCTGACCTATCCTGTTAGATCCGGGGATGGTGGGTTTTGTATTTAACTAGACTTAACGTGAGTTTACCACATACACACACACTTCAGGTAGCTGCCGTGCCCTAAGTAAATCCTGGAGCCCTCCTCGCCGCCTCTTGAGCCTTACCAACTTTGCAGCACGATAGGCACAACTTACAACTCAGTAGTTGTACCCAGACCAAAAGCATTGGGTGGGGGGACACAGATCCTGTTGCTCACTCGATCTTCCTTAGTGTATTGCTGAACATTTCCCCCACAAGGTGGCGGCATATTTCCCTCCGCTACACTGACAAGCATTTTTTAATGCTCATAAAGGACTGTGATTAATTCACAGTATGACCACCTCTTCAGACACCACTACACCAATGATTAAATACATTCTGTTACAAAAGTATGGCCATAATACTTAAACATATTCCATGTTAACGTGACTCAAGTGTGATATGAAGGGATAATCCATGCGGAGGGCCGTTGCTTTTGCAAAGTGCATTAAAATTGTTTAACGCACACTTTGCCGTGTATAATCTCGATTATGCCATGGCCAGCATTGATTAGATCCCAATACTGGGAAATACCTCCCAATACTGCACATTTTGTATTTCTCCCTTTTCTGACACACCCAATTCAGGTCTTGGGAGTCTCCACTAATGAGTTGATGAGTTGAATCAGGTGTGTCTGATTAGGGAGATATCCAATATGGTGGGGGGCCTCCAGGGACAGGGTTGGGAACCACTGGATTAGATACAACTGCCATTGGTTTTTGCAGGCAAATTTTATCTGGAAAAATAAAAATAACAGTAAACCAGCGGCGAGGCCAAAACATTTTAAGTGAGTGATCCTTGATGAAATAGGGTGGACCTCAATGCCTACTCTCAAATTACATAATTAATATTGTGAAGAATATCTATTTTCTCCAGCCTATTTGAAGCAGTATTTTATAATACCTAGTTTATGTGATAAAAATAAATTGACAATTAAGATTAGTTAAATGTGATTTATTGGTTATATAAAATAACCAATGAACAAATGTGTTGGGAAAATCTGCACATTGTGACAAGCAGCAGGATAACATCTGGCTGTTGTCTGCCACAGCCATGTTGCTGAGAGAGAGAGAGAGAGAGAGAGAGAGAGAGAGAGAGAGAATTGTAATAATGTAAAGTATCACTCATCATGCAATGTTAACGTTAATACACAGAGCCAAGTTACCACTGTTTACCAGCTACAACCAATATTCATTATCCTTCTTGAATTAAAAATAAATACCAGCCGCAACATGCACTGAAAATCCAAAAACAAACTTTTAAAATGACACATACTAACATGACATTCATAACACATTTATAACACAAATAAACTCTTAAATTATGAAAAGTAATTTGACTTACCCATTTAACTGTTTTTGGATCCCAATCAGAAAGAACAAGACATAAAAAAGGGCTTTGATTTGAAAATCGCAATAATTTCATCATACTCCAATGACTCAGCATAATCTCATGCTCATGAGGAAGAATGGTGAGGTACTTTAGGTGGATGATCAAACAGATGTTTTCATCCTGCCAGCGGTAAAGAATAGGTGCTCTGCACTACATGAAGTCATGGGGAGGGTGATAATGATTCTTATGAGTTTATTCATGTTTGGAAATATATCAGAGGGGCAACTGTCTATGACTTACATTAGTGATGGATACGTCTGTCCTCCCTCAGCTTTCCTACGCATCTGATGCTTAAACACATCCTCAATCTTTATGCCATAGTGTTGACTTGGTGATTCAAGCAGCTCTTTGTCAGCAAATGTCCCAGATTGTGGTTGACAGGCCACGGCTGCTTTAATTATTCCATAATTATACTCATGAACACATCATCTAAGCTCAACCAGCTGTCAGTCCAGTATCTCATTCCATAAGTGCTGTAGGTCATCATTGTTCCTCACATTAGTATTATTAGTATTTTACCCCACCATAGTGTCATTGAGCCTAGCAGGCAACTTTCTTTGTTTGGAGGCCATGGTTACATCCCAGTTTGTAATTTCATTGTGGCAGGGCAGAGGGCGGGGCCAGGTCATGATTATACACACTCGGTCCCTTATCAGGCTAATTAAGCCTTCGAGAGGGATAAGGGCCGATGGCATACAGTGGTGCGATGAGAGAGAGATTGTTTATGGGCATGTCCGTCATGAGTGTGTTTTTTTTAAGTTTCTCATTAAAATATTATTTACATCATCAAGCCGGTTCTCCTTGCCTCCTCCTTTCCATTGAACTACGTTACACTGGTGCCGAAGCCCGGGAAGGAGGAGGGATGCCCGTCGCGGAGTCCTCGACACTGCCGTCCACCCAGGAGAGCGCCGCTGCCATCCACCGGGGGAGGGAGTAGACCGAAAGAGATCATTTATGGACATGTCCGTCATGTGTGTGTGTTTTGTCTTTTCTTTAAGTTTTTAATTAAAATATTGTTTATATCGTCAATCCGGTTCTCGCCTCCTCCTTTCCATTGAACTACGTTACATTCATGTTTAGTCATTAATTTGTCGGTGAGTAGCAAAACTTTCTCAAAGTCATACTGTGAATTATCTCTAATGACAGAAAATGCATCTTTTAAGCCATCAAAAGGTGGATACAGTCCAAAACACACAGTGTCGGGCTTTGTAATCCTTTTGTGGGGAAATCATTGGACTCAAAAAGTTTCCCAAACATGACTAACAAAAAAAGAAACCGGTTCGTTTGGATCTGTTGTAGAAGACCCTGTGCCTCAACTTTTGTCTACCCATGGCTGCTTCCACTGCAGCCATGTCCAAAAGTATTGGTAGTGACATAAATTTTGTGTTTCGCAACGTTTTATGCTTCAGTTGTTGTGGTGTTGATTCACATTGTTTCTAGATTATTGTGCAGAGTGATCAGATGCATTTTAAATAATTGCAAAAATTGTACTTTATCACAAAAACCCATTTTGGCCCTGGCACAAAATGACCAGCTAACATAATTTCACAAATCATATCAGCAGCACCTGGGAAAGACAAATGCTAGTCAAGTGAAATAACTCAATCATTCTAATATTGCTATAAAAGTAGGGAAGAAGTGCTTCCAATCATTGTGTTCTTATTAGCAATGGTTACTTCTAAAGAAAGACATGCAGCCATCATCGCTTTGCATCAAAATGGCCTTACATGCAAGGAAATTGCTGCAAAGAATATTGCACCTGAAAGAGCCATTTACTGGATCATCATGAACTTCAAAGAGAGAGGTTCAACTGCAGCGAAGAAGGCGTCAGGACATCCCAGAGTGTCCAGCAAGCACCAGGACCATCTCCTCCTGAGGAGTCAGCTACATAATTGTGTCACCACCAGTGCAGAGCTTCCTCTATATTGGCAGCAGGTTGGTGTGAGTGCATCTTCACACACAGTGAGGTGAAGACTTTTGGACAATGGCCTGGTGTCAAGAAGAGCAGCAAAGAAGCCACTTCTCTCCAAGAAAAACATCATGGACAGACTGAAATTCTGCAGGAAGTACAAGGATTGGACAGCAGAAGACAGGTGCAAAGTTATTTTCTCTGATGAAGCCCTCTTCCAACTGTTTGGGACATCTGGAAAATCGATAGTCCGGAGAAGAATAGGTGAACACTACCATGAGTCCTGTGTTGTGCCAACAGTGAAGCATCCTGAGACCATCCATGCTTTTTATTGAAGGGTGTGGGCTTTCTCACATTTCTTCCCAAAAACACTGCCATGAATAAATAATGGTATCAAAACGTCCTGCAAGAACAACTTCTCCCAATGATCCAGGAGCAATTTGGTGATGATCCGTGCATTTTCCAGCATGATGGAGCACCATGTCACAAGGCAAGAGTGATAATGAAGTGGCTCGGTGATCATTACATTTAAAATTTGGATTTATGTCCAGGCAACTCCCCGGATCCTAATCCCATAGAGAACCTGTGGTCAATCCTCTAAAAGCCAGTGGACAAGCAGAAGCCCACAAATTGTGATCAACTATGAGCACTGATAAGTCAAGAATGGATCGCCATCAGTCAGGATTTGGCCCAGAAGCTGATATCCAGCATGCCAGAGTGAATTGTAGAGGTTATGAAGAACAAGGGTGAACACTGTAAATATGGACTCTTTGCATTTATTTAATATTAATATCATAATTATACAGATCACAAACAGTGGCAATACTGGCTTAATGCCAGAACTAGTTGCAACACATACAGAAACATTCCACATCTAACGTAGAATCATGATATGAACTTACGCCATCAATAACTTTAACTTGCACTTAAGGATGCTGCACGTGAATGGAAACACTACATAATTTGTTTGTGCCACTTTCTTAATAGAGAATATGTCACTAAAGTTAGAATCATATCTGCATCAAACTGTATAATGCATGTTTTTCATAGTCCAATACCTTAACAAAAGAAGTTACGGACAATAAGACATAAAGCATAAAGAATTTACATCACTTACAATCCACTCTGGCCAGCAGAAAGGGGACTTATTAATACATGATTTGGGGTTAAGCCATAAGCTCAAGGCATAATTTAAATAAATGTCAGAATTGAACACTCTGGACACTTTTGACCATACCTAGTGTAAATTCGAGATAACAGGGTGTAACTTAACTTATCCGTTTAATTTGATAGAAAGGCTTTTCAATGGTGAAATCGGGGCAAGAAATTCTAGTTCAATACAAAACCATGGAGGGGCTCTCTCAGGTGGAAGTGACCCCCGAGCCAAATGTCTGAGACCAAATGCATAATAATAAAAAAATCTTGGGTAGGCCTAGCCCACCTTTGTCAATCAGCCTATGCAGCTTACTTGAAATGTAATCTAGGACATTTCCCATTCCAAATGAAGGACTTCGCTTGCTATCAAATTGCTTGAGATAAGAGAGTGACTGTAGCAGGTAGTTGAATTTTGTGATACAATTCATTTGAATAACATTAACCTTCCCAATCATCGACAAATGTAATGAAGCCCACCTACCCACACCACTCGAAAACCTTTTTATTAAAGGGTCAAATTTAACTAAATCACACAAATTTTATGCCTTGTTTGGGCCACTGGAAGGCACCCAGCTGAAAAGCCGTTATCAGGCAGCACGCTGTCAGAGCCAAAGCTTCGGATTTAGACCAATTATCTCTGTGCCCTGAGAACCAGCCTTGCCTCCTCCAAGGTTATCTCTTGCCTCCTCCAAGGTTATCTCAGAATCAAGATATTTTTTTTGCTCAGTCGTCAGTTTAGAGAATTCTATTGGTTCCACAAAGGTTCTAATATCTTCATCAGTAGATGAAGATGTGAAACTATAAAGATAGAATTCTTTAAAAGCATTATTAATATCAATGGCAATGGTAAAAATTTCACCACCAGCAGATTTCACTGAGGGAATGTAGAAATAGTCTCTCTCTGCTTTATATATCTAGCCAAAAGCTATATATCTATCCTGCTTTGTCCCTCAACTCAAAGTATGACTGTCTTGCCCTGAATAGTCAAAACTCCACCTTCCGTGACAAAGAAGTATTATATCTTTATTTCAATTGGGCCAATTCTCTGAGGCCATCAGACAACATTCTGCGCTTCAGCTCTGCATCGGCACTTTTAACCTGTTGATAAGCAATCGCTCGGGAGTGATGTCACTGTTTACATTTAATATATAATTTACCGTCTATATATGTAATTAATGTTAACAAATTATACATCTTTTCAAAGGTCTAAAGGTTCAACATTGATATCCGATCTCTGTTTCACGATAGCAATGCTCCAGAAACAGCAATTTAGTTATTTGTGCCAGGAGTACAAATGAAAACATGCAATATCAAAACTGGACTTCAAACCTTTGTTATGAAATCGTGATTGCCAGATGAATCCAGTTCGCCACACTTGGGTCAATTGTCCATGTCAAGCATTCATTTAAAAACATCCAGTAGCACTTTTTGTCAATAAAAGTGATACATCTGAGAAATATTGATATATTCTCCATTCTCTACAAAATTCTCTGGTCTGATGAAACAAAGATTGAACTGTTTGGTCTGATTGGCAAGCATCATGTCTGGAGGAAACCAGGCACCGCTCATCATCTGGCCAATACCATCCTTACAGTGATGCATGGTGGTGGCAGCATCATGCTGTGGGGATGTTTTTCAGCGGCAGGAACTGGGAGGCTAGTCAGGATTGAGGGAAAGATGAATGCAGCAATATAAACAGACATCCTTGATAAAAACCTGCTCCAGAGCACTCTGGACCTCAGACTAGGGTGAAGGTTCATCTTCCAATAGGACAACGACCCTAAGCACACAGCCAAGATAACAAAGGAGTGGCCATGGGACAACTCTGTGAATGTCCTTAAATGGCCCAGCCAGAGCCCAGACTTGAACCTGTTTGAACATCTCAGGAGAGATCTGAAAATGGTAGTGCACTGATGTTCCCCATACAACCTGATGGAGCTTGAGAGGTCCTGCAAAGAAGAATGGGAGAAACTGCCCAAAAATAGGTGTGCCATGCTTGTGGCATCATACTCAAAAAGACGTGAGGCTGTAATTGGTGCCAAAGGTGCTTCAACGAAGTATTGAGCAAAGGCTGTGAATACTTATGTACATGTGATTTTTTATTTATTTATTTATTTTTATCAATTTGCAAAGATTTCAAACAAACTTCTTTCATGTTGTCATTATGGGGTATTGTTTGTAGAATGCTGAGGAAAATAATTAATTGAATCAATTTTGGAATAAGGCTGTAACATACCAAAATGTGAAAAAAGTGAAGTGCAGTGAATACTTTCTGGATGCACTGTACAGCGAACCACGTGAAGCGGAGGCATCTGAGACTTGTCCTTTGCCACAAGGATTGAGGTGAGTAGCCGGACCACCACAAGGACCTAGTAAGTAGTGGGAATTGGGCATGCAAAATTGGTAAGAAAAGGGGAAATAAAACAAGCCTGTGCTCGAACACGCCCCCACCACCACAATGGGGTTGAGAGGACAACAAACTTCAGCCTCTGGAGTTCTGTGCCATATGTTATGATTGGAAGAATGCCCTGAACAAGGTAGAAGAGGAGTGAAAACTATACATCATGATGACTGTCTGTGAGGATGCTTGAAAGTCCAGGTGATGATGAAGGACCTGAAAGGGCAAGAGCAGGGTGACCCTAACCCTAACCTAGATGAGCAAAAAGTTCAAATTTCTGATCATGATGATATGGACGAGGAAAGTGATCAGACAAAAAAAAGAGTGCTCTGACCATGGAATTGTCCTTAATGAATCAGAACTTGAGTCAGAACAAGTAGTTGAACGAGACTCTGAGACTATCTCTGAAAGGCAGAGTTTGGTAATGCCTCCAAATCAGAAATTCTGTAACGAGAGAGAAGTGAAGCCTGTTATGAGACTGATTTATGACAACCTTTTACAAACCAAATCTAATGATCATCCCATTAAAAATGTATGTTAAGTTTTCATTATTAAGTTTAGTCAGAGCCCTAACCCTAGCCCTAACCCCTGCTTTAACCTTGGTCAAAATCTGTACATTCATTTTCAGTATGAAGTTAATTTTGGACTTAAAACTAACTATGGCTAAAAATCAAATGTCAGTCCTCAACTTAGCATAAATTTTTATGTTAAAATATGTCCAATTCAAAGCTGTGACTCATGCATGAATTATGACAACTTTAGTCAGGATTTTTTTCCCAACTGTTTTTAATTTATTTTGTTAAATTGTGTATTTGTTTCTTATTTGTTATTTTGGAGCTTGACAACAATTAATTCAATTTAATTGTATGAAAAAGCAAAGCGTCTCGGCTTACCACTTGTGACTGGATCACCAAAAACACATGTTAATAACAGATGGAAATGCGGCTTTGTATGTGGACACATTCATAATTAGAACTTCTAAATTGTCTTGTTCTATTCAAGAAAAAAATATTGAATATAACAATAACGCTAAATTTGAATACAACTTTAATACAAGAATGAACTAGTGTACTCACCCTTGTATTATTTCAAACCCAGATGATGTGCTTTCCATCTGTGGATCACAAAAAGAGATGTTAGGCAGAATTACAGCGTTTGTCAGCATTCACTTTCACTCTATGGGGATAAAAATACAATGAAAAATAAATCAATTGTCAGTCCTTAACATTTCCCTTTGTTTAGAGAAGTCATACAGGTTTGGAATGACATGAATGAGGAAATGAGGAAACTATCCCTTTAACATCAAATTTAAAGGGATAGTTCACCCAAAAATATAAATTCTGTCATTTACTCATTCATGTCATTCCAAACCTGTATGACTTTAATTCTACTGTGGAACACACAGGATATTTGAAGAATGTTTCAGATGTTTTTGTCCATGTTTGCACTTTCCCACGTGTAGTTCTGGTACTCTCCCAAGAGGAACTACCTGTAAGGGGAACTCTTTAGAGCAGGTGATTTCAATTAAAGTTCCAAGAGGTATGGTCTCTACATTTCCTTCGCAGCAAAGGTCCAGTCAGTAATTACATGGTGTCAGTAGTCAGCATATTGTTGTTATGAAATGACATAAGGAATGCTTAATCAATTTTATGAAATAGTTATTATAAATTTACAAGTAATAGTACTTCAGATAGTTCACCAACTGAGTGTACTTTGATATGAATATTAAAAGATAAAATCAACTGTTTTTTTGATGCCAATGACAGCAGTCCAGTATTTGTATTTGAATATTTTTAGATACCTAAGGGGTATAGCAGGTCTTGTAACTAAAGAAAGATATATTATGGGGGTTCAGCGTTTCCCCAGAAGAGAAAAATCTGGAAAATGTAAAAATCTGAAAGGACTGTTTTGATATATTCCTTAAGGTAAAAATCTACCAACAACAAACAGTAGTACATAACAGTAGTAAAGCGTAAAATACACTTTTCTTTACTCCTCCTAACACATCTTATTCAACTTTTCAAAAACACTTAAGTTAAGTAGGCCTATAAATAGAATATATTTATCAAATAATGGGAACATTCACATGAGAACTCCATTACATTACTAGTCATATCAAATTTCTGGTTGTTTTTCCATCTATGCCAGAGGTGATGACATCTATGATTAACTTTCACAAAACTAATCTGTTTGAGAAAGACTTTAAACATGCTGATTAAAATAAAGACAATTTTAGACAGAAAAAAAACGTAATTGTTTAAAGGCACTCTGGAAGAATGTTTTCCTTTCACAAAACTGGATTTACTGAGCAGTTGGATTTTACTTCATTCTTGTTTTCTGCAATGTGTTTAGCGAAAGATGCCAGTATCTATATTGCTGCTCACTATATTTTGCTGTTAAGGTCTAATGCACGCGATTGGATAGGATACGGAACTCCTCACAAGACTAATTTGCATAAACATAAGTGATTGGATGGGACGCGGCCCCAGGCTGGTGTTTCTTCACCACTGCTAGACTCAGTAGGGATAGGCAATACCACTTATTTTTTTTTCGATCTGATACCAGGTACTTTTAGGCCACCACTGTCCTTTTCTGCATATTGGTGCACCCTTTGGCATATCGCGGCACCGTTTTGTGGCCCATTCTGCATATCATGGATGCTCATTTCATTGATAATACATCCGTATTGGAAGTGTCGATACTTTAGTATCAATCCGCACATCCCTAAGACACAGAGAGCCGCCCAGTCGATCATGTTTGAAAGCTGTCTGAAATTAATTTATTGACTTCTATATCATTAAGTTTGGTGCTGTTTATCCCGTATTGACACTTTGCTGGGTCCGTACATGAACCGCAGTCTGCCAATTGAGTATGGACTAGGGACTTTTCACCCTTTGTATTTGCTCATACAACAGGAACCACCATGGTGACGTAATCACTGTCTGCTCTAAGGGTGGGCGGTATGACATTATGACTTATTAAGTTATTTACATGTGATAGTGATGAAGAAACATGTAGAAATAGTACAATACAGAGCAGGACATGGTAAATATTAAAAGTGCTGCTATGTCTGTCTTATGGATTCCGACAGCGAGCTGACTGACAAGCATGCTTTGTGTGTGCTCGCAGTAATCCGGACACGTGCCTGAATGGTCAAATACATTATATTAAAATCTTGATATTAAAAAAGGAGCACATACTGTTGTGTGCACACTTACAGAGATCCAACTGACTATCAGAAATGCGGCTGCGTGCTTTGTGTGCACCGGTAAAAAGAGCTCGCTGTAATGCTGACATGCACCTGAACGGTCAAATACACTTGGTACAAAGTTTTCCAAGTCCAGTAACAGGGCAAAAAGGATGACTTGTACTTATTATTATTTTTGTATTGTTATTAGTCACCACGTCAGCTTTTTCACCTGTCACAAGTTTGCAGCTATGATAATGTAAAATTCTATAATATATTATATTCTAATAAAATATTCTCTCCACTCTTGCTTATATGTTCTTTAGAAAGTGAAAGGTAATAATAAATATAAGATGCCAAACAGTAGACTGCTACCTGTACTTAAATGTCTCAAAAAAGTAGAGGTGCTGACTGTCGTATGGGGCTGCAAACATCAAAAAAAGTAAATGTGTATGGCACTCAATCTGCACAATTATTTTATTGGAACATTAACAAAGCTAATGTGTATCGGCAGACCAGTTGCCATTGACAGGGCATGAGTAATGAATGTCAGTTTCAAGACGTTGAACATGGATCACTACAGTGAGACCCATTGCACTTTTAAAATTTGTAATTAAAAAATTCACTTTTGGCATGTTTTATTGTAGTAATTTTGTTTTATTTTCATTGTTTACAATATCATACATTTAAAATGTCTTACCTGCATCTTCATCTTCTTTTCCCGAGAGCTGAATACGGGAAATGCTTTCTGCTGTGTCCATATGGCATGATCACCTGGCCTCCATCATGCCTTCCAGATTTTTGTCAAGTGTTTTACCATTTACATACATGCACCAACAGGACATGTTGGGCTGTCTGTAACTTCGTAGCCTATTATACATATTGATTTTCTTTGATTTTGTGTTTGTTCCCCATTGTCAATTTCATACACAGGGTGAATGGTACTAAATGGTATTGTCAGGATACAGGCTCGGAGACTGAGGTAAGTGTATAAGAACAAAGCTTTATTTTAGTGCATCAAGTTCAATGGTGAGTCTTTTCAAGTTTCAGAGGTGAATTCGATGAAGATAACTTAGCGTGAAGGATTCCAGGTGAGTAGATCCTCTTCCGTTAATCCACAGTCAAACTAACACAATTCAGTGATACTTGTCTTTTCTCTTTCAAATATTTCCACCAGCAAGCGAAACTCAGAAGGAACACAAGGAATCAGGAAACTTAGATTCAGCAGCGGATTCTGGGAACATCAGAACATGGACATAGAGGTTAGTATCTTTTCAGGTGAGTATACGTTACTTGACTGGTGTAGGCAGAGTAAGAGACTTCTTGAGACTTTGGTATGCGTCTGTTCCTGTTGGAGACTCGACAAAGACTGATTGTGAACTGGGTGTTTATATGGAGCTGACTGCTGATTTGGAACAGGTGCGAGTGATTAGAACTCTGGAGAGAGTGATCGTTGTGTGGTGTGAGATGGAGCACCTGATTGGTTCCTGACACTACCCCCCCCTCCAGAGTCCGCGCCAGCGGACCGTGGACCCCGACGTCGTGGTGGTCTACCTCTGGGTCGTGGTGCAGGTTTCTGTGGATGCTGAGCGTGGAATTCAGAGAGCATAGTGGGATCAAGGATGTCTTTCCGAGGTATCCAACACCTCTCCTCTGGTCCATATCCTAACCAATCAATCAAATATTCAAGTTGACCACCTCGACGTCGAGAGTCCAATATTTCGTTTATTGAATAGATGGAGTCTGGTTCCATAGGAGGTATTGTGGGATTTTCTTCTGGAGCTGGTTCTGTAGTTGAGCTGGGCACAGCTGGATGATAAGGTTTCAGGAGAGAAACATGGAATGTGGAATGGATCCGTTGTTGAGCCGGGAGACGAAGTTTATAGGTTACTGGGTTGATCTGTCTCTCTATGGGGAATGGTCCGATATACTTGGGATTTAATTTCCGACAAGGCTGACGTAGACGGATGTCTTTTGTAGAAAGCCAGACTAGTTGTCCAGGTTGGTATTCTGGGGTCTGATGTCGACGAGCATCTGCAAAGTTTTGTTGGCGATTGATTGCTTGTCGAAGGTGATGATGAGTTTGATTCCAAATTCTTTCACTCTCTCTGAACCATTTATCTACCGCTGGGACTTCTGAGGGCTCACCGGACCAAGGAAACAATGGGGGTTGATAACCCAAAACACATTGAAATGGAGTTAACTGTGTAGATGTCTGTCTGAGAGAATTTTGTGCGTACTCTGCCCAAATCAAATAGCGACTCCAGATGTTTTGGTTAGAGTGGCAGAATGTACGCAAGAACCGTCCGACGTCTTGGATCTTTCGTTCGGTTTGGCCGTTCGTTTGTGGATGGTACCCTGATGAGAGACTTACAGTTACATTCATCAGAGAGAAGAATGCGCGCCACACCCGGGAGGTGAATTGAGGTCCCCTGTCGGACACGATGTCCTCTGGTATACCAAAGTTTCGAAAGACATGTTCCATTAACAGCTCTGCAGTGACAAAGGCGGTGGGAAGATTTTTCAGAGGAATTAATTTACATGCCTTGGAGAAACGATCGATGGCCACGAGGATACAAGTGTTACCATCTGAGACAGGGAGGTCAGTTACAAAGTCTACCCCGATGTGAGACCAAGGTCTAAGTGGGACAGGAAGGGGCATCAACTTACCCACGGGTAGATGTCTGGGAACTTTGGACATAGCACAGGGAATACATCCTTGGATAAATGTTGTTATATCTCGCTGCATGTTGGGCCACCAATACTTGAGTTGGAGAGTTGATGTAGTCTTACTTACTCCGGGATGACCTGTGCCTACCGAGGAATGCGCCGATGAAATCAAGGAATTATGGAAATCTTCTGGTACATAAATCTTGTCGGGAGGACATCCTGGGACTCTGGGTTGCTGTCGTGACAGTTCAAGTAGTTGTTCATTGATCTCCCAAAGGATTGGGTTGACAAATAGCCTTTCGGGTAAGATGGATCCAGGTTCTTCAATTGGATTTTCAGGGGCATGGATACGAGAGAGAGCATCTGCTCTAGTATTCTTTGAACCGGGGCGGTATGATATTGTGAAATGAAAATGAGTGAAGAACAGGGCCCATCTAGCCTGACGTGGGTTCAATCTCTTGGCATCTCTCAAATACTGGAGGTTTTTGTGATCGGTGAGTACAATAAACGGATGTTTGGCCCCTTCCAGCCAATGCCTCCATTCTTCTAAGGCAAGTTTTACAGCCAAGAGTTCCCGATTTCCGATGTCGTAATTGCTTTCAGCAGCAGAAAGCTTTCTAGAGAAGAATTCACAGGGAATGGTTTCGAAAGAATTATCAGAGTATTGGGACAAGATCGCTCCTACTCCTGTAGTGGAGGCATCTACTTCCACTACGAATACCTTTTCCGGATCTGGGTGATGAAGTAAGGGTGCAGTGGTGAATGCAGCCTTCAGTGACTTAAAAGCTCCTTCTGCTTCTGGGGTCCAAAGAAGTGTCTTGGGTTTTCCCTTTAGCAGTGAGGTTAGTGGAGCTGTCAACAGGCTGTACTGATGTATAAATCGTCGGTAGAAATTTGCGAAACCCAGGAATCTCTGAAGTTCCTTAACTGAATTGGGGGTAGGCCAGGACAGGATGGTTTCTGTCTTCTGATTATTCATTTCCACTCCTCTTTCACTGAGGTGAAATCCCAGAAACTCGACACTGGTCTGATGGAATGAACAATTCTCGGCCTTTAGAAACAAGGTGAATTCTCGGAGTTTTTGGAGTACCTGAGAAACCTGATGTTGATGTTCCACTATGTTTTTTGAGAAAATGAGGATGTCGTCGATATACACCAAAACGAATTTTCCCAAGAACTCCCGAAGTACTTCATCCATGAAGCTCTGGAAAACCGAAGGGGCGTTTACCAATCCGTACGGCATAACGAGATATTCATAGTGCCCTGCAGGAGTTATGAAAGCCGTCTTCCACTCATCACCTTTTCTAATTCGGATCAGATTGTAGGCGCTCCTTAGGTCCAATTTGGTGAAGACTTTAGCTCCTCTGAGCTGTTCCAGAGCTGAAGGAATGAGTGGTAGTGGATAACTGAATTTCACTGTAATTTGGTTTAGAGCTCTGTAATCGATACATGGTCTCAGGCCCCCGTCCTTCTTGGGAACAAAAAAGAAACTAGCCGCGGCAGGGGATGTAGAAGGGCGGATGTAACCTTGTTGTAAAGCTTCTTTGATGTACTTCCGCATGGACTCTTGTTCAGGGATAGATAACGAATATATTCGACCCTTGGGAATAGATGCTCCAGGTTTCAAATTGATAGCACAATCCCATGGTTGATGGGGAGGTAACTGGGAAGCAGCAACTGGATTAAAAATGTCAGAGAATGAGGAGTAACAGGAGGGAATACTCGTGGACAGGTTTTTCTTTGGACTTTCTATGGATGTAGAGTTAACTGTCATTTCTCTGGGTATTTGGACACTGGAAGAGCTAGGAGGTGGGATTTCACTAAGGGAACAATGACAACCCCATGTCTTGATCTTCCCAGACTGCCAATTGATGGTTGGTTGATGACGAATTAACCATGGACGACCTAGGATTATGTCTGTCTGACTATTCTGCAGAACAAAAGGTTCGAACATTTCCTGGTGTTTGTTCTCAACCCACAACTGGATGGGTTTTATTTGTGAAGTTACATGCCCCTTATTAATCAGCTCACCTGTTATGGCGTAGATGGAGTAGGGCTTAGGGGTGTTGATCTTCCGGAGGTTGAGTTCTTTACAGAGTCGTCCTGAAATGAAATTCCCAGCTGACCCAGAGTCGATGATGGCTGTTACAGATACATAGTTATTTCGAGATTTCAGGATTACAGGAATCGTGAGGGGTGTAGATATAATAGAGCTGTCTTGGACGGAGCTTACCATCAGTCGTTCTGGTCGTATGGGACAGTTAAGTCTAAAATGGCCCTTGGAACCACAGTACATGCATAGTTTCAACTCCTTTCGTCGAGTGCGTTCTGTCTGGGAAAGTCGAAAGGTGTCAACCTGCATTCTTTCTGATTGATTCTCTGATGAGGAACTCATGACAATTTGTGGAGATGCAGAATGGCAATATAGATTGTCTTGGTAACAATCTTGAGATCGTTGCTGCACGCGAATAGCCTGCTGGATAAATTTCTCTATTCCTAAGCTGTCATCATAAATCGCCAACTGAAGACGCAAGGCAGGATTCAATCCACGGCGATACACTGAGAGGAGCGCTCTTTCGTTCCACCCACTGTTGGAGGCTAGAGTACGAAACTCTAAAGAATACTCAGAAACAGTCTTCTTCCCTTGACGTAACTGCAACAACTGATCACCGAAAGAGGAATCCTCAATTGGACGACCGAAAACTTCCCTGAAGTGTTTTACAAAATCCTGAACAGATGTTATCACAGCTGATTCCTTCATCCACAATGCCTCAGCCCATCTCAAAGCCGCTCCGGATAATTGTTGGATAATGAAAGCCACTTTAGACCGCTCAGTAGGATATAGTTGAGCTTGTTGTTCCAGAGCAAGTGAACATTGTAACAGGAATCCATTGCAATCTTCCGCCCGACCAGAGAATGGCGCTGGACGCGACGGTGGAACAGCGAAGCAAGTAATAGAGGAAGCGGCGTTCACGGAAGCGCTGACTGGGGTTAACAATGGATTTGTCGCGGCAGCGGTGACATGTATGGGACTTGTTGCAGCGACGGTGGGTTGTATTGGATTCGTATCCGGTGCTGAAGGTTGTCTGGAAATCATTTTCTTCACCTCTCTTTTTTTTTGCCGGTCGAGTCTTCTGTCAGGATACAGGCTCGGAGACTGAGGTAAGTGTATAAGAACAAAGCTTTATTTTAGTGCATCAAGTTCAATGGTGAGTCTTTTCAAGTTTCAGAGGTGAATTCGATGAAGATAACTTAGCGTGAAGGATTCCAGGTGAGTAGATCCTCTTCCGTTAATCCACAGTCAAACTAACACAGTTCAGTGATACTTGTCTTTTCTCTTTCAAATATTTCCACCAGCAAGCGAAACTCAGAAGGAACACAAGGAATCAGGAAACTTAGATTCAGCAGCGGATTCTGGGAACATCAGAACATGGACATAGAGGTTAGTATCTTTTCAGGTGAGTATACGTTACTTGACTGGTGTAGGCAGAGTAAGAGACTTCTTGAGACTTTGGTATGCGTCTGTTCCTGTTGGAGACTCGACAAAGACTGATTGTGAACTGGGTGTTTATATGGAGCTGACTGCTGATTTGGAACAGGTGCGAGTGATTAGAACTCTGGAGAGAGTGATCGTTGTGTGGTGTGAGATGGAGCACCTGATTGGTTCCTGACAGGTATTACAAATGGCTGGCCTTCTTCAAGGGATAGCTTTCAAGAAATGAGAATTGTCATTTACTTATCTCATGTTGATCCATTCTTGTATTATTGGCTTTTGAAACATTGAATCTATGAAACAGATAAACTGTCCAGGCTAGTCATATGATAGCTGTGTTTGTAGCATTTAAGCCATTATTCATTGATAATCCTCCAATTTGGGTTTAATCTTCAAACAAAGTAGTCATATGGTTTCAGAAGACTTCGAATATAGCCGCAAGTGTGTGTGTGTGTGTGTGTGTGTGTGTGTGTGTGTGTGTCATTTTTGGACCTTGGCTGTATAGAATACCACCTGTCATAGTGTGACAGATAAAAGTTTAGACCCAGTCTGCCAGCTACATTTTTTGTGTCATGGAAGAACATAATGTGGGGTCTGTTTGACATAATGGAGGGTAACTGACAACTTAATATTGAGTCCTTTAATTTCCTCTTTTTGAATACATAGCATGAGCTTCACTCATGGCTTAATGTGTCAGTTACTGACCAAATCCGATGTAAAGTTATTTAAAGCTTATACCAAATATGCATAATGTAAATATGTTGTGTGGTAAATATTTTAAATATGTAAAAAGAAAAACTTTCTTCATATTATTTTCTGATTATTGTGGTGAAAAAGAAAAGCTAAAATTTTTGGGTGAATATTAGGTGTTTGAGGAGGACATTTTCATGAGTTTTCAAGTCATTATTACTAATAAACTATTACAAAGTATCATGTGTCTCAGTCTGAATAAAATGTCTGAATAAGGTTGTAATGTATTGTTTTTGTCTGCATCCATAGACTTAATTCCTGTACATTTGTCTCCTCCTAACACATCTTATTCAACTTTTCAGATCATTAGCAGTCGGACGCATCAGACATGTGCAGAGTATGCAAATACTCTTAGATTTTTCAAACTTAATGCTGTATTGCATTGTATTTAATGTCCAAATTACTTGTTTACACAAGATTATATAGCAAATTGTTGTGCAGTAGACTGAATAAAGAAATTACAATTGTTTGTTAATGTTTTGTTTTTATGTTGTGAAATGTTTTGTAATTAAGATAATATTGAAAGCTCAACCTTTAAACCTGCCACTTATGATTCCTGTCTTTTGCTCTCATAAGTTGCTGTATTTAGCATTTGTATTAAAGATGTAAAACTTAATGATGAAAAATCAGTGAACAATACATACAATATGTCTATAATACAATTAACATACATGTATTAATGTAAATATGTCAATGCTGTGGCAAACACCGTAAGAGACAAGTTCTGATAGAAATGTCATTTTCCTGTTGTGACTGGGATCAATATGCTCTGCAGAACTGATCACGTAGGAGGACGAAAGATGAATTTGGAAATAGTGACAAGAAGAGGTTATGAATTAACAGGCATGTGATGTTGCAGTGAAATTGCCAGCAAGTCCTAAACTTAGCAAACTTTAAGTAAAGGTTGCGTAAATGGTACGTCCTAGGTTAGCCAGGTACTTGTGGAGAACGTAAAGACAACATTGTGAATTGATAATTTAATGGTCATGAAATGACGAGCATATAGCATTACAGTTACGTTGCCAATTGGACATGAAATTACCAAAAGGTACGATTAAGTTACCTAACATTGTGTGTTAGCTGGGAATCCAAAGCTGTCACTTTAATAGTAGGCATAATCCTTTCCATAGCCATAGTTTTAACCTTGGTCATAACCTGTACATTCATTTTCAGTATGACATCAATTTTGGACTTAAAGCAAACCATGGTTAAAATCAAGTGTCAGTCCTCAAATTAGAATGAATTCTAATGTTAAAAATGTCCAGACCCAACACTAAACCTAAACCAAGCTTTAACCTTGGTCAAAACCTTTAGATTAACTTTCAGTGTGACGTTAATTTTGTACTTAAAACAAACTATGGCTAAAAGCAAACATAAGGTTAACAATGTAGCATTAATTTTCATGTTAAAAGACGTCCAATCCAAAGCTGTGACATTGATAGTAGAGCTATCCCTAACCTTAGCTTTAACCTTGGTCATAACCTGTACATTAATTTCAGTATAATGCAAATTTTTGACGTAAAAAAACCATGGCCAAAAATCAAACATCAGTCCTCAATTTACTATTAATTTTCATGTAAATTTGTTTTGTCTGAGTCCGGGTCAAGTCTTGAGTCCGAGTCGAGCCTTAAAAAGATGCAATGTTAAGTGACTTTTTTTTTTAAACTCTACTTAATTATAAATGTATGCTCTTTGAAAAATCTGGTATACTAATAGGATTCTACCTGAACTTGTAAAATGTCATTTATTTGCAAATTTTTCACAGACTTAATTAACAGTTTTTCCTCATGGTCAGTTCAACAAGCCTCATAACGCGGACGCAATCAATGCAATATGACATTCAATGTAATGCACTCATTAGGTATAATTTTGACAAAAAATTATGTTTTAAATCCATAAAAACTGTATGCATGTTGACCTATTTCAACTTACATAATAGATCTTACGAAAACTTAAAATTAATGTCTGAAATAACGTAATAACGAGTATAATAAGGTATTACATCTTTAGTATCAGTGTTGTGGATTATTTATCATAGGGACGTATAATTTTCAGTTTTTAGAGACTTCTTGATTTCTAGTTCTAGTAATGGCATGTTCACAAGATTCTCAATAGCGTGCAACTCAAGCCAAATGCACACCACGACTATGTGTATCAACTACACATCTATTCGTCCCTGACTAAAGTTACAATTGTACATTAGAATTAAAGTTACATTATTGCACTCTATCTAGAACTCAAGCTCCATTGTGCATTCGCTGCCTTTATTGATTCACAGATTTTTAGTTATAATATTATAGTAATGTTGTTGATTTAGCTGATTAAGCTCATATATAGGCTATAAGAAACGTTTGAAAATATGTTATTAAAAAGCTCTTCAGTTTACCAGGGCTCAGGCACGGACAATCCTCAATACACTCTAGAGAAGTTCATCTGTTTAAGTTCAGTAGTGCATATTTATTCTGTTGATGGCTTGTTTATCTCATATATATAGGCTATATGAAACATTTGTAAATAGGTGATTATGAAAGAACTTCCATTGGGAGCAGCACTTTCATCTCTCGACACGCAGCTTAGACTAAAAAGATCCTCACAATATAACTGGATCATATGAATAAACAAAACTTTTCTTCTTCTAAAACATAGTCAGTGCATTGGTAATATCTTGCAGTGTTGTTTATTTCTTGTCATATTTTCATCAACAATGTTTGAATAAAAATTTTAAAATTATCCTCATAATCCCGTTTCTGTAAATTAAATCAAATAACAACTCAAAAATATTTGTTTGTACGTCTGTTGACGAGATTATCACTGCGTTCTGGACATGTATTGAGTGCGGCTGGAAACATAACTTGCAAAATAATAAAAGCATCTGGCAAAGGCAGGACTAAACTATTTGATTATTGTAGAGCTGTTTTAGATATTTAGTCATGTTGAAAAATTGATATTAATAGAATCTGACACCTGGAATTTTTGTAGTCCTGACATATATAAGATTGACTGTAAAACAAACAGAAATGTAAAAGCAATGCAAAAAGTTTTGTATTTTATATATAAAACTGGCTTCTCCGAAAACAAAACATTCTACTTTGAAATATCCGTTCTGGGACGGAATTTCTGTTTGTGTTTCTGGCCTGTGTGATCCCGCCCACTGTCCATTTCCCAGTAGTATTTCGACTCCACTGGTTGCCAGATTTGAACAAGTTAGTGGGAAAACTCAGCGTGCTACAGCCATGGAAGCCAGCAGATGAATTGGATCTGAGATAACAGACCTAAAAAGCTCCATGACCAGAGGTGTAGTAAAACACGTATAAATATTGGAGATGCGTTTTGAAGATGGAGACAGCGTTAAGACCATAGAGACTTTAAAACGGATGCTGAGTCCTTAACCAGGCAATCGGTGTGAGCTTGGACTCTGGGGAGGAGCGGGCGGTGGAGACAACTCTCTCAAATATTTTAAATTTGGACTGCAGTGCCCATTTTAAAGCTTGATATCAACGTTTCATATGTCCTTTAAGATAGTAATACTTAAGGTTAAAAGACGTCTAGGTTACGTATGTAACCTCTGTTCCCTGATGGAGGGAACAAGACGTTGTGTCGAAGAAGCGACACTAGGGGTCTCTCTTGAGCGCCGAATATACCTCTGATCTATGAAAAAGGGCCAATGAGAAGTTGGCGGACAGAATTTGCATGTCCCGCCCCCGGATATACGGGTATAAACATGGGGAAATGCGTCTGTTTCATTCAGGATTTTTCTGAGGAGCCGTAAATGGTCCGGCCACAACAGTGGCTTGGCTCAGCGACATGGCCTGGAGGACACAACGTTTTGTTCCCTCCATCAGGGAATGGAGGTTACATACGTAACCTAGACGTTCCCCGTCTGTCGCTCACTTCGATGTTGTGTCGAAGAAGCGACACTAGGGGTCCAATTTAAATCACACCATGCGCTGAGCCGTGTATGTGTACTGCTGACACAGGAGTGGGCAGGTACTTGACGTGCCCAAATGACCAGCTGTATCAGACTGCACGTACCCTTCCCCAATGCCCCATAAAGTCGTCAGAATCCTTATAGTTACCCTAGGCAGGGGAACAAGGCGACACTGAAAAAAGTTTGTGAATCTTCAAAAAAGATCAGAGGCTTGTCACACA
Source organism: Moxostoma hubbsi (assembly GCA_032164185.1). Taxonomy (NCBI): domain Eukaryota; kingdom Metazoa; phylum Chordata; class Actinopteri; order Cypriniformes; family Catostomidae; genus Moxostoma; species Moxostoma hubbsi. The sequence continues at coordinate 62,432,727 of JAVLUX010000002.1, read as the reverse complement.
TCAAAAGCATATGGCCCGAAGCCTCCCCCTCGCAACGCCAATGGGTAGATCCCGTAACTACACCAAGATTTTGAATTGAACAACAGATTCTTAAGGAATCATTCAAACCTGGATTGAACATTTGTGCACCAACAAAAGGCACAGTCACATTTACCTTCTCAGGTGAAATTTCAGAGACGAAGACTTACAGACTTCTCGAAGGGAATCTGCGCAATGGTGAATTTCGCACAATGCACTTCTGGTGGCAAAGAATTTCCCCTCACAGATTTTGCATGGCATTCAAGTTTGGTGAAGTGAGTGAGGGTGTGCATTTTATTGCATCAAATGTCTTAAAAACTGAAACATGCGTTTTCTTAATATGGGTTCTCTTAACATTATATTGTATAAATTATATGGCATCTCTGCATCCCGTATAACAAAGGAAACTTTCTAATCTTATGTGGATTGTCTTTATAATGTAGTATTAATTTTGTCACCTATTTTTAATTTAGTTTTAGTCTTAGTCTTATGCCAAATGTCCTTGTTAGTTTTAGTCATATTTAGTCATTCACATATCTTTTTTTGTTAGTCAAGTTTTAGTCGACTAAAAGTCTCGTCATTTTAGTCTAGTTTTAGTCAAAAGAGAATTTAAGGTATCTTAGTCAAGTTTTAGTCAACTAAAAGTCTCGTCATTTTAGTCTAGTTTTAGTCAAAAGAAAACTCAATATATCTTAGTCAAGTTTCAAAACATTTTAGTCTTTTTTTAAATAAATTATTTCTGAGATTAATTCTGAGATAACCATTTCAGTCAAATAATGTTTCACACATCTCAAATATTGGTTAAATGTCATAATTACCTGACAAAATACACTTGTTGAATGATATGTTGAATTCACTTTGTTAAACGTGTCTGGTTTTCTGATTTAAGAGACACATTCACAAATGATGAACTTGTTCTGAAGAGTATTTTATTAAGCAAATAAGTTACATAAAATATATATAACCTGCATAATGTATGTGCCACAACACCATAGCTAACTGGTTAATTTACAGCGTAGATGCCTAAAATCAGCATTAGCTTATGAGACGTATATTTAAGTTAACTTCCCTGAATGTGTGGGTGGTTAGCCTTTAGATGTCGCTTAAGGTTGGTGGTGTTTTCCCCCGATATTTTTTGTCCGCAGTGCTTCCCGTTAGTTATAATGACACATTCGGACTTTTTGTCAATATCATTGTACCTAAAATGTGACCAAATATCGAGCCTCTTCCTTCTACCTAGCATGTCGTCGGCGCTCGTCGCGTGTTCGCCACTGTCTATGATTGCTGTGTTCTTGCTCCATGTAGTTTCGTGTTGCAGCCACAGGAGTATGAGACCTGTTGTAACCATTACTAGAGCAACAGCGCGAACTCATTCGGAATATTTTGAAGGCGTAACAGCTGAATATTCTATCTCATGATGAAAAAGTAGAGACGATTGTATACGAAAATGAAGAGAGATTTTATCTTAGTTTTTATTTTATGCAAAACATTTTAGTCTCGTCTTTTTTCGTCAACAATAATGCATGTTAATTTAGTCTAAGTCAGCGTTTTTGGACATTGGTGCAGTCTCGTTATCGTCTCATCTTAGTCATGGAAAAAAAGGTCGTTGTCGAACATATTTAGTCTCGTCTCGTCTGACGAAATTAACACTATTATAATGCATTCTATATTCCTGCACGTTTGCCTTTGCATTTAATCTTATGTGAGTTCTCTTAACAATAAAATATACTGTAGCGCTGTGTAGCTGACAATTGCAATAACGAAGACGATGTGTAGGACCCAAGTGCAGATGTATTACCAAAACGATGATAATACAAGAAACCATATCTATACCTGTGAACATGAACTAGACATAAACTTGAAACAGGAACTTGAAACTAGACTATGAACAGGACATGACTGGGGCTCTGTTACACAAACTAACAACAATACTAGACCTGAGACAATGGCAAACATGAGGGCTTAAATACATGGACATGGGGAAACATAAGCCAATGAACAAACAGAACTCAAAACAAAATAACAAAGCAATGAACTAAAACCAATGACAAACTAGAACTGATAACAAAGTAATCAAACAATGAACCAATGAAAACAAGTCACATGAACATGGAGGGAAAACAGGACATCACATGACTAGGAAACAGGAACTTAACAAGAATTTCAACCTAAAAGTACACAAACAAAAGACAACAGGGAATGTGACAGGAGCCCCCCTCCTTTAAGGAGCGGATTCCAGACACTCCAAAAAAATAAATAGAAGGCAAATTGTCCATGGAGCGTAGGGGAAAAGATGTGGTTTAGGGGGGCACAAGGAGCAAACAGGCAGTTCAAGGGGGCACCAGGGGCAAACAGGAAGTTCAAGGGGGCACCAGGGCAATCAGGCAGTTCAAGGGGGCACCAGGGGTGCAGAGGAACAAGGAAAGGTCAAGGAGACCAGAACAGATCAGGCGGGCAGCCAGGAGACCAAGGGGATGACCTTAAGGTGGGGACCGGGTCTGGAGGCCTGGAAGGTGGCTGTAGAACAGGGTCTGGGTCATGGGGCCTGGGAGGCGGCCGAAAGGACAGGGACAGGGGGCCTGGGGGGCGGCCGTAGGACAGGGACAGGGACAGGGGGCCTGGGAGGTGGAGGCGGCCGTAGGACAGGGACTGGGTCAGGGGGCCAGGGAGACAGCCGCAGGACAGGGTCTGGGTCAGGAGGCCTGGGAGGTGGCTACAGGACAAGGACTAGGTCAGGAGGCCAGGGAGGAGGCCACAGGACAGTGACTGGGTCAGGAGGCCTGGGAGGAGGCCACAGAACAGGGACTGGGTCAGGAGGCCTCGGAGCCGCTATAGGAGGAATCACTAGTAAGGCAGAAATCATTTTTGAAGGAGGAGTCTCTAGGGGAGCGGGCGGAGCTGCATGAGGAATGGTCTCTGGGGGAACAGGCGGAGCCGCATGAGGAATGGTCTCTGGGGGAGGAGCCATGGAAGGCGGACCCATGGAGGACTCTGGGGGCGGAGCCGTGAAAGGCGGAGCCATGGAAGACTCTGGGGCGGAGCCGTGAAAGGCGGAGCCATGGAAGACTCTGGGGGCGGAGCCATGGAAGACTCTGGGGGCGGAGCCGTGAAAGGCGGAGCCATGGAAGACTCTGGGGGCGGAGCCGTGAAAGGCGGAGCCATGGAAGACTCCGGGGGCAGAGCCCTGGAAGGCGGAGCCAATGAGGAATCTGGGGGCGGAGCCGTGGAAGGCAGAGCCATGGAGGACTCCAGGGGTGGAGCCGTGCAAGGCGGAGCAGAAGACTTTTTTCTTTTCCTCCTCCTCTGGACGGACGAGGCTGGCAATGCTGGCTCTGGGCAGCTGGCAGCTCGTTGGCCGTGGCAGGCGTGGGCGTTGGCTCATTGGCCGTGGCAGCTACCATTGACTGTGGCAGTGAAACGACCACCGGAAACAGGATAGGATGAGCCCCTCCCAAAAAAATATTTAGTGGAGTTGAACAGAGTGGAGTTATCTTGGAACCAGGGGCCGTGGAAGGCTTGGAGCCAGGGGCCATGACGTGGAACTCTGGTTTGGCGGCAGCTATGTCATGGAAATCTGGTTTGGTGGCGGCTATGTCGTCGAACCCTGGCTCGGCGTCTGTCTCCCCCACAGTGAAAGTGGAACCAGTGATCTGTAGGGCGAGGTCGATATATTGAGCCAGGCTGAAGGGACTGCGACCACTAGGCATCAAGGAAGAGGTTGACTCAATTAATCCATAACGAAAAATTTATTTGAGGCCAGCCTCATTGAAGTTCACCTGGCATGCCAGAGCACAAAAATCCTCCATGTAATCCTCCAGGGGTTGATTCACCTGACCCAGATCCAAGAGCCGATCTGCTGGGTCCATAATGGTGGGTCTAGTATTCTGTAATGCTGTGTAGCTGACAATGGCAATGACGAAGACGATGTGTAGGTCCCAAGTCCAAATTTATTACCAAAATGATGATAATACAAGAAATCTATATCCGTGGACATGAAATAGACACATGGACTAAACTGGACATAAACTTGAAACAGGAACTTGAAACTAGACTATGAACAGGACATGACTAGAACTAACAACAATACTAGACCCAAGACAATGGCAAACATGAGGGCTTAAATACATGGACATGGGGAACATAAGCCAATGAACAAACAGAACTCTAAACAAGATAACAAGGCAATGAACTAAAACCAATGATAAACTAGAACTGATAACAAAGTAATCAAACAATGAACCAATGAAAACAAGAACACATGAACATGGAGGGAAAACAGGACACCACATGACTAGGAAACAGGAACTTAAGAATTTCAACCTAAAAGTACACAAACATAAGACAACAGGGAATGTGACATAGACATTGTGGCATCTTTGTATCAATTTTTAATAAGCAATATTACAGAATAATAAGCAAACATTACAATATTACAGTGTTTTATTGCTTGCATGAAACTATTGGATGTCACATTTAATTTGTACTTGGCAATATAAGATATAATCAGTTTTGTTCCAATTGACAACATTTCTTTCAACAGTCATTTTGTATTTGTATTAAGCAGTGATTTTAAACAATAGTGCATAACACTTAGATGTGCACGACAAAGCAAAATTTTAAGTATTGTTCCAAATGATAACATCTGTATGCTCAGTCAAGGCATTCTTCAGGTGAATTAAAGTATTTTATATTTAATTGATCAAATCAACAATAAACTCGTCATCACTCCTGCAGCACTCAGACTCACTCACTCACTCACTCACTCAGTCACAAACACACACACGTTGGTCTAATTATCATTATGAGGATGATAGATATAAGATATAACTATTATAGATATAACTATTTTTATACTATACAAACTATAGATTATATCCCCTAAACCTAACACAACCCCTAAATCTAACCCTCACAAAAAACTTTCTGCATTTTTACATTTTCAATAAAACATAGTTTAACATGTTTTTTAAGTTATTTAAATTATGGGGACACTAGAAATGTCCTCATAAACCACATTTATAGCATAATACCCAGTTTGTAACCTAAAAAATTGTCCTCATAAACCACATGCCCACACACACACACACACACACACACACACACACACACACACACACACACACACACATTAGAACACCCATGTCATCAATCATCATTGTATTATTGGATTGTTATTCCCTCCTTGCCCCACTTATTGAATTGGAAAATGTGTCAGGTAAGTCAGTTGATACTTTAGAGTACCACCCTTTCTTTTTCTCATCAATTTGTTTGTCAAAGTTTTGAATTATTAACAGACAAAAAGGAAGAAAACTAGCACAGGAGCCAGAAGTCATTTCTCCAGCTTTAATGATGAATGTTTTCACATCCTTCCGTACATGGCTTCAGAAGCCAACCTTAGATTGTCAGAAGCATCTTATTCAAAAACCCTATACAGACTTAATAAGGTATTTTAATCGAAAAATGTAGCAGTTAAATAAATAGAGTATGAAACAATGAATTTTATGGAACAAAGTCAATAATTATTAGCATCTAGAATGTATGCAGATGTAGACCCAGAAAAACTGTGGTTAGCACTTCACAGAATACATCTTTCTTTAGTCTTTATGAAAATGTTCTCCCGTTAAAATATACAGCACTTTTACTTCTTTTTTTGTATACAGTAAATTTGGTACCACTCCATGCTGCACATGGTTCCATGCTTTTGTTATATTACATTAAAGAATTATGAGAAAAGACAGTCTGAACATGGAATCATCTTTAAACATTATCTACTCACTGTTGTAACAACAAAAATGAAAGAGGAGTAGCTTTTGATGTTGTTGTTGTGATGTTCATCTTCAAATTTGAAATGAGGGTCAAAATAATTGCTTATGTTCTTTTGTAAGTCACTTTGGAAGAAAGTGTCTTGAAAATGACTCAATGTTAATGAAACCCAAAATTGCATTGGGTTGCATTAATAATTGCATTATTTATATTTATAAAATAGAAATTAGACCACGTACAATCAAAAAGAATTTTCTAAATGCCTAATGGGCAGGCCCCGGTGGATTTTACAGATCTACTACACATTTTGTTAACAGACTTATGTTGAAAGTCTGTGGAATCATTTCCCACATGATAAAATATGTAAAACCGATGTAATAGTGCAATGCTATTATTGGTAGCAAAAATCATAATCAAATAATTTAAATATTTATAAACACACACAAGGGGCAAGGAATGAGTAGAACCTTGTGAATTACCTTGTTAAGTCATTAGAGCAGCCAGACACTTCCACTAATATCACTTTTGTTCAAGTTGTAATTTGAGGTATCTATTTTGAGAGGTGAAGAAATGAGAGTGTAGTCTTTCAATATACAGTATGAAGCTCCTGACAGTATTGTGCCTTTCAATCGGAGTCTAAAGTATTGTGATTATGAGTTATGAGAACATCAGGCAAAGTTGTATTTACAAGTGGGAAACTTGGAATTCAAGATTATTCCAAAGTTGCAATGTTGGAAGGGGTGCTTTGACATGAAAGATGATAGAAAGCAAGTATTTTTAATGCTATTGCAAAGCTATTTCAATTTCGGTACTTAATTTCAATAATATGAATATGTTATGACAGTCAACTAATGACTCACCCTTCATGTTTGTTTAAGTAAATAAATAAAATGTCAAATACCATGCATTAATAAATCAAATAGGTCATATAAAAGTGATGCAGGTGTGTTCAGGAAAAAAAGAGCTTTTTTCTGTTGTTCTTTGTGTTTTTTTTTAAGTTTGGTGTCTTTCGTAGTTTGTTTCCCACTAGAATGTGTGATGTCGTAATAACGAATGCCCAACTTGGAGGTAGTACCACTTGAAGGTAGAATTTGTTTAGGACAAACATTACGGCCACATTTACACTGCACAGTTTTAGGAATGACAACTGCATTTTTACAGGTGTGAAAAGTTATCGCTCCAAGTGCATAAACAATAAAGGAGTTACAACTACACTGAACTCACAATGTTTGACATAGTGACAACCAAGGCAACGACCTGGTGTCTGTCAGCTGCATAAATGGATGCCAACAGCAGAACCCATTGGGTGTTAGTAATTTTTTACCAAACTAATTTTAGTTACTGGTTATATTTTAGAATTTTTATTAAACCACCGTAAATAGAGACAGCACATTTTGTTTATAATTTTTAACTGTGCTCTTTCTGGACTATAACTGTATCAGTATAGCTCAACGGTGCCTGCACACTTTTTCTAGTGTCCTTGGTTGCAAAAGTTTCATAAATCAAACCAATCAACTCCAAGACAAATCATAACATTACAAACTTTGATTTGAAGCAAAACAGTATTATTAAATAGACAAAAGGTACAAAAACATGTACTTAATTTTTTTTTTTTTAAAGAATGTACTATAGTCCCATGATGCATTGCAAATAACATAACTAGAGCATTTACTAAAATACACTTAAAATAATTGTATAATCAATGACAATAAATAGTTTTATATTTAATATAATAATGTATTATGAAGACATATCATTCTAGTTCATTGCAAAGCATTCAGATGTACAGTATACAAATATAAAGTAGTTTGGGGAGACCCTCTACCCTCCATAGCAACCAGGCCAATTTAGTTGCTTAGGAGACCTGACTGGTGTCACTCAGCACACCCTTGATTTGACTCCAGGTGTGATTTGACTCCAGGTCTTTACACGATGAGCTACCCAGCCCCCCCTGTCTTGAAGGTTTCTTTGTTATATCACTAAAAAAATCTCTATTATAGATTTTCACTTATTATCCTCTGTTGCGCTTTATTAACAACTAGTTTAGTTGTATATACTATATAAATGTACTGAAAATTTATTATCACTACCTGTTTTTTTTTTTGTTTTTTTTAGAATGTTTTAAAATGCAGTTGTCGCTCCTATAAATAACCAAATTCTGTTAATCACTCAGAAGAGGAGTGACAACCATATTTAGCTAATGTGTATGTGGCCAGTGTGATTTAGCTGATAGGAATGAGCCATGCCATGCACCTTTGGCTTTTATCATTGCCATGTTGTCTATGCTGTAAATACAGTTCAGACCACCATTTCACTGTACACAATTCATTACAGATGAGCTAAACTGTACTTGTGCATGTGTGTACCTGGCCGTTTATGTGGCTTTACAGTTTACAGAAATAGAGATTGATGTAAATTAAATTCCAGACCACTTAAGGTATCTATAACAGTATGTCTCAGGTATAATCTAGAGTAAATTGGCAGTTAATTTATGGAAGGCTAATTGTTTCAAGGTGCTCATTGGCACTTTGATCTACGTACCTTCAAGTAATCTACAAGTCAGACTAGTAATTATCTTATTGTATACATCAGTATTGTATATTGCTCGAAACATACATTTTCTGTAAAATACATTACGAGATTTTAAAAATATGCCAGCAAGATCTGTTATCAGATGATAAACGTCTTGACTCCAGCATCACATTGAAATAAAAACCTCACTACATTACAAAAGGCAGTGGAATTAAATTTAGGGGACTTATTGCAGACATTTTTGAGTGACAGCAGCAAATTTAGATTCATTTTGTTCAAGTTCTGCTAAAACTATGTTCCTCTAGCTGGGCAAACTTTGCAGCGAAGGTTTTAAAGAATGGCAAAGAAATCCATATTAGCAAACAAAAAAACAACCTTAAATATGTTCAAGTGGCTGTACTTTAAGAGGTATTCCGTTTCTATTTGGTTGCCTACTGTATTATGAAAGTGATGCAGCGTTCTGATTTTAGTGCAAAGTCAGTGGGAGAGTGGTTTAAAGTGTTTGACTGTGGTTTTACATTCCACTGGCACTAAGATGACTCTTTGTGATGGTGGTCACCATTGACACAACCACCCCTTGCTTAAACACTTTACCTCACAGTGCCTTTGATACAAAGTCAAAACTTTGGATCACATTGTGGAAAAAGTGATGTCAGGAACAAACTATCCTGAAGTATGCAAATGCAAAAGAACCCCATGTTTCAAAGAGGTAGGTCCCTCCCCAAACTCACACAATCATCTGAGACAATGTTGCTCAAACAAACAAGATTGCAATTTTGTTTGGTACTTATGTGCAGCTAGAGGCCTTTGTGGTCACATAATGAAGTAAGTTTTGGGCCTTAAAAGTACAGTGTGATATTAGTGGTACAGAAATAACACACTGTAGCTTTAATTAACTGAACCAAAGCTCTGTAACAACAAGCCATTATATTTCTATTATAATACAACTACAAAGGTTATTTGCAAGTGCACTGTTATTAAGCATTATTCTAAAAATGTAAGAACACACAAGGATGAAACAAACAGCGTGCTAACACTTGCAGATACGATTTTCATGATTATCGACCATTGTGTTATATTAATTTGCCTATCAGCATGCCCAGGTTCTAGTAAAGGCTGAGTTTCTCTGGCATGGTCATTATGCATTTGAGGTGCTCTCAAAAAAATGTATGGCTGTGTAACCTAAGCACTGCCCAAGGAGAGGCTCAGGATTAAATTATTCAATATTTAAATGCCCTTTGAGAGGGCAGCATCATCATCATCGACACACATGATTCTGGGTTTCTGACCACAACTGATGAGTCCAGTTGTGGAACTGTGTCTTGTGGCTCAGGAGCAGTTCAGAATGCTGATGTTTGGTTATAATTCTTCTATTACCAGAGACTACGATATAAACAAAATAAACCCTCTAAACACTTTTGTCCATATGCCAGGAGGCGTATGTTCTGGGGTCTTGTTGTGAAAACTAGGTCTCATCAGCTTAAGGTGGTTAAGCTGGGTTTTAGAGCACAGTAGCGGGCTTGCTGCTGGTTGCTGGACAGACCATGGGTGTCTGCCAAAGTGGTTTACCACCAGTTCTTAACCATCTTAACCAAGGCTGCAATCAATCTGATCAAACATCTAGACCGGATTGGACAAGTAAATAAAAGTCCATAAAAGTTTAGTTACAACTATCTAGAAACAGTGAAAAACCAGGTACCAGGTAAGAGTGTCTACCAATGTTATCTACCTGCATTAATCAGCTTTATCAAGATGGTCTATCAGGTTGACCCTCCTGCCACCAGCTGGTGAATCATCTAGAGCAGTTAATTACCAAAAATGTTCAGCTTATGCCAGCTAGAAAGCCATTAAATTGAGGTACCATATGAGGTTGGTAAAGCTGGACATTCCAACAGGGACGTGATGGCTTAAATACAAATAATAAGGGCATATATATATATATATATATATATATGAAGAGATGGCCTTGAGAGATTCAGAGACATTCCACATACCAGGTTTCTAGACTGTAGAATATATTCTCCTAAAATATTTAACATTTCGAAACATACATAAATACCAATTTTCCTATCTTTATAACAAGAGTTGACAATGTGTGTTTGTGTATGCTCATATTTTTCCCATAAAAATTAGTTATGACCTCAAGCTTTCAAGTAATCCCAACATTTCATGGACATGTACATGTCAAGTCATTAGGGGAATTAACATAGCAATGATTTTAACTATCCTTTCACCCTGGTCATTAGGAAAGCTGTAGCACCCTTCTGGTGCTCTGAGACATAGTCTCAGATGGTTGTGGAATCAAACTAGGAGGTGGAGGCTCTCTGTGTGTCCGAACATGTCCTGCAGATTGTAAAATCTGCTGGGAGTTCCGTAATGGAAACCGCCTTCGATAACGTAGTGACTCTGATCGGAGCAAAAGCCGTGTATACTGCACCTCTGGCATTATCATCTTTAGACACTCTTCTCGAAGTGGGACATGGCCTTTTTGTGTTATGTTGATTGGTAAATCATATCCAACAATTGCCACTTTGGCACTGGGCTGCCAAGGCCGCAATTCCTTATTTGTGATCTGAGAAGCTGAGCGAAGCGGTGGCAAATGCCCACCAAAGCAACCACGTACAAGTCTATCGCGAGACTGACGCAACAGCTGGACTTCCCGTTCAATGCATGATAGTCCCAAAGCTCTCAGCTGCCGCCAAAGTGAGGCATTGAAGTAATCATACAGCACAGAGTCTATGGCATTCCATGCTCGGATTTTGGCTGTATTTTCACTGGAAAGGCTGCTCTTCGAGTCAGGAGTGCGCATGTTCAGACTGACATACAGAACATCATCAAGGTCCCAAGACAACAAACGGCGCAGCAGTATCAACGATTCGTCAAAGTATTCTGCGATCATCACCAATGAGAACACCCGCTCTACCTCTGCAGCAAACCGTTTTGCATATGCTGGTGCCCCTATTGATGGACGATCCTTATCGCCACCTAGGTCAAAGGTAAGGGTGTTTCTTGCGTACATTGAATCTTTCTCTTCTGGACGATAGTAGCTCCAAGGATGATCCAGAAAAGTCTCTAAAGAGCCATTTGGCACCCGTTTAAAGCTGAGACAGTACTGATTATAGTAGCTAAACAGAGACTCAAACATAGCTCCTGGTTCCCGCAATATTGTTATGTAAATTGTGTTGTTGGGCATGAGGCGTCGTAGTTCAGCACGGCTGAACCGCAAATGATTGGTGATAATGTCGGGGGGTGTGGTGTGAGGGTGAACAAAGTGAGTGCTGAATGGCCGAGGGTAGCAGAACTGGTGGTCACAGGTGGTAACAGGCAGCGCTACGGAGAGGTTGTTTCGCTCGGCAAAGCGGAACAGGATGTTCTGCACAGTGGAGCTGGCCGTTTTGTGTGTCTTCAGGAAGGATATACTAGTATGTTTAGGAGCAGGACCACTACTGCCCTGAGCTGAAGAGAGCGTTGAGGATGGACAACCCAACCAGAATGCCTCAAATGTCCTACAGCCAGATGGAGAGAGAACAGAGACAGAAATCATGCTATAACAGTCAGCAGTAAATTAATATAGAAAGGATGACATGAAGACAAATAAACTTCTGGAAAATATGACATTTAAGACCTAAACTTCTTAGGTAGTTAGTGTAATCTGGTCTTTTTAGCCAGTTAAACTAAAGGGATGTTAAGGATAAATAAAAGGAGCACTCAAAAGCTCTTACAAGTTCAAGTGACCCCCATGGTGCAGAAGCAAGCTGACAGTACTGATGGCTATCAATACAAGGAATATCTTCTTCTGAGACATCTCCAGCTTCTTTCACTGCAAGAGAGAGCAAGAGAGAAAAGAATAATGTATTACAAAGGTGACTATTTCTCATACCTTTGACAAACCTCAACAAAAGAAAATAAAAAAAGATCTAGTATGCATATGAACTACAATGAATTTGTGAGTAAAAATATTGGGGTTGTGCTTTTTGAAACCCACATATACTTCTGTATTTCTGCTTTCTTTCAAACTTACCCGGCTCTTTCCAGAGCCTAAAAATGCATCTTATACATTCATATCCATGAATTACTCAATTAAAGTGTTAGAACCATAGGTGGTGCTAGGACTGGTCTACCAGGGCTTAAGCCAAGAAAGCCCTGAATGTTTTTATCATCTTGTGTTGATGTAAGAAGTACCAGTGCTTCGGTGTCAAGTTTATATATTTAAATAAATTAATAATGCCTGTCTTTCTACAGTATTGATAACATAAAATACACACTCATTGCAGTACACACAAGCTGTCTTGTTAGCAGCTGCTTTCCAGGTCTCATGTCTGTTCGCGCATGCAAGAGCACTCCTGACACGTGATTGCTGCTGCGTGTCTGGTCAACATTCCTGTCATGTTGAGATGTTGGAAACTTTTTTGAGAGTTTGTCCACCCAGATGCAGTAAGTACCAAATATTTTGATATATATATATCCCTGAAAACAAATAGAGTATAAAGTAATATATTCCTGAGCTTGAGGAATTAGCAAACTTTAAGTCACGAGCAATGGCATTTGTTACGTTGTTAAGACACCATGTAAAAAGCATACAATTTCTGATCTTCAGGTGTATCTAAAGCAGAGACAAAAGTTAGTGTGACATTTTAGTTTTAGTTTCAGTAATATTTTCAGATTTACAATATAAATGACATCTTACAGGTGTTTTAAAATGTAAAGTTTTCTTATAAAGTGTACTATAATCCAATATTTCATCAAAGGATGGCCCCATATGTATCCACAGAGGTCTGGGATAAGTCCCGGATATCCACTGACCCTAGAACTACCCCTGGTCAAAACTTGTGTGTAAGCACCTTAAAACAGCTGTTAGCTCAACAGTGCTGTCTTACAAGGTGGATCTGAAAATGCAGAGTGCTTTTTAACAGTTATGGTCATGAAAAACATATGCTCTGAAACAAAGAGACAGAGTGAACAAAGATGTGTCACATATTAGCATTCTGTCAGTATTGCCTGTCTAGCATTAACAAAGTCTTGGAAAACATCCATACAAGTCAGATCCTCTCTCACCTTGGCTTCTAATTACAGTTATCTCATCTCCCATTCCCTTTCACTCTCACCATATTGAATAGCACTTCTGTGCTGGCACCAGAAATGGTTACCATGTCAGTATAAATTGAGTACAGTGAGGTGAAACTGGCTTTATTACACCAATCAAGCCCTGATACTACTTTAGTTTAATTAGCATTACAGAAGAGTAAGCTATCTCACTGCCCAATGCCAATCAACAGTAGCAACAGCAAAGTCTGAACTGGTTAACATAACTGCCAATTCAGCTCATCTCAAATAAACTCAAGCTTTATTTATAAAGCACTTTCTCTTTAATAGACCAAAGTGCTGTACAGACATAAAAAAATACATAATAAAACAAAAGCAGGAAATTACACCATAGTAGGACATTATTAAAGTAGCTTATCAAAAGCCAAAGAGATTAAATAAGTCTAAAGATCACTTTTGAACATGTCAGTAGTTGAGGAAGGTTTAAGATACTGATTTAAGTATTAAATCCCCTGCCTCAGACGAGAGCAGGGGACAGTAAGGTGCAGTTGATCAGAAGAACGAAGAGAACTTTGAGGTTGGCATAGACTGAAGTCTGAAATGAACTCTGGTGCCAGTCCATGCACAGCTTTAAAAACAAATAAGAGCACTTTGTAGTGAATTGTTTATTTTATAGGTAGCCAATGTTGTGAGGCTAGAGCAGGTGAAACATGGTCCCTTTTTTTTTTGCATTAGTTAAAATCTTCACAGCACCATTTTGCACAAGCTGCAAGCAAGATATAGAGGCTAATGCTTCAATATAAAGCATTGCAGCAGTCCAAACGGTCCAGTAGTCCAAAATTTAAGTAGGCCCGTAAAAATAAGGGCAAAGCAAAACAATCTCAATCACTATCATGTCAGTCTTGTCTATACCCACTTTTGATTTTATGATTTAGCTGGTCAGCATTGTTTGCAGAATTTCTGGTACCAGAAATGGATCTATGTCAGTATGAATGGAGTAAAGTGAGGTACATTGAGTAGGGATATTTTTTATTTTTTATTTAGGTGTATTGGGTATTCATAGCGTTCAAGTCCCTTTACATTCTTTTTGAAAATAATGTTTTCTACACAGCTTTTCACTACACAAACTAATCATGAAACTTAAGCATATAAGAACAAATTTGATAGTGTGTCTGCTTTCTGTTCTAATAGAAACAAGCCAGAAGAGAAAATCAGAAGGCGAGAAAGAGAAGGATCACCCACACATCCATCCACCTACCCAAACACAAATCATTGTGTGAGCTAAAAAGAAGCAATTGCATTTCACTTTATGAAATGTTGGAAATGCTAGGATCTAATTTCAGATTTGGTCATGCACTTCAAAATCATCTGTTTTGTGCAATGATCTGCACCACTGTAGAGCGGAGGGGCTAGGGGCCGGGCTGGACTGATGGACGCCTGGTCCCCGATCAGCCTGATGGGGCGCGCGAGGGATAAAGGCGGCCAGTTATGACAGTTCGAGAAAGAGAATTACAGGCAGCTGCCCTGTCTGTGTTTGTGTGTGACTTTTTATTTAATTAAATATTAATTATATTGTTAAGACGGTTCTCGCCTCCTCCTTTGCCTTAACCCCCTTACAACCACCTTAACAAATACTGTATATTCATGTATTTTGAGACCAGTCTCCAAAATCACAGTTAATCTGGTGAAAAATACAGTAGAATTAAGATGCAGTATTGAATTTTTTTTATTTAGTTTTAAATATTATAATGTTATATTTTATTTGTATTGCCACCATAATTTTTGTGTTTTATTCTTCCTGTGTTCTACAAATATACTCATAATTATATTGTATTTTGTATATTCTGCATATGTTTTATGTACATTGTACTTTTGTGTTTAAAATGATGTAAATTTGTTTTTTAATCGAGAGTAGATATGGTTATGATCTTAAGAGCAACAAACCAAGTCAGATTGAAAGTTTGTGTAACTTAGCCAAGATACCTTTTTCAATCAGGGTAGTCCAGTCCAGTGTTTGCTGAGTAAAGTAACAGCTTTTTTAATCCTTATTCAATGGTAGTGACAGTGAATGTTCAATTCATCAGAAATATTTAATCTAAAGAACACATGCTAAATTTCCACCAATTGTCCGGGGATGTTAAAAATATCCCTCAAATAACAATAATTCAAAACATGATGATTAAGTTATTATACAAAGTTATATTTAAGAAATTGCAATATAATAATTCTAATATAACACTTTAGGTAATTAAAATGCATTATATTATTATTGCAAATGGGTATAGCATTGATAAGACAATACAAAAAGTGTCTTTTAGAAGTCGGTATACAATTTATTTCCATATTATTGAACATACGCCTATCATTGCCCTAAATTCCACAGCAATCCATTTTGCAAATTAATTTGTCAATCTGTCTGAGAGAGATTTTTTTATCAGGACTTTCCTAAGGACAGGTCAATGTACGCATTAGGGCTGGGTGATATGTAATAAATCTTTTATCAATAATTGCCTTAAAAATATCTCAATTTACAATTATATCGTCAACCTCCTGCTGAGCATCTGTAAATATTTTTGTTTTATTGATTTTGCTTTAAAAAAATAATAATTTATTGAATCATGAAAAACATAAACAAGAGACATTTTTATATTCAAATTACACTTTAAACTAAATGAAAAAAAAAACAATAACGAAGTAATCAAAAATCTTAGTCACCTCCCCAAAATTACTAATAGCCTACAGATTAAGAACTAAAGACAATTCTAAATGCAAAGATAATTATAGTCATAATTATAAAGCCTAATAAATTCCCTTGTGTTCACAAAATAATGCTGCCAAATGTGTGATATCTATGTCTGTATTGCATTTTGATAATACAGTTTATGCTACATAAAGAAAATAGAACTCAATTTTTGGTTCAAGGTGAACGTGTATTTCATTATTTAATTATTTAATTTCTTTCATCTTTGTTACTTTAATACAAAGATATATATTACTGAACCTGCAGAGTTTTGTTCACAATGCATGTGGAAATAAAGTGAACTAAACTCACAGCACCTCATGAGATGATTTGACATAATTTGCAGCATTCTCATAGACGGCATTATTCTTGCAAAGGATTTTCAGATGAATGAAACAGAGAAAAAGAGTGATAACTCTTTACATGCGTCTGTTCCATGAGACAGGCTTATGTTGCATGTGTTTCACAAGACAGGCTTGTGCTGCACTCCCCTGAACAAACAGCATATCAGACACAAGCATTGTGACTAACATTTCATTAACATTTCTTTTCATGTGTCACTCTGAGACTTCTAATATTTTGCCCGCCAGTTGCAGGGAGATGAGCAAAATTACTCACGCATGAAATAGGCTACATTTGGATGAGGAGTTTGCAAATTGGATTCAGCTCCGTCCAGCTGATTGTGAATGCAAGAAATGTAAGCATAGATATAGTTATATCAGGAAGATTTTGTGATTAATTCATCAGGCATCACATCCAATCACAATACATCCTCTGCTTTATTAGCCTAACACCCCCCCTCCCCACCCCATCCCATCCCACATCCCATCACCAGTTTAGGTCCCGTCATGGGGTAAGCTCCACTCCCCTGCCGTCATCACCTCCAGCAGGATCTGACAGTTCAAGTAGCATTGGAGCACTGAACCTTAGGACGGGGCTTACACCAAATGATATAAGTATCTTTTTGTTCATATTATTCAATAATCTTGAGTCTTTCTGATGTGATGTGTTTCATTCTCAAACAAGTCTGAGTGTGGTTTGTTGTCTGTACAGCTGCACGTTGTCTATACAGTTAGAGTTTAGCTTACTGCCCATTGCTGAAAACTTAGTGTGAATCACTCCATTTGATTATACAAATTAATTGCGTTAATTTTTAACACATTTTTAAATTAATCGTACTGACTCAAAGCGTTAAATCGACAGCCCTAGTTTTAAGTTTTTCCACTGGATGAAAACAGACATTTGTGGTTTCAAGGGAAAGAGTAGGACTACTTTTTTAATTACGTAAATGCAAAAATATTACATAAATATATATACACATCAGAACATGACACCACCAAAAAAAATATATATACAGTATATACATTTATAAAGAAATACATTTATAAATATTTAAATGCTGGAGTGCAAAGTTATGTGTCACACTTTGGTTGTACTGTGTCTCATTGGTTTTCAGTGTTTTGTGCCCTATATGCCATGTTTTAGGATGCTGTGTCAAGTTAAACATAGTTTCAAACTTTGAAAAATGCGTCTCGAGATGTATTCTGTTGTGCTTGGCCTCAGTCCAGGTTTAGCACTCATCTGTGAAAGGATGTACTGCCTGCACTTCAGAGCTCCATCTCTGCCGCTCTTGATGGTTTTGTAAGGCGTGTTGTCAGTTGAGCCCCAAGTTGAGGGCTGACTTCCCCCTACTGCCTCGGATTCACAAAAAATTTAAATACAGCAATTCAAGCTTGAATTGCTTCAACGGTAAGATAATTTATTAAAGAATGTTTGTACAGTCAGGGTGCATGACTAAATATGTTACCAAATTACCATTTAGTTTTTAATAATTGCACTAGATTTAAATGTTTGATTGACGGCACTAATTAAAACACAATGTCAATAGTTAAATTATCTTTTCAGACTTGAGTTTTCCACATTTATTCCTTGAAAAAGAACAGTGATCAGCTCCTAATTTTCCCTCATGGGTCGTAACATTTTACCTGAAAAATGCCTAGCTATTTACCACATCAGATGCTTGTATAGAAGAGCACATAGTAGAGTGCCATGTCAAGCTAAATGAACAGTTTACAATTTTGAGGTTTATTGTCATGTTCAACCAAAAAGGTTTGGTTTAGTTCAAAACTGATGACTAACCATTGACAGAATGTAGATGGAATTTCTGATATACAACTATGAGAGATGGAGGTGCAAACACAGGGCACATGAAAATGTCTATTAACTCCAATTCTATTTCTGAAATGCAAGAAACTTGTCCACAAATCTAAAATAAAACAGGACTAGAATGCAGATGCCATCTCATTGTACTCTGCACCGGTGCCTGCCTGTACTGTGCTAGGACATTGTGGGTGACTGCCAGAGAGTTGCCATATGTTTGCTAGGATATTCTCGATTGTTGCTTACTGGCCAAAGTCAAAAGAGCACACTCCCAAGTCTCTGTTATATTCCCAAGACAAGGCTTGGGTCTCTACTTCAATGAGAGTCCAAGGGACTTGTTATCCATCTGTTTTATCCCAACTTACAATAAATTAACTTATTTATTATAAGTCAGATCCCTTAGAAAGTAGGCTAATAGCACACCACTCCTTAACACCACACACACAATTTGAGTATCATTTATGTCCTTAACACGAATGCAGAAGGACAAGTTGAACTCCAAAGTGATATATTTTAGGATAGGGGTTTGTGTGCGTTACAAGGAAAAACTAGGGAGTCAAAGATTCATCTGTTTGCCTTAAGTTGGCGCCAGCAGACTCAGATCAACTCGATATTGTGGTGTCACACTTGCCAACTCTTTTCTGAGATCTTGCTCTCTTCAGTCAGAGGAATAACATACTTGCTGATACAAAATGGTGGAGGGGTGATAACAAACTGACTCACCGCAACTCTCCTCTCTGATTCCCTGTCACACAGAGCTTTCCGAAATAACAAAAGTAGCATCACGTGAGCATAAACAATTGTTAAATAGTGATTTCGGTTGTTTTCTGACCTGTAAAGCTCCAAAACATGGGCAAAAATAGTTACAATGTTGCATTTTCTTCATTTAGAAGATTTATTTCATACATCGATAGAACTGTTAAAGTGATATACTCGTAAAAATGTGTCACTGGGTACAATATTCGAGTATTGTTTATGTCATGGTTAAGCAAAACGTCACCCCATGGTCCAGAATGCGCATTCCAGGCAAAAGGTTGCACTGCAAATAAATTTTATCCATTATATTATTTCTGTCAAAAAGTTGTTGACAATGGCTTTAGTAGAACGAATAAAATGTATTTTAAAAACATCATCTCCTTTAAAAGTAACAACTAAACACATTTAATGCTAGACTGAGACCAGTAATACCACAACGCATTTACTATCATTCCCTGTCATTCAAACTACACAAAGCCAGAGTTTAGGTGATGGCAAAGAGATTAGAATCTGATCTGTGCTTTTTGTTGGAATTAAAATGTGGCTTTGGGAGAAAAAACGCAAGTCAAGCTGTGATCCGACGGTACTGAGTGGTTCTATTGTGGAATTGTAGAAAGACACCCTCTGGAGAATGTGTAGAGTTACTGTGCTATAGCCAAGCTTGTGTGACCAACCCAAAAGCTGTGTTAGAAGTAGCCAGCCAGGCATGAACAGTAATAGATGTCTGGGACAGATGGTGCTTAAGAAGAGACAAGAGGTCAGATGTACAGTAGAAATACTGTAATATTTGTTAATTACTAGTGTTTCACATTTGGTCATCTTTCATTCTACTTGCCTACTTGAACCTTAAGTTCTGTTTGGCTATCTCCAGCATACAGTTACCCACAGGGAAGGAGGACCCTGGGGAAATCACAGTAGCTTAGCTGCTCATCAGTGGCATGTTCGGTCATTGAACATTTTTTAATCAAATTAAAACTGGGGTCTGCGGAACATACATACAAATTTCTTAAATGTGAAATAAATTGTACTAAATGTAAAGAAAAATCAAATGTGTGTCTTTTAATTCGTAACCTCTTTATTGAAGCAGGCAATAAGGCAATTGACACTTGTTATTATTATGTCAGTGCTTGTGATTATTGCAGATCTGGAAGTTAGATTAAACTAAGCCATATTTGCTTTCAAAATGGATGCTTTTGTTAAACCAAGTATGGGCAAGCAAACAAGTGAGGTGGAAGAGCCCCATGCTAAGAAGGTAAAACTATGAAAATACTTTGAAAGCTACACTGCATTTGGATTTATGGAAAGCAGAGAAGGGCGGGCCCATGTGCATTCTGTGCTTGAAAACTTTTGCCTTGGAATCTATGAAACCCACTCACATGAAGAGACATCTCACCACAAAACATGGACAACATGCAAATAAACCAAAGGGATATTTCCAGCGCTTGAGAGATGACTACAAGTCGAAAATGTGCATGAATAAACTTACAATGATTCCAGAAAAGGCTCTTATATAGCACAGAGTAAAAAACCTCATACAACTGGCAAATAATTAATTTTACATGCTGCTATTGAGATGTGTGAGGTAATGATTGGAACCGAAGCAGCCAACAAGTTGAAGGCAATTCCTCTGTCAAAAGACATTGCCCTTGATATAAAAAGCCAAATAAGTGAAAGATTATATGAATGCGAGCAGTTTGCTTTGCAACTCGATGAGTCAACCTATGTTGCTAATGTAGCTCAGCTACTTATTTTTGTGTGGTATCCATGCATAAAAGATTTTTGAAGAATTCTTATTGGTCAAGAAGTTTCAGTCAGAACAACTGGGAAGGATATTTTCAACTTGTTGAATAATTTTATGATTGAGCATGGACGAGACTGGGGAAAATTAATTTCTGTCTGCACTGATGGTGCTGCATCCATGACTGGTCGGAACAGCGGAGTAAGAGCAAGAATATGGAAGGAAAACCCCATCAATGAATATCACAGCTACTCATTGCATGCTGCACAGGCAGGCCCATGCCTCCAGACCCATGGAGCCAGATTCTGTGCTCACAGCAGTTATTACTAGGGAGCTGCACAAAGCCAAATACCAGAAAGGCACAAATAATGACTTCAAAATGAATAATGGATTCATCCGAATAATAGAAACAATATTCGTTTGATGGACTGTCCAAGAAGCACAAGGATAAAGCAACATTTTAAATAAACATATCCAAAATTGTGAAAATGTGCATGGTGTGACTTCAGATCGGATGAGCGCAGACTCAACTCAGTTTGCGGTATCCATTAATTGTGCACATCTGGAGCTTGTCAAGTGTAACATTAACTAAGACACTAAATCATATAAGCTACATTTTCCACACCTTAAAATGTCTATATTAATGTATTACATGATTCATACATGATGATTTCCATGTATTAATTTATAAACCAACCTAAGCGCAATGTTAAATTCCTGACCAGAAGTGATGTTTTCACAGTGGAGCTCATCTATTCACCTCTAAAATTTGACCACATTTATTTTCACATCACCGATTGAGGTAAGTATCTGGTTAAGACATTATTCAAAAAAACTTTAAATTCTCCATAAAGTGTACATCTATTCAGAATATTCCTGTTCATGTGATTCAAAGAATCTGAAACATGCACAACCCCCCCCCCCCCCAAATTTGAAAATGTTAACATAACATTATTATATTTCTTATAATTAGACTATTATTATTATTTTCCCAATATTTCTCTAATTCTGTACATGTAATTTAAAGAAATAATGATGTCCTCCACATTATGTTTTAAATATGTGTGCACAAATCAGCTTAGAGTGTAAAATTCCTGATATATTTATGGGACTTTTACCTATTTGTAGGCTATATGGATTTATTCTAATTTAATGTTTGTATTTATTGTTCGCTTCAAAATGATTGCTTGACATTTCACAATTGCTTGACACCTCAAGCCTCAGTTGACAACAAATTCTACAGTACACAAGCCTACATATTTAGCTTCATCTGGCTCAATGCCATGTCACCGCCACGCCAGAGTCAGCTCATGCCATGTCACCACCACGCCAGTGTCTTCTCCATGCCATGTCACCGCCACGCCAGTGCCTGCTCCATGCTATGTCACCACCATGCCAGAGTCTGCTCCATGCCATGTCACTGTCACACCAGAGTCTGCTCCATGCCATGTCACCGTCAAGCCAGAGTCAGCTCCATGCCATGTCACCGCCATGCCTCAGCCCGCTCCATGCCATGTCATAGCCACGCCTCAGCCCGATCCATGCCATGCCACAGCCATGCCTCAGCCTGCTCCATGCCATGTCACAGCCACGCCTCAGCCTGCTCCATGCCATGTCACTCCTCAGCCTGGTCCATGCCATGTCAAAGCCGAACATCAGTCTGCTCCATGCCATGTCTCAGCCAAGCCCCAGACTGCTCCATGTCATGTCAGAACCAAGCTTCAGTCTGCTCCATGCCATGTCTCAACCAAGCCTCAGACTGCTCCATGCCATGTCACAAGCAAGCCTCTGCTCACCGGTCCAGGCCCACCTCTGCTAACCGGTCCAGGCCTGCCTCTGCTTCATGGTCCAGGTCCGTCTCCGCTCCATGGTCCAGGCCTGCCCCTCGATCCTCTCATGGCTCCACCCCCCCAATTTTGTTTTATTTAGATTCATGTTTAATATTAGGTTATTGGATTCCACTTTTGAAAAATATAACTGCACTTCGGTTCATCACGTCATCTTCGTCTTCTTGTCACTACCTGTGTCCAGAATCGTTACACATAGGCTAACCATCGACAATACTTTTCCTTTTCAAGAACTTATCCTTTTTTCTGTCCATCTTAGTAGTGTGTTTACTTGTAATGTTTGAAATTCGCTATGAAAAAAAATCACATAGGTAGGCTACGCTGTGTGAGGTCACAGGTGGCAAGAGGGCTAAATAGGTAATTATTTTCTAATTTGTAGATTTGTTCTTGCAATGCCACAACAAATTACAGGGATGCAAACTCATGAGGGGCGAAAAAGGTAAGACAATCACTGGTCCACGGAAATATTTTCAGGGTATATATTTTTTTTAAATAATAAGCTAAAAGCACCAATTCCAGCTAGTTTAGTGATTCAAGTTATTCAAGTTTAAAATTTTGCAGAATTAGATTTATTAAAATTAGAGTATTTTGGTGAGGCTTGCTTCTGTTTCACAAATTTATTCAATTTTATTAACTGATTAGTTCAGTGACCCTTCTAGACCCTTCTCGTCCATTAGGTGGCAACAAATGAGCATCTTATGTGCTATGAGTGAGTCAATGAATCATTTTGAGTCATTCATGACTGAAAGCTACCAAGAGACTTTATGGTGTTTAAGCATTAAAAGAACAAAACAGATCTATAGTCTTCCTTCAGTCTGATCATTATTTTTCATCCAAAAAGACAACAATAATTGTCTAATAATAGTCAGGGATGGATTACCTACTGAGCCAATGGGGCCAGTGCCCTGGGGCCCTTGACTACCAGGGGCCCTTGACTGCCAAGGGATGCTAACTAGTGCATGGCCAAAGTTTAAGTGCATAAAACGTCTCGGTTACGTATGTAACCTCCGTTCCCTTATGGAGGGAATGAGACGTCGTGTCGAAGAAGCGACACTAGGGGTCTCTCTTGAGCGCTGAAAGATACCTCTGATCTATGAAAAAAGGCCAATGAGAGTTGGCGAACAGTATTTGCATACTCCGCCTCCGGATACGGATATAAAGGCAAGAGAAATACGCTCGTTCATTCAGGATTTTTCTGAGGAGCCGGGAGTGTACCGGGCACCTCAGCGGCTCGGCTCAGCGACGTGGCCGGGAAGACATATTCCCAAATTCCTATTCTTTTAGGGGGAAAAGACCCTGCGGAGGCCACACCCACCCAAAAGGGGAGGTAAAGGTGGCGAAATACATCACATGGCTCTTGTTGTGACATGTGGGAAGAATGGTGCGGTGGTAGATCCAACCTCGAGGAGGGGGGAGTTGCTACAACACGGCGACCGGAGGGCAGCAAGGACTGCCTAAGGGAGACGCGGGTCAGCTCGTGAGGTGACCGTACCGTGGAAGTACACACAGAAGGAGTCCCGTAGGAGGCCTGATCTGTGGAGCACCTATTCCAGTAGGGGTAGCCTGGGGTACCCGTAGTGGACTGGACCAGCACGTTCCTCCGCTGAACTGCTGCGGGCCCGAAGGGCTAGGGAGGAATCAACCAGGGACCTAGGTCCTCTGGGACAAAAAGCGCACTGTTTTGCCTTGACAGAGTTAAACGGCGCTGGAACAAGCGATTCACCCGGTCAGATCGTCGATGTGTACCGAGTTCTACGGGCTCGGACCTGAGAGAACACGGGACGAGACTGACTCAACCCTGAGATTGTAGAATCTCGTAAAGGTGTTAGGTGCTGCCCAGCCCGCAGCTCTGCAAATGTCTGCTAGGGAGGTGCCCCTCGCCAGTGCCCATGAGGATGCCACGCTCCTAGTGGAGTGGGCTCGAACCCGTAAGGGGGGTGGCACGGCCTGGGTGTGGTAGGCCAACTGAATGGCCTCCACCACCCAGTGAGACAACCTCTGTTTGGAGACAGCGTTCCCTTTCTGCTGTCCTCCAAAGCAGACAAAGAGCTGCTCAGAGCGCCTGAAGCTCTGGGTGCGTTCCAGGTAGGCACGCAAGGCACGTACCGGACACAATAGTGAAAGGGCTGGGTCTGCCTCCTCCCGGGGCAGCGCTTGTAGGTTCACTACCTGATCTCTAAAGGGAGTGGTAGGAACCTTGGGCACATAGCCCGGTCGAGGTCTTAGGATCACATGAGTGTCTGCCGGACCGAACTCCAGGCAAGTGTCGTTAGTAGAGAACGCTTGCAGGTCCCCGACCCTCTTGATGGAGGCAAGCGCGATCAGCAGGGCCGTCTTTAGGGAGAGGGCCCTGAGTCCAGCTGATTCTAGCGGCTCGAAAGGGGATCTCTGAAGACCGGAGAGGACCACCGAGAGATCCCAGGAGGGGAACAGGTTTGGCCGGGAGGGATTTAACCTCCGGGCACCTCTTAGGAACCTGACGATTAAGTCGTGCTTACCCAGGGACTTTCTGTCTACTGGGTCGTGGTGAGCTGCGATAGCGGCAACATACACCTTCAAGGTGGATGGGGACAGCCTCCCCTCCAACCTCTCCTGTAGGAATAGGAGCACAGACCTAACTGCGCACCTCTGTGGGTCTTCTGCCCGGGAAGAACACCAATTCACGAACAGACGCCATTTCAGGGCATAGAGTTGCCTGGTAGAAGGGGCTCTGGCTTGGTTGATCGTGGCTACGACCGTGGGTGGTAGACCAGCTAGATCTTCCGTGTCCCATCCAGGGGCCAAACGTGGAGGTTCCAGAGGTCTGGGTGCGGATGCCAGTGTGTGCCCCATCCCTGGGAAAGAAGGTCCTTCCTCAGGGGAATTCGCCAGGGAGGGGCTGTCGCGAGGAGTACGAGGTCCGAGAACCAGGCCCGGGTGGGCCAGTAAGGAGCCACGAGAGTGACTTGCTCCTCGTCCTCCCTGACCTTGCACAGCACCTGTGCAAGAAGGTTCAATGGGGGAAATGCGTACTTGCGCAGCCCCACCGGCCAGCTGTGAGCCAGTGCATCTGCCCCTAGGGGAGCCTCTGAGCGGGCGTACCAGAGCGGGCAGTGGGAGGTCTCTCGGGAGGCAAACAGGTCTACCTGGGCCTTGCCGAACCGTTCCCAAATCAGCTGAACCGAGTGGGGGTGAAGCCTCCACTCACCGCCAGGCAAGCGTTGTCGTGACAGCGCGTCCGGCATCACATTGAGGTTGCCGGGGATGTGAGTGGCACGCAGCGACCTGAGTCGGTGCTGGCTCCAAAGGAGGAGACGACGGGCGAGTTGCGACATGTGGCGGGAGCGTACGCCGCCTTGGCGATTTATGTACGCGACCGCAGTGGTGCTGTCCGACCTGACCAGGACATGTTTGTCGCGAATTAACGGGAGAAACTGCCGCAGGGCTAGAAGGACGGTCAACAACTCGAGGCAGTTGATGTGCCAACACAGCTGGGCCCTTTTCCAACGGCCTGAGGCTGCGTGCCCGTTGCAAAACGGCGCCCAAACCCAATCTGGAGGTGTCGGTCGTGACCAGGACGCGTCTGGACACCTGCTGTAGGGGTACTCCAGCCCGTAAGAAACAGAGGTCTGTCCAGGGGTTGAATGTTTGTCGGCAGGCGCCATGCTCGTCTCGGGACTCGGGTCTGGAGCCAGTGTTGGAGCGGTCTCATATGCATCAACCCCAGTGGCGCGACCGCCGCGGAGGACGCCATATGCCCCAGGAGCCTCTGGAAAAGTTTTAAGGGGACCGCTGTGCCTGACCTGAAGGTGGCGAGGCAGTTCAACACTGACTGGGCCCGCTCGTTGGTGAGACGTGCGGACATTGAGACCGAGTCTAATTCCATCCCGAGAAAAGAGATGCTCTGAACTGGAGCGAGCTTGCTCTTTTCCCAGTTGACCTGAAGCCCCAGACGGCTGAGGTACCTGAGCACCTGGTCTCTGTGGGTGCATAGTAACTCTCTCGAGTGGGCCAGAATGAGCCAGTCGTCGAGGTAGTTGAGTATGCGGATGCCGGCTTCTTGGAGCGGAGCAAGAGCTGCCTCTGCGACTTTCGTGAAGATGCGAGGGGACAGAGACAGGCCGAAGGGGAGGACTTTGTACTGATACGCCTGGCCCTCGAACGCAAACCGCAGGTAGGGGCGGTGTCGGGGCAGGATGGAGACGTGGAAGTACGCGTCCTTCAGGTCTATCGCTGCGAACCAATCTAGATGCCGGACGCAGGTTAAGATGTGTTTCTGCGTGAGCATCTTGAACGGGAGTTTGTGTAACGCTCGGTTGAGAACTCGAAGGTCCAAGATTGGTCGTAAGCCGCCGCTTTTCTTGGGTACGATGAAGTAGGGGCTGTAGAAACCCTTCTTCATCTCGGTTGGAGGGACAGGCTCTATCGCGTCTTTGGCCAGAAGAGTCGCGATTTCCGCGTGCAGAGAGTGGGCGTGTTTGCCGTGTACTGCGGAAAAGCGGACGCCCATGAAGGGGGGCGGGGGCCTGGCAAACTGAATTGCGTAACCGAGTCGGATGGTCCGGGCCAGCCAGCGAGACGGGTTGGGAAGTGAAAGCCACGCGTCCAACCTCTGCGCTAGGGGCACCAAAGCGACAGTTAATTTGGACGTACCCGGCGGGGCTTCGCTGCGGGGCGGAGCAGGTAGGGCAGCGTTGGGCGGCGATGGGGCGACCCGCGGCTGAGGTGCTGAGAAAAGACTCAAAGCACTTACCTTGCTCCGCACACCCGGCTGGGGGCGGGTTAGTGACTGAGGAGGAGGTCCTGGGTAGGCGTCCTCTAGACTCATCGGAACCGGCCGGCCGGGGGACAGTCGTGGGGCTGAAGACGGGTGGTCCGTGTCCAGGAAGCCAGGACTGTTGAGATCTAAGGGCAAAGTGCCGTGAGAATGGCATTTGCGGGCCAGGTGACCCAGAGACATAGGAAATAGCTCTTTTATTGAGAATGTGGGTACCGCAACCCCAACCCCAGGGGGAGCGGCAAATTAAATTGTTTGAAAACAAAAGATTCTCCTCCCGGCCCTCCACCGGGGGATGGAGTGGTCTTACCACCTCCGGAGCTAACGTCTGTGTCGCTGGGTCGTCCGTCTCAGGACCGCCTAGGAGCCTTCCGGGTCCTCGAGGGAGTCCGGGAGACGTGGGGCGTCTGCTTCCTGCGGTGTGCTCGACGCAGGGGCCGAGAGCTGGGCCCGGGTTGAGGCGGAGCAGGTTTCTTAGCCGCAGGGGGACGCCCTCGGCGAGCTGACGGGGCAGTAGCCTTGGCGGCAGGTTTGCGGTGAGGCAGGATGTGAGAAATATCCTCCGTCTGTCTTCTCACCGCGGAGAACTGCTGGGCGAAGTCCTCGACGGTGTCGCCGAAGAGGCCAAGCTGGGAGACAGGGGCGTCGAGGAAGCGGACTTTGTCGGCCTCACGCATCTCGACCAGGTTGAGCCAAAGATGACGTTCCTGGACCACAAGGGTGGCCATCGCCTGCCCGAGTGCCTGCGCGGTGACCTTCGTGGCTCTGAGGGCGAGGTCGGTCGCTGAGCGCAGTTCCTGCAGCACATCGGGGTCAGGGCTACCCTCATGCAGATCTCTGAGCGCCTTGGCCTGGTGGACTTGCAGGATGGCCATGGCGTGTGGCTGTGAGCGGCGCCCAGACCCCAGGAACCAGTCATCCAACAGTGACAGGTGTGGGGAGGGTGGAGGTTTCCAGTCCAACCCCACCCCGACGGCGGCCCGGGCAAGCATGTCGGACATCTGCGCGTCCGCCTCAGCCTGGGCCTGCTGGCCCGAAGGCGGCAGTCCAGGGGAGAAGTCAGCGTCAGACGCCGCGCTCTCCGACGGAGCGGCGAGCTCATCGGCTTCAGGCTCCAGAGGATAGGCAGACCGGCCCGGAGGCGAGTCGCCGTTGCCTCGAGGCTGGACGGAGGTAAACGAGCGTGTCGGGGGCGGGTGGTCCGCGGGGATGTGCCCGGCGGAAGCGCACCCGCTGCCCTCCCCAAATCGCCTCCAGCGCCAACCGCATCGTCCTCAATCCCGTGGGAAGAAGGAGCGATACGGGGGGCGGCTGGAGTGGCGTGCTTTCTATTGAAAGCGAGCCGCGACCACAACGTTACCATGGTCATGTTCTCGCAGTGAGAACATTAACCATCCACAAACGCTGCCTCGGTGTGATCGGCGCCCAGACACACGAGACAGCGCCTGTGGCCGTCAGAAGTGTAGAGCACTCTACCGCATCCAGGAACTACACAGGGGTTGAATGGCACCTTTATAAAGACGCGCCCTGAAAAGGGCGTTCAACACCGCTGTGTATTGCTCTTTTAGAGAAATAAACTCTTTATGAAGAAATATAACTCTTTGAAAAGGGAACTCTTTCAACTCTGCGCTGTCGAAGCGCCCAGGGGCAAACTGCACGCCGGCAGAGAAGAGAAAACAGCCGCTGAAGTGCGCCGTAAATCCAACAGCAGCAGAGCGTGAGAGGATCAGAAGCAGGATCAGTTGTGTGTAGCACAGCAGACAGCATTCACACGACCATCGGCTCCGAAGAAAATTACTGAATGAACGAGCGTATTTCTCTCGCCTTTATATCCGTATCCGGAGGCGGAGTATGCAAATACTGTTCGCCAACTCTCATTGGCCTTTTTTCATAGATCAGAGGTATCTTTCGGTGCTCAAGAGAGACCCCTAGTGTCGCTTCTTCGACACAACGTCGAAGTGAGCGACAGACGGGGAACAATAGCAGCATTGCCAGGGGCAACATAACGTGGGGGAAGATTAGGATATTATAAGGCCACTTTGCACTAGTTAGCTAAAATGAAGACTGTTCTTTCTTAATAATAATAAAAATTATCTAGTGTGTGGGATGACTGGGATCTCCCTTAAGAGGTTTAGTGATTTATCCCAAAAGTGCAGCGTGAATCGTGCTGAACACGTCATAAACCAGACTTGACTTCTGTGTAGTGCTAAACAATGTGGCATAGCCTCAAATACCTAAATAAAATTGAGAATTTTCTAGTTTGAAGCACTAATGTTAAACATCTCATAAGGCCAGACTAAAATTATAAACAGGAAAAGATGAGAAAAAATAATGTGTGCCATTACTGTGAAGATAACAGGTACAGTTGAAGTCAGAAGTTCACATCCACTTAGGTTGTGTCATTAAAACTATTTTTTTACCCACTCCACAGATTTATTATTAGCAAATTAAAGTTTGGCAGGTCGTTTAGGACATCTACTTTGTGCATGACAAGTAATTTTTCCAGATATTACAAAATGATGTCAAGCCTTTAGACAATTAGCTTCTGATAGGAGGTGTACTGAATTTGAGGTGTACCTGTGGATGTATTTTAAGGCCTATCTTCAAACTCAGTGCCTCTTAGCTTGACATCATGGGAAAATCAAAAGTAACCAGCCAAGACCTCAGAAAAAAACAATTGTGGACCTCCACAAGTCTGGTTCATCCTTGGGAGCAGTTTTCAAATGCCTGAAGGTATCACGTTCATCTGTACAACAATAGTATGCAACTATAAACACCATGGGGCCACGCAGCCAACATACCGCTCAGGAATGAGGCACATGCTGCCTCATAGAGATGAATGTAATTTGGCATGAAAAGTGTGGATCAATCCCAGAACGACGGCAATGGACCTTGTGAAGATGCTGGAATTTAGACAAGTATCTGTATCCACAGTAATTACAGGTCCTATATCGACATAACCTAAAAGGCTGCTCAGCAAGGAAGAAGCCAATGCTCCAAAACCACCATAAAAAAGTCAGACTACAGTTTGCAAGTGCACAGGGACAAAGATCTTACTTTTTGGACAACTTTCTTCTGGTCTGATAAAATAAAAAATTGACTTTTTGGCCATAATGACCATCGTTATGTCTGGAGGAAAAAGGGTGAGGCTTGCAAGCCTTAGAACACCATCCCAACCATGAAGCATGGAGGTGGCAGCATCATGTTTTGGTGGGACTTTGCTGCAGGAGGGACTGGTGCACATCACAAAATAGATGGCATCATGAGGAAGGAAATTTATGAGGATATATTGAAGCAAAAGCTGAAGACATCAGCTATGATGTTAAAGTTCGGTAGCAAATGGGTCTTCCAAATGGACAATGACCCTAAGCATACCTCCAAAGTTGTGGCAAAATGGCTTAAGGACAACAAAGTCAAGGTACTGGAGTGGCCATCACAAAGCCCTGACCTCAATTTGAAAAAAAAAAAATTGTGGGCAGAACTGAAAAAGCATGTGCGAGCAAGGAGGCCTACATACCTGACTCAGTTACACCAGTTCTGTCTGGAGGAATGGGCTAGGAACTATTTAAAGTATTTTGCTAGTATTTGCTACCAAATACTAGTGTATGTAAATTTCTGACCCACTGGGAATGTGATGAAAGACAAAAGCTGAAATAAATAATTCGCTCTAATATTATCCTGACATTTCACATTCTTAAAATAAAGTAGTGAATCAAACTGACCTAAGACAGGCAATGTTTTCTACAACTAAATTTTAGGACTTGTAAAACTTGAAAAACTGAGTTAAACATGTATTTGGCTAAGGAGCAAGTAAATGTCTGATTTTAACTGTAAATGGTATCCAACATCTATAACAAATTTTTAAGACAATTTAGCAGGATATGAAAAATGTGTACGTTGAGGGGTAAATAAATCCATTCTTATTCTTTTTAAATATATTCCAAATATTCAATACCATAAACCTCACAAACAAATTCAGCAATTAGTTCTTACTCCAAAGCACTCACTGAAGCAGTATTGTACCTTTTAAAAACAACTTTTTTTCATAGTTTCCTGAAAAAATGAAAATGCTAACATTGCGAATATTAAAGAATCAGATTAGATTTTATTCTTTTTTATAAATTTTATTTTTGGACATCTATTATTTTTGTGCACAATATGTGTCCCCATTACGTTATCTGTGGGCAGTCATTCGGTGTGCCATCTGTGGCTGAGACAAACACAATCAACACAACTGACGACATATGTCAACTGGTATTAGTAATTTAAGCATTTTCTTAACTCAGTCCACTCCCATTAACCAAACATAGCTTAGCTCTCGGCCTTTCTTCAGAAGCCTTTGTGCACCTGAGCATTTAATTTCAAATCCATTGGCTTTAATGGGGAGTTGGTCAATCCTTTTATTACAACATATTCTGGCTATTACAACAGTTTCCACTCTTTTCGGAAGGTTTTCCACTAGATGTTGGAACATGGCCACAGGGATTTACTCCCATTCCAACACACTCTCATAATGATGCCACCAAAACATCCTATTTGGTCAGTTACCTACACAACAAAAACGTCACCCTTTGTCTGTATTTTAAATGTCCCTCTTATGCCATATTAAACAAATTTCAGGGCTAGGCAGTATGACAATATACATCATGGGGATGGAATAAAATGTCAACCGTTAGAGATTTTTCTATGTCATCTATATCGCGGTATGTAAATATTGGTGTGTGGGACGCTCCTCCTGGCTGACCGTGAGACAGATAGCAAAAGACAAACATAGAGAAAGATGAACACAGGATGTGGAACGATTCCAAATGATGAGAAGTATTTATTTATTTTATTTAAAAGGCACCATTTTTTCATGTTCATGGCTGAAAGAGTTTTCTGTCGTGTGTGCGCGGGGAGAGAGAGAGCGCGGCAGGTTCCAATCACTTCACATTCTGAGAGAAATTGAGGAATTTCTTGTTAATAAAAAGCTGCTTTCTCTGTGGTGTAAAATGCACCCTCCGCTAAAAGTCACACTGCTCTTTATTTTGTTGCTGATGCCATCATGCTTTCCTACCCACATCTTTAACTCCGCAAACACAGGAATTTGGGATTCAGGAAGCCTCTTTTTGTTGTTGTTGTTGTTTTTGCTTGGATTGGAAAACTGATCAATTATTATTTAAATAAGTATTTATTGATTGAGAGCTTTTTTCAGTGGACAGTGGACATGACCGGTGTATGACAGTGTATGATGTGTATGACATGACAGGTGTACCATTAGGCTACTTTAGGTGTAGTTTTAAATAAATAAAAAACTTTTATATTTTTCCTGAAGAATTTGAATCACTTTTATTCAAATAGGACTATAGATGTACATGAAATACATCTTCATGCATATATTTATCAACCAAAACTTTTAAGAATATCTCATTATTTTTTGCTTATCCCTTATGCACCACTATCACATGGATATTTAAAAAAATATTTAAAAAAAAAAAACGTATTAAACTATAAAAACTATTGTGATACAGTATATACCATTTCAGTGATATAAAATTATTTGTACCATGATAAACTATTTTTGTCATATCATCCACCCCATTACGGATGATTGTTATACTTTAACCAAGACTACATTTTAAAATGAAATTAATTGAAAAAAAATTCATCCTTTACTCATTGCTTTATGTATTGCTTATATGCTCTTTTATTATTATTTATTATTGTTTTTATTCAAATTCAATATTTGAATTTAAAAGGCATTCTCAATTCTATTACCTCAAGAGCCAATAGAACACACTCAGAGGACTTGGTTCAGTGACATTTATGTATATTTAGTCTATTGTGATTCTTAAAGGTGTGACCTAAACCTGTATTGAACCATACACGTCAACAGTTCACGTCCCCATTTGACATGAGGATGTTGGTTTGAGTATTGGACTTATCCGGATTTAGAAAAAAATATATTTTATGTGACAAATGGTTGTTTGTGTGTTGTGCAACACTGAGAATGAAGCCATTCAGACTCTGAATTTGTTCAAATCCAAGTGTGAATAATTTTTAATCTATGCATATAATAATAAAAATAGCATTATAGTTCTCCACAGAAAACAGTTTAACCACTGTTCCACTGCAAAGCAACACACAAGCTGCATTTGAAGCAATATCTGGTGCATTTACACAATTTTACTCTGTACAGCAGAGAAAGGTTTGAGACAGCATTTTTATTTTCACATGTTCACATATAATGTCTCTCTTCTGCTCAAATCTAATGCTGCATCAGTAAAAAAATCTGATTTATTTTTTTATCTTTATTTTTTTGAGACTACTTTTTAATTAATGTATTTATTTTATAATGTATTGTGGCTACCACTCTGAAAATTTTCAAAGAATCAGGAGATTCTAGTCACACAATTCACTTTATCGTTCAGGCACTGCCAAGGCTGAAATCCTCTCTGCAATTAATCATATGTAAACAATGAATAACTTATAATTGCATTTGCAATGCATATTCCTGAATGCACAATGCGAAATGGGCTACATACTGGCTCATTAAACAATTTAAGTTATTATTGTTTGGACTGTTACTGGGAAGGAAACTGGACCTCTTGAAACTTTAATGCTTATCTTTTTTCTGTACATAGGACACAGCAACTTCTAGAATAATTAATTTTAGTCACGGTTCAGTAAATTAAGAAATCCCCCAGCTGCCCCCTCCCTCCTGCACCCTGCACAGCTGATGCGTCATTATTGTCTAAATCCTGAAAAATCAATCTGGGAAATGAAGCTTGAAAATGAGCATCGGCAAACCCCCAACCATCCACATCCAGTCACACATGCATACTTGCTTGCTCTCTCACAAACACAAACAGAGATCAGTCAAAAAGTCTTATAATTACTTTTTTTAATTAACTTTTTTTTTTTAAATTTGTCCTTTTCAGTCCTGAAGTCTCTTTTCCGCATCTATAGTTCCCATGGTTGCACTCCAATGTTCCTTGAGAATATCAGTTCTATGAAACAATAACCAATCAATTGTGCAACTATGGAATCTTACAAAAACCCATCAGCTTAATGGGTTCATTTGTTTTATATATATATATATATATATATATATATATATATATATATATATATATAGTTAAGATATTCTCTAAGGCCTCCTCAGAAGGGCTCAATGCCTTGCACCTTGACAATAGAACTTTTACTTTTCTTTTCTGGCAAACTAATAAAAACCTGTGCACCGTGACTTCTAAACTTCTCATCCAATCAGATAAGCTCTCTAACAATCATTACAACTGAAAAGAACTGGCAATGTACAGTCATCATTTAAGCATTAGATGATTCCAGGCCACACCAACAAACCCATACGAAACTCAAGCCGAAGTCTTCGGTTGCTTTCACTGCACAGGACGCCAGCAGAATCCTTGTAGTTGCTCTTTTGAAGTCGTTCGGCACATCTAATAGAATATTAAGGCTTGACACAGCCAAACAACTGGTAGACGTTGAGTATTTGTCGACAGTTTCAGGCCAAACACATTTGTTTTGATGCCCCATTTACTGGCCGCTGCCACCCATTTGCCCCAAATACCCATCAGAAAAGAGAGGATTAGATATGCAAACTTCTCTTTTCTTCACTACACTAATTCTTCCTCTAAGCAGGATGCTTACTTATGTTCTTTACTTTTAGACTTAAGTATAAAAGAGACTATTTAACGATGCATCATTCACAATCAACTTCATATGATGCAAATAATTAAGACTCAAGAAAAGGGAAAAGCCAATTGCCACAGACCTGTGCGTGTCCTCAAGGAAATATTTTGTCATTACTGAACTCAGAACGTTTCTATTGCTCTGAATTTACCATTGATAATGATCAACAATTTTCAAATGTTAGTTTGAAAGGCTATAAAGGTGGCTGTATATTTCTGTTTATAATGTGTGAGGGGAAAAAAGAAAATATGAGTTCATAAAAAGCATGTGTTTTACATATATTAATTAGCAAAGTGCAAAATTAAATAACAGGATTTATAATTGGCTGAAATTCTTAAAATATTATCCAAAAACTTTTTACTCTGTATTAAGTTGACACCCTTTTCTGTCCACTGTAAAGAGCAATTTTAGATGTATACATTTAAAAAGAAAAATGTTCAGGGCCTGGGTAGCTTAGCGAGTAAAAATGCTAACGACCACCCCTGGAGTTACGAGTTCGAATCCAGAGTATTCTGAGTGACTGCCAGGTCTCCTAAGCAACCAAATTGGAGGGTAGCCTCACATGGTCACTATAATGTGGTTCGCTCTCGGTGGGGTGCACAGTGAGTTGTGCGTAGATGCAGTGGAGAGAAGAGTGAAAACTCCACACGCACTATGACTCTGCAGAAACGCATTCAACAAGACACGTAGATCTTCAAAAGATGCGTAGATTGACGGTCTCAGGCGCAAAGGCAAATGATATTTGTCCTCCACACCTGGATTGAGGCGAGTCACTACGCCACCATGAGGATTTAGAGCGCATTGGGAATTGGGCATTCCAAATTGGGGAGAAAATTTAAAAAAGAATAATAATAACAACAAAAAGAAACATTTTCAATTCAATTATATAGTGCTTTTCACAATAAATCCTGTTTCAGATTAGCTTTAAAAAGATAACAACTTCCAGTGAATAACCTAAAGGTGACAGTGGCAAGGAAAAACTCCCTAGGAAGATACAAAGTTTAAACTATTCTTGAAAGTATGTACGCTGCAAGGAAGGAAGAAAGATGAACACTTAGAAATAAATACAAATATATTTTTCACAAAACTATATACTGACTTGTTTTTATTTCTCACTGTTAAATATTAGAGCTGTCAACAGAATAATCGCAATTAATCTCCAGATTTCCAACCAGTCTTCAGAAAGCAAAATAAAACCATAAGAGTGTTTGTTTTGTTTTTTTACACTTTTTTTTGTACTACCTAGCACCCACCTGCCGTTACCTGACCCCAGTTTAAAAAAACCCTGATCTTTCAGTATGAGGTACAACTGTCTGTCTGTCCATTTCAAATGATAACTAGTTTTTAAAATGATCATCTGTGCTATCTCATTGCAACGGACAAGAACATGAAATAAAAGAGCCCAATAAATCACCTGATGTCTATTTCTGTGTTGAAACAGTAAGTTGCAGTAAAACACAACGTTTTGAATCACAGCCATAAACCATGATTTGCTACTTGCGATTGCTAGTTAGAAGTAGGTGGTATTACAAGGAGAGACGTTCTCATTAGACGTTGTGCATCAGTGAATACAAGATGTCTTCTTGGTCAATATTTTTGGTCTGTTTTCTCAGAACTCAAAAACTGTACATTTCTGCTAAAAGGTAATGCTGTCTGCTTTTAGGAGTACAGTGATTCTCAACCCTGCACTAGCATAAAAATGGTCTCCAAGTGTCTACAACAAACTAACTTTGGGGAAAATAAATCCATTCTTATTTTTTTTAAATATCTTCCAAATATTCAATGCCATGAACCTCACAAACAAATTCAGCAATTAGTTATTATTCTGAAGCGCTCACTGATGCATTATTGTACCTTAATTTTTTTTCCTAAAAAAAAAAAAAAAGCCATCGCAAATATTGAAAATAAGATAAGAGCCAGATTTGTGGCTGAGGAAAAACACTATCAAGACAACTGACGACAAATGTTAACTGACAGCAGATATTTAAGCATTTACTTAACTCAGGCCACTCCTATTAACCAAACATAGCTCAGCTCTCTGGATTTCTTTAGATACACTACATGGCCAAAAGTGTGTGGACACTCAAACAGCAAACCTTTGTGTGCTTGCTGAGCATTTCATTTCAAATCCATTGGCTTTAATGGGGAGTTGGTAATTCTTTTGCAATTACAACAGCTTCCACTCTTTTCTGAAAGTTTTCCACTAGATGTTGTAACATGGCCGCCGATATTTGCTCCACTTCCAACATCCTCTCATAATGATACATCCCTATGGTGACTTTTTGCCTTTGCCACCAAAACGTTCACTTTGGTCCGTTGCCTGCAAAAACAAAATGTCACCCTTTGTCTGTATTTTTAATATAAATTTAAATAGATTTTCAATCGGATGCCATAGTGAACTAATTTTGGACAATTGTAATTGTAAGGCTACATTTTTAAATAAAATTAATAGAAAATTCTGTCATCCTTCACTCATTGCTTTATTTGTTGCTAATTTGCTCATTGTTTTGTCTTTCATGGGTAACAAAGGGAGTTTCCAGAATGTTCCAATTGCAGCTCAAAAAATTAGAAAAGCACCATAAAAATAAAATCAGTAAAACCAATCGATGCTGTTTGCATGCTGTACTCCATGTGATCGCTTTATGTCAGGAACAGTTTCAAATTTAACAGTCAGATCACGATCTAAATATAAATAATATTCAAATCATATAAACATTCAAAATTGCCGCACCAAGCGTTATGACAGTTTTGAAGTCAGTAATGTCAAGTGCCGTTGGCTTTCTCTTGTCTCTCTTGACCAGTTGTGGCATGCAAATGTTGAGATGTATATTTTTTTAACAAAATGTGACTGATTATATAGAGAGGAAGATTTTCAGCAATTTAAACCTTAAGTTTCACTCAGTTCTACACATGAAGCTCTCATATGGTTTCAGAAGCCTTTAAAATGCAACTTGTCCTTTGATGTACTTTTATAGTGTTTTTTATTTGAATTTTTTATTATTGTGTGACTGTACTTATACAATACATGTTAAATTTTGTATATTGTTGGTTGGTTATATTGTTATATTATTGGTACAGTTTAGACGTAGGGGTATGCTTCAAAAATAGCTAAAGTGTAATGTAATCAAAATGATTGTTAATTGTTTTAAGTTGTTTATTATTGGTTAGGTTTAGGAATGGGTTGAGTTAAAGGATCTAAAGTATCGATGTGATAGTCAAATGAAAGTAAACTATTATACTACGAAGTATAATGATATAGAGTGTATTGCAGTTAAATTGCAGTGTATTACACCCAATTAAATCAGAAGATTGCTGAGCCTATGACGGAATCTTCCAAACTGAGGTTAGAAAGAAATTACAATGATGTTTTCATGATTCAGGCAACAAGTCACTAAGGTGACGTCTTCTTTATGAGACTACCATGCCCATTAAGAGAACATCAATGAGATCAGGCACTGATGATGGATGATGGGGACTGGCTTGAAGTTTTGTTTCAATTCATCCCACAGGCGTTAAGTGGAGTTCATAAATTAGCATTGTGCAGGCCAATTAAGCTCTTCCACACCAGACTCAATAAACAATTTCTTTATGGACCTTGCTTTGTCTAAACAGATTGCATGGCTTTATATAAATATTTTTTTATTCATCCTGCTAAGAGGTGTAGTCAATATATCCAAACCAATTAAAAGTGGTGTACACATAAGAAAAGTTTTTGCATTTTCATAGTATTTTGCCATCCATTTATGAAAGGAATCATCACAAACAATTATGCATGTACTTATGTATCATTTTGTTGGGAATGCATGTACCAGGAAAATAAATAACTGAAAAAGAGGCCCCACAGTAACCAGTAAAGAACGACAATAATTATACAGCATAAAAAGAGTTGGTAGGCCTAATTTTCTTCTGGCTAACAAGGGAACAATTTGTTTGTTTCCTTGCTTCAATGACGATGAAAAGAGAACAGGAGCTGAGAAGGGAGGCCGATTAGCTGTAAAGCAGAAAGTAGAGTGAGTTGAAATTAAGACATGATTAACCAGTCCTTACAGCATCGCCCTGGAATTCTAAAATCGTCTTTGTAGAAAATGTTATATAAACAAATAAAATAAAATAAAAAACAACTTCCAAATAAATGAATTTTGTCATTTTGAATCAAGCTGTTTAAGTAACTCCACCATATCCTAAAGGATTTGATAAATCCTGTTGATAACAGCCAAGGTGGCAAACACATCCCAGTAGGTCATGGGTTCAAATCCCCCTGGCACTCATCTAACTAATCCCCCACTGTCCAAAACCCATCCCGAGAGCCAGACAGCTCAGCTCCACTGGAACAGACAAGCCAAGCTCAAGATTGAATTATTGTGTGAGATTTAACAATCAGCACAGAGCTGTTCTGCCCTTACTAGCACCTGACTCGAGCAGAAGGCACAAACTCTGGCAAACGCTAAAGAGACATAACTGACATAATGACGGGGTGGGGCATAGATATGGAGAACAAAGAATGCAAGGAGGAAACATTACAGTTACACAAATACTTGGTAAATGTGTTCCATTATTACTGTGTCAGTTACAAACCTCAGTACTCAAGGGGGAGATGGAGTTACATTAAAATTAGGTGGTGGTACTTTTTGTTAATTGTATTGTTATTTTTTTTTTTCAACACTCGCAGTAAAGCACACCAGTGTGCACCTACTTTTTCAGCACAAGTTTTTTACCCATTTATTTAATAAAAGCCTTAATAAAGAGACTTGAGATGAGACTTGAGATAAAAGAAGTGATTCACAACATTACAAATTTTGATTTGAAATCAAAAATAATTTGAAAAATAAAAAAAGTTACAAGACTGCATACTTAACGTTTTTCATGAGAGCATGAACTACAGTCCCATGAAGAATTTTTTGTGCTTTAAGAAAATTGAAAACTATGGGAAAATATTTAGCTATGTATTTAAAGTTTTTGATAAACAATATATTTTAAGTTTATGGCAAAACATTAAGATATATACAAATATACTGTAATACATAAGTAGGTTGGGGGGGGGGGGGGGAATATAAATGGAACTTTTACTTCAAAGAAAATATAATAATTCATGAAAATGAAGTGAGAGATTAGTTTCCTTTGGCACAAGCCTCGTTGTACAGTTCAGTGCTCAGATTCTCTCTTGAGCCGTCAGATCAGGAAGATGATGACAGCAGGGGAGAGCTTACCCCTTAGAGTAGGACGAGACCTAAACTTGTGTTAATGGGGTGGTGGGGGGAGAGAACAAAGGCAGCATATTGAAGCATTGACGGACA
Source organism: Moxostoma hubbsi (assembly GCA_032164185.1). Lineage (NCBI taxonomy): Eukaryota > Metazoa > Chordata > Actinopteri > Cypriniformes > Catostomidae > Moxostoma > Moxostoma hubbsi. Next base: position 62,392,391 of record JAVLUX010000002.1, on the reverse strand, counting down.
GCTGTGTAGAGCATACATAAATCAATGACATGATGGTTACCACAAGTAAGGCTTCCATTTCTTCCAGAGAGACTCAGAGAATATAACAATTAATGCAAATAACTTAAGACAATAGTTTCCTTTGGTGCAAGCCCTGCCCTATGGTTCAGTGCATGGATTCTCGCTTGAAACATCAGATCCTGCTGAAAACAATGACGGCTAAAAGGAAATGAGAACATAATATAAAACGTATACCATTCAAACGAGAATAAACCAATTAAATAAATTCAGAACAACAAACAGGTCTTCAGTAAGCGAAGAACAAAACTGAAAGAAGCAGAAATAATAATAAATTATGTGACTGAGCAAATGTAAAATATGTACATAATTGTGCAAAGCCCTGCAAAAGGGTAGACTACCTTTTGTGACATTCCTCATACCTATGATTACAATTGCGAACAGACTGTCCATGTGAATTGTAGCATTGCTTGTCATGTGCCTGTGTGAACAGACTGCCCACTTAAATTGTAACATTTCTTGTGATGTGTCTGTGTAAACATACTGCTCACATGAAATGATGGCATTGTTTTGCAATGTGTCTGTGTGAATAGACTGCCCACATGAATTGGTGGCATTGTGCAGAAATGTTAATCATTTAATTACAACTATCAATAATACAGTTTAACCTATAAAACAAATCCCTTACTGTTAAATTTGCCAAATAAACTCTAAATTAACAGAATACATGCTAGCATGACTGTGGAATACATATACCTGTTTTAATTTGGCTATTTCTTAAATATGAGCAGCAATGCATTCTGTGCAGATATTTGTATGTTGTTGTGCAATTATCTACCACTAGGTCTAGTAGGTATGCAGCAACTTATAATACTTCCCCTTTAAAGGAGAACAGCATTTATGGGCATCTGAAGCAATTCAATTCAAGCTATAATGGTTTAACATACTATCAGAGTGATTCACAGAAAACAAGAATAAGCTGGTAAATACAATAAATACAGAGATTCAGCAGTGACAATCACTACATAAAATTATAAATTCTAACAAAATACAAGCCACAACAATGCATAAAAATACCTAAACTCAATGAGATTCAATCAGGCCATGTATGCAACAAAGTAAAATTGTCGTAGCCCAATGCAGGATTATACTAGGACATGCAAATGCTGCTGAAAACAAATGAAACTGCACTTGGCTGGCCCACGTGGCATGGCTGCCTCGGACTGGCGGACCACACAATCTTTTCTCACACCTAACATGAAGATCGGTATGCACTGACTACTCTTGAAAAAGTAAAACATGCTGCTTGAAAAGCTTTTACTGGATGCAGTATATTAATATATTGAGTAGTGAATTGAGAAACATGTTACATTAACACTGACAGTAACAGAGAAACCTGATCGCCAATAGCTATATGAATATGCCAACTGTTTCCCAAAAGAAGAAAAAATGGAGAACTTGCATATCTTGCTAATAGAAACCATCTGAGCTGAGGAGCTTGAACATCAAGGTGAGTCAAACAAACAAGGTACAATCCAAATCCAGAGTAACTGTTAACTTGGAAAAGTGATGGCATTGCATGTGAAATCACTGTGTGTTTCTATCACATGCGAGTGACTGAAAATAATGGTGGTAAAACGAAGCAATGAAGGACAGATGTGCAGAATTTATAAAGCATAGGCTGGATTATGAATGGATGAGATGCTTAAATTGAATGAATGACATGGTTGCTATGAGTCTTTCAGACACAACTATTGCTTGGCTGTAGGGCTGGGTGATAAAACAATATCAATATTTATCTAAAAAAAATATTTTCGATATAGATGATAAACTTTTGAGTAATTTTCGATATTTAGCATTTGTTCAACACCTAGACATTTGGATCAGGTATGTGTCGCTAAAAACACAAGTAGTTCGGCAAAGTAGTACTCACAACTAGCTAACTGAATCACAGACATGTAATCAGCATTTTAGAAAGTATTAGCAGGCAGCTATCCGGCTAATTTAATATTGTTGTGTAGCGAACAAGACAGCACTGACAAATGTAATATAACAGCTGTTTTTTCATGACCAATAGTGTTGCCACAAGAAATGGTTGGCTATTCAGTTTATGGTGCTTTACCTCCACCTACTGAGATGGTTTCTACAGTGAGAAGAAAAGAGATGCTCTGAACCGGGGAGAGCTTGCTCTTTCCCAGTTGACCCAAAGCCCCAGCCGGGACAGGTGCCTGAGCACCAGGTCTCTGGGTGCACACAACAAGTCTAGAGAGTGAGCTAGAATCAGCCAATCATCGAGATAGTTGAGGATGCGGATGCCCACTTCCCTTAGTGGGGCATGGGCTGCCTCTGCGATTTTCGTTAAGATGCAAGGAGACAGGGACAGACCAAAGGGAGGGACCCTGTACTGGTATACCTGGCCCTCAAAGGCAAACCTCAGGAAGGACCTGTGTCAAGGTAAAACTGAGACGTGGAGGACATCGCCTGCCCGAGAGTCCACTCCATGACCTTCGTCACCCGAAGGGCGAGATCGGACGCCGAGCGCAGCTCCTGCATCAATCCCGGGTCAGAACAACTCTCGTGCAGTTCTTTCAGTGCCTTGGCTTGGTGAACTTGCAGGACGGGCCGGCTGGAGGTGGCCCGTCCAGCGCCACTGTAGGCCTTAGTCATCAGTGACAACATAAACCTACAGGCCTTGGACGGGAGTCTCGGAACGTTCCACCAGGTGGTGGCGCCTTGCAGGCACAAGTGAAATGGTAAATGGTCTTCAATTATATAGTGCCTTTTTTAACCTTAGAGGTTACCAATGCACTTTACACTGTGTCCCATACACCCATTCAAACACACATTCACACACACCAATGCAAGTGCATCGCAAACGCCTTATCAACCTGGTGGAACAAATCATCCCCAGTCCTAACCGACATGGCCTCAAACCCATAGGTAGAAGGACCATGGCGAGAAGCTGCTGGGGTGGCTTTCCCTCTGAGGAAGGAAAGCCACGACCGCAACATTGCCACAGTCATGTTCTAGCAGTGAGAACATGACCCATGCAGCGCCCAAGCACATGAGGCAGCGATCGTGGCCATCAGAAGCAGAGAGGTAATGACCGCAACCAGGACTTATACACAAACAGAAAGGCATCTTTTAAAAGATGCTCTCCGTGAGTGCCACTCTTTTAGAGGAAGAATATACTCCTTTAGACTGCTGAAGCGCCCAGGGGCGTTCTGTGCACTCCACCGGTGCTTGTCCTTTTATATCCATATATCTGGGGGAGTGGTATGCAAATTCCACTCACCAATTCCCATATGACTTTTCTCAAAGATCAGAGGTGTTTGGGGCTCCCAAGGGCAACCCCGAGTCACTAAATCGACACAACATCGACTGAATGACAGATAGGGAAAACACCACAAACACAGAGATCATCTGCATTGTACGAGATGACAAAGCAGAGCATTCATCCACAGTGAACCACATATTACATTTAGACTTTATATTTAAATAATTAAATCACAGCTTTTACTGATAAATAATGACACTGAGCCACGTGGCAAACTGTTTATTCAGTCAAAACCACAAGTCAAAATAAATGATCACGCCAAACTTAATACAGACAAACTTAATACAAACTTAATACAAACTTAATACTTAATGATGAAACAGCCTACAGAGAGGAGGTGCACACTCTGACGCGCTGGTGTCAGGAGCACAACCTCTCCCTCAACGTCAGTAAAACCAAGGAGCTTGTGGTGGACTTCAGGAAGAAAGACAGAGAACACAGCACCATCACCATTAATGGAGCACCGGTGGAGAGAGTCAGCAGCTTCAAGTTCCTCGGTGTCCACATTACTGAGGAACTCACATGGTCCGTCCACACTGAGGCCGTTGTGAAGAAGGCTCACCAGCGCCTCTTCTTCCTGAGACGGCTGAGGAAGTTTGGAATGAACCAACACATCCTCACACGGTTCTACACCAGCACTGTAGAGAGCATCCTGACTGGCTGCATCACCGCCTGGTACGGCAATAGCACCGCCCACAACCGCAAAGACCTGCAAAGGGTGGTGCGAACGGCCAGAAACATCATCGGAGGTGAGCTTCCCTCCCTCCAGGATATATATAACAGACGGTGTGTGAATAAAGCTCGGAGGATTATCAGAGACTCCAGCCACCCGAGTCATGGACTGCTCTCACTGCTTCCATCAGGCAGGTGGTATCGCAGCATCAGGACCCGCACCACCCGACTACATGACAGCTTCTTCCCACAAGCAATAAGACTTTTGAACACATGATCTCTCACGATCAACAATCACTGCACTTTATTAATCCTCATTCTGTCAATATATTCTCGCTCCCAATTCAGTTAGTGTATATATATATTTATACCCTTATCTAGTGTATGTGTATTCTACATTGTGTGTATTGTGTACATTTGATATGTAAATTGTTGTGTAGGTATGTGTACATTTGTTATGTAAATCGTGTTGTGTAAATATGTTGTTATTGTAAAGTGGTTTATGTCTCGTCACTGTCATTACTGCAATGTTGCTCGGAACTACACACAAGAATTTCACCTGCTGTTGCACTCGTGTACACAGTAGTGTGACAATAAAGTGATTTGATTTGATTTGATTTGATACAAGAAATTCTCGCAAATAAGAAAAAGTAAAAAGGATTTGAAAAAAAAAAATCAGATTTCAGTGGGGCCCTCCTTAAGCAATGCATAGTTAATTGAGAAACACTTTAAGAAAAAATCTATATCTTTTACTTTATTATTTACATCGTAATTTAACTTTAAATAAGTTAAAAGAGTGTGTTCCTTAAGTGGCTAAAGGATTTTGTTCAATGGCACATTGCCATATTAGCAAATTTTTGCTATGGTATCGAGAACCTTGAAATTTCACTGGTATTGGTACCAAATACAGAAATTTTGGTATCGTGACAACATTGGCAGCATCAGTTATGAAGTAGAGGTCGCAGTGGGGTTTAATATGATCTGTTGCTGCGCCGTTACAGATATCCACTCAAGATATCGACTTGCGCTTCTGCTCCTCCTGTCTGAGCCCCAAGAGACGCCCTCCGTTCAACCATGGGGGGCTAAGCTGAAGGGCTTTGTGTCTGTGTGTGCATGTTTATGGGGTTATTGGATCAGTTGCTGGGATGGAGCATCTGTATTAGACTAAATTCAAGCCCCTTTCAAAAGAGGGCTTAATTAATCCTTCAGTGTCCCCTGGGCAACCCGGTCATGCCTAAAGAAAAAAAAAACTTGATGGATGTGTTTGTAATGGCATACAACATGATTGTTGCAGAATGCAAATTGCTTCCATTTAGCTTTTTTATTATTATTATTATTATTATTATTATTATTTATTTTTAAATACAGTTTCTACTACAAACAGCACAGGAATGAGAAAAAACATTTAAATGAAAAATTGAAGAATTTTAAAATTTCTTAGTATTTGGTGTGTGTCCCTTTTGCATTAATGCTCTCGAACAGCATGCTCTCGAACAGGCATAGATTTCAAAGGTTTGTCCAAACCCCGATGATCCATGTTATCCAGCATGATTTGTGAATGTTGAATGTGAATGAGTAACTTGTGTGCTTCATCGGAATCATGGAAATATTGTATAAAGAATTTAACTTTGTGAATGTCACAAATTTGGTTACATTTGACTAGAGTCCTTAAAACAGTGCAGAATCATAACATTTCTTTTGTTTTACATTTTTCAAAATTAAATTTTCAGACTTTTGAACCCTCTTTGCATTGAGACTTTCTGTATCTCAATAAACAGCACTCAACTTGACATTACATATTCAGTAAGAAAATAAATCGAAATTATACATCAACTGCAGTCGATTTCTTGCCTCACAAAAATCACAAATCAAAAATGCAAAACAACTTTAACTGAAATGAAATTAAACATGCACTGAGGTGAGGTCACATGGCCACAATGTTGTATACTACTGTGTGAAACATTTCATGTTGCATATTGTGTAGCATTTCACACACTATTTAGGCAGTAGAATGTGTAAATTGAGAGATATCCAGTATGCCAGTATTCCATTCAGAATATTGTCAATCTCTTTGTTGTGGACTGTTGGTTAAGGATTACAGGTTTCAATTCCCTGACAACCCTCCAATGTTTTCATAAAGGCACTTTTGATGTTTCTGAGAAAACAAGGAGTGACTGTATGAATACCTTTCTCTATTCACAGAGATGACTGCATGAATAATGTTGCTTTGAAATGCAATCATAGAGAGAACAACAGTGGCTAATTTCTCTCCGTTGGGACACAGATGTCAAAGTTGAACCATTTGATACAATAACAGAGGGTTTAAATGAAATAAGAGGGAAATATTAGAGCTCCAAACGGTCTGTATGTCATGAAGAGATGAGATTTTGGGAGTGCAATACAAGTTACTTTTTAACTAAATCAAGCAACATATTAGAATAAAAACCCAAAAGGGTTGCAAGTGTTAATGGGAAAGCCATTTCTAAGGTTTTGAGTCTGTCCCTTAAAATCATTTATTTATGCATTCGATCATAATTATTTTATAGAGATTTTAGATCCCTTACTCCTATCTCTCAACCTATTAACTTTTCAATAATATAAAAATATAACAGGTAGATCAAATGTATAGTGACATTAATTTTAGTTAAAATGTACTATATAACAGATGCTAGTCCCACCATAACCCCTAAACCCAACACTAATAATTTCTTAACAATATATACAGTATGCTCATAAATTATTCAGACACTTTCATTTTTTAAAAAAAATTTTATGTTGGAGTCTTATGCTAAAATGTTTTCAATTATTATAATTTTTTCACATTAATCTACACTCCATACCCCCATAATGAAAGCAAACCCAGATTTTTGATAACTTTGCTTATTTATTCAAAAGAAAATATTTTCAGACCCGTAACTTGAGTACTTACTGTAGTTGAAGCACCTTTTTGGGTATGGTATGATGTGATAAGCTTTGCACACCTGGATTTGGGGGTTTTCTGCCATTCTTGTCTGCAGATCCTCTCAAGCTCTGTCAGGTTGGATGGGGACTGTCGGTGTATTTGTTAACAATTATTTGTAATATATTTACAAACATTGCATTACATGAAATGTATTATGGCATTACAAATAAATGTGTTAAAATGGGTGTAATGGGGAGGTTAACTTGAGAGACTGAGGTAGATTTGTAGGTGTTAGAATAAGATCAATACATTACATTGACAGCCCGTCTAAACCGGTTGGCTTGGCATATGACGCCATAAAAAAATGCAGTTTTACTTTCCGAGACTCAAGCCATTGTGGCATGTCGCATAATGTCAACAGACACACCCAGTGTATACAGTTTGTAACAAGGATATAACTTTAAAAAAAAAGGAAATCTCCCCTACTAGAACTCACTCAATTTACTGTTACCATTCTGTGTGGTGTGTGTGTGTGTATTGTTCTGTAAAAACTTTTAGCATCAGTATTGACAATTGTAATAAGTCTTTTAATTTTAAAATCTCTAAATTTGATATGTACATGTATTTTGTATTTATAACAGTAATAAAACGGACATGAGTAAGAGTAATGGTGTGTGTGAGGGGGTTGAGTTTACATTTATATATATCAGACAGATACAAAACTAATATAAACACATCAAAACTTCAATTTAGATTTTTCCAATATTATGAGAATATTTAATGAAAATAATCATCAAAATATATTTTATAAGTCAGTTTTTATAATGGCCCATTTTAGCTTCGCCAAAACAGGCTAGTAACTAAAAAAGTATTTTTTATCAAATAATTAAGTGTTTTTGAAAATCAGATTGTTTCCTTATAGCGTCAGAATTCATGACAGAATTCACGAAACCTTACATTTAGATGTTCAAAAGTTGCTTATAGATAAATAAGATTAAAGGTGCAGCTAATGTACCCGGGCACTAATCTTATGTTTTCCACATCCAGCTGCTGTTAAATGATTTGCCCTGCCTACCTATAGGGGCGGCTGTGGCTCAGGTGGTAGAGCGGGTCGGCTGCTAATCGCATGGTTGGTGGTTCGATTCCCGGCCCACACGACTTCACGTGCCGAAGTGTCCTTGGGCAAGACACTGAACCCCAAGTTGCTCCCAATGGAAGGCTAGCGCTATTCGCCATTGGTGTATGAGTGTGTGTGTGAATGGGTGATTGGGACACAGTGTAAAGCGCTTTGGTAACCTCTGAGGTTAGAAAAATGCGCTATATAAGTGCAGACCATTTACCATTTAACTCAACAAACTCAGTCCAATGAAATCAGTTGAAACATGTCAAATACTATTGTGGCAACTTTTTTAAAAATGTTTTTAAAATAGTCTACAATGACCGTTTATCACATTTTTAAGAACTACAACACTCCAAACTTATCTGGCCAATTTCACCTGATGGCCCACTTTAGCTGAATTCACTATACTATAAATAATAGATAATATAGAAAATTCAAATACATTACACATTATTTTTAAATATTGTGACAATAGACAAGAAAAGCATTCAGACAATACAAAAAGTGTTTTTAACTCAAAATATTGTTGTTTTTGTTTCCACATCATTGAACATAGCCCTATTATTATTGAACTACTTTCATCTTCCATCCTTCTCACTTTGGTTGAATTATGTCTCACTAGTTTCTATTCACAAGAGCTGTTTTGGAAACGCTGTGTCAAGTTAAACATAGAATGAAACAAAAAATGCATCTCCAGCATTATGTTGTGCTTGGTCTTGCATGCATTTGAGAGTAAAAGCGTGTCTAATAGGCTGTCACTATAGATTATTTTGGTAATCGAGTAAACTAACAATTATTCTGATGATTAATCGAATAATCTGAAAATGTATTTAATAACTCTGATTGCATAAATTGTTGAGGTGTAGTCATGTTTGGCTAAAATACATTCCTTAGCCTTAATTTTGATGCACTCTACGATTGAATAACAACAACAAAACAAACAAACAAAGCAGAGCTATAATAAAATAAAATTTATATAATTCAAGATGACAGAGATTAGCTAATTCAGGTGTTGCCACCTTCTACTGTACATCTACCGATCTACTTTTTCTTTAACTAGTTCAACACAATATAGACATTTCAGTTTAGAACTCAAATATGAGAAAACAGGCCATGTAAATAAAATATGTTATCTTTTCAGAAACAATGTCTGCTTACCAATCTTGATATTGAGGATGAGTTGAATTCATGGTTAAACATTTTATTTGTTTGTTGTTTTTTCAACTATCATTTACTCTACATGCAACACGGAATAAATTTATTTATTTATTACCTTTTCTCCCCATTTGGAATGCCCAATTCCCACTACTTAGTAGGTCCTCGTAGTGGTGTGGTTACTCACATCAATCCGGGTGGAGGAGGACAAGTCTCAGTTGCCTCCATTTCTGAGACCGTCAATTTGAGAACATCTTATCTCGTGGCTTGTTGTGCATGACTCCGCACGTGGAGGCTCATGCTACTCTCCGCGATCCATGCACAACTTACCACGCACCCCACTGAGAGCGAGAACAACTAATCGCGACCACAAGGAGGTTACCCCATGTTACTCTACCCCCCCCCCAGCAACCAGGCCAATTTGGTTACTTGGAGACCTGGCTGGAGTCACTCGGCACACCCTGGATTCAAACTCATGATACTAGTGGTGGTAGTCCGCGTCAATACTCGCTGAGCTACCCAGGCCCCCCATGGAATACAATATTAACAGTAATTACGTAATTGAGAGATGCATGTGTCCACTCATTTCTCCTTCAGGCAGGCCAAAGTGTGTGGCTTCACCGGCTCATTTTGAACTTTGATTGACAGCATACAGAGCTGTGGCTTTACTCAGTAAATAACGTTTAGGTCCTGCATTGTTTCTCAATCTAAAGTGAAGTGCTCTCACACAGCTGACACCTCTTGTCATTATGTGTTTGACCCGCGTCTGTGAACGGGTATGTACCTCACACAAAGCTATCACTGGCTTCAAGATGACTTGGATTATAGTGGACAAATAGAATTAATAATTTTATGATTGTTTAATGGTGCTTTGTGTAGTATTTTATGGTGTTTGTTTGTCTAGACAAAGCATGTTTATAAAACTTCTTTCGTGTTTCATGGCTAACAAAATAATAATCATGATTAAGTACGGACTAAATGATTAAAGAGTTTTAATTATTTTTAACATTTTAAAGTTTAGTCTTGGTTAAAGTTATATAATAATTTGTAACAAATTGAATACAGCACCAGAAATCACACAGAACAGAATGAAATGGTTATATAATGTCAAATTAGGTAAATACCTCAACTGTGTAAATGTCATTGATTATAACTACAATCATAAAATGAGTTATGTTTGTCTGCCATGGATGCATTGAATGTGCAATAATGAGAAGAATATTAGCGTTTGTCTGCCACGAGCCCGTGGATTCACTGCAAGAGATGTGAAGAATGTGAGCTACTTTCTGAAGGTGATTTATTTGGACTCAAGCTGGTATGAGAAATTAATTAAACCATAATAATTGCAATCGGGAGCCTGCAAAGACACAAATTATAGGTCATCAATAGCAGTTCACTTCCGCAATTTGGTAAAATTGCGCTCATATTAGCATCGAACCACACCGAAGTTCACAGTTATTAAATGAACCATACCCCAGACCACCTTCTCAAGCGGACCCAGGTTCAGAAAACAGCATTCACAGTACCCAAACGAACTGAACTTTGACATCATTTGAACTCGGTGGCACGAAAAAAGTGCTAGTGTGAAAGCACGATAAATTCCCTGATTTCAATACCTAATAAAGATTAGTAAAAAACTGTATGTCTCTAAAGTTGTAAGACGCTTAGATGCTATCATGGATAATGATGATGGTGCATAATGGATTATAAAACAGGCAAACAAATCCCAGAAAATTACACTGAAGGAGTGGCCAGAGTCAGTTCTAAAGACCAGAATATCGTAGAGACTTAGAGGTAGGCTCTTTTTACTTAGACCAGTAAATTACCATCCTGCAACCAAGCCCTGGCAACCACCAACAATTGTGAAAGTGAGCTTCTCATGCACCTATTCAGCAGTAAATGCAAACTTCTAATTAGCAATATTCTGATTTTGATAACTCACTTTAGGCTTATAAAAACTTATTTCTGGTCATTTTATATTGGACTAATAAGGTCAGTGTTACAGTCAGGTGAAATTAGTTATTTTTATTATCATCAAAAGTGTTAAGGTCTGTTCATTGCAGTGTAAATGGAAAAGGTCCATCATAACATTTTCCAGGAAGCTAAATATTTGTACAACTTTCAGTACATGCAACAGAGGAATTAAGCAAGGTGACACTTTGGATTGTTGCCAGAACTGTCAAATACACACCGCGTTATTTTTCCCCCCACCCGTATTCCGGCAGCTTCCGTGTCCTACGTTCGGATTGACTGAGTTTCTTACAAGCGGTCTGCAATTTGACAGTTGAGAAGTCGTTCATATAGTCTTGTAAACATAGTTAACCAAGGGACATTAGCATTGAGTAGCAGAAGAACAAATAGTCACTAAGTTCCAAGTTCAGTGCGAACTTTAAATGGTTTTCATTGCAAGATTATGGAACTTCCATTGTTTAAACATGTGTGTGCACGTATACGGTCACTAAATTCTAGAGTAAAACCGATACAATGTTTTTTTTATTAAAAAGAACAGTATTTCATAATGTATAAACAATAAAAGCAGTTAAACACCATGTTATCAAAGCAAAAAATATTATCTAAATAATAATAAAAATAATCATATGCCATATGGGGGATACTCAACTCACAACATAACTCATGGGCACCAGGAGCGGGATTAAAAAACACAATTATTAAATGCTATGACAAAAAAAAAAAAAAAAAAAAAAAACATTTCCATACATGGTACAAGTCTTTCCATACAAGTCTTCTTGTAGGTTCTCTTTGTATTTTCAATGGAATTTATTCATATTCCATATGTTTTAATAATGATAATTTTGCTCTCTATATTTGGTACACAGATAAACCACAGATGTGGGAGCCAGGCAAAATCAGTTTGTCATAAATAAATCTCTGTCACCCATAACTCATAAACACAAACAGTTTTTCTACTGCCAGAATCAGCCTATTACAATACCTTAATAATCTTGAAGGTGGACATAGTTTTGCTAAAAATAAAATAATTTATAATAATAAAGTAAATAAATAAAATAAAAACGATAGATCGATAGATAGATCGATAGATAGATCAACAGACAGATAGATAGATAGATAGATAGATAGACAGATCAACAGACAGACAGACAGATAGATAGATAGATAGATAGATAGATAGATAGATAGATAGATAGATAGATAGATAGATAGATAGATAGATAGATAGATAGATATTAATGTGTATGTATAGTAATTAATGGTCTGAATTAATTACAGGTTAGAGGATTAGAACAAACCCCAACCATTATATTTGATGCATATCAGTATTGCTGCTGCCCAGCAAACACTGTAATAACAAATGGCACACCTCCAACCACACCGCTTTTGAATGTCACATCTTTTAAAACCAGTTTCAAATTGATATCATCAATGGGTCAATAAATGTCTTTGTTGCTTAACATCTTCACTCTATGCTTTGCACATGCTCATTCGGTTGTATTAATACAAAAACATTGTTAACCTTTATCCAGAGTGAGAACACAAAAACTGCATGCCAAAACAACAATTGCATTAAGAAGACAAGATAAAGTCTATTGTTTTAATTCACATGCAACAGCATGAGACAGCAAAATGAACAGAACGAAGTGATGCAAGAGCAGAGGAGGGAAATTATTGCAAGGGTCGTGGAAAAGGTTGTGACCAGGGCAACCAAATGGATGCAGAAAGAAGATGGTGCATTTTATGTGTGCAGTAAATTAGTCAAGACACACACATACACACTCCTGCTTTAACTTTTTACTGCAGCAAAGAAGAACCCTGCCGTAAATATTTAATCATAGGCAATCTAATCAGATTCTCGCTTTAAATGCCAACACATAGCTGCGCAGTAGAAACAGGAGAACGGACGAGCAACTAAATACATCTGTAGACCGTCTCTGTGTCTCACCTTTCCTTCTCAAGTGCCCAGAATACATACAGAAATTTATGAACAACACAGCCCAACACAGTCTTGATATAGTTTTAATTTTGACAGCTTCATTATTTATGAGATTCGCAAAGCTTAAGTACATAAAACGATATGTATAAAGTTAAGATCAAAATCCATCCAGTATACTTCATTTTAGGGATTGGCTGTATTTTGACCAGTTACACTTTATTGGGGCCAATTGAAGGGTCTATTAATAATGTAGCGGAATCATGTAATTGATCTTAGCACTACACACTTTCTCCTATGGATATTCAGGGAGAGTGAATTTCAGATGTACCTGCTACAGTCAACAACAAAGCTGTTTCAAGATATACAGTATTACTAGTTAGTAATGCAATATTGAAGCACTAAGGATTTAATTATACCATGTGGTCTAACAAATAAATCCAAAGATTCCTTGATTAACTAATCAGAATCAACTATTCTTTTTAAGGCTACCTACTGTATATTGGTTCATATCTCTGTCGATATAAACCATTACAAGTCTGTTTTATTATTATTAGTGGTGCATGTTAAGACGAGCAACCCCTAGCCCTAAATATTAAACTTAACTTTTTAATCTAGCCCTTACTCCTGATGACAGTTAGGTTTTGGTTCAGGATGCTTGTTCAACTAAAGGTTATGAGTCTGAGCTGGTAACCCGCATCTGTCAGGAGTTACCGAGATTACAATCCTGCTTTAGCAAAGCACTGGAGATCAAGTTACTCTATTGTTGTGTCACTATCCCTTAAAGGATAAATTTACCCAAAATAAAAATGCTGTACTCACCCTAATGTTGCTCCAAACCTGGATGACTTTCCTTCTTCTGGGTAACACGAAAGAAAAATGTTCGTATTTTAAGGAAAGTGAATGATGACTTGGAGCTGTTAAAATAATAAGAAAAAAAAACCCCATAAAGCCACAACAGATGAGATGATGATTTTTTCAGATTTCTCCTTTAGTGTGTAATGGTTTAAAAAAAAATACAGAATTTGAATTTTTTTTTTAAATATTCCTTTAACTATGTATTGTACTATGTGTATGTATTAATGAAAATCACAAGTTAAACCTTTGAACACTACATTTTATATAAATTAATATTTATAATTATATTGTTAATTCATATTATATCAAATATATATTTACAAATATATGAAATTTGCAGACTTTATATACATTGTGTCTGCAATTAATATCTTTTCTCTGTGGTGTTCCCTAAAAATATGTTCTTCTTTATTTCATCTTAAAAGCTAAAAATATTGTTTGCAAATATATAAACAAATAATATTTTAAATTAATATTTATATGTCCAACATTGGTTACATGAGATGATTTTGATCATCTCTGCTAATCATCTCAAAATCAGTTTTTAAAAATTATAAATAATGTGTGATCATGGGAGAAAAACAGTAGAACAAAGACAAAAAGATACAATTATGAAGCTGACTAGGAAATATCTGCACCACACGCCTGCTACATGTTGGTGTTAATTTTTGTGACAAATCGCTGTAACACTTTTGATCCATCCTTAGAAAAACTTTTTAAAAAAGTTTGTTTTTAAATTAAAAAAATATTTGGTATTGTAAATAAATGGTAAAAAAGTAAAATCACTTAAATATCAGATATTAATCTGTATTGTTTAAATATGGAATTAATATAAAAATATCATATATAAAAAAAATATTTAATATAAAAATGTGCATTGAAGTTCAGCATGAAGGATACAAGCCTCATCACCACAATGGGCAAAACTTATTATTTATTACTAATTATTATTTATAGTTTATTTTGTATAGGTTTGCAGCATTTAAGGTCCTGCAGCTTTCATTACAAGTGAGCATTATTAGGCATATTTCAATTGTATTCATTTAATTCCACTGTAAGGCCAGACCATCAAAAATTGAGGTGGACCTTGATTGAATCTGACTGGCTGAAAGCGTGAGGCTAACAATACATTTTCATAAGGAATTTAGGCTTTTTGTCAAATAATATCTTTACAAAACATCTTCCAGCTTCCTATTCAGCAATATTACTCTATTTTTAGTAGAATCTTTTGTATTGAACTTGCACATTTCTTGCAGGTTCAAGGTTTGCACACTTTACCTATCTTCAATGGAAAGGGGCTTTTTAACTTGTTACACATAAAAAAATAAATAATAAAAGATCAAACACCATTACATTTATTCAAATCCACCAGAAGAGTTCAGACCATCAAAAATTGAGGTATACCCTGCTTGGCTGAGAACTTGAGGCTAACAGCACCACACCTTTGTCTCTCTCTCTCTCTCTCTCTGTGTGTGTGTGTGTGTGTGTGTGTGTGTGTGTGTGTGTGTGTGTGTGTGTGTGTGTGTGTGTGTTAATCAAAAATGTCACTGAATTTTTTTAAAGGGGGTTTTAAAATATATAAACTCATATACATTTCCTATGTATTTGTAGGACAATTTGCATTGAACATGCAAATCTGTTTAGGTTTTAAATCATTCACATATACACAAGATGAGATCTGACAATCAAATGTGGAGGTATAGCTGAATCCGACTGGCTGAGGGCTGCAGTCACATACATGGACCATAGCCACTTCCATGTTGAATTTATGTGCTATGTGGGTTGATATCTTCGCTTAACACATATTTCAGCCTCATTTTCACTGCTCTTGAAAAAGCAAATTTAGCAGGCTATAAACTCTTCAGTTATGCTTAAATTCATCTTTAATTCGCATTAACAGTGAATCTGTCAGACAATTTGTTTAGAACTTTAACACAAACAAGTGTCTTAACACACAACTGGACAAACCAAGTACATTTTTATTCAACTTGAAGAATGTTTATATGCTACAGGGCTAAACCTTTCACTACAGATTTTTATAGGTTTACTATTTGAGCACTTCATCTATTTCCTGCTGCCGCTTCGTTCAATGCAATAAGCTTTTCTAAGCTTGCTTCATGATGAAAATGGACAAAACACCATATTCATTTTAAGTCCAAAGATGCAATCAGACAATCAAACGTGGAAAGCCTGAATAATGCTGCGAGCTGGCTGACTGTCCAAATTGATAATCCCAGGTGGAACTGTCCCTAAAACCTGACGCACACTCATTCAACACACATAGCCAATACACTCATCGGTTATTTCATGCACTCCTGTGTTCAATATCTATTTACCAGTTAATGATCATTACAATCAGTGAAGTGCACGATGGGACGCCGAAACATTTGTATCGTTCTCTTACATACAAACGAATAAGTAACCCTTCATTCATACACGCATAAAATCAGATGAAAGTAAATCCATGCCAAAAAAAGCCATCGCGATAGTATGCTACCAGGAAAATACAAAGGGCAGGTATGCGGCTATTCCTTTCCATCCAGGCCACTGACAGTGATAAAGCACGACGATAACACATTATATTCGCACCCACCTTTATCATCTCACGCCCGCGCGAATGATGGATGTAGTGTAGTGGTTTTGTTCCCCGCAGTGAAATATAAAATCCAAAGCGCTTTAAAATTGATCGTTTGAGGTTATATGCGTTTAGAACACAGGGATGCGAAACGCAAGTGATGCTGAGGTGTTCGGTAGGTCATTTGCAGGATTCATATCTGTGCATCGGTAGTCGCCGCCGCTGCTTTTGTCTGTCTGTCATAAGCGTTACACGCAACGGTATGGCGCCGCCTCTAGCAACCTTTTTCATTGACGACACACGCGCGCCGAAGGTGCACGACCTAGAAGGTTGAGTGCTAAGCAGCCAAATATTACAACCAATGTCAATTTAAATAATAACATTTGCCCTCTTAAAACACCTTTAATTAAAAAATAAAAGTAATTGTACTTTCCTGTTTAAATTATTAACCCACACAGCCTACAATAAATAATAATTCTTACTTCAGTATAATAATTTTCCATATCAAACATTAATAGGTTAACAGCTATTTTCGATTGAACAATATTATTTACTGCATTCAAAATAAATGCAAATACATAATTTTAGCAGTATTCCATCATTTGTATTCGTTTATCTTTTCAGTAACAGTAGTCCATTCACTGGAGTGTTGGAGAAGGGATCTCTTCCTCCTGTTATAGGCTATCATATATGAGGATCTTGATCAGATAAGATCATTGATAGATCATATTGGACCTCATATATATCACAGCGACAGCAGTTTGGAAATTAAAAAACAGCCATTTGAGATCAGAGTTTACATAATATCTTTGTAAAAAAGTTAATATTAACAAACATCTGCTGTGGGTCAATTGCGTTAAATAGAGCAGGCGCGATAACAATAACGGTGACCCGTGAATTATCATCATTTATGTAAAATCCTGAATTTTGCCTGATGCAACGGTCTGGTGGAAATTTAAAGAAGTCATAATCTTCAATAAACTGTTGGAAACGGGGTGTTTCAACCCCATAAACAGCACTTTTTCCGACACCAATAACAAGTCTGGTTCATCCTTGGGAGCAATTTCCAAACGACTGAAGGTACCATGTCCCCCTTCTGACACTAGGGGTCTCTCGAGATAGCCTCAGTTACCTCTTATCTTTGAGAAAAGGGCAATAAGAAATGGCTAACAGAATTTGCATGCCCCTCCCCTGGACATACAGGTATAAAATGCATCTGATCAGACAGATTTTTTCTTTGGAGCCACGCGGTTGTGTTTCAGAGAGCTGAGTAAAACCACTGCTGTTCCACACACCTCTAAAGAGCATATGCTGTTGGAAATACTGCACATTTCAGCTGCTTTTCTCTTCTTCTGCACGCCAGTGCAGACTACGCCCCTGAGCACTTCAACTGCCCTCTAAAAGAGTGCTTCTCGTGTCTGGTCAGAGATCACACAGAGGCAGCGTTTGTGGACAGCTCTGTCATTTGTGGATGTTCTCTCTGCGATAAAATGACCATGGCAACATTGCGGTCATGGCTCTCCTTCTTCCAGGGGAAAGCCACTCTAGCTACCCCTCATGTCGTGCCTTCTACCCACGGGTATAGGGCCGGTGCGGCTGGCGCTGGAGGTAATTTTGGGTTTTTAATGGGTGCGGTTTTGCCGGGTAATCTCTGCGGACCACCCGTTCCCCAGCACGCTCATTTGCGAGATGAGACTGGCTCACCTTACAGCCAGTCTGATGTCTCTTTCGGTGCCCCCGAACTGGATGAGAGTTTCGCCGATATATCGGAGTGTCTTGGCAGACTCTATCACTGAGGACTCGGCTAAGCTAGCGCCATCGGGTCTGCCGGCCCAGGCCAAGGAGCTAATAGATCTGCACTTGGGTAGTACTGATCCTGTGATGATCAAATCAAAATCAAATCAAATCACTTTATTGTCACACTACTGTGTACACGAGTGCAACAGCAGGTGAAATTCTTGTGTGCAGTTCCGAGCAACATTGCAGTAATGACAGTGACGAGACATAAACCACTTTACAATAACAACATATTTACACAACACAATTTACATAACAAATGTACACATACCTACACAACAATTTACATATCAAATGTACACAATACACACAATGTAGAATACACATACACTAGATAAGGGTATAAATATATATATACACTAACTGAATTGGGAGCGAGAATATATTGACAGAATGAGGATTAATAAAGTGCAGTGCTGATTGTAGATCGTGAGAGATCATGTGTTCAAAAGTCTTATTGCTTGTGGGAAGAAGCTGTCATGTAGTCGGGTGGTGCGGGTCCTGATGCTGCGATACCGCCTGCCTGATGGAAGCAGTGAGAGCAGCCCATGACTCGGGTGGCTGGAGTCTTTGATAATCCTCCGAGCTTTATTCACACACCGTCTGTTATATATATCCTGGAGGGAGGGAAGCTCACCTCCGATGATGTTTCTGGCCGTTCGCACCACCCTTTGCAGGTCTTTGCGGTTGTGGGTGGTGCTATTGCCGTACCAGGCGGTGATGCAGCCAGTCAGGATGCTCTCTACAGTGCTGGTGTAGAACCGTGTGAGGATGTGTTGGTTCATTCCAAACTTCCTCAGCCGTCTCAGGAAGAAGAGGCGCTGGTGAGCCTTCTTCACAACGGCCTCAGTGTGGACGGACCATGTGAGTTCCTCAGTAATGTGGACACCGAGGAACTTGAAGCTGCTGACTCTCTCCACCGGTGCTCCATTAATGGTGATGGGGCTGTGTTCTCTGTCTTTCTTCCTGAAGTCCACCACAAGCTCCTTGGTTTTACTGACGTTGAGGGAGAGGTTGTGCTCCTGACACCAGCGTGTCAGAGTGTGCACCTCCTCTCTGTAGGCTGTTTCATCATTGTCAGTGATCAGACCTACAACCGTCGTATCGTCAGCAAACTTAATGATGGCATTGGAGCTATGTGTTGCCACACAGTCATGTGTGTACAGGGAATACAGGAGTGGGCTGAGAACACAGCCCTGCGGGGCTCCAGTGTTGAGGGTCAGTGATGAGGAGATGTTGCTGCCCATTCTAACCACCTGACGTCTGCCTGACAGGAAATCCAGGATCCAGCTGCACAGCGAGCTGTTTAAGCCCAGAGCCCGGAGTTTCTCATCAAGCTTGGAGGGCATTATGGTGTTAAATGCTGAGCTGTAGTCTACAAACAGCATTCTCACATACGTGTTCCTTTTTTCCAGGTGGGATAGAGCAGTGTGTATTGTAGATGCAATAGCATCATCAGTGGAGCGGTTGTTACGGTAGGCAAACTGCAATGGGTCCAAAGAGGTGCGCAGAACAGAGCAGATGTGATCTCTGATCAACCTCTCAAAGCATTTGCTGATGATGGGGGTGAGGGCAACAGGACGCCAGTCATTTAAGCAAGTGATTTTGGCTTGCTTCGGTACAGGCACAATGGTTGATGTTTTGAAGCATGTGGGGACTACAGACAGGGAGAGGGACAGGTTGAAAATGTCCGTAAAAACACCAGCCAGTTGGTACGCGCATGCTCTGATGACGCAGCCCGGAATGCCGTCTGGACCCGCGGAATGCGAATGTTCACCCGTCAAAAGGATCGGGTTACATCCGCAACAGAGACGGAGAGTGAACCATCATCTGTAGTATCGGCCGCGAGTGCTCTCTCCGCGAGGGCGGTGTTGTTGTTATCCTCGAAACGAGCATAAAAAGTATTAAGCTCATCCGGGAGCGAGGCAGCAGTGTTCATGGCGGAGTTTTTATTCTGTTTATAGTCCGTGATGGTGTTAATTCCCTGCCACATACTTCTGGAGTCAGTGGTGTTGAACTGTCCTTCAATTTTGTGCCTGTACTGGCGTTTTGCTGTACTGATGGAGTTACGGAGGGCATAACTGGCTTGTTTACGCTCCTCCGCATTCCCGGAATTAAAAGCGGTGGTCCGCGCAGTAAGTGCCGCGCGAACATCGCGTTAACCCAGGGTTTCTGGTTGGGGTAGATCCGTATAGTTTTCGTCGGAACAACGTCCTCTACGCACTTCCTGATGAAACACGTTACGCTATCAGCGTAAACCTCGATGTCGTCATCGGAGGCAGACCGGAACATCTCCCAGTCCGTGTGATCAAAACAGTCCTGTAGCACAGAGTCTGATTGGTCCGACCAGCACTGGATCATTCTGAGGGCGGGTGCTTCCCGTTTCAGTTTCTGCCTGTAAGCGGGCAGAAGCAGAACGGAGAGTGGTCGGATTTGCCAAATGGTGGGCGGGGGAGGGATTTGTAGCCATCCCGGAAAGGAGAATAGCAATGATCCAAAACTCGGTCCCCTCGTGTGTTGAAGCTGATGTGTTGGTGGTATTTTGGTGCTATTGTTTTAAAGTTGGCTTTGTTGAAGTCCCCGGCAACAATGAACGCGGCCTCAGGGTGCACGGTTTCCTGCTCACTTATACTGCCATACAGTTCCCTAAGTGCCCGGTCTGTGTCGGCTTGTGGGGGGATGTACACAGCAGTGATAATGACCGCTGTGAATTCCCTCGGTAGCCAGAATGGTCGACACAGAAGCATGAGATATTCCAAATCAGGAGAGCAGAAAGACCTGATAAAATGTACATTCCTCTGATCACACCATGATTTGTTGATCATAAAACATACACCTCCACCTCTGCTTTTACCTGAGAGGTCTTTCGCTGTGTCCGCTCGGTGCACGGAGAAACCCGTGGGTTCGATGGCCGAGTCTGGAATCTCCGCGGACATCCAGGTTTCCGTAAGACAGATAACGCAGCATTCTCTCGTCTCTCGTTGGAAGGAGATCCACGCTCTCAGCTCGCAGAGCTTGTTGTCCAGGGACTGAACATTTGCCAGTAGTATACTGGGTAGCGGGGGGCGATTTGCGCGACGTCTTAATCTGATGAGAACGCCGGCTCTTTTTCCTCTTTTCCTTCTGCGTTTCCGCGGCCGGGCAGCCCAAACAAAGGGCTCCGCTGGCGTGTTTGTAAACCGCGGGTCGGCATTGAGGAATGTGAAGTCCGGTTTTCGGTGTGTGATTGCCGAACCAATGTCCAAAAGCGTTTGTCTGTCGTACACAATAAGGCAGACAACATCCAAGACAAAAAAACACAGAACTGTAAACAAAACAAACAATAAACTGCAGTGTTTTGACGGAGCTCGCGATGCAGCAGCCATACTCGGCGCCATCTTGAGTTAATAATGTGCTGCAGGAACTGCGCTTGCCGCACCCCCAACAGGCTGCAGTACACACAGTGTCACAAAGGAAGCAGTTTCCTTCAACCGGAATTCTCACGGTGATCAGACACCGAGCACTTGCAGAACGTGGACCCTCCGCCTTCACGTGCCCAACTGCACCACACTCGTGCCTCAGGCCGGCAGGTGGTGACGAGTCTAGAGATCATCACTACAGAACCCCCTCCTCAGTTGCCTACCCACCCCAGGCAGGGTATGCTGAGCAAGGTAAGTGCTTCGAGCCTCTCCTTAGCACAACCACCTCGGGACGAAGCAACGCTCCCCAACGTGACATCTCCTGCTCCCCTTCGCCACGAGGCCCCACCTACAGATACATCATTTCTTGTCGTCCCCTTAGTGCCCCTCACCCGGAGCTTGGACGTGTGGTTTACACTTTCCAATCCAAGTCAGCTACACGATTCAGTTTACCAGGCTCCCGCCCTGTTTCAGCGGCACCCGCATTACCTCGGTGCTGGCCGAAAACACCTCCACCCTATGTGCAGAGATCGCAACCTATCTGCGCAAGGATGCGATAGAGTCTGTCCCTCCAGCTGAGGTGGAGAAGGGTTTCTGCAGCCCTTACTTCATCGTATCCAAGAAAGGCGGTGGGTTGCAGCTAATCTTGGACCTGCAAGTTTTGAGCCGGGCCTACAGACTCCCGTTCAAGATGCTGATGCAGAAACGTATTCTGATGTGCATCTGGCATCAAGATTGGTTCGCGGCAGTAGACCTGAAGGATGCGTACATTCACGTCTCAATATTACCCCGTCACAGACCTTTTCTACGGTTCGCTTTCAACGGCCAGGCGTGTCAGTACAAGGTCCTCCCATTCGGTCTGTCCTTGTCCCCTCACGTATTCACAAAAGTCACAGAGGCAGCTCTTGCCCATTAAGGGAAGTGGGCATTTGCATACTTGACTACCTTGATGACTAGCTAATCTTAGCACACTCTCGACAGTTGCTCTGTACGCACAGAGACCTGGTGCTCACGCACCTCAGCCATTTAGGGCTTCGGGTAAACTGGGAAAAGAGCAAGCTCTCCCCAGTTCAGAGCAACTCTTTTCCCTGCATGGAGACTCAGTCTCAATGACAGCGCGACTCACAAGTGAGCGCACGGAGTTGGTGCTGATCTGCTTGAACTTGTTCAGACCGGGCACAGTGGTTCCAATGAAGCAATTTCAGAGGCTCCTGGGGCATATTGTATCCTCAGCAACGGTCGTGCCACTCGGGTTGATGCATATGAGACCACTTCAGCACTGCCTTCAGACTCGAGTCCCAAGATGGGCATGGCACCACGGCACATACCGTGTGACCCTCACCCCTTCCTGCCATCATTTATTCAGCCCTTGGACAGACCTCTGATTTCTACAGGCAGGAGTACCCCTACAGCAGGTGTTCAGACGTGTCGTAGTTAATACGGACACCTCCCAGTTGGGCTGGGGCACCATGTGCAAAATTGCCAGGATGGCATTCGTTCTCGTCGCAACTCGCCAGCCATCTCTTTGGAGTTAGCAGTGCCTGAGGTCGCTGCACGCCACTTATATCCTGGGCAACCTAAACACCACAGTGGATGCACTGTCACGTCAGGTAACGCTCAGCGAAGAGTGGAGACTCATATGATCATTTGGAGCGATCCAGAGGAGGAGCTCTGACAACCAAACTGCCTGGAGGCATAGCGTTTCCCACTGCTGCTCTGTGTGCATGACCGATCGGACCCGAAATAAAATGCTCTCACTCCTTTTTTCAATGAATCTATGCAAACATACAATGCTTTGGATAAACTACTGTACTGTATTTGGTAGAAGTTCCATGCAGTTTTGATTAGGAATACTCAATGGACGGGTAGGAGCGCATGATAACCGGCTAAAGGCTATTACACACTGTCACTTATCTAATGTTCATGCATAAGCACACCTGTGTTTTATTACTTAATTGCATCAGTTAGTGAGATAAACTCTTGTATAATTTATGCCAGAATAAATATAATATGTGAAAATGAAAATAGTTGCTGGCTCCAAATGTTAACAGCACTTACATTGTAACCAGATATTTAAGAATCAATTATAATATTTCTAATCTTGTAAACATCATATATAATGTTGTGCAATAAAATGTTGTCACTTCACATGTTGTTTGAGAGGTGTTTCTAACATTAGATTTGTTTAGATCCCAAACTTTATATTAGGGGTGGGCGATATGACCAAACTCTTATATCACAATATGAGTAATTTTATGTCACGGTAATGATATGAGTGAATTAAATTCTTTGTAAATGAAAACTACTTTTCTCTTTATTTGCAAGTTGACAAACATAATTAAAATAAATTATTATTATTATTATTATTATTATTATTATTATTAACTTTCCTCAAGAGATTTAACATCTTCTCAAAGCAATGCAACCAATAAAATAACATAAATAAAACAATATCCATAAATAAACACTTAATTAGGCTCTTAGTGTTTTTAGAAAATATTAAATATCTAAAGGAAAATACGGTATGGATGGTTTGTTTCCTGATATCAAACATCATTCAAAATGAATTTTAAAAAGGGTTTTGATATGTATTTTAAATTATGACATTGAGAGAAACCAGAATGAGTAGTGGTGTGACCTGCTCTTTTTCTGTCACTGCAGCACAAATGACAGGACTGGGATGCTTTCAATACTCACGGGCACTTTTGTGTTTCAGATTGCATTTCTGTGCAACACTCGCACAAAACACAGTTACGTGTGTTTAGATCGGAGGCATGTTTGGAGCTCAGGATGAACTCCAAATAGCTGCTCTTGTGAAATTTCAAGCCTCTGAAGCAAAGCCCTGACGAATCTTCAGAGATGTGGGCAAATATCGAGGAATCCTTCTCCATGGTACTGGACATCCGATCACAGGCAAATGCAATCCAGAGGGCATCCACACCTCTAATGACAGGCAAGGTCCAACTACACAAGAGCACACAGTCAATAAAGACAGCAAACCATACCTTCAAGTTAGAAAGTAACACCCCAATACACCACAATGATACAACGTTGGACATGACACACACAGGGTTTAAATAAGAGAAACAACCATGGGTCAGGCATCGCTCGCAGCTGAAGGATGTAATGATCAGGGTTCCCGTGGAAACACTGATTCAGCATGCCAGTGACACCTGAAACACAAAAGGGCAAAACATAAACACGCTTTGACAAAACAGACAAGGGACACACAACCTGGCAAGGAGCCATAACCGTGACATCACCGGAAGGCACAAGTCAGCAAACCATGCCAAGCGATAACCCAATGCCAGACCCACAGGCCACACAACACATGAACACAAAACACAAAACAGACAGGGGATGATGATGTTATGGTTCTCGTCAGACAAAACCCAACCTGACTAGTTGACAGGACCATGACATCATGTGCATCATAACACATGCACAGCAGTCCCAAACAACCGGACCATGCTCACACAAAGGGGGACAGCTCTCTCGCTCTCTCGTTTACCCACTGTTATGATCCAGGGATGAGTTTGTGGCATGACAGGTCATTTTGATGCTTGTTTTTATTGTGCTGACAACCACCAGTGCATTTCATTGTCTTTGTACTTGTATTCTGCACAATGACAATACAGTTGAATCTAATCTAATCTAATCTAATCTATTCTAATAATGGTGGGAGGCATTTAGCCAATGGTGGCCTCACACTGAGCACAGTCGAACACAGCTAAGTGCTTTGTAATGTGACCACCTCAATGGCATTCTGTATGCTCCACTGATGCCAAGCGGTGTTTATGTTACCTCAACAATTGGTTGCTGATAGCTCAATCAAATGTACAAGCATGCAAGCATAGTGACCTGTTGCTAGAGCACTGGGGTCTCAAGTGCAATTGGACAAAAAGCATTTGCGTGCCCAGTCAGCAAGTTTCCTTCCTAGAAATAAAACTCTCGACTTGGTAACAATGTTGGCACCTGACCAACGAACATGTTCAGTCCATTCTCCAACAGTTCAAGCTGGGGAGAACTCTTATGTTGCATCAGTATCAGCAAGCACTTGGCATGATGGCCACTGCAGCTTCCGTTACCCTGCTTGGCTTGCCACTGATGAGACATTTCCAGTGCTGGCTGAGCCCAAGGGTCACTTAGTGAAGTGTCGCTGTTTAAGCAATGCAAGCTATTTGAGGAGATCCAAGTTTGTCGGAAAGGTGTAACACTCGTCAAGATGGTCAGACATGTTTTCAAGTCAAGTTGTCACAAAGGACATGTACAACACAGGCTGGGGAGCCCTGTGCAATGAACATCTGGCATTTGGCACCTGAAAAGGAATGTAAATTGTGTGGAACTGCATGTAGTCCTTGTTGCTCTGACAGTTTTTCCTGTCCTGCCTCATACAGAAAGCACTGCAGTTGTGGCCAATATCTACTAAGAAGGAGTATGGTCAAAGCGCTCAATGTTTAACCTGGCATGCCAAATTCTCCCCTGGAGGGAGTCATATCTACTATGTGCAATGAAAGTCCCCTGCCACCTGAGTAGCAGAGCAGATTTACTCAAGTGTCAGGGTGCCAGGAGGGGGGAATGGAGACCCCACACAAGAGGAATTTGGAAGTATTCGGGAAGCAGAGGTGAACATGTTTGCCTCCCTTGAGACCATGCATAATCTCCTTCCTGCAAGAGTGTTTGAATGCAGGACTCCATCCACCCTCAAGGTTTACATCGCTAACATTCTGACCACTCATTACCTCTTAGGTTTTGTATATAGGCAAACATCCTCTGATTACCAGATTTATATGGGTGAGAGAAAGCTAATATCCTTTTTTGGTATGCTGCCATCCCATTCAGGGACTTAGCACTGGTATTAAATATGGAAATTGGTTCCCTCTTTGAGCCACTAGAGTCGACTTTGCTGCTAATTTGTTTAGCATAAGTTAACGTGTTGGGGACCTTCAGGCCCTTTTGGTCAGCAACACTTTTTGGAGTTCAGACCGAGCCTGTCAAAGGCCATTCTTAAGCCTATAAGGGGTTATGTGCCCAAAGTGCTGGAAACCCCCTTTATGGCTCAGATTGTTACCCTTTAGGTGTTCTCTCCTCCTCCCTTTGAGTCAGACGAGGCAAAGAGATTGCAGATACTCTGCTCTGTATGGGATTTTCACATTCACATGGATGACCTTACTAGTCAACTCAGTGTACTGAAATAAATATTTGTTTGCTTTGGAGGTTGCTCAAATTGTGTGTCCATCTCCAAGCATGTTATTGCACTCACTTGTGTTTCTTTCTTTTCCTAGGCAGGCACAAAGGGAGTCTCTAGAGTACATGCCTGGCTCCAGGTTGGGCTTCACCTAACACCTTTGCCAGGTTTTACAGCCTGCATGTATCTTCCCTCTCCTCCCACATATTCAAAGGAAGAGGGTTGATCAAGACTGAGCAATTGTTTAATATCTTTGTTAGATCAGAAACTCAATCTATATATTCCCACTGGTGTAAATGAGAGCACATGTGCAAAGTTTCACTACTCTTTTGCCTGGTGTCATTGGGTCAAAAACAAATGTTTCACTACCCTTTTGGTTAGTGTCATTGAGCCAAGCCCTTGGCCTGGTGATCACTCTGCTCGCTTCCTTCGGTCTGGAAATTTGTTGAGACATTGCTCCACTACCCAAGATGGCAAGTGCCTCTGTTCTGGCATTGAGCTTATTGTTCCCACTTTCCTTCTGTGGAAGGAGGCACGAAGACGTAGGCTTTGAAAGGTAAATAGACTTTTAATGGCCACAGTATCGCACACAACTTCCTCCTTACAATTAACAAAACTTTTTAAACAACATAAATGGTTGTTCTATAAGACAGTACATGTCAACACTGGACTGACGCATGTGTGTAGCTCTCTCTCCCAACTGGAGGTTCTGTGGCCGCTTTTATGCCGCTCTCCCCATGCTCACTGAAATCAGAGACAGGTGTTAGACATAATGTGGCTCAAGTGCAAGCGCCCTTACCACTTTCTCCCCCCGGACGGACGTTTGACCACGCCCCCCCCCCCCCCCCCCCCCACCCCGCTGCCACACCTTCCTATTTTTAAATAAAGAGGTGCTTTAACAGTCAGGGCTTCTTAGACTTTACAATTATATGTATTATGGAACTACTCTCTAACTATGCTAATGTAAATTAGGGTGTAAAGGAAAAAATTATCGGATGAAAAAAAAGTAGCTTGGTGTATTATAAAAAGTATACATACCCAAAATCACAAATGCAAACATGAAATAAAGTAGCAGATATTATTATACCAAAGGTCTAAGTCCATGCATCTGTGAGAATGTGCATGCGTGTCTGTGTGTTTAAATTTCCTCCAGTGATGTCTTTGCATGCAATGTCAGTAGTTCATTCTCACTGGTATTGTAGCTACCCTGAATCAATAGTCAATTCCATGCAGTGCTGGTAATCCCCAAATGCAAGTATTCCATGAGAGAAAGTTAGTTGTTGACAAATACTCCACAGTGAGCATAATCCAAAACACCTGGTAATCCGACACTGGCATGTGTGCGTGATCAGAACTCCAAAACAATCTCCCTATAATCAGGGTTGCGAGGATTACTTTTGAAATGTATTCCACTACAGATTACAGAATACATGCTGTAAAATGTCATTTGTAATGTATTCCGTTAGATTACTCAAGGTCAGTGACGTATTCTAAATACTTTGGATTACTTCTTCAGCACTGGTATATTTTTTCACTTGATTTGACCATGAAACTCTGTCAGTACAGTAAGACAAAATACACATATTAAAAATACATTCTCTGAAAAACTTAAATATCTTATGCAGTGTTGTTTCTAAAACAAGATAAATCAAATTGATCTTGTTTTAAGGATTTGATATGAAATTATGATCCAACGTGAATTTTCCTGATAAAAAAAATATGATCGTGCCTGGAAATGTGCATATAAAATGGCTAGAAGTAGCATTTTAATTTAGCATAAAGAAGACAATTTACACAAGGTTTATTTCTATTTCTTCTGCTCAAAACTTACTTCAAACGTACCTCTTTATCTGCTTGTATGAATGTAACACATACGAATGTATTTGAACCACTGTTCAAATGCACTTTGGATCGCATCATTTATATGTATAAATGTTTTCCATCTGAAAGGGCTAAATATTAAATGAAACAAATGACATTACAATGCAAAGTAATCTCTTCAGTAATCAAAATACTTTTTGAATGTAACTGTATTCTTATTATCAATTATTTAAATTGTAACTGTTTTGAAATTTACTAATACAGTTACTAATATTTTGTATTTTAAATATGTAATCCCATTACATGTATTCCATTACTCCACATCCCTGCTTATCATGGAGTTTCTGCTCCTCTTATGCCCCGCAGACCGACACATGGTTTCCTTCTTCCGCATTCCAGTTGGCATGCGTCTTGTGAAAGTAAGTATTGCGAGATGATAATGGGAGTAATTGTAAGGTGTAATGTGAAGTATGGGATGAGGACTATAGACACAAAACAATGAAAAAAATAACAATATGATAAATTACAAGAATATCAGGCCAAACACAATGGCAGGAACAAACAACAGTATGTCAAGTCAAGTGTTTTTTATTGTCATTCAACCATATAAAGTTAGTACAGTACACAGCGAAACGAGACAACATTCCTCCAGGACCATGGTGCTACATAAATCAACATAGGACAAACACAGAACCACATGAGACTACAAAGACTAAATAAAATTTCTACATAAAGTGCACATGCAAATGTGTGCAAAAAGTACAGCACAGTACAATAAATTACTAAAAGGAACAGGACAATAGGCATAGTAAGAGACAGTGCAACGCCGACCAGTACACATTTGTAATCGAGTAGTGCAAAAAGATGACACTTTCTAAAATGCTAAATGTAAACATAACATACTATGAAATAGTGTTCTATGGACATAGCAGTTATTGAAGTAGCAGCCAGGAATAAATTGACAATGGATTAAAGTGCAACTCTGAACATGTGCAAAAGTTGGATGGTGTATAAATGTGTATGTGTGTCAGTCCAGTCTCTGAGAATTGAGGAGTCTGATGGCTTGGGGGAAGAAGCTGTTACACAGTCTGGCCGTGAGAGCCTGAATGCTCCGGTACCACTTGCCAGACGGCAGGAGGGTGAAGAGTTTGTGTGAGGGGTGTGTGGGGTCATCCACAATGCTCTCAATAGTCCCTCTATAGAATGTAGTGAGGATGGGGGTTGGGAGATGTGCTTTTATCAGCCTTCGAAGAAAGAAGAGACACTGCTGGGCTTTCTTGTTAATAGAGCTGGTGTTGAGGGACCAGGTGAGGTTCTCTGCGAGGTGAACACCAAGGAATTTGGTGCTCTTGATGATCTCCACAGAGGAGCCGTCGATGTTCAGCGGAGAGTGGTCACTCTGTGCTCTCCTAAAGTCAACAACCATCTCTTTTGTTTTGTCCACATTCAGAGACAGGTTGTTGGCTCTACACCAGTCCGTTAGCTGCTGCACCTCCTCTCTGTATACTGACTTGTCGTTCTTGCTGATGAGACCCACCACGGTCGTGTCATCAGCGAACTTGATGACGTGGTTCGAGCTGTGCATTGCTGCATATTCGTGAGTCAGCAGAGTGAACAGCGGTGGACTGAGCACACAGCTCTGGGGGGCCCCAGTGCTCAGTGTGGTGATGGTGGAGATGCTGTTCCCGATTAGGACTGACTGAGGTCTCCCAGTCAGGAAGTCCAGGATCCAGTTGCAGAGGGAGGTGTCCAGGCCCAGCAGGTTCAGCTTTCCAATCAGGTGCTGAGGAATGATTGTGTTGAATGCTGAGCTGAAGTCTATGAACAGCATTCGAACGTATGAGTCCTTTTTATCTAGGTGGGTGAGAGCCCGATGGAGGGTGGTGATGATGGCGTCATCTGTTTAACTTTGGAATGATACACAAACTGCAGTGGGTCTAGTGAGGGGGCAGCTGATACTTAATGTGCCACATGACAAGCCTCTTCATGATGATGGGTGTGAGTGCGACGGGATTGTAGTCATTGAGGCAGGACACTGAAGACTTCTTTGGCATGGGGACGATGGTGGTGGCCTTGAAGCACGTTGGAATGATGGCGCTGCTCAGAGAGATGTTGAAGATGTCGGTAAGAACATCTGCCAGCTGGTCTGCACATCCTCTGAGCACTCTGCCAGGAATGTTGTCTGATCAAGTAGCCTTCCGTGGGTTGACTCTAAGTGGAGTTTTCCTCACATCGGCTGTGATAAGACAGAGAACCTGGTCGTTGTGAGGAGGGGTGGTCTGCCCCTCAAACCGAGCGTAGAAGTTGTTCAGTGCATCTGGAAGGGAGGCATCTTTGCCACAGGCAACTGATGTTGTCCTGTAGTTGGTGATGGCCTGGATGCCCTGCCACATGCGCTGGAAGTGGAAGCTCCTTAAAATTAGCTTCCTTAGCATTAGCGCTGGGAGGAATGTAACTCCGGTTATTATGACAATGGTAAATTCCTTTGGTAAACAAAAATGTCTGCATCTAACAGTCACAAGCTCCACCAGCGATGAGCAGTAGCTAGAGACTAGCATAGAGTTCAAATCAAATCAAAATCAAATCACTTTATTGTCACACTACTGTGTACACGAGTGCAACAGTAGGTGAAAGTCTTGTGTGCAGTTCCGAGCAACATTGCAGTAATGACAGTGACGAGACATACTGTAATTTACATAACAAATGTACACATACTTACACAACATTTTACATATCAAATGTACACAATACACACAATGTAGAATACACATACACTAGATAAGGGTATAAATATATATATATATATATACACTAATTGAATTGGGAGCAAGAATATATTTGACAGAATGAAGATTAATAAAGTGCAGTGCTGATTGTTGATCGTGAGAGATCATGTGTTCAAAAGTCTTATTGCTTGTGGGATGAAGCTGTCATGTAGTCGGGTGGTGCGGGTTCTGATGCTGCGATACCACCTGCCTGATGGATCTCGCACCATTCTGTGTTGATGTAAACACACAAGCCACCACTGTGAGTCTTATTGCACAGAGCTGCATTTGTGTCGGCATGAAACAAGGTGAGCCCATCTAGCTGAATGGCGGCATCCGGAACTCTGTCGCTGAGCCACGTCTCCGTGAAAACAAAGATGCAGCAGTCTCTAAACTCACGCTGCGTAGTCTGCTGGAGTTGGATGTAGTCCAGTTTATTGTCCAGGGAGCAAATATTTGAGAGCAGGATAGATGGGACAGCCGGCCGGCCTGGGTTTGTTTTTAGCCTAGCATGGACCCCCGCCCTCTTGCCTCGCTTCCGTGCACACCGCTTACTATGTCCTCTTCCCTGGCCACCGGCATCAGGTGATGCCGAGGACTGGAGGCCTGGTCTCCGCAGCTTCTCCTGCAGATCATCATGCAGCTTGTTGCATGAATCTTATATTTGAGTAGTGTCTGGCGATGGTAAACATGAACACCGGTTGCTCCATTGTCCGTGTGCTGTAAAAGTCGGGCTAAGTAACAAAAATAGCACCATTTTGGATCCGGAGCGGAAGCTGCGTGCTACTGCACCGCCATATTGGATCAATCTTTAGATTATACTATTTTTACTATAATAATCATTAATGTCAATGCATTATTCCATTAAAGACATAACCCCGTTATGTGTACTACCCATTATATGGCTACGCTATTATTGGTTTCTAGCTTGGCAGAGAACTTATTACTGTATAAGAGAGAAAGTGCATCATAAGCCAGACTAGGTTTTCCACCTGAAAGTGGAAAACCTTCCTGCATATATTATAATACCTAACTTGCTGCACTAAGTCTGTGCTTGACCTACTCCACCATGTATTTCTGTCTTTCCAGAAGGAAGTATGAGGTTTGGTCTGGTATGGGTATTCTATGGATGAGACGTTCCAGAAGCTCCTTTATCTGCCTATCCAACATCAGTCCTGCCAGTGTTTTACCAGTGTTCTCCTGTTGTGCAGCACTGATAGCAAATCGAAACTTGTCTTACAGTAGATGTCCTTACACATGGTAGGCCACCAAGCAACCTCTAACATCCACAGTAATGTCTTCAATCTTCCTTGATTGGCTCCAAGGGAATTGTTATGTAAATAGAGCAAAAAAGATGGAATTAAGGTTTGGGGTACAACCAGCTTTTATTTTACACCTTGCTGTTTTAGACGTACTTTCCAATAAAGTACACCTTGATGCTTTTCGAAAGTGATCTGGTTGAGTTTTCCGGTCTTTCTCAAATGTCAACTAAGTAACAATGGAATCTTTGATTTGAGATAGGGATATTTCCGACAGGGTATGAGGTAATTCAGCATTGCAGGGTTGGGGTGTGATTGCTAAACATGGAAAATTATCAACATTTAGAGGTTCATGGGTTCTTGACAAAGCATCAGGTTCTGAGTTAAGACATCACTTCTGATAGAAAACCTTGAAACTGAACTGCTGCAGCTGCAGGGTCCACCTAGTTAGTCTGGAAGTAATCTAAGGCAATTAAATGACCAAGCCAAGGCTACGTGATCGGTGTACACCTCAAATTCTGATCCTTTTGAATAATGCCTCCACTTCACAACTGCCCAGACTTCAAATCTGCTCCACTCAATGCTCGAGAAGCATAGGCATTCACCCTCTCTCTTTCTGGGATTTGTTGAGTCAAAATGGCTCCAAGTCCACGATTACTGGCGTCGGTATGAACTTGGAAAGGTTGAGAATGTTTTGTTTGTGCACGAACAGATAGGCTTGCTAGAGCTTGCTTCAGAGCGTACATGCTAACTTGGCAGTCTGGGGTCCATTCCCACATAACTCCCTTTTTTGGGGTTTTTCAATGTAATGGTTATGTCTACGAAGTGAGGAATGAACTTATGATACCAATCTGCCAAACCTAAGAAGTAGCAACTTCAAATCATTAGGAATGGGGTACCTTGTGATGACCTGGGTCTTTGCCAAATCAATCTCAATTCCCCTTCTAGAGACGATGTGTCCCAGTAATTTAAGTTGTTGCTTAAAGAAATGGTATATTTTCATGTTCAGAGTGAGATTGGGACCATGGTGCTACATAAATCAACATAGGACAAACACAGAACCACATGAGACTACAAAGACTAAATAAAATTTCTACATAAAGTGCACATGCAAACGTGTGCAAAAAGTACAGCACAGTACAATACATTACTAAAAGGAACAGGACAATAGGCATAGTAAGAGACAGTGCCAACGCCAACCAGTACACATTTGTAATCGAGTAGTGCAAAAAGAAGTAGTCAAGATGGTATAGCAGTGCGTTGAGGTCCTGCAAGTATTGAGTATATTATGATGTCATCGATGTAGACAAAGCAGATTTTACCCCTTAGGTCTGACAGCATCTTTTCCATCAATCTCTGGAAAGTGGTGGCGGCATTCCGAAGTCCATATCCAGATCTGAATTTAAAGAGCCCCCTAGTGGTAATGAAGACAGTCTATTTTTACTCTTCCATCTCCACCAGTAAGTAAACAGATTGCAAATCCAATGTACTGAAACATGCAGCATCCTCTAGTGATTTGAGAATGCCATGGATCAGTGGCATTGGATATGCATCTGGCACCGTCGACTGTTAACTCTCCTGTAATCGACGCAGAACCTATATGTCCCATCCTGATTTGGCACCAGCAATACTGGAGAAGCCCAGGGTGAAATGGAAGGTTCAATGATGTGAAGCATCTTGTCCACCTGATCTTCAATAATCCTCTTTTTTAAGTTTGAGACTTGATAACCTCTAGTCTTGATTGGTATTTCATCTGTGGTAATGATTTTGTGTTTTTCCACTGCAGTTCACCTCAGCTGGCTGGACATTGTAACAGGCCAGTTGATCATCGACACTGTGATGGCTGAAGATTCGACCACATATTAAATGGTGATATGCACACACTTTTACTTACTTTAATTTAGTTTCAGTAAACTAACTAGTTTGCAGTGCACACATTCTAGTTTGTTGTATTGTTGTAGAGCACAGGGCTACTAATCAGAAGGTCACTGGTTCGAACCCCACGGCCACCACCATTGTGCCCTTGAGCAAGGCACTTAACTCCAGGTGGGGATTGTCCCTGTAATAAAAGGCTCTGTAAGTCGCTTTGGATAAAAGCGTCTGCCAAATGCATAAATGTAAATGTAAATGTAAACCCTTGATATCTTTTTCTTGATGATTTCTTTTGAGTTTCAGTTACTGTTGTGTGAGCTGGAGAATGGGTGACTGAAGCTGGTGCTGTGCAACACTGACAGCAGTCCATCAATGTAAAGGGCTGGGGTCACAGCTTGTGTTGCTGTTTTTAGTTCTGTCTGCTAGTACCAACTGGCAGATTAGCTGCGGGAGAGGGGGGTGTTTTGTGTTATTTTTCTAACTATATTATCATTCATTCTTTTGTATTTCTTTCTTTATTTCCTTATGATTTAACTGACTTTGTTGTTCATTTAATTACATGTAACTCGCCTTTTGTCTTTAATGTTGTATTCTAAAGTCTTGTGTTTTGTCTCCCCTCCTCCTGTGTGTAAAATAGACTTTGTATATATATGCCCCTGTTGTGTCATGTGTTAGGTCAGTTTTGTTCTGTTCAGTTGACCTCTTTTATGGGCAAAGAAATTCATTTTAATAATTTTTGGATTTAATTTATAACTTTGTAAATCTATTTTTTGATTAATTAAAAAACTTTTTGTTGAAAAAAAAAAACAATGTTCCTTGTGCCTTGACTGCTTAGTCGCTCACATGTAGTGGCAGCATTCCTATTCCTGATCCACCTCTAACAGATCTAGACCCACTGGAGAGTCAAGATAATGCTGATGCTGTCCCTTTTCAAGTCTACTGCTTACCAGAAAGAGACCTACTCAAATGACACCAATGTAGGTCAGTCACAATTCAAAGAGAAAATTTGTCAGATTCTGATTTTCTAATAACATTTAACAAGCAGTAGCTTGTCGGTGGCCTAAGATGGACTGGGCTTTCTGACTGATTCCTCTCTAAACTGGAAATCCTCACTGACCAAGGCACAGCATTCATGTCATTTACACTATGTGAACTATATTAATTATTAGGCATTAAAATTGATTTGAACTAGCATTTATCACCCATATCGCCGATGGGTTGGACAAACGATTTAATAAATCCTTGAAAAACATGACTCATATGTTTCTACATGAAGATGATAAAAATTGGGATAAGTGGCTTGAACCCCTGTTGTTTGCAGTATGAGAGATCCACAGGGTTTCTCCCATTTGAGTTACTGTATGGGCATCGGCCACGCTGTGTGAATTCGCACAAGGAGATAAAGTGCTTGTATTGCTGCCCACTTTGAGCTCCAAATTACTGGCCAAGTGGCAAAGACTCTTTAAAGTCACACTACTAGTGGGAGATCTCGATTACGAGGTTAGGCGAACGGATAGGGGAGGGGCACGTAAAATCTATCACCTCAACCTCCTCAAAACATGGAGGGAAGCGGTGCCTGTAGCCTTGGTGACGGTAGTTCCGGAGAGGGTGGAGCTTTGGCCGGAGGTGACTCCTAATCCAAATTTGTTCACCCTGGCCCCTTTTTCCACACCGTTTGGATTACACCAATTCGTGATGCCTCAATTCGGTTTGTTTAGGGCCCCGGCCACATTTCAGCACCTCATGGACAAGATCCTCAGACCGCATACGGCATATGCCACCAGCATATTTAGACGATATTATCATTTACAGTAATGACTGGCAGGAGTATATGCAAAATTTAGGGCTGTCCTGACAGCAGGGCGACAGGAGGAACTCACAGCCAACCCGAAGAAGTGCGCAATTGGGCGGGTGGAAGTTAGATATCTGGGGTTCCACTTGGGTCATGGGCAGGTCACAGTGCTCGAGGCCTTCCCGATGCCAAAGTCCAAAAAGGAGGTAAGGCAGTTTTTGGAGCTGGCAGGCTACTACTGGATAATATGTAGAGTATTACATATTTAATTTAGAGATGTGGACGGGGTCAGTTAAAATGTGTATTTTGCACGCATTTTAACACCATTATATGTAGGGTAATTTGCACGCATGCAAAATTTAGGAGGAGATTTTGGGTCTTGAATTATGTGAGCTATGAACTAAATTAAACTGTCCTTATTAGGTAATGAAATGCATAACGGATTTAGTCGGGTTCGACAACCATTATAAATGAGATAAATAACAAATAACTAGATCATTTGACTTAATAGATTCTCCACCATTGAAATTGTAATACAACGTCTTGTTGTATCAGATCAAAATTTATACTGTAAGGAATTCTTTCTTTATAATCATATAATTATGATTAATTCACTTATTGGAGTGATATTATTCTCACGGCTTATTGAAAATAATATCACATATATTTAGGTACAGCTTTGAAACAAAATCCTGTAGAAACAGGGATGAGATTATTTATCAAAATATACCACAGTCAAGTCGTCTTTGAACACAGACAAACTTTATTACTATTCTAAACATAAATCTAATCTAACACATATATACATGAGACAGGTTGGTGAAAAGTGACAGAATGTGAAATAACTGATCAGTACAGTGGAAATGAACTTTACAAAGTCTGATGACAAGACCTTAAGAACCATTTATCCTTCTTTGAGTCTACATTGATTTGCAATCGGATTACCCAAATTATATAATTAATACACCAGCACTTTGAGCACAATATTAGAGATGTACTTGCTTGTCTTTGTGTTGTTTCCTTGCGTTCTTTATGTGGCTTGGTTCTTGGTCGAAAGTTTGTTCCGTCGATATTTTAACTTCTGTGTGATCGAATTTATTGTCTGTATGAATTAGTTTAGGTGTGAAGCGAGGCCTTCTCACTCCTTCTCGGGACGTCGAGTCTCACATGGGAGAACCTGGCCGTCAGCGGAGTGACCAGACGAAGCATGTGCAGGCAGAAGAGTGAAGAGACGAAGAGAAGAAGAGAGCAAGAGAGCGTGTTCTTCCTGTTTGGAACTATTTGCACTGAAATTGGCCGCATCCCCCAAAGCTGTCCAGCACCAATCAGAAGTGACTTTTCAAAGTCACATGGTCAACTGGGCTGTCTTTCCACGACAGTTGAATTATGGTCCTTTGTTTGAGACTCTTAAAAATATTTTGCTCACAAATAGTGCATATTTAATCATGAGCTTTTATATCTTGAGAATGGTACAAGAGACATGATATTCATTTCAACCAGATTTCTCTTCATACCCAAACAAATGCTTACATACTAAACATGACATTTTTTATGGATGTTATACTTGTAGGTAAATAAACATGAAAAACCCTCGTTACAGAATCATATTGGTTTTACACATCATTGCATTTTATCAAGTTAAGCCTTATACAGTAGTTACCATTCTTAGTAGAATGAGATGAATCATACAAAATTAAAGATTATATTTATCAATTATAGGTGATTGCACATCGCTACACACATTTTAAAGAGTTCCATCAGTCTATAATCATTAATTTGTCAAGTAAAAACATTACCACAGTTCAAAGTGATTTTCAGCATTATCTAGCAAGGCTAGATTAAGATGAAATGTCTTAGAGTTGTGCAAATCTGATGGTTCTTGTAACCTTACAAGATAAGTCTGCTTTAACTGGGTGGGGGTTCTTGTTGAAGGTAAGAAGTA
The DNA here is from genome assembly GCA_032164185.1 of Moxostoma hubbsi. NCBI lineage: Eukaryota > Metazoa > Chordata > Actinopteri > Cypriniformes > Catostomidae > Moxostoma > Moxostoma hubbsi. The sequence goes on along the minus strand of JAVLUX010000002.1, from coordinate 62,354,034 downwards.
ATTTATGACGTGGAAAAATTCCAAACTGAAAGGCTGGGTTTTTCCTAGATCCAGATATATGTTGTTTCAATTCTTCTGAATATATAATCTTACACTTTGCTCTTATTATAATGAATGAACCAGTGCAAATAATTTAGGAAACATGAAGAATCACTGCTTCAGAGGGGTTGACAGTTTAGTAGAAATGTTGGCCTGATTTATCAAAAGTATTTGATAAATACTAAGTAAGAGTAGCAATGGTTCAGAATGAACTTACTACTCAATTCACTCACTAATTACTCACTACTTAACTAATTAATTATCAAAAATTAATTGTATAAAAATGGCCAGATGGCTGGTATCATTTTTAGAAATTACAACAAGAATGCACAGATTGAATCTGAATGTAAGAATATGGTCTAAATACTGTTGCAAAATCGAGATGGTCATTCTAATCATGGATAGTTGTAAAATGTCCTTAAAATAAACTTTTTTAATTCGCTATTAAAAACACAAACAATTCTCCCCAACTTCCCATGTGAACAGATTATTATTCAGTAATGTACACTTCTTCAAATCCATGGCACTATTTGATAACACTCTTTATTGCTTTGAAAATGCACAAAAAAATTTCACATCAAAATAATATTGAAATTCTCTGTGAATCAATCATATAACTTTACAAAGGTCTTTAAGAAAACTGAATGACTCATGAATAACTATGTGCTATGTGGAAAGTTGTAAAAATTTTGTTTCACTTGATCCATCCCTGACACATTACATTTTGTTTAGTATTCTTAAGGCAGAATAAAATGTTTAAGAGATACATATGGTATTTGAATATACGGAGCACACAAACTACAGATAATCTTACATTTACATTTAGCAGACACTTTTATCCAGACTGACAAATAAGAAAAACATGGCACTTACCAGAAAGAAGTCAACAACATTTGCAGTTGTGATGCACTGTTGCAAATTTGGAGAGTAGTAAGTAGAAGTGTAAATGAGGAAAAATAGAGAAAAAGAAACGTCAGAGTTACTGTTGTAACCTCCGTTCCCTGAGGGAGGGAACGAGATGTTTTGTCGAATGAAGTGACACAAAGGGTCTTCCTGGGATGCCATATGTACCTCTGAACCTGAGAAAAGCCCAATGTCAAGTTGACAGACAGAATTTGCATGCCCCGCCCCGGACATACGGGTATAAAGGGAAGCGGACAGTGACTGTCAGTCAGGATTTTGCACTGAGGAGCCGAAAATAAGGTACAGCCATTTACAGTGGTAGGTCTAGTGCTGTGGCAGGAGAGACACAATGTCTCATTCCCTCCCTCATGGAACGGAGGTTACAACATAGCCATGACGTTCCCCTTCTGTCACTCACTCTACGTTGTGGTGGCAAATACACCACGAGGGTTGTGAAGCCGTACGTGGGAATGGTGCGGTGGTAGGTCCAGACTAATGATGGGGGACTCTACAAGCAAGGCGACTCAGGCAGCGGGACAGCCCAAGGGATACACAGGTCCGCCGACAGGGGGACCGTACTGCGGGAAATACATCACAGGATGTTTCCCTGAGAAGGGAACAAGGCCCGTGGAGCCCGACCCCAGTACAGAGTAGCTGTGACTCATAGTGGGTCTAGACCTAGTGTCCTACCTCTTTGATCGGAAGCAGTTCGTTGCGATGGGTGGATTTAGATCTGAGGTTAATGTTGTGCAGTCTGGCGTCCCTCAGGGGTCAATTTTGGGCCCTCTTCTTTTTAATATTTATGTTTATCCTCTTGGCCAGCTTTTGAGATCACTTGGTCTAAATTTTCATTTCTATGCAGATGATACCCAGATCTACATTCATTTTAGACCTAATGAAATTGTGCCTGTTCATTTTCTTTCTGAGTGTATTTCTAAGATGAAGGAATGGATGACTGATAATTTTCTTTGTCTTAACAGTGAAAAGACTGAGATTATGCATGTTGGTTCACCCCACCAACTACGCAAAGTAGAGCCGGTCACTCTAGCTCTTGATGGCTCTACTGTGGAGTTTCAATCTAAATTGAGGAATTTAGGAGTAATTTTTGATGCCAATCTAACGTTTGAGCCACATGTTTTGAATACTGTTAAAATCTCACTTTTCCATCTTAGAAATATTGCCAGATTGCGTCCAATGCTGTCGTTTACTGTTGCTGAGAGATTGATAAACACTTTTGTGTTTTCGCGTATTGATTACTGTAATGCCTTGTTAGCTGGCGTGTCAAAAGCAACCTTAAACAGAATGCAGGTTTTACAAAATTCGGCTGCCAGAATCCTTACAAGAACTAACATACGAGACCATATTACTCCCGTTTTGGAGTCTTTGCACTGGCTTCCCATTAGGTTTAGGGTGGATTTCAATATTTTGATGCTTACTTACAAGGCACTGCATGATTTGGCACCTCAATATTTGACCGAGCTTTTAACTCCATATACTCCAAAACGTGATCTTCGTTCTTCGGATACTGGTCTTTTAACCATTTGAGATTAATGGGAGATAGGGCTTTTTCTTCATTAGCTCCAAAACTTTGGAACTCTCTACCGATTGAGATCAGGCAAGCCAAATCTTTTGGAATTTTTAAATCTCAGCATAAAACTAATTTTTTTAGGTTAGCTTTTAATTGATTTATTGTCTTTTATGGTTATTTTATTTTTTTATTGTGTATTATGTCTCTTTGTGTGTTGAATCTTTGCAATTTTAATTGTTTTTGTACAGCGCTTTGAGATGTACATTTAAAGGCGCTATAGAAAATAAAGGTTATTATTATTATTATTAGACACAAATTGCTTCACTGAATTCACAGGCCAGAAGGCTAGGGATGAGAACATCCAGGGAACGATGCGTAGTGGCTAACCTGGGATAGAAGGCACACTGGATCAACTTGGTGAAGGGCGCTGTGTGCAAGCGGAACACCCGCGGTCGGTTGTACCACGTTACCGAGTTCTACCGGCTCAGACCTGACAAAACACAGGACAAGACGAACTCAACCTGAGATTGTAGAATCTGTTGAAGGTATTGGATGTTGCCCAGCCCGCTGATCTGCAGATGTCTGCTAAGGAGGTGCCATGGGCCAGTGCCCATGAAGATGCCACACTTCTTGTAGAGTGTGCTCGAACCCTCAAGGGGGCGGGCACGGCCTGGGTGTGATAGGCGAGGGAAATAGCATCAACAACCCAGTGAGATAACCTCTGTTTGGAGACGGCGTTCCATTTCCGCCATATTGGGCTGCGATAGCAGCTACATACACCTTCAAGGTGGAGGGGGACAGCCTCCCCTCCAGCCTCTCCTGCAGGAATGAAAGCACTGATTGAACTGTGCACCTTTGCCACGAGGAGCGTAAGATCCGAGAACCAGGTCCGGGTGGGCCAGTAAGGGGCCACCAGGATGACCTGTTCCTCGTCATCCCTGATCTTACACAGCACCAGTGCAAGAAGGCTCACTGGGGGAGCCTGGGGCCAGCTGTGTGCCAGCGTGTCTGTCCTGAGAGGAGCTCCTGTCAGGGAGACCAGAGCAGGCAGTGAGAGTTGTCCTGGGAGGCAAAGAGCACACGGCACCCCACCCCTGTTGAGAGGTGTCTGTGGTGACCATGACACGTCTGGACACCTGCTGCAAGGAGACTCCGGTCCGCAGGAAGCAGAGGTCTGTCCGAGTGTTGAAAGTCTGACGGCAAGAAGGGGTGATTGTCACACGGTATGTGCCATGGTGCCATGCCCATCTCGGGACTAGAGTCTGTAGCCAGTGCTGAAGCGGTCTCATATGCATCAACCCGAGCAGCGCAGCCGCAGCTGAGGATGCCATATGCCCCAGGTTAATGAGTTAGAGACACGCATCTGAACGCTAGTGGAGGTCAGTGAGAAAATGAAGCCGGTAGATACTTTTTCTGATGCGGGTAGTACAGCGAGCAACACACACACACACCTACACACTTTGGTTAAGGCTACAGAGCCCCAGCAGCAAGGCACTTGGGTGACGTCTTGGCAGCATACTCACTCAGCAAAATTACACCACTCTCCCATTCCTGTTAGGGTTTCCAATCAATTCTCCCCACTCAGTGATGCACCCACTGAGAATCATTTTGAAAGAGCCTTGGTCATAGGTGATTCTATTGTAAGGAGCGTGGAAATAGAGACTCCAGTCACCATCGTTAAATATATTTCCCGGGCTCGAGCATAGATGGAATTATGCAATCAACAGTCACAAACTCAACTCAAAAACAGTGTCTCATAATTTTCCTTGCAAGCAACTTAAATCCTTTGCTGTCATATGCCAAAAAACTAATTAATGCATTCATGACCTCAAGACTAAATTATTGTAATGCATTACTGGGAGGATGTACTGAAAGTTCTATAAATAAACTTTAATTAGTTCAAAATGCAGCTGCCAAAGTGAGGACTAGAACCAAGAAATGTTATCATATTAGCCACATTTTATCATTCTTACATTGGCTACCTGTTAAATTTCTTAATATATTTAAAATTCTTTTACCTACATACAAAGCTTTGAATGGTCTAACGCTACAGTACTTAAGTGACCTTCTGTCATGCTATATTCCACTATGTTCATTACGATCACAAAATTCTGGCTTTTTTATAGTTCCTAGAATATCAAAATCCACAAAAGGAGGTAGATCCTTTTCCCATTTGGCTGCTAAACTATGGAATAGTCTTCCTAACACTGTTCGGGATGCAGACACACTCACTCTAGTTTAAGTCTAGACTAAAGACTCATTTATTTGAGGCATACACCTAATTTATCCATCAAATCACAAATTAGGCTGCTTTAGTTAGGTCTGCCAGAACCAGAAACATTTCTCAGACATATTTCTCATAATCTACAACTCTGGAATAAATGTAATGGCATCTACGCTAATATTATTCTATTTGTTTCCCTGTCTGGATTTATATCTCAAGTTTATTAGAGTCGGCCAGATCCAGCTCCGTTCCTGCTTGGTGTCAGACTCCACTGCTACGTGTCAATGAGTGATGACGACGAAGTCGAAGCCAGACATCACTTCAGTATTTTATGACAGAATCCAGAGGAACTCATGACAACTCCAACTGTAAGACATCAGATACTTCATGTGGCACTGCCTGAAACTTGGATTTATGGTAGACCTCATCGAACCTCAACAAATTGACCTTCCAGTTACACTGCGATGCACCTTATTGATCTCTGCCAGCATCACCTTTGTTTATTGATAGACTACACTCTTGAAATTGAGTGTCATTTAATTGCCAAAATAAGCCTTAATCAGTCAACTAACAAAGGACAATGCATCTAATTTATGTGAACTGCAGCTAATCTAGGATGGACTTCAAAGGAATTAGTCATTAATCTTATAGTTCATACAAAATATTTGTATAAACACTGGTCTTTAACACTTAGTTTACAAATTTCAAACCATGACTTGCACCGCACACAAATAACGAATATTTGCATTACATTCATGCTGTTTAGCCAGAGGGAACCTGGCCACCACTGTGAGCCTAGTTTCTCACAAAGTTATTTTTCTCCATTAACCAACATTTTATGGAGTTTTGTGTTCCTTGCCACGGTCGCCTTTAGCTTGCTCATTGGGGGTTCTAAATACAATTATTATTACATTTTTTATTTTTACACTCAATTTAAAATCATATTTAATCAAACAACACAATGATGACTAATACTAAATGGATATTACAGTTACATTTTCTGCTAAAACATGATTTTCTGTAAAGCTGCTTTGAAAAGATGTGTGTTGAAAAGTGCTATACAAATATAAATTACTTGACTTGACATCCATCTTTTCAATGAAGAAAAACCCGGCTGCTGCTGGAAAAGTGGATGGTCTGATAAATGTCTCGCTTATGTATGTAACCTCCGTTCCCTGATGGAGAGAACGAGACGTCGTGTCGAAGAAGCGACACTAGGGGTCTCTCTTGAGTGCCGAATATGCCTCTTATCTATGAAAAAATGCCAATGAGAGTTGGCGAACAGTATTTGCATACCCCGCCCCCGGACATACGGGTATAAAGGTGTGGGAAATACGCACGTTCATTCAGGATTTTTCTGAGGAGCCGGAAGTGTCCGGCCACCTCTGCGGCTCAGCGGCGTGGCCGGGAGGACCCGACGTCTCGCTCCCTCCATTAGGGAACAGAGGTTACATACGTAACCGAGACGTTCCCCGTCTGTCGCTCACTTTGACGTCATGTCGAAGAAGCGACACTAGGGGTCCACTTCAAATAACGCCATGCGCTGAGCTGTGTACGTGTACTGCTGACACAGAAGCGGGCAGGTATTTCACGTGCACAAGCGACCAACTGTGTTTCAGACGGCACGTACCCTTCCCCAATGCCCCAAAAATGTAGTCGGAACCCTTTTGGTTACCCTAGAGGGGAACAAGTCGACACTTGCCAACTTGGGAATGGGCCAAGCCTGGCTGGGCCTCTTTTCTCTCTATGTTTTCTCGGCATAGAGCAAGAGCAGCTGGGGCCCTTACTGCATTGCTGGGAATTCAAATTCCTATTCTTTTAGGGGAAAATACCCTGGGGGGGGCCACACCTGCCCGAAAGGGGAGGTAAAGGTGGCGAAATACATCACATGGCCTCTTCGGTCACATGTGGGGAGAATGGCGCAGTGGTAGATCCAACCTCGAGGAGGTGGGAGTTGCTAAAACACGGCGACCAGAGGGCAGCGAAGAACTACCTAAGGGAGACGCGGGTCAGCTCGTAAGGTGACCGTACCGCGGAAGTACACACAGGAGGAGTCCGCATAGGAGGCCTGACCTGTGGAGCACCTATTCCAGTAGGGGTAGCCTGGGGTACCCGTAGTGGACTGGGTCGGCGAGTTCCGAGGCTGAACTGCGGACCCAAGAGGGCTAGGGAGGAATCAACCAGGGACCTAAAGGGGTCTCCTGGGAAAGAAGACACACTGTTTTACCATGGTAGAGGGAAAAGGCGCTGGATGCAACAATTCACCCGGTCAGACCGTCAACGTGTACCAAGTTCTACCGGCTCGGACCTGAGAAAACACGGGACGAGACTGACTCAACCCTGAGATTGTAAAATCTTGCGAAGGTGTTAGGTGTTGCCCAGCCCGCAGCCCTACAAATGTCTGCTAGGGAGGTGCCCCTAGCCAGTGCCCATGAGGATGCCACACTCCTGGTAGAGTGGGCTCGAACCCGTAGGGGGGGTGGCACGGCCTGGGTGTGATAGGCCAACAGGATGGCATCCACCACCCAGTGGGACAGCCTCTGTTTGGAGACAGCGTTCCCTTTCCGCTGTCCCCCAAAGCAGAAGAGCTGCTCAGAGCACCTGAAGCTCTGAGTGCATTCCAGGTAGGCACGCAAGGCACGTACTGGACACAGCAATGAGGGGGCTGGGTCTGCCTCCTCCCGGGGCAGTGCTTGCAGGTTCACTACCTGATCTTTGAAGTGCGTGGTAGGAACCTTGGGTACATAGCCCGGTCGGGGTCTTAGGATCACATGTGTCTGCCGGACCGAACTCCAGGCAAGTGTCGTTAATAGAGAACGCTTGCAGGTCCCAGACCCTCTTGATGGAGGCGAGCGCAATCAGCAGGGCCGTCTTTACGGAGAGGGCCCTGAGTCCAGCTGATTCTAGCGGCTCGAAGGGGGATCTCTGAAGACCGGTGATGACCACCGAGAGATCCCAGGAGGGGAACAGGTTTGGTCGTGGTGAGCTGCGATAGAGGCAAAATACACCTTCAAGGTGGAAGGGGACAGCCTCCCCTCCAACCTCTCCTGTAGGAACAGGAGCACTGACCTAACTGCACACCTCTGTGGGTCTTCAGACCGGGAAGAACACCAATTCATGAACAAACGTAATTTCAGGGTGTAGAGTATCAGCGTTGGATACCTAAAATATTTAGGTAAGAAAATATAACTAGTTTTGTTTGCCTTCAGAAATCCCAAGAGATTACAGAATTTTAGTAAATGAGAACCTGATGAAAGAAGTTCCAACTTCAAATAATACAGGTATTTACTTTAAATGGATGTAACAGATTACCTTACTGTTTTTGATACCAGTAAATTTACATCTATTTTGCCATGCCATTTTACTAGTGGCTGCTAATTGATCTCCCAACGCCTTCATTGCCTCATCTGTATAATTAATCAATCTTTGCTGGTTATAGTAAATATAATTGATCCATTCCACATTTTTATTTGCTGTTATCCATACAAACATTGACTCAAAGCCTGATTTTATCTAATTTCTAGCTTTAAATTCTTGAGGTATTCAAATCAAATCAAATCACTTTATTGTCACACTACTGTGTACACGAGTGCAACAGTAGGTGCAAGTCTTGTGTGCAGATCCGAGCAACATTGTAGTCATGACAGTGACGAGACATATACCAATTTACAATAAACAACATATTTACACAACACAATTTACATAACAAATGTACACATAATTGCACAACATAGTACTAATATACAGTGTAAAGTAAACAATAAACACAATATAGAATACACATACACTTGATAAGGGTATATAAAAATATATATACAAATATACACTCACCTAAAGGATTATTAGGAACACCATACTAATACTGTGTTTGACCCCCTTTCGTCTTCAGAACTGCCTTAATTCTACGTGGCATTGATTCAACAAGGTGCTGAAAGCATTCTTTAGAAATGTTGGCCCATATTGATAGGATAGCATCTTGCAGTTGATGGAGATTTGTGGGATGCATATCCAGGGCACGAAGCTCCCGTTCCACCACATCCCAAAGATGCTCTATTGGGTTGAGATCTGGTGACTGTGGGGGCCATTTTAGTACAGTGAACTCATTGTCATGTTCAAGAAACCAATTTGAAATGATTCGAGCTTTGTGACATGGTGCATTATCCTGCTGGAAGTAGCCATCAGAGGATGGGTACATGGTGGCCATAAAGGGATGGACATGGTTAGAAACAATGCTCAGGTAGGCCGTGGCATTTAAACGATGCCCAATTGGCACTAAGGGGCCTAAAGTGTGCCAAGAAAACATCCCCCACACCATTACACCACCACCACCAGCCTGCACAGTGGTAACAAGGCATGATGGATCCATGTTCTCATTCTGTTTACGCCAAATTCTGACTCTACCATCTGAATGTCTCAACAGAAATCGAGACTCATCAGACCAAGCAACATTTTTCCAGTCTTCAACTGTCCAATTTTGGTGAGCTCTTGCAAATTGTAGCCTCTTTTTCCTATTTGTAGTGGAGATGAGTGGTACCCGGTGGGGTCTTCTGCTGTTGTAGCCCATCTGCCTCAAGGTTGTGCGTGTTGTGGCTTCACAAATGCTTTGCTGCATACCTCGGTTGTAACGAGTGGTTATTTCAGTCAAAGTTGCTCTTCTATCAGCGAGGTGGTGGTGGCGTAGTGGCTAGAGCACAAGGCTGCTAATCAGAAGGTCACTGGTTCTATCCCCACAGCCACCACCATTGTGTCCTTGACCAAGGCACTTAACTCCAGGTTGCTCCGGGGGGGATTGTCCCTGTAATAAAGGCTCTGTAAGTCGCTTTGGATAAAAGTGTCTGCCAAATGCGTAAATGTAAATGTTGAATCAGTCGGCCCATTCTCCTCTGACCTCTAGCATCAACAAGGCATTTTCGCCCACAGGACTGCCGCATACTGGATGTTTTTCCCTTTTCACACCATTCTTTGTAAACCCTAGAAATGGTTGTGCGTGAAAATCCCAGTAACTGAGCAGATTGTGCCCGTCTGGCACCAACAACCATGCCACGCTCAAAATTGCTTAAATCAACTTTCTTTCCCATTCTGACATTCAGTTTGGAGTTCAGGAGATTGTCTTGACCAGGACCACACCCCTAAATGCATTGAAGCAACTGTCATGTGATTGGTTGATTAGATAATTGCATTAATGAGAAATTGAACAGGTGTTCCTAATAATCCTTTAGGTGAGTGTATATACACTAATTGAATTGGGGAGAATATATTTGACAGCCCAGTGTGAGATAATAAATAAGATTATTCCTCTTGGTTGTCCAATTGTATCTAAATAGACATTAGGATCTGAAGCATACGCTCTTTTTACTCTGTTTCTATCCTGGACAATTTTCTTTGGTGCAATTTGGATGTCTGGCTCAAAGGGGTCCCATGTCACCATAGTTACTTCTTGTATCAGCCTAACTCTGGCGCATATTCCTTTCCAGCCTTTTAGTAAGGTAGTTTTTAACTGATCTCCCCCACATAACCAAAAATAGTCTGCTACAGTTTCTGTTTGTTCCTCATGGATCTTTATTGCTGGAGATACTAGAGTCTGGTTTTCACAGAATGCAAGACAATGTCCTGTAAGTACACCTAGACATCCTGGAGTTATATTTGTGGTAAAATTATGTTCTACTGTCGCTGTTGCATATTGTGGCCCACTAAACTTAATCACATCTTCCTTACAGTAAATTTTTTCGTCTAAGTGCCATGTTACTACACAATTACCCTTAAATCGTCCTAGATTTATTTCCCTGTGATTTATAGGCCCTGTGTTGGGGGTAGTATCTGCCCCAAATTGGTCAGCAATAACATCATCCACATTAATATTTCCTTCAGCTTCCACTCTTTCTTCTGCCTCCCGCAGCAATTCTTCCATTGTCTGTGCTTGTTGTCCTGTCTCATCATTTTCAGCCACTTCTGAAACTCGTGTAGCAGAATGAGCACTTTCATCTGTCTTTCTCTTTCTTTTTCTTCCTGTTCCTGCTCCTCTGTGACATGTACTTCATCTTCTCTTTCTGTCTCAGGGAGTTCTTCCCCTACATTCTCTTGTCCTTCTTCTACTTCTCTTTCTCCCTCTTCGGGTTCTCTTTCCAGTTCTTGCGGATCTTCCTCTACTCCAGGCTGCTGATTGCGTGGTAGATTTCTCCTGCGTACCCTGGTGCAGTGATTTAAGTGATACCACGTGTTGCTACCTCTTACCTTTACCGCTGTTGGAGTAGCCTGCACTACTTCATAGGGCCCTTCTTGTCTTGGCTCGTTCATCCTTCATCTGAATACCCTCAGATGCACAAAGTCTCCAGGAACTATTGGGCAAGGTGCGTTTTCTTCTTGTCTGGGTTGTCTTTGTTCCTGTGAACACATTTTTTCATGTATAGCAGTCAATTGTCTCATATAGGCTTTTAGTTCCATTTCTAACTGTTCCAAGGATGGACCCTCATATGGTCATAGGGGATAGGGTACTGGCATGGGTCTCCCTGTCAACATTTCATGCGGGGTCAAGTTAGTGATTCTGTTTGTCTGCATGCAGTATTTCATCAATGCCAGTGGAAGCGCATCAACCCAATTGAGTCTAGTTTCTTTTGGTATGACAGATTTTCAAAATTTTTGCCTTGAGATTTCCATTCACCCTTTCCACCATTCCCTGAGACTGCGGACGGTAAACACATCCTAACCGTTGTTTTATTCTCAGTTGCTGTATTACTGTTTTTACTGCTCTTTGGATGAATGCTGAACCATTGTCTGAGCTAATTTGAGATGGTATCCCAAATCTTGGGATGACTTTTCTTGTCAGGAATTAAATTACTGTTTGTGATCCCTGATCTGCTGATGGCACAGCTTCTACCCATCTGCTAAATTTGTCTATTATTACCACTATGTATCTTTTCCCTCAGACTGGTCTTATGTCTACATAGTCCTTTACTAGATGTTTAAATGGTCCTTTTGGTACTGGTATGTGTCCTATTGGTGCGGATGTACCTTTCCTGACATTATGTTTTTCGCAAATTTGGCAGTTCGCTAAGAATTAATCTACTGAAGCCTGCAAATGTGGAGACCAGTAGCCTTGCTGTTTTATTTTTCTCATTACCTCCCCCTCGCGCAGTGATCAAAACCATGCGCATTAGATATCAGCATGTTGAGGAGTGCTACTGGAGCCAGTATTTGCCCCTCATGTGTTCTCCATATTCCGTTTACAGCCCTAGTTGCCCCCCTCATTGTGTTAATTCAGGTTGGCCAGCTTGGCGTTGCATGCGTGCGACATCTGTTAAGTTTGGCTGAACCTGTAGTATGACCTCTGGAGCTATTATTGCCACCTTACATCCTGAGGCTTCTCGTGCATATGCATCAGCAGCATTGTTTCCTTTAATAAAAAAGTCTTTGCCTTTTTTGTGAGCCTGACATTTATTTATCGCCAACTTTTTTGGATACATCATGGCTGAAATCAGCTTGATTATCTGATCATTGTGTTGGATCAAGGTTCCATCACTCCTTTTGAACCCTCTTTGATTCCAAACTGCCCCAAACAAATGACACACTCCATGTGCATATGCAGAGTCTGTATATATGTTGACATTCTGATCTTTTGCTATTAAACAGGCTTTGGTCAATGCTTTCAATTCTGCCATTTGTGCTGAGCATGGCTGTTCGCAATGCTGAACCACAACTGGCACAAAGGTCTCTCCTTCCTTTTTCACCAAGGCAAACCCAGCATGATTTCCCAAATTATCCCTGAAACAGGATCCATCAATGAAATAATCTACTTCTGCCTCAACCATCGGTGTTGACTCCACGTCGGGTCTTAGGCATGTGAAGGCTAATGAATTTGCCACACAATCATGTGGTATCCCTTCATCATCCAAGGGAATGTAATTTGCTGGATTTACAGTGGTGCATCTTTTTATAGTTACATCTGGATATGTCAGCAGTGTTGAATATGCTAAGCTTCTTGCCTGTGTCAGCACAAATTTCCCATTTTCTATCAGTTCTATTATTTTATGAGTGTAAATCACCACTGGGTATCCCATAGTTACTGTGGAGGCTTTTTCATAAGCATAATAGACTGCTCCTAATCCTCGATAGCATGGCAGATATCCTTGTGCTACACTATCCAGTTTTGTACTGTAGTATGCTATGGGCATGGTTTTCGTCTTCCACTACAAAGTTCCTGCACCAAAACAGCAGATGCATAACCACTCTTCCTATCCACTACATATAGATGGAATGGTTTAGTATAAACTGAGGTGGCTAGTGCAGGTGCTGTTTGTAGTTCTTTCTTTATTGACTCAAAATCTTCTAATGCGTCCGCATCCCAAGTCACCTTGCGTCTAAGATTTTGCTGCCCTGTCTGTTTCATTAATGCTCACAAGGGGTTTGTTTTGACAGCATAATCTTCTATCCAATCTGAGCTAAATCCTGTCATTCCCAGAAAGGTCATCATTTGTCCCACCATCTGTGGTTGTGGTGCTTTACTTATTCCTTCCAATTGGCTAGGTGATATTGCCTTTGTTTGATGCGCAATAATTCGACCCAAGTACTCCACCTGCGGTTGGCAGTACTGTAGTTTGTCTTTAGATACTTTTTGACCTCCCTCAGCCAGTTTAGTGAGTACCTTGATTGTATCCCAATGACACTGCTCCAGTGTTGGTGAGAAAATCAGTAAGTCATCAACATACTGTATCAAAGTACTATCAATTCTGAGATCCTCTAGGTCTGCTTTTAGTACCTGATTGAACACATGCGGCGAATGCTTGAACCCCTGTGGCAGTCGTGTGTATGTGAACTGTTTGCCTTGATAGGTGAATGAAAAAAGCTGTCTGCACTCTTCTGCTAGAAGAATACTGAAAAAGGCAGAACACAAGTCAATTACAGTGAAATAATTGGCAGCAGGGGGAACATTAGTCAGCAGTGTATGCAGATTGGGTACCTATGGCATATGGGGCCATAGGTGCAGCTGGCGCATTTGGGGCCATCTGTGTCTGTGCACTGCCTAGGATCAGCGGTGCGGATGCATTCACTGGTGCCATTACAGTGGTCGATTCTTCCTTTTCTTTTACTGCTGTTGTAACTGTTCCAGCTTTTTATGTATGTCTCTCTCCTGCTGCTTTGTTCTTTCCTCATTCTTTCTTTCTTGTTCCACTGCATGGACTACATGTGCACAGAACTCCTTTGGTGTCTTCGTGGTTAGTCCCACAACATCTTCCAATTTGTTTTTGACTGGTGTTGGCATTGCATCTATTATGGAAGATCGGAGCATTGCTGTCATCCAGGGATCTTTTTCTGGGTCTTTTTCCATTTCCATTTTCCATCTTTTTAGCTCTCGGTCAATGTAAGCTTTCAGATTTTCAGTGTCTCTTAGCGGTTCTCCTTTCAGTGATTTTGGATCTAGGCTTGTTGGAAATTCCTTTCTTAGAGCTGCCCAGATGTCATTACGGTATCCAGAGAATGATATCTCATCCATGGTTGCATTGTCTACTGCTCTTCCACAACCTGCTTTGTTCAATATCTCTGCCAGCTTGGTTCCTCCTACACACCTAGCAATCAGTGCCTTAATGTATCCTAGTGCTAGGCGTGTCCATATTGCACGTTCTTCAACTTCTCTGATCCATCTTCCTGCACCCTCATATATGTCTGGGAGGGCAGCCAGCAATTCTTCAAGATCATGGTTGGCCCATGGCACGTAACAGTCATATTTCCCTTTCATTACAATAGGGAATTGTCCTACCTCTTCATACCTTTGAGACTGCCCTTCTTCATCCTCATCCTCCGAGGATTCCATAACCTCACAGGACTTTTATCACTTTCTTTAAATAATCCTACCCCCCAGTTTTGGAATCTGGAACCCAACTCTTCTTTTAATCAATTAGCCAAATTATTTTATGTCCGGACTGGTAAGGTCTCAAAGGCGACATCTTACTGACCCCATCAGATCTTAAGATGCAAGAAATTTCTCAGAGTCCAGGGTTCCAAATGCCAAAGTTGTAGTTTATTGAATCACAAACAAACATGAGAAGGGTCAGCTGTCCGTTCTGAATACACACTTCCAAACTCTCAGTTATATACCTTTTGTTATCCTGTGTCCACTATCTCTGACCAATGGGCCCACTGCCCGTGTCCTTCCACTTGCCACCATTATATTTTAGATTCTCTTCTTTATAACTATTGGTGGAAAATCCCTCGCCTGTATATTTATAAAAAAAGAATGTACGGTTTGGCTATTTTCCATAGAATGATTAACTATTTTCCATAGCATGATTAACTATTTTCCATAGAATGAGCTTATGTCACACTTTGTATAAGGGACACGTAGTCTTAATGGTGACTCAACATACCTCTGCCTTCCTTAACAATGTATTATCATATTGGTTATATTCACACAATATTATTTGATTAATAAAAGGAAATACATCATACATTTCAGGAAATACACCATAAGTTACAAAGAGTATGGCCAGCTATGCAGCATCTCAGGGGAACCTCACTCAGGGAACCAAGCAGTGTTGCCAACTTAGAGACTTTTTCACTAGATTTAGTGACTTTTCAGACTCCTTTTGGGACTTTTACTCTAAAAAGCACCTAGCGACAAATCTATCAACATTTTGGACAAATCATAGCTACTTCCCATAGAAGAATCGCCAGTTCTGCCGTGCGAGAGTGAGTTCTTGCTTTCCCTCAAAAGGCATATCTCTCTCTGCTTCTACTCTGTTCAGTGAGTGGCAGACAGAGGAGCAGCACATTCAGTTCACCGTATGGCAGCTGACACAGATGTGAATGAGCTGCACATGTGAAAACATAGTTGCTGAGGACCAATCAATAATCTGCTTGGTTTGCTACAACTTTGTTTTAATTTAAACAGTTTAATTTGACCATTATTTTTCTTTCTTATCACTTACTGTTACACAGACGGAGGCTGTGCTCTGTGTGAGAGAAAAAAATAAAACATTCTGTCACTCCTAACTTTCTCTCTGAGTGATCATTTTACATGTAAGTATAGCCAAAATCACAGCACAGCCATTGTCTTTAACTTATGTTATAAAATCAGGATTTTAGCAGTGCAGAGCAGCAGCTTGGAAATAGTTTGGAAGTGACTACTGGTTAATATGTAGACTTAACGGGCAGTGTTTCATTCACTATTTCATACTCGTTCCATAGTCTGACAACAGAAACAGAACAAATATGTATGAGAACAGCTTTATTGGGAATTCGGCTGTATTAAAATACAGTATGTGACCACAGAATGTAGGAGAAAAGCAAACAGATGTAAAGGGCTGACACAAGACAGAATGCAAATACAATATGATGGCATCATGAATATTCTAATAAACACAAATTATGTCATCTAGCGACTTTTAGTGACTTTTTTTAGCAAGATTTAGCTACTTTTCATTGGCAACACTGGAACCAAGGTTACGTATATAACCGAGACTTTCCTTCTCGGAGGAACTCTATGCTGCGTGTGAACACTATGGAAATTATATACATTCAAGCCATGCGAACAGTAGTAGCCAACTGTCTAAGCATGTGTGGCAAGCATACAGCAGCACACAAGTGAACTAAAGCATTTGAATAGGAAAAAATTTGGATTTCCTCCTATTCCAACAGAGAGAATCTCTGCATGACCATTACTCGATGGATGATGTGGACTTGAAGTCACGTGCTCGAAATCATACTCATAGTTAAATGACCGGAATGTGGTGGTGGTGTAGTGGTCTAAAGCACATAACTGGTAATCTGGTAATCAAAAGGTCACTGGTTCGAGCCCCACAGCCACCACCATTGTGTCCTTGAGCAAGGCACTTAACTCCAGGTTGCTCCGGGGGGATTGTCCCTCTAATAAGTGCATGTAAGTCGCTTTGGATAAAAGCGTCTGCCAAATGCATAAATGTAAATGTAATGTAATGTTTCACATGCAAATTGTGGCCCGTTGTCCGACACGACAACTTCTGGGATTCCGAATCTTGCAAATGTAGCTTTGAGTTTGGTGACGACTTGTTCTGCTGTGGTGCTCGATAAGTGTAAGATTTCTAAGAATCTGGAATAATAGTCTGAGAGTACGACTTAGTCCCTTTGTACTCACACAAATCTACCCCCAAGTGCTGCCATGGTCTCTCTGGTAACGGAGTTGGATTCAGAGGTTCTTTTCTCTGTGTTCTTTTGTTTTCATTACAGAAAGTGCACTTTTCAATTTTCTGTTTTAACTGAGAAGATAGTCCTGGCCACTATACAGATGTCTGTGCTCTTTCCCTACATTTGGTCAAACCCATGTGTCCTTCATGAATTCTTTCCGTTAGGTTTGATGACGGGCACCATAGGCGCGCACCAGTCTGTCGGTTGAGGAACCCTCTCGATCACGCCACTTGCTTCCATCCTTCCTAATTCTTCTTTCACTTTCTGAAGCAGCAGCAGCAGTGGTACTCTACGGGCAGTATTAACAGCATACGGTTCTGCTCCTTCTCTGAGTAGAATCTTAAATGGTTCCGTATTTAGCCTTCCGTGGTCCCCGTTGTTAGTATTGACCTCTTCTATTCGTTTAACCAAGCCCATTTCTTTAGCTGCTCTCCCACTGAGAAGATTATTCATTGTTGGGCCCTTTACGACATATATGGTCAGTTCGTACTGTTTTGCTTTATGCTTTATGTGACTTCTGAATTGACCCACACATTTCAGCTGGCCTCCCGGACCAGCAAGTATGACATTTGCTTTGCACAGTTCATGTTTCTTTTGTAGACTCTGGAATGTCTGTTCGCTTATTATTGTCACATCCGCCCCCGTATCTATTTTAAATACCACGGGTGTACTTCCAATCGACGCATTAACAGTCCATGTCTCTGTGCTGCCTTCTCCAGGCTGTTGTACCGATCCAAGGTAAAATGAGTCAGATTCTCTCTCTCTTCCCTCGTGACTTCATGAACTAATTTAGTTTTGCCCATGCATTCTACTCCAAAAGGGCATTTCTCCCTGTCTTTATGTTTTGTTTTTCCACATCGGCTGCATTTATCCTCACAATTCCTTGTTTTTCCCGGTTGGCTTTCTCTGCTGTGCTCAGACCTGTAGCCAGTACGCTGTCTGGGTCGTCTGATCTCCTGCACGCTACACGTTGGATCCCCCTGCTGGCTAACCTGGTGAGTAACTTCCTCTGCTTGTCTTACCATTTGTACTGCCACATCCAGTGTGAGGTCTTTAATTAGTTGTGATCTTTTTGACAGGTCCTTGTCTCTAATTCCTACAACTAATCTATCTCTGACGTTCTCGTTTCTGTTAGCACCAAAGTCAGAGTTTTCTGATAACTCATACAGTGCACGAATAAATGTCTCGGATTTTTCTCCTGATAACATTGGTCTGCGGCACAAAGTAGTCATCATATTTTCTCAAAACTGTCTCGAAATCATCTTCTTTCTCTCTTTCATTGAAGACAAATGATATGTAGATATTTTCCGCCTCATTTCCCATCACGTAAATTAATGTACTCACTTGGATGGTCCTCTTCTGTGAGTTTCGTAGCCATTCTGTATCTCACAAAACGCTGTCGCCACGTCAGGCGGCTTGAACAGTGGCATTTTCGGGCATGTAGTTCACTCTTTACCGCACCACTTCTGACACCATGTCAAGGAAGGAGGCTGACAATGACTCTTTACTTAGTTTATTAACGAAACAAAAACATATATCAGAGCTCCCAGTATCAGTACTTCTCACATCGAGGTCACGTTTTATCTCCCCCCTTTATCCATATAAGGGCTTCCTTTAAGTGACGTACACAATACTCTGACACGCTGTAGTCATAAAGACAATACAATGTTTTTTAGCAGAAAGCATCCTTAACAGCTAAACTAAAGACAAAAATCTGTACTTTTAACAAATAGTACAGTACAGACCAATTGGAGAGGTGTGGCTGTAGCTTTAAAACCCAGATAAAACCAGATGCACTGTTTGGTTGTGCAGCATGTTGACCGTAAATGAACAGCATAATGGATGGCTTGGTGGATTGTTACAAAAAAATTAAGATCTAGTTGAAATATCTTTGTGTTGTGGCTTTGGGACAAAAGCACCACACACGATCACATAACTCATTTCCTGATTTGGTGTTAAGTGCCGGCATTAATCAGTATATGCATTGTGTTCTTGTAGCAATCCATCAAACCATCCACTCTGTGGTTCATTACAGCAGTAAAGATAGTTTACGGTTTGAAATTCAGACTTCAATAGGCAATAATAAATACCACCTCCTCCCGTGTGTGCGGAGCAAGGTAAGTGCTTTGAGTCTTCTCTCAGCACCAGAGCCTCGTGACGCGCTTTTGCCTCACTACGCCACACTACCTGCCCCGCCCTGCTGCAAAGCCTCGCCAGGTATGTCAAAAACAATCGTCCCCTTAGTGCCCCTTGCACGGAGCTTGAAAGCGTGGCTCTCACTTCCCAACTCGTCGCGCTGGTTGGTCAGGACCATCCGACTCGGCTACACGATTCAGTTTGCCAGGCCCCCGACCCCTTTCAGCAGCATCCGCTTTATCTCGGTGCATGGCAAAGACGCCAACACCCTGCGTGTGGAGATTGCGACCCTTTTACTCAAAGACGTGATAGAGCCTGTCCCTCCAACCGAGATGAAGAAGGGTTTTTACAGCCCTTACTTCATCGTACCCAAGAAAGTTGGTGGATTACGACCGATCTTGGACTTGCGAGTTGTCAACCGGGCCTTGCACAAACTCCCATTCAAAATGCTCACACAAAGACACATTCTAACGTCTGGCATCAAGATTGGTTCGCAGCGGTAGACCTGAAGGACGCGTACTTCCACGTCTCTATCTTGCCTCAACACTGACCCTTCCTACAGTTTGCGTTCGAAAGCCAGGCATATCAGTACAAGGTCCTCCCCTTCGACATGTCCTCACGTCTTCATGAAGGTCGCAGAGGCAGTCCTTGCCCCGCTAAGGGAAGTGGGCATCCGCATACTCAATTACCTTGATGACTGGGTCATCCTATCACACTCTCGAGAGTTACTGTGCACCCACAGGGACCAGGTGCTCAGGCACCTCAGCCATCTAGGGCTTCAGGTCAACTGGGAAAAGAGCAAGCTTGCCCTGGTTCAGAGCATCTCTTTTCTAGGCATGGAGTTAGACTCAGTCTCAATGACAGTGCGCCTCACCAACGAGTGCGCACAGTGGTCCCTCTAAAACAATTCCAGCGACTCCTGGGGCATATGGCATCATCCGTGGCGGTCGCGCCATTGGGGTTGATGCATATGAGAACACTTCAGCACTGGTTCCAGACTTAATTTCCAAAATGGGCATGGCGATGTGGCACGCACCTTGTGTTCATCACCCCCGCCTGCCTCCAGACTTTCAACCCCTGGACAGACCTCTGTTTTCTGCGGACAGGAGTCCCCCTACAGCAGGTGTCCCAATGCGTTCTAGTCACCACACTCTAGTCCTGGACGGGGCCCCGGCTGGGTTGGCACATCAACTGCCTAGAGTTACTGTCTGTAAGACTTGCCCTGCGGAGGTTTATCACTCTAATACTGGGCAAGCACGTCTTGATTTGATCAGACAGCACTGCGATGGTAGCTTGCATAAATTGCCACGGCGGTGTGCACTCTCGTCATATGGCACAACTCGCCCGCCATCTCCTCCTTTGGAGCCAGCAGCGCCTTGGGTTGTTGCACGCCACTCACATCCTGGGCAACCTCAACATGGCAGCGGACGCGCTGTCACGACAAGGTATGCTCAGCGGAGAGTGGAGGCTCCACCCCCAGGTGGTCCAGCTGATATGGGAGCGGTTCGGCAAAGCACATAGAGACCTGTTTGCTTCCCAAGAGACCTCACACAGGTCTGCTACTCTATAAAGGAGGCTCCCCTCGGGACAGATGCGATGGCACACATCTGGTCCCAGGGGCTGCGCAAGTATGCATTTCCCCCAGTGAGCCTACTTGCACGGGTGCTGTGCAAGGTCAGGGAGGACGAGGAACAATTCACTCTGGTGGCTCTTATCCCAGGAGATCCCACCAACTTGGCTCCCTGGATGTCTCCTTCCTAGCCCTCTGGTCTGCGAATTGAGCGGAGGAATTCCCCAACCAGACATACTACGGGTACTAAAATTACTCTGTACAGGAATAGGTGCTCCACAGGATGGACCATTGTGTGGATTAATCCCCCTGTGTGTATTTTCCATAGTACAGTCCCCCTACGGGCGGACCCGCATCTTCCTTGGGCAGTCCCAACTGCCCCTCGGTCACCGTGTTTGTAGCAACTCCTCCCACGCAGCAGATAGGATTTACCACCACGCCATTCCCACATATTCCGCCACTCTTTACCTCCCCCCAGCCTGGGCAGGTGGTGGTCTCCGCGGGGTCTTTTCCCCCTGAAAGAATAGGAGTTGGAAAATAACTTCTTCTGTGTGATAGAGATAATATGGCCGCTTTAAGTCTATACAAGAAACAGAGAGGGAAAAGGCATGGCTGGCACAGCCTGCTCCCACGCTTGGGATGTCACTTTGTCACTTTTTCCCCCCTTCGGGGTGCTGAGAACCTAAAAAGTGCATGACTATTTTATGGGGCATTGGGGAAGGGTACGTGCAGTCTGACGCAGCCTGTTGAGGGAATGAGACATTGTGTCCCCCCGGTCACGACACTGAACCGAGCCACTGTTATGGCCATACCTCATTCTCGGCTCCTCAGTGCAAAACCTGAATGGACAGATGCACGATTCCCTCCTTTTATACTTGTATGTCTGTGGGAGGGACATGCAAATTCTGTCTGCCAAATTCTCTTCGGCCTTTTCTCAAGTTCAGAGATGTGCGACGCTCTCAAGAGAGACCCCAAGTGTCGCTTCATTTGACACGTCTTGTTCCCTCCATCAGGGAACAGAGGTTACGACAGTAGCTTAAACGTTTTGTTGAATAACACTCCTTTGGGAGAGTTTGTGGATGAATCTGCACGTTCTTTGTGCTTATGCCTGTTATTGGATCGAGTCTGTTTTGTGGAATATGTATTGCAAATCATCAGAGGGATTAGGGCATTTGTTACACTCTTGTAACAGCCGAAAAGGTCGGCTCACTGAACATTATTTGACTGCCCAAGGAAACTGAATGAATCTACAGTAATGAGGATTAATCTACATGTTTTGTGTGTTTATTCCGCCTATTGGCTGGGGTTTGTTTTATAGATTATTTTATGTTGTGTAATTCTGTCTCACAAAATTTATATAGAAGCACTGGACAATGAGCAATCTGATGCAAAGTTGTTGCAGGGGCTTTCGTAGGGGTACATGGACTGTTTGAGTTTAGCGGGATGGACGCTGGTTGGCGCTATCTTGCACACGTTTATCTTTTTTCTGTTTTTTTTTCTGGGTTGAAGTTCGGTGGTTGTTTGTTGCACTACTGTTGGAATGTGGTCTTTTTAATTCTATTTTTGACACAGTCTATTTTTTGTAATGTGTCAAAATATCAAATGTTAATATGAGTGGATTGTCTCTCTCCAAGTGGATTGTGAATGGGTTGGGGCACCCCATAAAAAGAAGGAAGGTTATTTATTTCTTAAATGTAAGAAATCTGATGTAGTGATATGATGTAGTGTTTCTTCAAGAAATCCATCTTTCCTCACAGTAAGCTGAAAAATGTGGGAAGATATGGGGTGGACATGTTTTCTTTAGTACAGGCTCAACTAAGAGCAGGGGAGTCATTACATTGATAAGTAAACATCTACAATTCAAATGTCTCAAACAGATTAAAGATAAATTAAGAAGAGTCATTATTGTTTTAGCAGAAATTCAGGGGAAAAAGTTGATTTTGGCTAATATTTAAGCACCTAACTCTGATGATCAGGGCTTTTTTATAGATTTTGAAGGGATGTTGAAAGCCACTGGCACCCCTCATGATATAATATTGGGAGGAGACTTTAATCTTTTGATGGACTCAGAATGCCAAGTCATTGATCATAGTGAAGCAAAAGTGTGTAAGAGCACTTAGAGCAACATTGACACTTCACATGATGTGTAAAAATCTTGCTCTTACAGATATTTGGAGACTTTTGAACTGGTAGGGACTATATATTTTTTTCTTCAGTCCATAAGATTTATTCTAGAATAGATATTTTTATATCTAAGTCCCTCATTTCATCTGTTGTGAATTGCTCAATTGGAAACATCTTAGTCTCAGATCACACCCTGGTGAATTTAGAGGTGTTGCCAAATACAGACAAAAATAAATAATATAGTTGGCACTTTAATGTATCCCATTTGCAAATCCTGAATTCAATCGAATGTTAAAGAATGAAATCAGTGTTTATATGGAGATCAACTGGTCCTCAATATCCTCTGTGGGCGTGGCTTGGGAGACACTTAAAGCCTCATTCATCTGTGGTGTCTCTGGCTAGGGAGCTAACTGGTGCACACTAGGGTCCAAGCCACAGATTACAAAAAACACAAAAAAACAAAAACAAAGGGGCAACCAAACTTGACTTATGTCCTGTCAGGTCACAACCAGACTAGGTGAGCTTGGTTTGGAGGTGCCTGTTATGGTGCCCCAGCTTACTTTGCAGAGGAAGACTCAGCGAAACATAGAGGCTGAACTGTTGGGGTTGGGTGTCGCTGGCAGCGGGGGGTCTATGTCGGGAGGGTCTGTTGGTTGTGCTCACTGGCAGTGGTAGAGTGGCTCCCAGGCCTAGAGAATAGTGTATATCTACAATAATTTAATTGACTGATCTATATGTATTATTATTATTATAATAATAATTATTATTATTATTATTATAAATTACAGTGCTACCACTACTCCTACTATTATTATCATGAATGCTGTTTATGTTGCCACTGCTACCGCTACTATTACTATTATCTTTGTTATAATTATTATTATTATTATTATTAGTATGAATACTATTTCTACTACAACTCTATTACAATTACTACGACTCTCTCAATGCCTTTTTCTATATCACTAAAATATCACATTGCTTAAACTTATCAATGTACCTGCATACATCACTATATCGATAATATTTATATTTAGCTGTTTTCTTACCTTTCTTTTATGTGTATGTTCCATTTTTGTGTTTCTTTCATTTGTATGTGTATATATATTTCATTGATCTTTTACCTTGTATAAGCTACAATGTTTTGTTAACTTGCAATAAAATAAATAAATAAATAAATAAATAAAAATAAATAAATAAAAAAAAGCCTTATTCATCAAAAAATCTAAAGCATGAGAACTCGTGGAGTTGGAAGGGAATAATAAAAGTGCCAAGGCAGTACTGAAGTGCCGATTGTCATCTGATGGCTTCAGAGAATTAACCCGACTGAAATACAGATACAATGCTATTTTGTCACAGAAGGTGAAGTTTTGGCTATTCGGGGCAAGACAGTCATTCTTTGAGTCGGAGGACAAAGAAGGGAAGCTTTTGGCTAGATATATATACAGCAGAGAATTCTATCTTGTTCTCTATACTTCCATGTCTTCGTCTACTGATGAAGATATTAGAAACTTTGTGGAACTATTAGAACTCCCTAAACTGACAACTGAGCAAAACAATTCTCTTGATTCTGAGATAAAATTGGATGAGCTTGGTTAGATAATTAAGGTCTTGCCTTCAGGCAAGGCTCTGGCCAGATGGCTTTGCCCTTGAATTTTTTTTATCTTAAGCTACAGAATTTGCTCCAACTTTGGCTATGACAGTGTACTGCCCAGAAATGGCTTTTCAGCCGGGTGCTTTCCAGTGGCCCAAACAGGGCATTAAATATTTGGTAATTTTATTCCCAGCAAATTTGTGTGATTTAGTTAGAGTTAATTTTGACCCCTTAATAAAAAGGTTTTTGAGCGATGTGGGCTGGTGGGCTTCATTACATTTATCTATGATTGAGAAGGTTAATGTTTTTAAAATGAATTTTATTCCAAAATTCAACTGCCTGTTATAGTCTCTCCCTGTATATGCCCCCCTCTCTTATTTCAAGCAATTTGATTGCATAGCAAAGTCCTTCATTTGGAATGGTAAACATCCCAGATTACATTTTAATAAATGACAGTAGGCTGTTTGACAAATGTGGGCTTGGCCTACCCAAGATTATGTTTTATAATTATGCATTTGGCCTCAGACATCTGGCTCATTGGTCACCTGAGAAAGCCCCTCCCTGGTTTTGTATTGAACAGGAAGACCTTGGCCCTATTTTGCCATTGCAAAGCCTTTCTATTAAACTAAACAGAGAAGTTTAGGCACACCCGTTATCTCACATTTGATAACGGGTGTTTAATTAGAACATTTATTTAATTGTTGCCTTGAGCATATGGCTGAACCCAAAATTACATATTAATAAGTCCCCTTTCTGCTGGTCAGCCTGGATTGTGAGGGAGGTTAATACGCTCGGTGACCTATATGAGAGTGGAGTGTTGAGATCTTATGAAAATATAGTTCAACATTTCAGGATTCCCAGATCTCAGTTCTTTAGGTATTTACAGCTGCACCACCTGCTCTGTACTATTTTTAGCATACACCCCCCTAAATCAAAAAAATAAGAAAATAGCTGCAAGGTTCTAAAATTATTTTGTCTACATTTGTATTCATATTTGAACATATTTTTGTGATATTTTAATATGAACCTAGTCCAAACGAATTGTCAAACATCACTACACACAGAGCTCTGTTTGCAACAATGATGTCTAGGTGTGTGTGTGTGTGTGTGTGTGTGTGTGTGTGTGTGTGTGTGTGTGTGTGTGTGTGTGAAGAATAAAGCTTGTGTATAAGTAGGGGAGAGGAAAAGATGGACGGTAAGAACAAAAATTATGAGAAACAGGAGATATTTTAAACCTAGAGAGATGTTGTTCACAACGAATCAGACCCAGGTGGGTAAGTCACATTTCTTACACTAATCGATGTCTTAGTCTCATTACAGGCTCCACCCATCTGTGGCTACTTCTACTTCTAGGCTTAAAATATAAAATAACATAGAAAACCTTACTAACTGTGGGAAAATGATAATTAAATATATCTCTCTAGATCTCTGGGTTTATTAGTAAATAGTCCAGTGTTTTGGATTAAAAATGGGGGGGGAAAAAGGCATGATTCTGAGAAAAGTGTTGAGGGGTTTAATCCACAGTTAATGTTGCAGCATATGTTGGCCTCTGCACTCAATATGAACCTAGTGATTTTCATGGAATTTTTAATAGTATAGGCTTGCACATACACAAGATATGAGTGGAATGGATTACAAGTGTACTGCTCATTGCCAGGGATGGACTAAGACTACAAAACTGTCTAATCTATCATATTACTGTATTGGTAGGATCATGAAAAGTGGTTGTTCCATCTGAGAATGGAAATTTATCAGAATGTGAGAGTGCAGTGAATTGTGCAGAACTATTTGCAGTTGAAACAGTGTGCCCAGAAGCCCTGCAGTAGCATGATGCATGCAGCCCTAGTCCTATGTGGTGGCTTGGCGGTTGAGGCTCTGGGTTACTGACCGAAAGGTCAGGGGTTCAAGCCCCAGCACTGGCAAGATACCACTGGTGTGCCCTTGAGCAAGGCCCTTGACCTTATCTGCTCCAGGGGCGCTGTTTCATGGCTGACCCTGCGCTCTGACCCCAGCTTAGTTGGGATATGTGAAAACAACTGCGTTTCATTGGCTCTGTACCTGTACACTGCAAAATGACAATAAAATTGAGTCTTAATCTTAATCTTAATTCAGCAAGTTGCCTTCAGCTGTGTTTAGATGTTTCATAGCAGAAATAAATGACCAAAGTAGGGCTATCACAATCACTCAATATACTGTAAATCGAATACTTGATTTAAAAAATCCTCAATTACAAAATTGCCAAATCTAAAATAAGGCAGAAGTGATGCAGCCCATGGATGAGTGTGAATTCAGTGAATGCTGAACTCGCAAAAAAAAAAAAAACATCAGAATGCAATTTAAACCACATAAAGCTTTTATGAAGCAAATCAAAATAATGGGTAACACTTTACATTAATGTTCCCATTGGAAAGGGTTTATAAAGGGATTCATTAATGACTAATAACTCATCTACAAATGCATTATTATTCATTTATATATAGTTATAACAACATGACTAAAAAGGGTGGATTTCATGTAGTGCCTGCTAATAGTGAGCCAATTTTAACTCACATGTTTTAAATGCTTAATCAAGGCACTTATTCATACATATTTTAATCAAAATCATGAAATGTCAAAATTCATGATTAATGTCATGATCCACAAAAAAATTACTAGTATAGAGATAATTACTGTAATGCCTTGACTTGGCAATTTTGTTCATTTTAATTTAAAAAGAATGATGCTACTCTGAGTTATGCCTAGTCCTCTGTGGGTCTTCATGCGCACCCAGTGCATTGTTTGACAGTTCTTATTTCTCTATAGTTTTTAAAAGATTGTTCACAAAAACTTTCATTTTACGGAATATTTAAACTTTAATCCTAGATTATATAGCTTTAGATTTTAGTTGATAATTTATCAACTTTCGTAACCTAAAAATGGGCACCTTAATGCAAAATGGACACCCATGTTGTGTAATCATGGGTTAACCATGAACCATTTATTATCCACATTTTCAACCTATGATAATTTACCTTGAAGTGGACCCCATGAACCAATTATTGAGTTACCAACATTAATATTCTATGAAAGTGTACCTTAATGTATAGTGAACACCCATGAATAATTTATTAATGGTTTATGAATGTTAATTAGCTCTAAAAGTGTACGTTAATGTAAAGTGAACAACTGTGAACAATTTATTCATGTGTTACGAATGTTAGTAAGCTATGAAAGTGTAACTTAATTTAAAGTGAACACCTGTAAACCATTTATTAATAAGTTATTAATGTTATTAAGCTATAAAGTGTACCTTCATGTAAAGTGAACACCTGTGAAATCTTTATTAATGAGTTATGAATGTTAGTAAGCTTTGAAAGTGTACCTTAATGCAAAGTGGACAGCTGTGAACAATTTTGTAATGCGCTACTAACATTAGCAACCTATAAAGTGTACCATAAATCAGACAATTATGAAACATGCATTAAAAGAGTTTCCAACTCCTGCAATACATTTATTATTGAGTGAATTTTAATGCTTCAAGATTCCATAATTTATAATTCATATTATTCAATTACTAAATGAAAATACAGTATATCGTGTAATGTAGTCTGATGAACATTAAACCATTCTGAACTTTACATAAAGCAAATAAATAGTTTAACAAACATTCATTAACATTCAACATAGGAAAATAGACATACACTATCATAAAAAAAACACATTAATATGTAATAAAGATTTATTGTTACATTAGCATAGCCTATATTTACCTTAACCAGTAAACTAATATATGCAAAAATTTATAAAATAAATTGATAAATAAATAATGTTCAGAACACATTTCAATAAAGGCATAATTTATCTAAAATATAATCACTTTTCTAGAACACATCACAATGCTCACATCATTGTATTTTCAATCTTTTTCACAATCTGAGCACTGCCACATTTAAAAAAAAACATTCTGCAAGTATTACATTTCACCAAGTTTGTTCATGCACACCACATGTATTTCCTTACTTTTTTCATGCTTTACAATGTGACAGCGGCTCCAGACTCCCGCAATTCAAGCTTTGAAAAGTCACATGATCCTCTAGAAACCAGTCGTGTTTCCCATGCAATTTTTGCAAGCAGGATTGGTAATAGCCAACGTAACAAATGAGCTGCCAGCAGTTTGATTTAAACAATCTAAATGTCATAAAACGTCAGAGGCAGGACCAAACCTCAGAGATTAAATTAAAAAGGGAATTTATTAATAAAAAATAAATAAAAAACAAACCAAAACTCCCACAAGGGGGAAGCACAAACATAAACTACCCTGTAGGGAGAAAGGTATCCAGGCTGGTGCAGAGGGTAACAGGGAATAAAAGGACCGACTGGACTGTAAAAGGGAACAGGGAATAACAAGAACGTACACCAAAACACCGACCAACAGACCGTCTGGAAACATATAAGCACACAAGACTAGAAACAAGACGACTGGCACTGGACAGCAAACACGAGGAGACTAAAATAGGGAGAGAAATCAACAGGTTAACAAGACAGGGAAGGTGTGAATAATAATCTAATAATGGGCAAACATGGATGTGCGGTATAACATAAGATAGAGAGACATGCGGTGATACAGAAACAAAACAAAGCCACGTGCTCTCATAAGACAAAAAAACACCTGAATGACATGAGTGCAGATTAGCAAGACAATGAGGCTATTTATGCCCATGCCAACTGACAAACAAGACGAGAAAATGTGTAGCAACAGCAAACAAAGTGATGCCATGCATTCTCACTAGAGATGCACCGATCGACCGTCCAGGGACCGGAATCAGCCGGTTTTCCGCATGATCGGCCCGGACCGGTAACCGGCCGGTCAGTCTCACGTCTTTCCGATTCCGAGCCAGTCCGTTTTGTTGACAGCAGCGCAGGCAATAACGTCACAGCCGCATGGAAACATGACATTGGCGTGGAAGATCTTCACTGTGAGTGAAAAATACATAAAGTTTTTATATTTGTAAGGCTAAAGTAAACCGTGGGATGGCAGAGGTAGGCTCAATACATATAAATTGTGCCGTTGTGATTTATTGTGCTGAGTAACTTAATTTTTCCCACCGTGTCCAATATTAAAATCAGCGCGGCACACTTTGCAAAAGGCCTGGGTATTGTTGATATGGATTCAGGATATGAAATTAAATGCTTTCGTCCAGCTGTTGTTAAATTTACATGTATATATTTTTATTTTTTTTCGCCGGAGCACCAGCTGAGTCTCCTCCAATCTACCAGTGACGCTTGATTCAACTTCCCGCGTCTATTGCCTGCGCAGATTTCAACAGAGCAACTGGATTTTGGTTGCCAGGTTGAGGTCATAAATGATTAGAAATGTGTATGGTGCGTCGATTGTGTGAGTAGGATGCGTTTCATACAAGATCTGGCAACTGGACAACCTTGGAATAATATATTGATGTGATTATTCATATAACGTGGTTTGGGCCATACAAATTACAGGAGTTTCCCGGGAGAAATAACAAAATGGGAGGGGGTCGGGAGATGGGTGTGAAATACGGGAGACTCCCGGGAAAAACCTGTGAGTGACGAAGCAATCAGTTTTACCTCTGATATTTGGTATCTAACGTAAACTTAATGTCAATGTTGAGCGTATTGGACACTTCAGTTTAGGCTTGTAATATTTGGAATTGTTCTGTTAGACGAGTAAAAAAATAGAAAAAGGTCCATTTATAAAAATAGCGGAAAATGACATCTGTTTTGTTATATAAAGCAACTCATTTGCAGTTAATTGTTATTTCTACCTCTTTCCAGTCATAGAGCACTTTATATATCAGAAGTCAGAGAAGATCCTGTAACTTTGTTTGGGGGAAATTGTAATGTTTAACAATTTATTTTATTATGAAAATTAAATTTAGCTTTGAAGAAAGGTAGATTTTGTTTGTATATGCGGTCAATAGTTCTTAGAAAGAAAATCGGAATCGGAAAAATCGGTATCGGCAGGTCACACTTGGAAAACAATCGGAAATCGGAATCGGCCAAGAAAATTGCAATCGGTGCATCTCTAATTCTCACACTAAACGAAACCTGAGCGTACATCGCGAGGCAAACACCACACAGGACACCTGTGCGAGAGTTTGGCCACACACACACCCGACACACTAGACCGAAGTGACCGCACCTCAGCACAACATGAAGACAGCTCGCAACCCGGGCGTGCAATGTGAGCGTGATGATAGGTGCACCCATGTTTGTGAGAGACAGACAAACTATTGACACAAGTTCATGCTGCCAAGATGACATAAGCATGATGCACCCATGTCAATAACAGAAAAACCTGGAGCATGAGTGTTCGGATCCCAACACAGACCGAAAATTAACCAAACAGGAAGTCAGGATTCAGACATTGTGATCCCGACAGTGCTCATCATGATTTTATAAATGTGATATCTATCGGAACTCCTCTATCGGTTCGCTTTACCTCATAATCAAGTTCCCCGACTCGTCGTGTGACCTCAAAGGGTCCTTGCCACTTGGCTAGTAATTTGATTCGATGTGGGGAGTAATATGGGTACCTTATCTCCCGGTGCAAATTTCCGCTGCTGAGTTCCCGTTATACATCCGACTCTGTCGTTCTTGAGCTTGGAGCAAATTCTTCTGTGTTAGTTGCCCCAGTGTGTGGAGTTTTGCTCTAAGATCAAGTACGTACTGAATTTCATTCTTGCTATTTGAAGGTCCCTCCTCCCAAGCTTTACGGATAACATCAAGCACCCCGCATGGGCGTCACCCATACATCAGTTCAAATCGGGAAAATCCTGTGGAGGCTTGCAGGACCTCTCGACTGGGAATAACATGGGGTAGAGCCATTTATCCCAATTTCTAGCATCATCGTGCACAAACGTACAAATCATGTTCTTAAGGGTCTTATTAAATCGCTCCACCAGGCCATCTGTCTGTGGATGGTAAACGCTGGTGCGAATCGATTTAATACCCAATAGTTAATAAAGCTTGCATAGTGTACATGACATAAAGTTTGTGCCCTGGTTGGTGAGGATTTCTTTTGGAATCATTAAGATACACTTTTATAGCTTATTAATTTTAGTAAGTCATTAATAAATGGCTCACATGTGTTCACTTTACATTAAGGTACACTCTCACAGATTATTAATGTTGATAAGTCATTAATAAATGGTTCGCTGGTGTCCACTTTACATTAAGGTACACTTTCCCTAGCATACAAATGTTGGTAAGTCATTAATACAGTGAATGGTTCGTGGATAACTCAATAAATTTGCCATGATTGTTCAGCTTGCATACCTTTTTTGAGATTGCTAAATAAGTTTGTAAATCCACCTTACATTAAGTCTAGAACTAGAAAGAGCAGATATTGTTACTTAATTAATAAATGACCCAAAAAATTAAGAGAAGTAAATAATAAAGATATACTTTTGATAAATGAGAGAAATCAAAGTGACAGATATTTCTTGAGATATGAGCATGAAGACCTGAAAGGTGTTTGGCTGAGACATTCCAACTTTGATACGTAGGTTACCACTCTGAGTAGCGGCGTTCTTTTGTCACCAACTTGACAAGCAAGGTAACATGAGTCAAGACATTAGATTAATTAATATATTAACAACACCTTTTAATCTCCCTGTTATAATCTATTTTTGCTGTATCATGACATAAATAATGAATAATGACATTTCATGATTCATGATTAAAATATGAATGTGTCAATTTACTCTAACTCCAGCCACCACCACTGCTGAGACCAAGCTGAAGACAGCCACAACAAATTTCTTAAGGATCAACTGCTGATCAAATGAAGTTGGACATATTTGAATATTTCGTAATGGACAGAGACATTGAACAGGTTAACGGGTAGTGGGTTAAGAGAACAGAGAATGGAGTGACTATTTGCACTTCAGTAATCTGGTGGAAACACAAGAATTTACAAAAAATTGGCCCCCATCTTTATAAATTTATACAGTATAATACTATACTGTGTATTTTACGTTACTCTATGTGCATTTCAATATTTTAAGAGAATAAATGTGTAATATATCACATATTACTACTATTACACTATTTGTTCAAGTAACACAATCCACTTTTTTTTTTTACATATGTTCACAGAAGACAGTGGACGTACACTCCTGCTGAATTTTACTCCATGTCCACCCACAATCTGCCCAGAGTGAATTTCTTCCCACTCGCTCACATTTCAGCAACCCTACATTTATTTTACACGGCAAAAGCCATACAAAAAGACAAGTGTACACAAAGAACTTTTATTTTTCTGTTATTGCTATTATCATATGATGCGTGACATGATGTCCATCTGACTTGCCCAAGGTTAGTTCCTTAACACTTAAACTGACCATGAAGATACCATCTGCTCCTGCCTTCAACTCTGAAATTTAACCCACACCATCTGATCGGGTCCCGCGGGTCTTGCATGAGTTCCGTGAATGCAGACCTCTACTTCAATGGGACTCTATGGCAGATACTTGTTCTTTTAATTTTCAGGGGAGTAAACACTGATGTTCATTGCAAGAGCCGAGTGCTTTCCATTCATGAATGATTAACCCTAAGCCCTATTCCCTTTAAATATTTTACCATCCGTTGTGAGAGCTATGAGTGCTGAGGTGTGGGGCTCAAAAGTATTGGTAATTCAAAACTCCTTTTTTAAGTAACTTTTTGTTTTGGAATAACCTTACAGTGTGTCCGTCATGATTGTTCTCCAATCTTAGTGCCCACTGAAGGCTTCATTTATGTATTTTGTAAAGCAGAGCAAGGGTACTTCATAAGCACTTCAGCACTTAAGCCCCTGATCAATCAGCCAAGCAACCGATCTTTCATAGGTACCCCCGAACTGACGGTGATAAAAAAACAAGGAAGATCCAGAGGGCGACAAGCCTGTTTGAGTAGCTTCCTTAAACTCCCAATCTTCATAATGAAGGCAAGCCTGGTGTCGGCTACATCTCACATCCAGTCTGGGCAATTCAGACCAGCTTATCTATGAATACACGCCACACATCCTCAAATACAATTTCATTTCTGAGCACTTTAGCTGTGTACACAGTTCCAGAATTAATCCTCTCAATCCTCTTTATTTTAGCATTGGTTTTTCATGTGTCATGCCTGTTCAAACTGAAGGGGCCAAGTAGACGTTAAATGCTACTCCCTATAAAACTAAATTTATCTTCTAGAAATAAGTTGCACAATAGCAGCCATAACTTGGAGTTATTACAGAAATTTCACAGCTGCTCTTTTTCATACAACAAACATGCATTCTACACAATGATGCTGTTCAGGATTAAAAAAAATTTTTTTTTTTTGTGAATGACAGGACTAAAGCAACTAAAGATGGATGGGCATCCCTTGTTTTCATTGACTCTCCTCTGCCGAGAACTTCCCAATTGAATTAGATCAATAATTGTGATGGATATTTACCTACTAAATTAAGAGCTTGAAAATCTGATAACAGTTCCTCTTCAATTCACGCTATCACATATCAGATCATGCTGGTGTGTACATAGATCAGATAATATTTTTATATTTGTTCCCTTACAAAAAATCTAGAGTTGCAGTAAATTCGTCACTCATTAATTTTCACATGTAAATGAGCTTGCAGCAAACTTGCGGTAAATTGCTGATTGACTGTTAAAGACTAAAAATTAAATGAGAGTAATCATTTTATTATTTCGGTGAGGTTTGGTGTAAAATATAAAAGAATTGGTCAGGTCATACAGTATTGTTTAAGGGCTGGGTTTAAACATCAACTTACGCCCTTTCAAACCTCTCAGACACACAAAAAAAAAAATAAAACATTTACAAAGCACATTTTGATTGTTTTTGTGATGGTTTGTCTCAACTACATTTAACTACATTTTGTCTGAATTCCCATGTGAAAATGTTCCTCATAAATTAAATATACACTGAAAACCCTAATAATTTGAAGCTACTCGACGCCATGCTACTAAACTCATTCCTTCAATTGGTTTGAGTAATGGCATCACCAAAACTTGTGTAGTTATGTTCACTTAACTTGGTGTTCATGTAGAATTAGCTTAACTATCTAAGTTAAGGTAACAACATGAAAGTAGACTTAACTCAGAATTGATATTTAAAAGTTGTTGTTTCAACATAAGGATTTTAATTGAATGGACGCAAATTAAATGTAAGTTCAAAGAACTTAGATATTTGAGATATAAGCAAAAAACTTGACATTACAAGTTATGCTTAGTAAAGAAAACTTCATTTTCCAGTAATGACAACATTATGGTTTGTAGGGTAACAATAATATATATGTAAATAATATAAAGTATATAAATATATGTATGTATGTATAATGAAAGCTATAAATACTGATGTTTAATTTATATATACCATAGAACATACTATATATGAAAATAATATAAAGTATATATACAAAATAATTAATCTATTAAGTCCACTTGTTAAAGTTGAATAGATGGGATACACTGTAACTGTTTATTACAAAGTGCCCCCTACTGTAGAAAACTGACACCAGTATTGAGGGTTAAAAAAAGCCTGCTTTTTAAGGTTTCCTTTTAAGTGATAGTTAAAAGGTTTTCATTCACAGCACACATACCACAGAAGAAAAAAAGACTCAGGATTGCAGGTACAATTTAAAATTTTTTATTCTGGGTATTTCTCTATATTGATTATTTCTGTGTTTGGAAATAAAGGTGTGATACCATAGACCCATTGGGAGGGGTGGGGGGTGACTCACAGTGAGGTGTGTGAAAGTCATTTACCCAGAAAACAACAAAATAACTCAACAGTGGGTCACAACAGTACAGCATTATGGGTAAAAATCAATAAATTATTTCATTATTTGAGCATCGCTAATAAGCACTAGACCAAATTTTTAATCCTGAATAAAACTGTTAGGTCTCTGTGTTTTTTATGACACTTTTACATCTTAAAGGCATAGTTCACCTTAAATTAAATTACTTCGGTCACAAGACACACAAGTACCAATGATGTCATAACATACCAATATTGAATATACACATTTGCAAATGAGATTTAAGAGTTACAATGGAGTGAAAGATTTTTAATGACATGAATTTCAATATTTTCCTAAGATGCTTAAGAAGACCTGGAATATAGTGTACAAATTGTATGTATGTCATTTTTGAAGCTCCCAGTTTACTTTCATTGTATGGAAAACAATAGTGTGAAAATTCTGTTAAAATATTTCATTTTGTAATTTACATTAGATAGTCAACCAGTTCAACAGGAGAATGATTAAATGATGACAAAGTCGTGGTTGAACTATCACTTTAAGTTACAGATTTGTGTATATAGTAAGAGTCTTAAAATCACGGTACAGGACATTCTAGTGTGCATGTGGATGAAAGGAGAGAAATGGTTCACCACAGAGACAGGAACATCCAGATTTTCATTTAATGAATCCGTCTTACACATCCCCAGCTTTCACTAATACACTTTGGCAATATCATTCTAGCTCACAGGGATTAAAGGCAAACTTTGTTTTCAATCAACTCTTGGGATAGTAGAAACCTTTCCTGTCAGCATCAAAAACATGAACCACTTTTTACCGTAATCTTAAAGTTAATTTACTGGCTCCAATTGATTCTTTTTGGCAAAAAAAATTCAAATAAAGGAAAAACGCACATTGAATTTACCTCTGAACACCACAATAACCAAGACATACATACATAAACAATTTTAAGGGATAAAATATGACAACAAAACATAAAGATTTGAACTATGTCACAAAATCAGTGGAAGGGGGAAAGAACGTTCTGTGTAGAGACTTTAAAGTTGTTCTCACAGTTTCATATGAAGAAGACACTGGACAGCAGTAGTGCTTTTTGGGGTCTTATGGGGCTTTTCCACTGCACGGTACAACTCGACTCAACTCGACTCTGCTTGCTTTTTGGGGGTTTTTCACTGTGGATAGTACCTGGTACCTGATACTTTTTTTTTAGTTCCAAGCGGGCCAAGCCGATACTAAATGTGACGTCAAAATCCTGCAGAACACTGATTGGTCATCCAACCATCAAGGAAAAGTAGAAGTGGTTCGACCAAATGGACGCTATCTAAACCGGCGAGCAATGGGAGGGAGAGTGCCACGGCATTGATCCACGATGGAGGATGGTATGTTTTGTCACATTAACTATACTCTGCTATAAAGCTTCGCTTTATTTATTTGACCAGCTACTTTAAAGCTTGCTTCTAAAACAACCAGGCCAGTTTATCTGTTACACTTGTGTAAAATCCCCATGCAACAACTGCTTTATGCAGCACAATGAGCTAGTAGCTAACAGCTAGTGGTTGTTATTGTTTTGGTGTTTGTGTCATGTTTAAGATGATGTCACAACAGTAGATGCAGCACAACTATGATGATCAGCCTATAATCCCACCCACACTGAGGCGGTACTAAACTGCAATGGAAACGCAAGCTTAGAAAGTAAAGCGAGTAGAGTTGAATTGAGTCAAACCTTAACATGGAGTGGAAAAGTGCCATCAGAATACAGTACAGATCTAAAGTGTGTGGGGGGGCTCTCACATATAAACATCAGTAAAATAAACATAGCATGAATCTTCACAAGCGCTCATCAACCAATAAACTTTTTAATATATCTTTTTATGAAAATTTAGATATTATTGTTTTTTAGGCGAAGAGAAGGGGGGAGGGTCATCATGCTCTTAGCATTGTAAACCCATTATATGGGATGCATTTTGGCAGATTTTTGGAGATACACGTACCTAACATCCAAATTAGGCTTAATTTGAGTGTCTCTTGGATTAATTGTCCTCATTGCACATCCCTACCTTTATAGGGAGGATCTACTGTAAGAAACATAGGACTTTAAAGGAATAGTTTGCACATAAGTGATTAATAATTTACTCACCCTTTTGTTGTTCTAAACCCATATGACTTCCGTGATTATTCTGAGATGTTAGACAGAATGTTAGCCTCAGTCACCATTCACTTTTATTGTATGGGGGGGACAAATATATATGTAAAGTGAACAGTGACTGAGGCTTTTTTTTAGGGGGGTAAACTGTTCCTTTAAACAGAGTACACAAGGTTTAATTTTGTGTAGCTGTGTGAGGAGAAGAAAAAAGAGATTAAGAAAAAAGAAAGAGGGCAGAAAAAAAGAGGAAGAGAGGCACAATATTGTTAACTCACTCTCTCAGATCGAGCGTTAAATTTTGGGGGCTTGAAAAAAGAAAGAAGGGGCGAAAGCAAGACATTTGGAGCATTTATAAATCACTCTCTCCATAGAGGGCACTGGAGAAGGAGATGTAATCCAGGGCTCCAGGAGGCCCGTCGGTGCTGACGTACTTAGTCATGCGGCTGATGCAATACTCGGCTTGTTCAGGTGGAAGTTCACGACGAAGTTCTTCCACAGTGATGTAGGGCTGAGAGATGAGAGAAGACACTTTTAAACGGCTCTCACAATCGCAATGTTAATAAACTATACAGTACACATCATCAACTATGCAATAACTCTCAGCAATAGCATAAATAGAGTTCTCATTGCAACTGAAAACACAAAACCTTACCGTATTGCTCATAAAAGCATCAACACATGTCCTTGGATATTAATCAGCACATTGAGAACACATTAGAATTCTGTTTTATGAGGAGTATGTATCAATATGATTCAGCCTGATCTCATGAAAATTACATGACAACGGCAACAATTTAACAAACCAAAATTACGTGCTTCATTACACATTTGTCTCTTACTAATACCATGGATACTATGCAAGAACTATGGTAAATGTTTATAAGGGCAAATACAAAGGAGAATTTAACAAGAGCTTTAAAGCCTGGACCCCCATGAATTCAGGATGAAGCTATGAGGTTTTCCTCTGTAAATATGGTCAGTTCTAATGAACTTTAATGGAAAAAGTTCATTCAATAATTAAGATCCTGATGAAAGAGAAATATCAGTTTGTACCATATCTATTGTCATAGTCTTACATACTTTACTGTTTACAGATTTTTTTTGTTGTTAATTTGCACATCTGCCTCCCAATCTGATTATGCAATATTAATAATGATAACTGCATTTGCAATTAAATAATAATTTCACTATCTATAATATAATCCACCCTGTGTGGGCCGCTTGGGATGAATAGTTACAGGGAGGATTTTTTTGTCCCAGTCCAGTCATGTCTGATGCTATTTTTAATGCCAGAATAATATAATGGGCACAGTGATATACATACTGTATGGCAGTGGTTCTCAAGCTTTTTTGTACCAAGGTACACCATTTTTTTCTCAAAATACAATGATGTGTACATCCTCATAAATGTGAAATACATTTTATTAAACCCTATGCTGCCTCTGAAACACAAATCAAAAAATTTAAATGGACTTGAAATTATATCTGCTAATTTTATTTATATATTTTTAAATGTATTACACAAATTTCATGGAATATTTGAAAAAGGTTATTTAGGTTGTTAGGACAAATCTCTCCACTAACATTTGTTTTTTTAGGAAAAACATTTTCAAAAGAATAATGATTGATAAAAAGTAATATGATGATTATAAAACAATGTTTGTTTATTTTGTGGAACGTGCATTGACATGGAATTTGCATAAGCGGGATAGACACGATCGACGCAGAGCCATACAGCTGCTTTAATATGTTTTTGGAGTCTGGCATTCCATGGTTAGAATGTTATAATAGGCACCTCCGTTAGAAGCAGAATACTGCAAGTTTGATGCGCCGACAACCTCTAGAAGTTGTGCAAAGATGCACTTATTGTTAGTGACATTTAATAGTTTTTTTTTTTGCTTTTTTTAGATTTGCTTATCACGCGGAGTTAGACAAGGATGCTGACATGCTACTTGCTGGTATCGCACATTTTATGGATTCATGTATTTTTATTTGGCTCGCTATTTTTCTCATGATCTTGCTATTGAGTGCAAGGTTAAGACATCATTCATTATGTGGCACACCATTTTAGAACAACTGCTGTATGGAATAATGTACATTAAGACAACATCAGATATAATATATAATTTGAGGTTTCAACACGTTAAATAAATATTAAAAAAGATAGAACGTGTTTACAGTTTCTATATAATATTATTTACTACTTACAGTATTTGCTCATTAAATTTTGTGTTTTTCTGCATGAGATGAGTAAAAGAGCACAGAATACACTCCCAAGTCTTATGTTTATGAGTATTTATAATACATGCACATATATTATAACAAATTTTCAAAAACAGTTTGAGTTTGCGATACAAAGTGTTCATGAACTGCAAGTATTTATTTTTAAATATATAATTTTCGGTTGTTTGTATCAGTGGGGGTTTGTCCATTGGCAGGTTTTGCCAGTTGATTAGTGCCACCAACATGCTGGATTGAGCAGCTGCAGTGACTGAAAATGTTCAAAAAGCTCTCATCTCATTGGTCAGTCAGTTTTCATCGCAGTCCCAAGAATTTATTTTTTTACCACTCTCAGTAAAAAAAAATCTTTTGTATTGTTTGCAGACGATTTATCGGCACCGATGTGAATAGCACCATAAGAATCAATTGTTCCCAATCAAAAGCACTTTCAGAATGAACAATCGCACCGAAAAATCATATATGTGTGAACAGGCCTTAAAGGCTTGGAAATACTTAATTTTTCCATGTTTTGGATCGCCTGGCACATGGTCAAGCACTCAGCTTTTCAAAGTAAACTCTATCGACTGCAAGCGAATTAAAAACAAGTTAGATTTATGTGCACTACAACTGCTTTGTAATATTCTTTTAGCACAGTCAATAGTAGGCGCATGCGCCAAAGATGCGCACAGACAAGAAAATGTTCTGCTCAGCAATGCGGACAACCCAAGTATACTTTGGCCTTAACGCATCATGTTCTCACCTTGTCAGAAGCCAGAATCTTGAAGGAGGCCATGACCTGTTCAGCAGTGTCAGTTTCAGCAGTCTCACGTGTCATGAAGTCGATGAAGGCCTGGAAGGTGACCACGCCCGTGTTGTTGGGGTCCACCAGGGTCATGATGCGGGCAAACTCCACCTCACCCTGACAGAACACCACCAGTTACATGTTTACTTTTGTGATCCAACACAGTTAAAGAGGTCAAAACATACATTTGTAACATTATATTTACAATTCATGCTGAAATGGGCCACATGATCTGGGTCGGACTGAAATTTTCAGTGACTTAAAAATAAACTTCACAAACATGTCAAAACTAAAAATGTGCAAATGTTTGGATCCTTCAGATGGATATACAGAGTTGTAGGTGCTACACTTTTTACACTTATATTTCAATCCTATATTCTTCTTATTACCTTGTTACAGTATGTTTTCATAGTAAAATGATTTTTTTTGTTTTTTGTTTGAAAAGATCAATGCATGTTTGATTCCTCATGATATAACCCCTTTAAATGTACAATGTTCAGCAATCATCTATTGAAATTGAAAAATGTCCTATTTTAATGTAAGTGAATGTAGTTCATTGAGGGTAAAGTTGTTGTTATTTGTACTATTGATATACACTCACTAAGCACTTTATTAGAAGCACTATGGCTGACAGAATTGGAACCCTACGTGGTCTTCTGCTGTTGTAGCACATCTGCCTTAAGATTCAACGTGTTGTGCATTCTGAGATGCTATTCTGCTCACTACAATTGTACAGAGGGGTTATCTGAGTTACTGTAGCCTTTCTGTCAGCTCGAACCAGTCTAGCCATTCTTTGTTGACCTATCTCATCAACAAGTTTCTATCCGCAGAACTGTCGCTCACTGGATGTTTTTTTGTTTTTAGCACCATTCCGAGTAAACTCTAGAGACTGTTGTGTGTGAAAATCCCAGGAGATCAGCAGTTACAGAAAAACTCAAACCAGCCCATCTGGCACCAACAATCATGCCATGGTCGAAATCACTGAGATAAATTTTTTTTCCCCATTCTGATGGTTGATGTGAACATTAATTAATGCTCCTGACCTGTATCTACAGGATTTTATGCATTGCACTGCTTCCACATAATTGGCTCTTCAGATAATCACATGAATAAGTAGTTGTACAGATGTTCCTAATCAAGTGCTTAGTGAGTGTAGAGGGTCTTTATTATTTTTGTGAAGGGGCGTGGCTGTGGGTAAATACATGAGTGGGCAAGTTTCCTCAACACTCACCAGATCGTAGCCCATAGAGATGAGACATGCGCGGAAATCATCTGGGTCCATCATGCCGTTTCTCTTCTGCATGGTAAAAATAATAATAATAATATATTTTACATGTGGTGGTGTAAGTAGTCACATGACCAGAGACATTTATTTTCAGTCTTCTGAAAAATGACCGGTCAGTCAATTCCTGTCATAATACAGGTACAAGTATCATGTTTGGTTCATATTTACAATATTTATCTGCCATATTTGGATCTCATCAGATTAAGAGCTGCACAATGAATCAAAAAATTTATTAAGATAATAATGGACGGCTGCCACAATCTAATCGGGAAAACTGTCAATTACTGTGTTCCATTTGGGTATACTCCAGGAGGGTTAACATTTTATTTCACAAAATTATATAATTGTTGAGCATTGTAGTCAATCACAGACATGTCCAGGGCTTGCGAAGAGTTTAATTCATTACAAATCTGAATAACAATTTTTCATGCTGCTAAGAGGCCCACTGGGAAGTTTACCATTTAGGTACTGTGTAATTTAGAATTCAGAAGTAATTCAGAAGCACAGCTCTCAGCTTGTATTAGATGTATTTTAATGTAAATTATATTCATTAAAATGAATAATCATGATAACATTATCAAGGCAAATTATCAGCAATTATTATTTTTGTAAATATCGTGCAGCCCTGGGTACATTATTAATTTAATTAAAAAAATATGTTCTGGGTCGTAATAATCCCCCTCACAGGACAGATCAAACTAAGTGCAATTTTAAAGAAATTCTTCAAGTGATAGTTATGTTAAAAAATATAACACAATAGTCAATAGATATACTGTTTAAAATCAAGACAGAAAGCATTGTGACACTTTCTGGTTGTCAAATATTAGTGGAACATGTCCAAAGTTTATGTGAAGAACTACACCTGTGGATACTCTGCTACCTGTGAACTTCATATGTATTTACTAATTAAGTGCATTTTCAGACTTGATTTGTTCCGAAATGGGCTAAAATTGTTACAATGTTGCATTTCCTTCATGGTTCAGTTCACTTTCACAAGAGAATATTTCAAAACAGACCAAAACTGTGTTAATAAAAGTCACATGTGAGCAAATGGTCACCTCATTGGTCTGAATTTTGTGCTCTGTTATGGGATTTAGCTCATGCTGTACAGTACATGGATATACTGGTTAAATTTAATTTGCAATAAGACCGATTGCTTTGGTGTGGATCCGAGTGTGACTGCAATGTTCATATATACCTAAACAAACTGAACCAAGGGAGAAAACAAACCAGA
The DNA here is from genome assembly GCA_032164185.1 of Moxostoma hubbsi. Lineage (NCBI taxonomy): Eukaryota > Metazoa > Chordata > Actinopteri > Cypriniformes > Catostomidae > Moxostoma > Moxostoma hubbsi. The sequence continues at coordinate 62,311,323 of JAVLUX010000002.1, read as the reverse complement.
TTCTGAAGCCAGTGCTCTAATCAAGCCAGGTGTAAAAAAAAATGCCATAAAGCACTTAGACACAGGTGGTTAAAAGTCGTCACAAAAATTAAATCCACACATTTTTAGTGTGACTGAAATGTCTAAATATTTTGGGGGGCTGCTGTATTGAAATAAGTCTTAATGACTAACTGAGCAAAATTTAACTGCAGTTTCCCCTCCAGTTACAACCAACTGTGACTGCAGGAAAAGGCGTGCAGTTTGTTTTACTGGGCTTTTCAAAAGTAATATACACATACTATGTGTGAAAAATGGGGGATTAAATAATGTATTATTGTATGAGTTATTATCTCTGTCACACTGACCCTGTCGAAGTGGTTGAAGGAGGCTCTGAACTCATTGAGCTGTTCCTGGCTGATGCCTTTGGCGTCGCGGGTTAAGATCTGGTTCTCCACCTCATTGATGGTGCGAGCAATGGTGGTGAGCAGCTGCTCCCAACCCACACGGATGTGCTGGATGAGTAAGGAATGGATGAGAGAAAGAGAGAGAGAAAGAGAAAGAGAGAGGATGGAAAGCAAATGATTGTAAAAAGTGAAAGTGGAGATTTAAAGTAAAAAAAAAGGACTAGAATTTTGATCTGAACCACACCTACAGTATTATATCACTTCTGGAGATATGGATTTAACCACTTGAGTTTTATGGATTACTTCTTTGCTTTCTCTATGCATTATATGGACCTACAGGGCTTAGATATTCTTCTAAAAATCTTTATTTGTGTTCTGAAGAAGAAATAAATTCATGCACATCTGTGATGGCATGAGGGTGAGTAAATGATGAGAGAATTTTCATTTTTTGGGCAAAGTAATTACAATATATATAACATGAAACAAAGTTTTGCAACTGGGAAAGATGGGATTCTTCAGGGAAGTATCTGTGTGTGTGTGTGTGTGTGTGGGTGTGTGTGTGTGTGTGTGTGTGTGTGTGTTTAAATACCTCCATAGTGTAATTAGTGTGTTTGTTGTCAAAGACGAGTGCCTCCTGGATGAGCTGGTGATCTCCCTCCAGTTTGTCAATGTTGGATTTGTAGTTAATGATGTTCTGCTCATATTGTTTCAGATTATTCATCTGCTCCTCCAGAGAGCCAGTGATGTCCACTGACACATGACCGATCTCCTAACAACAGGAAAGATAGTAAGGAAGAGAGAGAGAGAGAGAGAGAGAGAGAGAGAGAGAGAGAGAGAGAGAGAGAGAAATAACGTTTATTTGAAGGGGAAGAACAATAATTCTAACAAGCACCTAGTGCCTATTTGTAACTACTTTGAGCTACACACTATTCAAAGTTAAAGAAAATAAAGTACAGTCAAGTGAATAAAAATAGATGAAATTTGTTTATTGCCTTAGTTTGGTCAACTTAAAGTTATGTGTGCAACAAAATATGACATTAAAAACAGCAATGTAGCATTTTGTTATAAACATATAGCATTTTGTAATTTATAAGCATGTTATAAGCATGTTGCTTTAAAAGTTGAAACTTGTATGAATTGTGAAAAATTTTATGAAACTTTTATTTTCCCACATAAATCATTATTGTTTTTCTGTTGAATTGGCCCACCTCCATCTTGGTCTGAATCCAAGGACCGATGATGTTGGCCTGAGCGGCAAATGAGCGCCTCAGCCTCTCGTTGGCCTGTTGCCTGGCAACCTCCTCCTGTAGCATCTGGTCTCTCAGGGGAACCAGCTGCTTCACCTAGAGGGGGCGATAGAGTGGGAGGTCTATAAAAACAGCACAACAACATGCAGAAGTGTTCTGTTCATGTGTCCAGTATTGAAGTCAATTCACCAAGCTCCTTCTAATGTAGAACATGAGCACATCAGGATGTGGGAGGTGATAAAACTGATCCTAGATCAGCAGATGTTCTCAGATACCCCTGTTTCACTAACACCACTGTCCCAACTAGGCCAAACTGGGCCAAACTGGGCACCATCTCTTGCACCAGCACAGTGTTGGTGGAACAGGTTCACTTCACTGAGAGTGACAGTGATCGAACCATCAATAAACACCATTCAATCAGGACCACATATGATGTTCTGGGCCCAATACCATCCACAATGCTTATACTTGTATATTAGCATGCGATGAATGCGTGCAAAAGATATATATTTTTTAATTATTCTTCACTGTACTCACAGCCTCCCATTTGTTGGTGATGTCCTGTGGGCTGAGGACGGTGTATGGATTGACTCCGACAAGCTTGATGCCGTAAGTCTGAGCAATCTTTACGATCTCATTCTGGATGCCCATGATGGCCATGCGCTCCTTATCAGCCTCTGGTAGAGTGGCCTTGAATTGATCGTGAGCTGTGATCAGACTCTGAAACAGGACAAGACGCATGGAGATGGGTGAAAGGACACGAAAGACTGCTTGCTACACCATTATCACAGTATATAAAGTATATTGCATATTAAACGTAGGGCTGTCTATTTAACAAGTTTATCTAGTGCAATTCATTATATTAAAAATAAAGATTAATACATATAATCATGCCCCCGGTCTGTAATAAGGAATTTTCGTAGCATCGGAGCAATTCAAGCTTGATGTACTGTACCATCTTCATGTTTTTACAAGTCCCAGTCAGCAGGGGGTAGTAAGCACAACTGCAGCTGTACAGGCAACAAACCACACTTTCTAACAGTGTTGCCATGTCATAAGCGACTTTATATAGGAAGTATCAATATAGGTTATCAATATAGGAAGTCGTGGCTAGATGTTTCTGGGGCTTGTTTTCAGAGTACAGTTGTGTTTTTGGGCTAGTTGATGCACGCATTCTCGCAAATAAGCGCATTAACACGCTTTTCATCTGAAACTGGGTCTGTAAGTGACAAGGCAGTTCAGTTAATTTCCTCGATCATGGCAGTAATTACTATAGAGACCTATACTGTACATGGAAAATACTAGAGGTAAAAGTTCCTTTCACTATTGTTCACTGATCGGTTAATTAGATTTAGGTTAACGCATTAATACAGATATGATTTTACCGTATTTTGGTGGAGAAGCAGACCTGTAATCTTCCTGCAGTTTATTTTTATTCAAGACTTAGTTTGTGATTTACAAGTCAGGGTTCCCACCATTTTGACATATGAATTTCCATGTCTTTTCCTTATTCCAAATTACTGACTCAAAAGAATGATTCATTGACAAGTGAGACATCATTATGGATTGGCAAGTTGTACTGTATATATGTATTACTGTATAGTAATTTCAAGCTCATTAAATATTTAGAGAAAAACTATACTCCCTGATATTTTCAAGTTTTCCATGACAATGGGAACCCTGTAAAGAGTAATAAGAGTGTGCTGACTATGCTCTCTTTTGTTTTATCCCAATATCCATTATTAAAACAGTATAAAGTTGATTCAGGACTTAATTTGTATTAACTCAGAAGAACATTTGCACTATGCATGCAATCTGGAACCAACATAAGCACAGGGAATAAGAAGAAATAAATGTGGGTCATTGAGGCTTGTTTTTCCAGACCAGGTAGCTTGTTGCTCTTTCAAGATCTGGCAACAGACAGCTCAGGATGAAGGTTGTGTCTAGAAGGTAACAAGTTGTTTGTACAACTGGTAATGTTAATCCTGTTCAGTCGCAGGAATGTTAGGATGTTAAAGGTGTATGTCTTTGAAACTTTTATTGTCTTAATCTCCCTGTCTTTGTTACCTGTTTAGAATAGCTTTTTCTAGATGATGATAATATTTATTATTAGGCAGAGGCTACTAAATTATTGTTATTATTTTTATTATTATTGAGAGTCATGCAATAATGATCACAGGTGCCGTGTGTAATGGTATATAGCTGGTGCGTGATAGTTGTGTAGTATGTAAACCTCACTCTCCTGGCCTTAACAGACGCACTAGCGATTATTGCCCGTTCTTGAGCAGGAGTTTCCATTTCATTCGTGTGTGCTCAAATAAGTGACGATCGGGCACTCTAATGTGTTATTTTAAATGGTATGATGAGTGCTCGTTGGCTGGTATCAGTGGCTTGAGCCATTATGTTTTCTTGTGCACACAGACGTGCGCTCTGCTCATCGCTTTCAAGTCGAATCACAAAGAAATACACAAACATATGTGTCACCACTCAAGATATTATCCACAGATATGCGGATGCAATCTTGATTTATTAAAATAAAAAGTTGCAAAAGAGTGAATTTGAACCCGCAACCATATGCACTATAGACGAATATGCTACCACTAGACCAACCACTCAGGCTCTGAAAATTGATCCTTCACTAAGCTCCACCCACCTTAGTTATGGTAGCTTACTCTGATAAGCTCTGCAAAACTCCCCACTGGAATGAATGGGAAATTACCGTGAATGGCGTGTTTTTGGCAAAATATCCTCATGAACGCCATGCATAATAATTTTTACATGGGCTGATATGAAGGGTGATATTGTAATTCATATTTATCTGAAGTGTTTTTGAAGAGAAATTGTTAAATTACACAGTAATTTGATTATAAATTGTTGAGTTTGAATCAAAATCAAGGCAAACTATTATTATAGTCTTGAAAAGAGAAAAACTTCTCTTAATAGCAATTGCACATTTAATAACATTAGCGTAACTGAACAAAGCTGTTTATAACATCTCATAACACTCATTTTGATGCTGTGAACTGTTTATATACTCTTGCTTTTATTATGACTTGAATTAGTATATAAATTAATTAACGTTCAGTTATTAGCTTTAATTTACCTTGGAGCAAATGTAGGTGTTTAATCCAGGACATGCTCTTCTTCAGATATATTTAAAGATAATATTTTTAAAAGGAAAGAAACACGGGTGTCTTCTCTGAGTAATTTGAGTTACTTTTACAAATGACCCGGCAACAATGTGTTTTACATGTTTTTTATAATTTTGATAAAATCCCGCTTAAAAGTACTCAAACACACATAACTTCTATCCACAGTTTTCTCAGCAACCACTGGGCGGCGCCATGATGATTCTCATTGCCTGTTTTCTATTTCTGGCCTCCAGACACCAAGAACAACTGCCAAAATGAGCGATTCAGAGGAGGACAACAACCAAGTGTTACTTGGAGTAAAAATTTCAGGCTCAATGTCATAATAATGTATGCGAGTGAAAACACTGGAAAAACAGTAGAATAGTGGAACGCTTCCGCATTCAGGAAAAAGGTGTATAGGCAGTCATTGGAAAATAGCAAATGGTGTCAAAGTAATGGCGGCAGGGCAACAGTTGCTAAGACAGGATTGGTCAGAAACGCTTTTATAGCAGGGCCTAGCAAAGGGTCAATTTATGTATTCTATCAAGAGCCAAGGATATCCTGCAACAAATTAATGATCTGAAATATTTATTTGAGTGCTTGAATTTGTCATAAAACATTACTATTTATCAAAACAGACCATTTGAAAATAATCTTTTACTCCCCACAACCTAATTAAGATCTGTGAGTTTCACCACTACACATACCCGTGCGAAGCGGCAAACGCATCAAAAGAGCGTGAGCATCTTGACATGACACTGTTACCTTCTAGACCCTACCCAGGATGAAAATGCCCTCTTGTGTCCAAACACAGCTGAAAGAAGCACAAGTTCAAATGCACGGGTTTCGAGATGTGTTTTTAAGTTCAAGTTTCAAACTTGAAATTGCTTTAGGCATCTGCCTCAATATTGTAATTTATTTTAAATATCTGAATTACATTTGTTATAGCCTATACTGTATATTTTATTTATAATTATTAAAATAGAATTATTTATAATTATTTAATCATATATTGAATTATTAACATTAATTAATTTATATTTTTTTAAATGCAGTCGATTGACAGCCCTTGTCTAAATGTAATACATTTCTCCATCTCTGAAACGACTTTATTGCTTATGTAATCATGGCCATGTGTGCAGAAAAAAGTTATATTGACCAATAATATCACAGCCCATTTTTAAGAATTGCATGTCCAGCTGCATATTCTATTCCAATCAGAAATGTGACATTACAGAAGAATTGAACCTGAACCATTGCAAAGGATTTTATTATGTCATCCTTATTCGCAGCTTTTTCAAAATCAGCTTTTCTAAATCAATTTAGCATAATATGCCAGAATTGCCAACCTGAATTTCCTCAATACAGTGTACGATGAACATGTCCTGCAGATCCTCCATGGCTCCATCCATCCAGTTGTTAAAGGGCGCTGCTCTCTTAGCAAACTCCAGGTACAACTGATCAATCGTCTCCCATAGCTTCTCTACACGCTGGGGGCAGGAAAGACAATAGAATCACATGATAAACATCAATATTAGGCAAAAACAGTCACAAAGCAATTCCTGAAAATCTTTTTAGATATACTGATATATGTATGTGTATACCAAGTGGAATGGTCATTGCAGTTCCAGATATTGTAACAGTAGCAAATGTTTGTTTCTTGTCTATGTAAATGATAGTGTTTGAGAACCTCAAGGGCATCTCTTCTCTTCTGGGTCAGGGTTCCCAAGTTGTCCCACTGGTCACAGATCCCTTGGCAGCGGGCATTCACTGTAGCAGCATCATGATAGTCTAACTCACTAGAAAAAAAAAATATATATTTTTAAATGTCTTAGAATCTTTAAAAGCTGTGATTCTGATGCAGCTATCCTTTTCAACGAACGAAAGCCACAGAATCACCTCTGATATTATTATTCCTGTTTATTCTATAAGCAGATGACTATAGAATAGCATGGCTTTTATGCTGACTTTTACACAGAATTTACACTTTAACTCTCCAAAGTCTTGCACCCCTACTGTTTTTGAAGAATTGTGATACATCACGAATCAGTCTGGTATCAGGCTGTGACTACCACTACCAGTAAGTGGAATTTTAAGCAAAGAGATATTTGTGTATATTTTATGCATAGTGATAATGGTGGCAGTAATTCATCAAATCATACATAATAGCATTACAGAATGCCAGATCATGGTAGTTTGCTACATCTTCCACAACCTAGCACTCAGAACCAGTCTACAAAATGGGGAATTGCAGTGATGGGTAGTAGCGTCTCTACATGTTGGATTAGGTAGCAGGATAGCTTTGCAAAGCACTTGGACAATGTCACACTACATCAGTAGTTTTGAATCAAAACTAAAGATGTCCGATTTGAAAATGAATCACTCTTTTAAGTCAGTTCTTTATGATGACGGTCATATGGAACTGCAGCACAGGGTGAATCACTTGGATTGCTCACATACGCACTGAATCGCTTGGAGAGGTTTTTTTTTACTCACCCACACAGTAGTGAAATACTTAAAACACTGAAAAGAAAAACAACACTGAATGCAGTGGATATTTATCTACAATCAATTGAAACCAAACCTTAAATCCAGTGTGCATCTTGGTAAAGACATTTCCGAAAAGGGTAAGAAAACGAAAAGAGAATTTAAACACTAACAGTAGCCTTACTCTTAAAAACTTAAAGTACCATGATATTACCATGTTTTTGGGCATGTACCATGGTATTCTTTGAAATACCTTGAAGCACCATGTTAATACTGAATGGAACATTAATATGGTAATCGTATCTCATAGTACCATGGTATTACCATCTCATATCATCTTGTGCCTAGGTATGCTCACACACACACAAGGAATTTGGCCTTTGAATAGAAGCTTACAGTACTCTACAAAGAGAAATACAGAAATGCAATAGATGCAGAATTACAGGACAATATGAACAGTATATTAAAAAAAAATTATATACAGAAATGTACAAAGGAAAGTATATAATGTGCAATGGGGCAAAAGGCTCAATGGGGAAAAAGGCTCCTTTGGTTTTATTTTCTTTTATTTTCTGTTCTTCACTATCCACTGTAAAATGTTCCTCTTCCATGAGATCATTGCATTTAATGTCTGAAGTTTTATTTTAAGGCAATTTGATCTGATTTAATAAATGTAAAAATTTAATTATTTAATAAATAAAAACATATTTTTTTAAAATGTTGTAAATTGATATAGCTAATGAATATCCTGGCAATTCTCACATTTATTTAGAGACAAAATTGTTATTTGTCATTTTAAATTTTGTTCAATGTGATTATATATATATATATATATATATCTATAAAAACTAAATAACTGTCCAGTAAGTAAAAAAAATATTGAGTAAAAAAGCCCCCCTGTTGCAGGGGCTAAAGGCCCCAATTAAACACATTGTTGTTCTTAAGTGGGGCGAATAGATTTGCTATGAAATATGTTCAAAGTGTACTCACATTGACCGATCCAATCACAGTTCACTTGTTTATGGAATATTTGAGATTTTATTAAATGCCAAATGTTATTGAAATTGATGGATTTCTAGAGTTGGCCGAAAGAGATCTACAGACTAACACGCCTGCTTCAAAACTGATGTGGAATGAGTGTGGGAAAAACTAGAGGATATGGAAAATCAGATGTAATAATGTGCATTTCTTTGGAATTCACGTTGGAAAATGAAGGTCAAGGAATGGTGAGGGGCTTATTATGAATTTGATCGACACAGCTGGCCATTAGTTAAAGCGCGCAATGTATCCTGGCAAGATACTTGTGGTCAGCTGTCAGTGACTTTGTTCTACGAGCAGCGAGGAATAAAGGCAGGTTGTGCTGGGAGAACCACAACATCATGGTTTTTTCTGACTTTGCTTGAGTGACCTAAGAGTGGATGGTTTCTAAGAGTGTAAGAAAGTACTACACCAATAAGCTTCACACTGCTTTTTCCTGCAAAGCTGAGAATTGGCAGCAAGGTCGGATGTATGACTTTTACATGCCCACAACAAGCTATGGCCTTCATTAAATCAATGGTTTGAGTGGGTAATTTTGCCTGCACTTGATCAGCAATACCGACTACATATTGTGCATTTTACAGATGCAACCTGAGAGGGTTTGTTGTTCTGTTGTCTGCCCACTGGCTCCTGACTGACCTTTTTTTCCACCTCCCTTTATTGACCTGCTGTTGAGCTCATTTGTTCACTTTGTGGGTTTATATTATTGTTTACTGGGGCCTATTTTATTTTATTATTTTTTTTTATTGAACAGTTTATTTACAGTTTATGTATTTATGTACAGTTTTAAACCAAAAGTTTAATGGTTAGGGGAAAAGAAACAAACCAAAAACAAAACAAAAAACTATTCAAGTGATGGACACAAGTTGGGACTGTTATGTGCATTTTTGATGAAGAGAATATTTTTCTGTTCTGTGTGTTGTTGGGGATTTTGTGCTTGCATCAATGCTGTATTTTGGTCTATGTAATTTAGCCTTGGGTACACAATTTTTCTTTGCATGACAATATGTCACACTTAAATGTTGAAAATGGTAAATGGTAAAATGTTTCTCTCCATGTGGAATGTTAATGGGCTGGGGCACCCTATATAAATTGAAGGAAGGTGGTATAATTTCTTAATTGTAAAAAAGTGTGATATAGTCTTCCTTCATGAAATTCACCTTTCTCCACAGGAAGCTGAAAAACTTGATAGGGCATGGGGTGGGTATGTGTTTTGTAGTGCTGGTTCAAGTAAGAGCAGGGGAGTCATCACATTGATAAGTAAGCATTTCACACTTATCACATTGATAAGTAAGCATTTACAATTCAAATGTCTCAAACAGATCAAAGATAATTTAGGAAGTCATTATTGTTTTGGCTGAAATACAAGGGGCAAAATCTTTATGCACCCAACCTGAAAAATCTTTTTCTCCCCAATTTGGAATGCCCAATTCCCAATATGGTGGTGTAGTGACTCGCCTCAATCTGGGTGGTGGAGGACAAATCACAGTAGCCTCCGGTCTGAGACCGTCAACCCACGCATCTTATCACATGGCTCATTGAGCGTGTTACCGCAGCATCCATGCACAACTCACCACGCGCCCCACTGAGAGCAAACCACATTATAGCGACCCAAGGAGGTTATCCCATGTGACTCTACACTCCCTAGCAACCGGGCCAATTTGGTTGCTTAGGAGACCTGACTGGAGTCACTCAGCACGCTCTGGATTAACTAATTCCATTTGTCACTGACTGCTCAATTGGGAATATTTTTGTTTCAGATCATGCTTTGGTGTGTTTAGAGATGCTGCTGCATATAGAGAAAAGTAAATCATATAGATAGCACTTTAATTTATCCCTTCTACAGGACCTAGCATTTCAACATATGTTAAAGACAGAAGTCAAAGTTTATATAGAAACCAATTTGTCCTCAGTGTCCTCTGTGGGTGTGGCATGGGAGGCCCTAAAGGCAGTTGTTATTGGACAGAATATACAATATGCCTCATTCATTAGAAAGATCAAAGCACAGGAATTCATAGAATTGGAAAAGAGTATTAAAAATGCTGAAACAGAGCTGAAGCGTCTTAGAGAGATGACTCAGCTAAAGTAAAGGTACAATACTATTTTGTCACAGAAGGTAGAAATTTGTCTATTCTAATTTGGCAAGACAAACATACAAAGCAGGTAAACTCTTGCCAGATAAATAAAACAGAGAGGTTTTTTTTCCCACCATTCCTTTAGTGAATAATTCTGAAGGCAATATATTTACTTCTGCCACAGATATGATTATATATCATTTATATAATCGATTTGGCAGAGTAATGTTGTACATCTATTATACATATAGAACAAGTGGGGTTTATTCGTGGTCATAGTTCTTCTGATAATATTAGACATTCTTTAAATATTATATGGTCAATAGCGAATGTTCAGGCTTTCTGGAAGGCTCTTAGTGAGGATCATGTGGAGAGAAACAAAATTGTGGATTCTGTTCTTTGTGGATTTCTTTCTTTTCTTTTTATTTGTTGCTTTTTATATTGTTATTAAATAATTTATATTATCTCAAATAATTTTTGTTTGTTTGTTTGTTTATATGTGATCATTTTGTAATTTAGGCTTTGACCACAGGGATGTTTGTTGAGGGAAAGGGTGGGGTTGGGGAGGGGGAAATAATGGGGGGTTAAATTTGATTCTCTCTCTCTCTCTCTCTCTCTCTCTCTCTCTCTCTCTCTCTCTCTATATATATATATATATATATATATATATATATATATATATATATATATATATATGTGTGTGTGTGTGTGTGTGTGTGTGTGTGTGTGTGTGTGTGTGTGTTTCAGTTTTGTTATACAATCGCTAAAAATTGTTAAAAGCAAAAAAAGCATCTTGCTGCATCAAACAATTTTGCATAAGTTGACAAATTTTGCCCTATAACTATTGCCCCAATATCTACATGTTATCGCAATAAAACCCCTGGGGGCCTTTTACCCCAAGTGTGGTGTAAAAGGCCCCTTGCCACTTTTTTCTTTTTTATGAGTTTTAGTCAAAACAACCTTCCATTGTTCTATCTTTTCACACAAATTTTGTAGCTCCATCTACAATCTTGATACATTGTGTGTACAGAAAAAAACAGGGGTCCCGTTGTACCCTAAAAGAAGCATTGGTTTGTACAGGTAGCGTGTATAAATACTGCATGAATTAACAGGTCTCACATACATTTATAAGGCACCATATTGTACTGTATACAGAATACTTGTATTTCACTATACCAGGGGTCGGGAACCTTTTTTAACTGATGTGCCAATTTAAACATTTTTGATTGATACATTTTTTGAAAGAGCAATAGCAAAAATCATTTACAAACTAATATTTTACTACTTTCACAAAAGTTTTCAAAGTTTTTCACTAAAATAACATTTTTATTATGCCCATAGATTACTCAAAAACACAAAAAGAAAACAAATATGCCACAATTAATAGGTAACATGTTGTAATATGGAATTGAGTACAGGTGTTTGTGTGGGTCTCCATAAAATTACTTTTACAATTGTTCATGAAAAATTTCACTTCCCTTTTGGGCTGGGCGATGTAAAAAATATTTTTATGATAATCGCCTTAAAATATATTGTGATATACTATTATATCGTCACCCTCCCCCGACAGTAACTAAAGACAGTTATCAATGTAAAGATAAAATAATAATCATCATAATAAATAAGCCTAATAAATTCCCATTTGTTCCCCAAAAAAATGCTGCCACACTTCTCGGTTACTGATGTAATCTCTGTTCCCTGATGGAAGGAACGAGACGTTGTGTCGATGAGTTGACACTAGGGGTCACTACTTTGGAGCCCAGAAATCACGGCGACCGGCCATGAGAAGTGTGGCGTCTGCTTTCTGTGGGTGGCTCAACGCCGGGGCCAGCCCACTGGGGCAGGCTGTGGCAGAGACACTGTTGCTGCCGCAGGGGGACGCCCTTGGCGACAAACATTGCATCGCGCCGGGGCAGGTCCCGTCTGCCTTTTAACCACTGAGGATTGCTGGGCGAAATCCTCTACGGTGCCACCGAATAGGCCAAACTGGTTCGACCAAGTTGGGCCAAAGGTGGTGCTCCTGGACCACTAAGGTGGACATCGCCTGCCAGAGAGACCACACCGTGACCATCAGCGTAGCTCCTGCATAAATCTCGGGTCAGAACTACCATTGTGCAGTTCTTTGAGCACCATGGCTTGGTGCACTTGCAGGAGAGCTGTGGTGTGCAGGGCGGAGGCGGCCTGTCCAGTGGCACTGTAGGCTCAGTCGTGAGTGACGACGTAAACCCACAGGCCCTGGACGGGAGACGCGGATGGCTCCGCCAGGTGGCGGCGTTCTGCAGGCACAAGTGCACCACGATAGCCTTACCAACCTGGGGAGTCGCCGAGCACCCCCTGGCAGCACCACTGAGGGAAGTGAGAGAGGGCGAGCCCGCAAACCAGGTCCGGGCAGTAAAAGGTGCCCACCGCGATCGCGTGAGCTCATCATGCACTTCCGGGAAGAAAGGTACGGGGGCGGGGAGTGGCCGTAAGCGGCGCTCGGCACCCCGGGACCAATCACCGGGTCGCGAGGGTTCAGGGGGGGAGCGGAGATTCCACTCCATCCCGACCCTCACAGCCGCCCGAGCTACGTATGGCGGCAGAATGAACCAACCCACTCTCCGATGCTGTAATCGAAAGCTCATCCACTTCGCGAGACGAGCCGGTGGTCACATCGTGAACTTGCTGGAGCAAACAAGCATGCTGGGGAATGGGAGATCCATGGGGGGTTTCTCGGCAGAGAAGATCCCATTGAAATCCCCAAATCTCCCCCAGAGCTAACCGACCCCGCCTCATACCCGTGGGTAGAAGGACCGAGTCAGGGAGCAGCTGGAGTGGCTTTCCCTCTTATGAGAGAAAGCCATGACCGCAACGTTGCCAGAATCATGCCCTCACAGTGAGAGCATGATCCATCCACAAGCGCTGTCCCTGCATGGGCAGTGCCCAGCACGAGAGGCAGCAATAGTGGCCGTGGGAAGCGGAGAGGTAACGATCGCAACCAGGAAACCTACACAAACAAAAAGGCATCTTGAAAAAGACATTTTCCGTTTGTGCCACTCTTTTAGAGGAAATTAAACTCTTTTATGTGTTTATATATATATATATATATATATATATATATATATATATATATATATATATATATATACCCTGGTGTATTTGCTCAGCACAACCGTGGTGTGTGAGGGGGAGGACCGCTGGAATGCGCCGTAGATCCAACAGCCTAGAGAGAGATGAATGGAGACGGCAGGAGGATTTCAGCTCAGTGAACTTGACTGCTCGGCTCCGAAGAAGATTTCTGATGTGCACTTGGAGCGCGAGTGGTCCCTTCATACCCATATGTCCGAGGGAGTGGCATGCAAATTCCACACGCCAATTTTCATTGGCCTTTTCTCAAGATCAGAGATGTCTGGGCTCCCAAGAAGCGACCCCTAGTGTCAACTCATCGACACAACGTCGAGTGAGTGACTGATAGGGAATGTGTTTTCTTATCGAATGTATTTGTATTGCATTTTGGTAATATAGTTTATGATGCCTAAAGAAAAGAAAATAGATCTCAAATTTAGGTTCAAGTTGTCTTATATTATTTTATGATTTAATCACTATCATCTTTGTTTCTTTAATACAAATACTGTATATAGATTATATATAACACAATGCGTAAGAGTGAACTGCTCCATGGAAAGCGAATCTCACAGCATCTTCTGAGCTGATCGGAGATCATTTGCAGCATTCTCATAGACTACGTTATTCTTGCAAAAAGTTTTCAGATGAATGAAACAGAGAAAAAGGAGTGATAACTCTTTTGTGTTCCACGAGACAGTGTCCTACTGCACGCCTTTGAACAATCAGCGAATCAAACACAAACAATGATGGATTTTCTTTTGTCTGTTCTTATATAATAAAATATAATAAAGATTTTTCAAGCACGTTTCTTAGTGACTAACAGCATTTCTTGTCCTGTGCCACTCTGAGACGTCTTACAGGTCACCCACCTGTTGCGGGTAGATAAGCAAAATGACTCATGCATTAAATACCTGCATATTGACAAAGGAGCTCACGAACTGGATTGAGCCTTGTAGCATTTGTCAGGTGGTGGGTACTACAGTATATCACACCCTGGGAGCACATAAAAAATAATGAACGTTCGTAAAATCGCTCATAGAATATGCTCTTAACTGCTAAGATCAATAGTTATTGGGAAACGAGGCCCAGAACTCTATGCGTGTGCGTGTCTTGGAGAAGTGCTTTCATTGCACTCGTGAAAAGCAGAGCTAACTGCGTTCACATATCAAATCAGACGCGCATCTGCTGCTTTTCTTTCATCTGTTCTTCAAACTATAATCACACATGTTTCATCAAACTCACGTCTTTGTGTCTAATTTCTTGTCATATATCACTCTGAGACGTCTTACAGGTCGCCCTCCACAGTGGCTGGTACATCAGCAAAATTACCCACCACTGCACATGAAAAATCAGCATTTGGCGGTTGTTAATTTCAAACCTTGTTCATCAGGAGTAGGCTGTACAACAAATTCAGGAGAAAGGAAATAAAAACCGTGTCTATGACTTCAAGCTTTGCAATCACACCCACACTTTCTGCAGGAAAATTATTTCTAGAAAGTTTTAAAAGATCATGAGTTGGTAAATGGTGAGACACCCAGCGAGCCACTTGATTTTCACTTGTGGCTCATGAGCCATAGGTTCCCGACCCCTGCACTATACTGTACTATACTATACCAATTTGAATGTTTCATATTTATAAAAAATATGCTTAAAAATAGCTTAAATGTCACAAGTGTGTTGCTTGTAGTATGTCTAGCTACTTTTTCTAAAGTGTAGCTTTTAACTTAGCTTAGCTAATTTCTCAGTCAAGTTGGTAGCTAAGCTAGCTAAAAAAATGTAATAGCTTGCCCAACACTGTGAATTGTGCTGTACAAAATGCAGACAGCTTGTGCAAATAAACAAGGCTATCGGTTAATTCGATTTTTCTCTGTCTGTGTCTTACTTCAACTCCTGAGCGATAGCTGCAATCTGCTCCACTCTGTCCTGGTGAGCAGCCAGGTCACTTTCAAACGCCTCATGTTTCCTCATTAGAGCTCGGATCTCCATCAGAGAGGCTGTCTCATAGTCCTTCTGTAACAGTAAGTGCTCCTTCCCTGGAAAGACATTCTGTCAAATCAGCACCGCAAGAAAAGGCAAAAAGTTCTCAAATGGTTCTGTGAGCCTAAATCGTGCACTTCTAGGAGGGCAATGTGCCAGTCGAGCAACTGCCACTGAGATGAATGGGAATGCTTAAGAATAGCTCTCTGCAAGTATTATAGACCATCTTGTTCTTGTTCAGTACATGTGTGAATCTGAGCATGTACCTGTAGTCCAGGCCTCATGCAGGCCACATTTTTGTTTGAACTTTTCTGCCAGATGATCGAGTCTCTCCAGACGGCGGATCTCAGTGAGCAGCCATTCCTCATAACCCTTCTCCACTTGCTCCAGACCTTTCCATGCATTAGCAATGTCCTGCAATCACACACAGACTGTGTCAGATTGGGATTGTAATTTGATTGATCATCTTATCACCATCAACTTGATTTGTTTGAACAAATTTCTATGGAGTGGATGTGGCTTTTCATAACAAAGAGACATTACAAGTAGTTTTTGAGCAAATTACATCAAATCACTTCATTGTCACATTACATATACAGACCAGGAGTGTGCAAACTGTGGTCTCCCACCTGTTCTGATGTGGCCCACAAGAGCTTTTAGAAATAAACAGAATTTGTCTTGCTAATGAGTAATTATATGAAATCCATTGAATGAACACTGGCTGTTGCAATCACATGTAGCTAAATCTCTCTGGGTCAATTGCAGTGTGATGCTCTCCTCTATCTGTGCAAACTAAAAGTATCACGGGAAAGGACTTGCTGAACCTTCATATACAGTTCAACTTCTTGAAAAACAGCAACTTATGATTCCTTCCTTGACTGTAACTGCCTGATCGCTCACGTTTAAATTACTTAACAAACAAGTCGAATGGCTCATGTAATTTTTGGTTTCTTACAAGTTGCTACCATAATCATTCTTCTGATTAAGAGCTCAGATCAAAACCTTTGTTTTTGGTTCTTTTTACTGGTTCAGAACTGTACAACAGTTTAGTGACACACGGGATCTTAACTTTTAGGAATATAAACTTTTCAGAGTCAGGGAATGAGATGAGTTAAGTCTAACTCACCGACACCATCTTCCCCTCAGAGGGCATAAAGGCAGGGCGGTTGCTCAAACGGAGTTTTGTCTGCAGGGTGTTGAAGTTGATCTCCAGCTGGCATTTCTCCTGAACACGGGGAGGCTTGTGGATGCGCCTATAGTCCCGGAAATCCTCCAGCTTCTGCTGCATGGCACGCATCGTCTGTTCTGCTGTGCGGTTCTCCAGCCATGGGATAGTACGACGGATCCATTCCAACAACTACAGAGAGAAAGAAGAGACATAGACGGAGAGATGGATTGACAGCCACGAGAACGTGTTCGAAGGGTGTAGAAGGAGTGTTATTGCTATACTGATCACCTGCTGAAAAGACCAACAACGCTGTTCACTAGAATATGTTTTGTTATGAATACTGGTGTCCCAACCAGGCTGTTTAACTAGCTTAACCAACAAGATTACATTAGTAAACCATTCTCACCAGCCAGACCATGCTGGTGCTATGTAATTTTGTGCTTAATAGAGTATCAAGTAATTAGCTTAGCAAGATGCTAAAATCATACACTATTGAAATCAACTCTGAGCATTAGTCAAGTCTCTTTGTTGCTTCACTATTAGCGTGGAGTTTCTATCTTGGTAGGGCATTTTGATTCAGTCACTTATGATGTTCCATTATGATAGTTTTGATGCTTCCTTTGAAAATAGCTGAATGTGTAGACAGTAGACAATGAGGCATCTCACAAGGGCAAGGCTATTCAATTGGCAGCCCACGCGCCCACCAATTATTTTTATCTAGCCCTCCGTCTGATTTTGATCAAATTGCATCACGGCTGATCATCAGAGCACTCTGTGTGCAAAACTCATTGTTAAGTTTAACAGCACTCAGTGGCACATGCAACAACATTCAGTCAGTTAACGATTCAAGATCCAGATGAGTACTGGAATTCTTTTGCCACAGTTCAGTTATAGTGCTTTCCAAAACATGAACCAGCATACAGTAGTTTAGGTATCCAATTCAATTATAATTCATTCAAAGTTTTTTATGCAAATTGCATAGCTGTGTTACAGAGTGCAGTCAAAATTATACACGTAAAAATATATTATCACAGCAAAATTGTTTCAGATGTGATGTCGGTCTATCTTAATAAACTACAGAGAAATTAATAACGAAAAGCGATCCTTCAAAGAAAATGCACAGAAAGGTTTTCTTTTATTCACTATTCTTGAAGTGTTAAACAGGCGTCTCATCCAACCCGATCTCATGAAAATCTGTAAGAATTGTAAAGTTAGTAAGAAATCGTATGACTTCTACATCAACCCATTACATACTCTTTCCTCCTTTCCTTCAAAACCCTAATTTTTACATTACTATCATAGTTAGGATTAGGGTCTGGGTTAGATGTTAGAATTCTTTGTTAGGTCATTTTTTGAACATGGTAGAAACCAAACATAGGGTTCTACAAGGACAAGAGGGAAGCGTATGTGATTGTTTGATGTATTAGTCATACGTTTTCTTACGAATTTGCCATCACGTTCTATTCTTATGAATTCTCATGGGACTGTGTTGTCTTAGATGATCAGGCTCTGTATTGCTTGCAAAAAGAGATAACGTGAAACATCACTGAACCTACATAAATGCACACATCCTAAGTATGTTTGGTTCTATATACTGTACATACTGTGTATGCAATGTGTGTGAGCATTCTCAAACCTGAATATCATCAAATTAGTTTGTTCTCCTATAACCATTGTTTTCTTATGTGGGTTGATATATTAAAAGATATGGGCTCTAGCACTTACAGGCCTAAATGCTCCTCTTAGTTTTCATAGTTTGTAAAAAATAGCCCTAAAATGTTAAAATGATCATTCTGTAAAACAGAGCAATAGTGTTCACAAGGAAAACTCCCTTCTGTTGGATGCTTAGCAGAGGCTTCAGTAATGCCGAACAATCTCCTCACCTCACTGGCCAGTTTCTCATACTCTTCCATTAGCCGTTCATTCTCCTGATTTACAGCCAGAACCTTACAGATTCTGTTAGCAGCTGTCTCAGCCTGGAGAAAGAGAGAATGAGAAGTTTAGTGCTATAAGAAAACCTGTTAGAAAGCTGCTTATAGTTTATGATGACCATATCTGAGTTTCCTTAATTCATTTACCCTGATTTACACATTCACTCTGCAGTACACTGGAGGGCATATGGAAGCTCAATTCATTACATCAATCAATTTCCATAAATCGTTAACACAATCAAAAGATACAACTCACACTATAATGAAGATAGGCATTATTTTGATTTAATTAATATTTTAAAAAATTATCATTTTTTTTTAAGGATTCTTACCTGTTCTGCTCCAGCAAATGCATGATAAAAGCAGGACACATAGGTCATTATGGCTTTCTCATCAGGTTTAGGGGTGTTAACAATATCTGAGGGCAAACGTGAGAGAGAATCAAGTTAATATTACCTAAACTTCGATTTTTGGTTTGATTTGAGAATCTGAGGTGTGCTGGGAGGTTCTGATTTTACTGACCTTCAGCGTCGAGCATTTTAGGGATATCCAGATATTTCTCTGCCACCTCAAATGCAGTGTTCAGATTTCCAATAGGGTCATCCTTCAGACAAAGAATAACCGAAGAGAATGAGCATAAGAGTGAACAAATAGCTATATACAAACCTGTCAAATCATAAACTACCCTTAAAAAACACAATGATTCCAGTCTGTATTAAGTTTATACCATTTTTCGAGGCTTTAAATGTTATAAATCATTATATTTTTCATTTTCTCATAGTATTTTATGTAAATTCTGATGCATTAGAAAACTGAATTAGATTTAAGCTCTCCAAACAAAATGGGTTGACTAGATCAAGCATAGAAGCTTTGAGACAGTAAAGAGATATACAAGAGAGATTCCAGATCCTGCTTCAGAATTTGTTTTGAGCTTAGGCTGTTTATGCTTACCAAGCAGTGTATCAATTTAGCAAATGAATAAAGAATACATAGATTTGTGGTCACCAGTGTGAGTATAATGGCAAAACAAGTATATTTTTCAGCAGTTTTAAACATGGCCCCTCCAATCAAATTTGAGTATTTTTACAAGTAATTATTTGAGAGTTTTATTTGAGCCTGCAAGTCATGAGTTTATGAACATGGATCTGGGGCTTTGGGCTCAAGGCTGTTCTGAGTTTAGACAGTGGAAATAAAACTATTGTGTGTAAAACTAAGCAATAGACTATAGAAAACAAAAAAGTGAAGGTCAGAAGAGAAGAGACTGAGACTTTAGATGCACCTTTCTGAGTTTAGAGTAGTCAATGAGGTCTGGTCTGTGTCTGTGGATGAGGGCACACAGAGCAAGGCCATCCT
Source organism: Moxostoma hubbsi (assembly GCA_032164185.1). Classification (NCBI taxonomy): domain Eukaryota; kingdom Metazoa; phylum Chordata; class Actinopteri; order Cypriniformes; family Catostomidae; genus Moxostoma; species Moxostoma hubbsi. The sequence continues at coordinate 62,291,428 of JAVLUX010000002.1, read as the reverse complement.
TCCAGCTGACAACATGAACCATAGAGGAAGAACAACAATGGTGAGAGAAAATATGACAGCAAAGAACTTTAAAATACACTTGAAGAGAATGGAGGAAGATATATATATCAGTAATTGTGATATCAGTAATTGTGTTTTGAATAGTATAGTGACAGATCATTTTGAAATTGCAATTACAGATATCAAGAATGATGTGTTTTATCAGTTTCTTGATATCAAGAATGTGTATTTCTATGAGCAATGATGACATGATTTTTTATATTAAAAAAATATATTTTTACTAGTGCTGTCGAAGTTAACACGTTAACACAAAATTCGTTTAACGCCACAATTTTTTTTAACCCTTTTGCGTCATAAAAAAAATTACTCATTAGTCCTTAGAGGACAAAAATGTCCACATCAAAAATCTGCCATAATAATATTATATATTAATATTCTTTTCCACTTTCAATTAGTTAATTTTTTTTAACCAACATCAGTCCTGCACCAACATAATGCCACTTTTGTTTTTTACACACACACAAATTTCTCAATAAACACATACAAAACACACTCTGACATCCATATTAACGCAACACTCAATTTCAGCTGCATCATTTATTCAATTGGTCTGCAGTGCTCTACAATACAGCAAACAGAATATAGGAAAAAAGCATGTATTTGTTCCATAGACTAAACATGAAAACAAAATGGCGCCATCTTGTGGAAAAAAAAAAATTTTAAATGTCAATTTTAACCCAGGGCTCCGGAATGAAAGCATAGGCCTAATTAATTCCGGAATTCACGATTTTATGCTTTAATGGCACTGGGATCAAATATTGCCGTTTTAATTGTCCATTTTTGTCCTTAAGGTCCCGAGTGTAATTATTTTGTGGACACGGTGATGTATTATGAACTAAGGTTGAAATATCTAAATTCCCCCAAAAATACACCAAAGAAACATACAAAAATGTCCCGAAGGTCGCACAAGGGTTAACACCGTTAACGTGTAATGTGACCCTTTATATAAACCGTAGTACAAGAGAAGCGAGTCAATTCGCGCAAACTCCGCTAAAGTCACATGCATTACATTCTGGAAAACAGATGGTGGGCGACATTGTGTTGATACCTGTACCAAGCATTTTATTAATGTAGCACAGCAGTAAAAGAACATGCCCGCATTTAATTTGTAAACCACGAGTCTCAGAATAACGCGATAGTATTAACGCGTGTACATCTAAAAATGCGTATTTTGCGGCGTTCTAAACAACCATAAAATACGGGGTAGTAATTTAAAACGCCGTAAAAAAAATAAAAATTAAAAACGCGTTAAAATAGTTTAAAATGCCGTAGGCCATTGGACGGTGTTTAGTGTATGTGAAATGCGCCGCTTTTTTGCACAGCTTGGCTTGGCACATTTCAGCGCATTATTATAGGCCTACTTGACTCTGAACTTATTAAAGTGTAAAAAGACAAATGACTTCCATAAGTCAGACATTGAGATTAATTATATATATATATATATATATATATATATATATATATATATATATATATATATATATATATATATATATATATATATATATATATATATATATAAATTGTTGATAAAGATATTACCGTAACTCAAAACTCAAGAAACGGTGCTAACCAGCTTCAATGCACAATCAACTGTATTTCAACCTTCATATGGGATAAATTATCTGTAATAGGCCTATGCCAATGTGATAATCCTTCTTAAACAATTTAACTCTTTCATACTGTACAAATAACAATGGCAATTTACAACGAATAGACAATTGTTGTATCCAAAATCGCCCCATATCCCCTCAATCACTGAAATAGCAGATGTAAGTGCACAATATTAGAAATGAGAGATGGAAAATGGTGAGCAAATCTTGCGTAATATACTCTGTGCATCGGAGATGGCTGCGGAGCTATCGCAGAAACAAGTTAGTCACATGTGCTTTCCATTTGTATTTTCATCTTACACACACTGTAGCTTACTTTGGAAAATAATGATTATAATGTTAATAATAATAATAACAGCTTTGTTTTGTATCTATACATACGACACGTTGTAGTTTCATTCATGGTATATAATACAGAAATACAATACATCTTCATTCTATTTGTCAAGTTTAATATGTTCATAATGATTAAAAATAATAACGAACTGTCAACAGGAAAAAACACACACATGAACAAGTGTAAATTATTCATTTATTTAATATCACGAAGCTCTCCCATCCAAACTGTGCTGCATTTAGAGAAAAGATCACAGGCACATAGTGTCCTCATCCGACCACAAACAGTACTGATGTTATCAATAGCAATCATTAATCAAATTAATACATTACCTACAGGTGATAACCCATTATTTGAATAATAATTTACATCTTATTATAATTTCCTCCTTGTACAGATCAAAATGTCACCTCAGAAAAATAGAGAAAACTCTGGTGCATTAAGTTAGGGTAAAAAGCAGTAATTCATTACAAATCTTTATACATTTAGCTCACTATATTTTATTATGATTATTTTTAATCAAGAAATTATTAAGAAAGCACATACACACTCACACACACGCATATATGTATATCCAGTCAAATCACCAGCACATTTTTGCAGAAATAACCTGTAGCAGTGAACTAGTCTGGCCTGACATCATTGATTTGGTGAGAACACCTTAAACTGAAAACCTGCAGGCGGTGCTCATTATACTACATAGAAAACGCTGAAAAAAGCGCTGGTTTGTGCAGCCAAAACAATTTTTTATATAGCGTCATATGCCAAGCCAAACCACCATCCAATACGGCGTTTTAAAATATTTTCGCGCGTTTTTTACACCGTTGGAAATTTCTACTGAGTATTTTACGGTTTTATGGTTGTTTAGAATGCCGCAAAATGCGCCGTTTTAGATGTACACGCGTTAAAAATATCGTGTTATTCTGAACTCGTGGCTTGCCATACGAGGCGCGGTGCGAGCGCGAAGTGAAAAATGTGAGCGCGAGGCGATCGTCTGTGTTCCGCAACTGCTACCGGGGCCTTGAATAACGCATAACGTGTCAGTGCCCCCCTAGGCAGTTGGTGCCCTATGCAGACTGTGTAATATGCGTATATAGGGAGTGGCGGTACTGATTAATGTAACCCTGCTGCTGTCTACAAGGTTCTGCCAGTGTCTCTGTTTGATTGTGCACTACTCAATAAAGAAGTTGGAGACATTTCTGGAACCCTGCAGGTAATCTACACTGTCATTAACCCATTTAATCCCAACTGTTCAATTGTGACTGGGGTCTAAAATGAGTTTTGATAGGGTGACCATGAAATTGAGGTATCTTTACCTAGGCACAGATCAATGCGAAGTAGAGGGTGCATCCGCATTTGTAACTGTTGTCACCTTGTACTTTCCGCTGGCAGCAATTTTTCTCTTGTGTGCACTTGTCATTCAAGAGTTTATTGTAAAACGCAGAGCACTCCAGTCCAAAATTAAGACATGAAAAGCATTGCCTTCATTACTGTTACACTGACCATTGAAAATGTGTAGTATTCTTTCAAGAGCTGGACCAAGAAAGAGGAAATGTGTGTTGCCATGCTGCAGTCATTTCTTAGAGTCCAGCTGCACAAAAGCTAGTATGTTGCATATGACAGCTTCAGATTTGGTGTGGACAGAAGGAAATTTTGGATCATACAATTTCTTGATCAGTTTCGCAGTGCTGAAAACTATGGCCGTTCACAACAGAATGATAAGCAAAAAGTCCTTCATTTGCGTGCACCTTGTCAGATTCTGAACTTTGCGTCACAAAAAATCGCTAACACTTGGTGTGGCACACTTACTTTTAGCAGCATCCACATGCTTTTTTGTATGAACATGCTGTGCGATGTCAGACCATCCTCCATGGGCAATGGAAAAGTGAGCTCCAAAAATCCACAAATCTCACACCTCACTTTACTAGGCTCTGTCTGTGACTCCTTTTTTAGAAATGTAAACTCTTTTTGAAGATCCTCATTAAATGTACATGCACGCTTCCTTGACATTTTTCCAGCCGCAATTTTATCTTTCAAACTGACTCTTCAATCAGTTCACTAACTGGACGTCTATTGATAGGGGATTGTGATTGGATAGTTTAATTCAGTCTTTTACTTCAAATAACTCCATGTGATTTTATTGGTTTTACAAGCCGTATCCTTGGCTACCTTTGCTTAGGATACTCACGTGATTGAGAATGCCACATAGGCGATAAGGACATTTTAGGACAGGGGAAATACTGTACATAACACCATTTTGGGAAGTCGGGACACTTGAAAAAGTGCTTGAATACGAGACTGTCCTGGGAAAAATGGCCATCCTAGTTTTTGATGTATTTTGTTGAGTTGTTAATTGTAAATGAAAGTGCAGACTTTTTTTTTTTTCATGAGTGGTGCAAATAGTCACATGAGCTATTCCACTGTGCTCCTGGAAAGATTATGTCTGTCAAAACTCCATAAACAGAAGCTAATAAATCCTGTCACAATACACTTACATCTACCACATTATGAAAATTTGAATTGAGTTGTGTTGTGTTCATTTTCTGTTGTTCAACTCTGTTGGTGGGGTAGATTTTGTGTGGATGACTAAAAAATACATCTAGATGAAGCACATTTTGTCTACTCATGTTTATAAAGCTATTGCGATTAATCGTGATCGTTTGACAGCCCTAGGTTTATTAATACAAATGTAATTGTTTTTGCACTTTTACTAGTATTAATTTATTTCCTGATAACAATAATTAACTATTGAAAATGTAATTGTTTATCTATAATTCATATCCTGCACATGATTATATGTCGAAAGGGCTTGCCATCACACACTTGACTGCATTACATTCAGTCATTCTCACCTGATGTGGAAGTTCTGCACGTTAACGTTCCTGTAGGGGGCAGTCTTCCTCTGACACCACAGCAAAAGACCCTCTTTAGCAGAGGTCTCTGTGGAGTGATCACACAAAATTTTAATTTGCTTTCAATTAATGGATCTGACTGAAGTGATAATGACTGTTCTATTAGTAACATGTTTGGTCAGGTTTCTCTTTGACATTAAAAATGCAAAAGTGTGTGTGCGTGTACCCTCTACAGAAATGTCTTGGATAGCGAAACGAAGAATGATGGTCCAGATCATTCCTAGAGTCATTTTCACATTACCATCAACAATCTCTGCAGTGGTAGATAGAGGAACAGAAAGAATTTTGTTTTCATGTAAGTTTATTCAACTTCATTTTGAGGGTTAATTATGGTAAATAAATGATATAAAAGTGTCTAAGTGACAGATGTAGTTTTCTAAAAGTCTATATTTCACTATACACACCTTCGGCACCAATGGATACCAGTTTGACCCCTTTGCTGCAGATGTAGTCCAGAGCCTTGTTGACGTTGGCAATCTTGTGGAAACGCATCTTTCCTTTGTCAGGTTTGGGCAGTCTCTCACCTTCCAATTTATGAAGACAGTCAGTCCCAACATATACTGATGTAGTATTCATTTAATGATAGAAACAAGTTTTCATATCTGCACGTATCGGCAAACATATACACCTTGCAGACAGGGCGGAGTTAAGCGATGTCTTCTCGGTAAGTTGCTAACTAGTTTGTGAAATACGTACTGGAATGTTAATAAACAATGACCCCATAATTTTCCCTTTTCAATATAACTAATATAACATTAACCCTGTCCCTGACAACCATGTCACTCATGTTTATCAAACCTTTTTGCTATGTTAGCCAACTATAGTTTGTCAGTGCAGTCAGTAATGTAGCAGATTGAAAGGTAAACATCAGAACATCTTTTTGCAGCTCAGCAGACAACAGTGCGGTGGTAGATTGTGTCTGTTGAGTGTTGATTTCATGCTATGTTGTTACCTAGTTGGTGAGACGCAATGCTGGAAAGTAAATAAACAACGTCCATCTTTTACTCTCCGTGACAACGAGCTTATAGCTAACTTGCCAACCAGGTAGCCACTTTCATTGCTTGTCAGCTGAGTCGAAGCTAATGTGTAAACATGTATTCACCAAACAGTTTTGTTCAAGATTCACAGTTTGGTACCCTCTTCAACCAAACAAATCCAGTCAGTGCATTTACAAAAAGTAATATTTAAAAGTCTGGTATTCCATCGTTGAAAGTTTCCCCCGAACTTGTATAACAGAATATGGTATAACACCGCTGCCACTCTTTATCTCTTCACTCGGCAGGTGTAAATGCTTTTTGTTTTACAACCTGCCCCTAATTGACTGGCAGTAATAAAATAGTCAGCATTTGACTGATACTAAACATACAGTACTGATGTTTATTTAGCTATTTATTGTATTTTTATTTATTATTTATTTAAATGGTCAGCAATTGACTTCTACTAAACAGTACTGATGTTTATTGAGCAATTTATTGTATTTTTATTTATTCTTTATTTAAATGGTCAGCAACTGACTGATATTGAACATACAGTACATTTACATTTGCATTTATGCATTTGGCAGATGCTTTTATCTAAAAAGACTTACAGTGCATTTATTACAGGGACAATCCCCCCAGAGTAACCTGAGTTAAGTGCCTTGCTCAAGGACACAATAGTGGTGGTTGTGAGGATCGAACCAGTGACCTTCTGATTAATAGTTATGTGCTTTAGCCCACTACGCCACTACGGTGGCGTCACACAGTACTGATGGTTATTTATTGTATTTTTATTTATTATTTATTTTCTAAGTATTCATCTCTAGAATTTGTTGACAATATATAATAATAATGTCAAATATTCTTTGATAAAAATATTTGTTTAAGAAAGCAGCCTTTTGAGTACCTTTGCATAGTCAAAATCGGTGCACTATCCACATAGAAAAAGGTCTGTTTTCATTCCAGCTCAAAAATTTACTGTACAGGTCCTTCTAAAAAAATTAGCATATTGTGATAAAGTTCATTATTTTCCATAATGTAATGATAAAAATTAAACTTACATATATTTTAGATTCATTGCACACCAACTGAAATATTTCAGGTCTTTTATTGTTTTAATACTGATGATTTTGGCATACAGCTCATGAAAACCCAAAATTCCTATCTCAAAAAATCAGCATATTTCATCCGACCAATAAAAGAAGTGTTTTTAATACAAAAAAGTCAACCTTCAAATAATTATGTTCAGTTATGCACTCAATACTTGGTCGGGAATCCGTTTGCAGAAATGACTGCTTCAATGCGGCGTGGCATGGAGGCAATCAGCCTGTGGCACTGCTGAGGTGTTATGGAGGCCCAGGATGCTTCGATAGCGGCCTTAAGCTCATCCAGAGTGTTGGGTCTTGCGTCTCTCAACTTTCTCTTCACAATATCCCACAGATTCTCTATGGGGTTCAGGTCAGGAGAGTTGGCAGGCCAATTGAGCACAGTAATACCATGGTCAGTAAACCATTTACCAGTGGTTTTGGCACTGTGAGCAGGTGCCAGGTCGTGCTGAAAAATGAAATCTTCATCTCCATAAAGCTTTTCAGCAGATGGAAGCATGAAGTGCTCCAAAATCTCCTGATAGCTAGCTGCATTGACCCTGCCCTTGATAAAACACAGTGGACCAACACCAGCAGCTGACATGGCACCCCAGACCATCACTGACTGTGGGTACTTGACACTGGACTTCAGGCATTTTGGCATTTCCTTCTCCCCAGTCTTCCTCCAGACTCTGGCACCTTGATTTCCGAATGACATGCAAAATTTGCTTTCATCCGAAAAAAGTACTTTGGACCACTGAGCAACAGTCCAGTGCTGCTTCTCTGTGGCCCAGGTCAGGCGCTTCTGCCGCTGTTTCTGGTTCAAAAGTGGCTTGACCTGGGGAATGCGGCACCTGTAGCCCATTTCCTGCACACGCCTGTGCACGGTGGCTCTGGATGTTTCTACTCCAGACTCAGTCCACTGCTTCCGCAGGTCATCCAAGGTCTGGAATCGGTCCTTCTCCACAATCTTCCTCAGGGTCCGGTCACCTCTTGTCGTTGTGCAGCGTTTTTTGCCACACTTTTTCCTTCCCACAGACTTCCCACTGAGGTGCCTTGATACAGCACTCTGGGAACAGCCTATTTGTTCAGAAATTTCTTTCTGTGTCTTACCCTCTTGCTTGAGGGTGTCAATGATGGCCTTCTGGACAGCAGTCAGGTCGGCAGTCTTACCCATGATTGCGGTTTTGAGTAATGAAACAGGCTGGGAGTTTTTAAAAGCCTCAGGAATCTTTTGCAGGTGTTTAGAGTTAATTAGTTGATTCAGATGATTAGGTTAATAGCTCGTTTAGAGACCCTTTTCATGATATGCTAATTTTTTGAGATAGGAATTTTGGGTTTTCATGAGCTGTATGCCAAAATCATCAGTATTAAAACAATAAAAGACCTGAAATATTTCAGTTGGTGTGCAATGAATCTAAAATATATGTAAGTTTAATTTTTATCATTACATTATGGAAAATAATGAACTTTATCACAATATGCTAATTTTTTGAGAAGGACCTGTATTGGCCACCATATCAGTAATCTGTGAATTTTCTCTAAAATCGTCATCGGTCTCAAAAATCCCATATCGTTTCGGCTGTTGCAGCATGCAATCAGTCCTGCTACAGGAAAAGTTAAACTAGCATAAACTGATGTAGGAATGTTGGATGGAAGATCCCGGGGAACTTGGCAGAATGTGATCAATGTTCGGGTACTGGAACATTCAGTAGCAACATGCTGAACAAGGTAATTACAAAATACTCAACATCCAAATCACTTTGTTTGATCATGATGAAATATTCAGCTATACAACATGATCACAGCATTCAATGAAATGTACAGTTGAATTGAGTTATTTCAGGTTAATCACAGGTTCCCCTAGCACTCCTACTGCCCCGCTGCCTTCCAGTGGGTGGAGAATAAGGTTGTCCTGCCTCTACACCTTTGATTGGACCATAACTTAATATGTTGGGCCCCTCAAACAAACAAAACAATGTTTTGAAAGCAGCACAGAGACACAGTGTTTATATTCTCCAGAAATTCAAACTATGAATGGCTTACTTTTGGGGTTTTCCTCTGCACGGTACAACTTGACTCAACTTTTGGGGGTTTTCCACTGTGGATAGTACCTGGTACTTTTTTAGTACCACCTCGGTGGAGGTTCCAAGTTAGCTGAGCTGATACAAAATGTGACGTCAAAACCCTGCAGATCACTGATTGGTCAGAGAGAATCATCACGACAACTTTCAAAACCATGCCATGGTCCATAAACAGTAGGCGTTCCTCTAGTTAGTGATGAATGAAATGACGCAAAACAAAAAAGTCTTTCAGGAAGTGCCTCAGCTGTTGGCCGCACACGTCTACCACCCTACCAACAGTGTAGTGAAAAGTAAAAAAAAAAAAAAGAACCATCAAGGGAAAGTGGAAGTGGTTCGGCCAAAGGACACTATCTAGACAGGAGAACAATGAGAAGGAGAGTGCCCTACGCTTGGCTGGAGTCCACGTTGGAGGATGTACATTTATGTTAACTCTATACTCCGCTTGAAAGCTTCAATTTATTTTGTTGACCAGCTACTGGAAAGCTTGCTTCTAAAACAACCAGGCCAATTTAACTGTTACACTTGTGTAAAATCACCATGCAACAACTGCTTTATGCAGCACAATGAGCTAGTAGCTAACAGCTAGCGGTCATGGTATTGTTTATTGTTTTGTGTCGCGTTTAAGATGATGTCACGGCAGTAGAGGTGGCGCAACTATAACGACCAGCCTATAATCCCACCCATGTTGAGGCAGCAGTAAACAGCAGTGGAAAAGGAAGCTCAGAAAAGTAAAGCAAGTAGAGTCGAGTTGTGTCGAACCGTAACGTCCAGTATTTGAGCACCAAGAAAATGACATATAACCTGTAGCATTATTGTGAAAAGTTCTGATCAGACAACAGGCAGTTTAAAGTGTCATTTCATTGGTAAAAGACCATTTGAGAGTCTCTGTGACCATACAAACATCACCTATTCTGACTTTTACAAAGGTGAATGTATGGAAAACTCCATATATTCATTATATCACTATGACCACAATGACTTTAATGGTTCTCTCAGGATAACTTAAGTATTACATGAGACACGGGATAAATTCATTCTGTTTATGGTTATGAAAGGCTAAAATCACAATTGTTAAATTTGTGTTATTTCCAGTTTTACATATGAATAGTTACCTGAGATGACCTCAAGCAGCAGCATGAGTTTGAGGCCATTCCTGAAATCTTCTTCAATGTTCTCGATCTGAGTCCCTGCTTTGCGCAGATGAGAGTTACACCACGCCGTGAATGTCTGAGAGAGATAGACAAAAAGATTGTTAAACTGCCTTTTTATTCTCTATAACAAAAAGACAAATTCGATACTGTAAAAGTTCAAAGATTCTTGAGGCGCTGTTTGGGGGTTCCTCGGATTTCACATTTGCTGAACCCTCTGTTCAAACTCTAGGTATATATTTTATATAATTTTTACTCTCTAGTGTAGCTATCCTGTTCTTTAACAATTGGACAATCTGACATTTTAATCAGGATGACATTTTGAAGGCTATATTAAATGCTGTTCATAAACCATCGTACTTCCTTACTGCAACATATTTCTGTGGAAAACAGGATATTTAATGGGAACATTTTACGTGATTTTATAATTGGGTGTTCCATAACAAAATACAGCCAGATCTGAATGTGGATTTGCAGTCGATTGTGGAGGATTACTCTCCTCCTGAAACACAACACAAGTGTGTGTGTGGATGAAGTTAGGGTGGTTTATGAGGACCTTTTTTTGTTTGTTTACAAAGTGGTAATTACAAGGGTATTATGCTATAAATGTGGTCTATGAGGACATTTCTAGTGTTCCCATAAATCAAATCGCTTAAAAAACATACTAAACTATGTTTTTTTGAAAATGCAAAAGATTTATTTTTACTGTTAAGGAATAGAATCTATATTTCGTACAGTATAAAAATCATTATGTCTGTGGAGAGTCGCACCAACGCGCGTGTGTGTGCGTGTGTGTGTGTGTGTGTGTATGTGTGTGTAAATGAGTGTCTCTCATGAAGACACCAAGGAGAGTGCAGATTGTAAAATTTATAGTGAACAAAGACTTCAGTTAAAGCCCAGGGATCATATAGCTTTAGAAGACATAGGATAAACCACTCGAGTCATATGGATTACCTTTACGCTGCCTTTAATTTGAAAGCTTTGGAAACTTTGTATGGACAGAAACACCTTAATCATTCTTTAAAAAAATCTTAATTTTTGTTCTGCAGAAGAAAGTCATATGAGTTTGAGATGGCATGAGGGTGAGTAAAAGATAATAGAATTATAATTTTTGGGTGAACTATCCTGTTAATGATTGGCAATATTTTAGAAAGGCTGCATTATACAGTGGTGTCCTATCAAAAATGCCAGATTAGCTATTTGGCTATTGGCTAACATTATTTTCTGGCTAAAGTAAAGTCTACCGAAAAAAAGTTACCTCAGAAGCGAGGCAAAAAGTTGACTTTTTAAAAATATTGAATAACGTGAAGTCATGAATCACACACAATAAGACCAGGAATGTATATTAAGAAAGTAAATAGGGTTGATTCTGATTTCATGACGACTTTCTTAATGAACAACGTACAAAAACTTTTACCAGCTTGTTACTTTGAACTTGATGTTGTAGAATACCATGTGTATCAGAGATACATGCAGGAGTTTTATTCATTTTATTTCAGTTCTATCATCATATTTCAAAGATCTTATAAATATCATCCGCTTTCAGGGAGCGATATGACAAGGAAAGTGTGTGCCAGTGATGTAGGCGTTACAAGGCCAAGCTGGTTGATCTAAATGTGTGCGTGTACATTCATTTGTTTGTTGGAGGTAGGTGAGTAATGCATGACATAGAAAGATAGGTGCTTAACAATGTGAAATGTAGGAGATCCGGATGTGCTGAGAGAAAGCCAGAGGAGTTCCAATGATAGTGAAAGTAGAAATTAAAAATGAAAATAAAATGGAGGAAAATGGGAGCTTGTGGAGGTGAAATGCAATGCAGTGTTGGAAACCAGGGGTCTCTGTAGGGCTGAGTGGGTGGGCAGGCAGGCAACAACACAGAGAAGCATGAATATATTTAGGCTCCATGATGAAAAGAGAAGAAAATAGCAGAGAAGAGAATGAGAGAAGACTCAAAATTAAATAAAAGAGATGAGTAGAGACAAGAGAGATGGCTATACTTTTCTTGATGTTACATAGGCTGAAAAAATATGTTTACCTAAAAATGTGCTTCATGTGGTCGCATTTAAATTAAATTAACTCTACTCCATATTTTGGCTGCCACCTGCAATTAACCACACCCAAATTTAAAAGCTCACCTGGCACACGTACAGTACAATGGACTAAATATAAAGTATACTTTAAGTCTCATATTACAGTCTCATATTACCCCCCAACATTACAATATATATATATATATATATATATATATATATATATATATATATATATATATATATATATATATATTTTTTTTTTTTTTTCAATAATTCATCAATTTGATCCTGTCTTTGAAAGGCTGTAATTCAGGCTCTGTTTGCTCTATGCCCATACAAAAAGTGTTAGTGCATTCCACTAGATGGCAGCAAGTACTTGGGAAAACACATGTTTCCTTATCAACTTCCTTCACAATATACAGATCTGAAATGCATGTTGCGCTCTAATGCAGCTGAGCACTTGCCATGCACTCGCCTTGTCCACAGGCATTCAGTCACATATTTTGTGATCCCACGCACCTTCCCCAGTGTTTAAGCAAATATCTCAGCCTCTTATTGAACTAGAAGCTTAATCTAGGTTTCGATGGAAAGTAAGGTAGCAATTGCAGGTTACCCCTTTTTTGTGTGTATGTTGTTCTGATCAGCATATTCGTTTCTGGGCTGTGTGAAACACCAGTACATAGAATGTTTTCCAAAGAAAAAAAAAGCTTTTTTTGTAGAACTTTTTTTGTAGAAAAGTTTCTCTTATGACAACATGCTGGGAAAAAACTTTTTTTTTCTAATTTGAACCTTTACTAGTAAGTAAGTGTAGCAACAGAGAAAAGCTGAATAACCCAGAACCTTAATATAAAACATAGAGCACCGAGCAAGGATGTAATAGAGGGATTGGAAAGGTCGAAAAGGGGGAGAGCAGGAAGGGTGAAAAGGAGGATTGAGGGAGGAGGGGTGACAATGTCTAAATGTGGATGTCACAGGACACCCGAGACACAGCTGAGAGAGGGATTCCTGAGGAGGAAAGTAAGAGACACAACAGGAACAGAGAGAAGTGAGGGGGCTTCAAGGTGTCTTATTTCCAAAGTCTGTCGTTTGCTCCACCAGAAAGAATTTTCAGGCATAAAAGTATGTGAACCCACCTCACGAACTCTAAATTGTCACTGAAAATGAAACAAAAGTCATAACCGCTAATACTGTGTCAAGCCAATAATGAAACCCTGCGTCTTTAAATAACAGCTCTCTGGGAGTGCAGCTGACGCTTCCACTCTGTTAAGTAAATTAATTTCCCACCATCCACCTGTTACCAGTATGTGCATGTGGGTGTGTGTTTGCATTTGTGTGTCTGAGTCTGTGTCTGTGTGGGGGCGTCAATCTTTAAAAATGAGGTGATAGCTTGAGTGGAGATGCATGCCTTCTCCAAACCCCACTGGACGGCTGGGGAAGCCCTTTTCTATGGGTGACCTTTTAAACCAAAATAGGAGCAGGGTCAGAACTGTACTACTATTTTAAGAGGATTGTTTATCAGATAGAAAGAAAGAAAGAAAGAAAGAAAGAAAGAGGGGGGGGGGGGGGGGGGTGCTATTCAGAGGTGTAGGAACAATCTAAAAAGTCCAACTCGTTTTACAATAATTACAAAAACTTTACTCATGAATATTAGGTACATTCCAACTACTGTACGTTCGCCTAGTAGTCCTAGTATTTGTAATTATTCAGTCCACTGTGGTTCTGCCTGTTTTTCTTGTTTTTTTTTCTTTGCACTGCGACCAAGCAAAACATAAACCATGCAGAATGAATTTCTGTGAAAACATTTTGCATCTCATTCTTATGTTAATTGTTGCATTGAAATGAATAATTTGGGATGACACCAAATGGAAATATTAGCTAATAATTAGCATTGCTGAAAATATGGAATAATGGTAGATCCATATGCCTCTTACACACTATCACTGATTACTAGCATTTACATATTTTAAATAAAAACTGGATTTTTCAAAATTATTGTCTCTGATTACATCTAAATATTATTTTCAAAAGTACATATTTAATGAAAATGCATGCTTTTCCAGTTAAATTATTAAATCAGTATTTATGCATTTTTTCAAACTATTTTATAAATATATATTGGAAGTCGAAGAATAATCTCAAATATTATTCTCACTGGATGGAAGAATGGTGCCATTTGTTGTTTCTGGCAGGCTCCTCTGCCTTACAGGCTCCAGTTGGTTATGATTAGGGTGGGGTGCCTCTTAAGGGCATCTGCTGCCTCCCAGGAACAAACCATGCCTCCTTCGGCTGAAAAGGTTCATCTCTTTCCCACTCCTGGATTCAGTTTCTGCAGTTTCATTCGAACTCATTGTACAACACATAGCATCATATTTTAGAGGTCGTTGTGTGCAGTGAAACTACTTAATTTGTATGCCGTGTTATTTAATTAGAAAGTCACGTGTTTTGGAAAGAACAGACACTAAAATAATGATAATAAAAACAACAAAATCAACAAAACCTGTCCCATCTCTACGGTGCTCATTGTCTTATTTTTGAACCACGATGTATTGTGTCATGATAAACCGTTACACCCCTAATTCAAACTGTTAATTAATTACATGATGTGCTTCATAATTTGAAATCAAATTACTTGCATATACCAATAATTACTTAGAAAGTCTCCAAATAAAGATAATTTTGTATATAAAAATTAAAATGCTAATAAATGTAATTTAATATAAATATCATAAGGCTGCACAATACAAAAAGTGACTTTGGAATTCAATTTATTGTTTATTTTATTCAAAATTATTGGCCAACTCTAGAAAGCAATCCATTTTGCAATTGAGTTTCAGGATACTTTGTCGAGTTAAACATAGTTTCAAACTTTGATAAATGTGTCTAGAGATTCCTGCATTCTGTTGTGCTCAGGCCCGCTGAATGTAAGCGCAGCAGTACATCATCTGTGAAAGGTCATACTGCCCCAAGATGAGACTGCGCTGACCACCCCCATCTACCCCAGATTCACAAAAAAAACTTAGGCGGTACTTCAATTGAAGGAATTGAATTCCTCATATAAGACAGTCAGGGGGGCACTATCAATTGTGTTACTTTGTTAATGCATTATTTTCCATATATTCAAATGAATTTGAATTGTCTTAAAAAACTGCACCCTCCTTTTGTCTTTCAGGTCATTTTTGACCCATATTGAAAACCATTAAAAATACATGAATTCTTGTTTAGTGTACAATAGTGCTAAAGTCAGCCCTCAAGGAAATCAGTTTTATTGTGTTCTCAAAGTGTATACTGATTATTATTAAATGTTACTTTAGTAACATAATTGGTAAATATTTTTTTTTTAAAATATAAAAAAAATAATAGTCAAATATAGCCAAGGATGTCTCAACTTAAAGTTAGTTTGTCCACCAACTTTTTAATCTAGTTTCTCTATGTTCCCTCATGTGCCAGTGTTTTAGTTCCTGGTCTTATTTCTTAACCCCACTTACTCCTTTGCCTTGTTATCAGTTCAGTATTTCCACCTGTCTCCCTGTTATCCTCCTTGTTTCTTCCCCAATATATTCTCCTTGTGTTTGCAGTCTTTAGCCCCATTACACCCTATAGTATCATATATATCATTAAAATATTACCTGTTCAAAACCTGAAAAGAGCCTCAGACAACAGGAGGGTTACATTGACAGCACTAATTATCTGAACTGTAACATACAAAAAGTGGATATTTGAAGTATGCATTGATCCATGCTATTTGGGCTACTATTGCCCACATCCAAGGCATAAATTGGGCGTTCTGGCACCTCTGATTCAGAGAAGGATGTCAGCTTGTCTGTTAGTCCATTCTATTTCTTGTATGCTCCACTCCAGTTCATTTCACACATTCCGTGTTCATTCAATGTGTATAATTGCTAAAAAAAAACATCATTATGCTTCACTAGTCAGGATGGACACTGGTAGAGGCAACATATTCATGAGCAGTTGCTCTGATTTATAGAAATCATGAAATATGCAACAAGTAGCACATTCGTTTCTGTCATCCAATTTTGCTTGGTTTATTTAAAAGCTGTTTACATTATAAGTTGTATTTAGGGGTTTTGAACAGTTTATAAAACTGTTTTTCGCTCTGTTAACATGTACATGTAAATCCAAACTGTACGTGAAAAATCGGTCAGTGGTGTCAAGCCATAGTTTATGATATTGTACCCATGTGTACTATATATTACTACATACTCAAAAGTCCCATCATTAGCAAAGACTATATGCTACTCCTGGTGCATTGTAAAAGTATGTTAATTAAGACTTGAAAACAAGTTACTAACTAAATGTTTCATCATGTGATGCTGTTGGTGGTGTTCCACAAAAATTAAGCAAATGAAGAAAAAAAGAATAATATTCAAAATAATTTGAATAATTTTTAGGTGACCAAGGTGCATGAGAGTACACACACATCTCACACACATACACATGTTTATAGAGCTCAGCTGTGAGGCAATGAACTGTTCACCTGCTCATTAGATCTCAATGGGCTTTTAAAAATATTTATAATGCGTTCATGTGCTACATTTTAGTCATAAAGAAAAATCTATTCACAAAGTCCATGCAAATGTTGTGAACAGGTCACGCTAAGAGAATACCAGGGTTGGGGAGTAATGGAATACATGTAACAGTAATACAAAACATAAGTAACTGTATTCCACTACTGTTACAATTTAAATCACTGATAATTTGAATACAGTTACATTCAAAACATATTTTGATTACCGAAGAGTTTACTTTGCATTCTATTGTCATTTGTTTCATTTAATATTTAGTAATTTCACATGATGTGATCCAAAGTGCATTTGAACAGCGGTGAAACACTTTCTTATGATGTGTGATTCATAGGAGCAGACAGAGAAGTAAGTTTGAAGTAAGTTTGGAGCAAGTTTGGAGCAAAAGAAATAGAAATAAACCTTGTGTAAATTGTCAGCTTTACGCCAAGCTAAAATGCTATTTCTATCCATTTTACATGCAAATGTTACCAGTCATAATTTTTATCTAGAAAATTCCCAGAAGATCATAATTGATTTTTTTCTAGTAAAACCTTGTTAAAAACCTTTTTTTGTTTGTTTTGTTATTTGTTTTCCTGTAAAAATATCAAAAAATCCTTAAAACATGATCAAATTGATTTATCTTGTTTTAGAAACAACACTGCATAAGATATTTATGTTTTTCAGAGAATGTATTTTTAACATTTGTATTTTGTCTTACTGTACTGGCAGATTTTTTATAGTCAAAACAAATGAAATAATCTACCAGTGCTGAAGAAGTAATCCAAAGTATTTAGAAAACGTTCCTGACCTTGAGTAATCTAACTGATTATGTTACAAATTACATTTTACAGCATGTATTTTGTAATCTGTAGTGGGATACATTTAAAAAGTAATCCTCCCAACCCTGGTGAATACATGCACACACAGGAGGCAGGTAATGGCTCTATAGGGGGAATTATCACCTTACCGAAGAATGAACACACTGAGTTGCTGGTAATTATGGATAAATAAAGAAGAACAGGCTGTATTAATAGCTTGTCCTAGCTCTGAATGGCTGCCATGTGTTCTAACCGTTCACTCACTTGATGAAGGTAATTGTCAGAGGCGGCAAAAGAATGACGGGCTCGCAAATTACTCCAAATGAGAAAAGGCAACAGTTCCCTGATGTGTACACAGACACACACACACACACACACACACACACACACACACACACACACACACTTCCTGCAGCCTGACCTCTTTTTACCATTTACATTGGGTTCTTACAGAGGGAGTTTGTTCTTTGTACAGCAAAACAGCTATAGTGTGTGTGCGTGCGTGCGTGTGTGTGTCAAGTCGAACTGCCAGGGGTTTATCCTCCATAAAGGTTTAAAAAATATATATCTTCTTCTCTCCCTCTGTGCTTTTCCTTCTATCTGAAATTCAGGGTGACCCGCGTTTGATTCCACACCCTCCCCCTGCCCCTAGTGGTCTCTTTTCCGTGGTAGAATAAAATATATTTTTGTAGACCATTGATTTGGCTAGAGTCAATTTAATAATTTTAATCAAAATTACTAAGTGCTCCTTTAATAAATAAGAAATCTTTTAAAAACCTTGTTTAAAAGATTTGTGTCGATGTTGGTTAAATGTTTAGTTTTTTATATTTATAGTATTTTCTAAAAAAACAAAAACATTTAATGACTTTAAAAATGCCATGTGGTGATTTTTCCTTGCAGTTTGAATACATGAGTGTACACAACTTAATAATTAATTTCGAAAATGTTATAAAACATATTTTTCCTTTTTCTTTTTTTTTTTTTTTTTGCAAATATCATGCATTTTTTAAAGATGTTCTCTCAGGGTTATATAACCTGAACGTCAAAATATTGATATTTTATGAGATTATATATATATATATTATAATTTTTTTATTATATTAATAATTAAAAATGTTTGTTTTTTTTAATTCACTCACAGATATTAGAGTTTAAAGGGATTATCTTTGTTTTGATTTTATTTAAAAAAAAATTTACGAAATTGCTACCTACATGTTAGATACAAGTTTTTCAAATATTAATCATACTTTAAAACAATATTGTTGCAATGCTTTTTTTTATGACATATACATATATATATATATATATATATTCTGCAGTACTTATGCCAAAATGTTTTTTTTTTTTTTTTTAAAGAATTTAAGCTATTAATGTGAATTCGTCTCCGGATGGTTACACCACATGACATTTTTATCTTTAGGCCCTAGAAAAATATCAAAATTACTTTATACTCAGTAACTGTAAAATTGTCATAATAAAAGAGGTGTGTTCACTGAATGTGTGTTCACAGAGGTGTGTTTTTTTAATTATTGAATAGATCTGGACAAAAAATGAGCATCACCTCATTGACCCAAATTCTTATCCAAATGTTTTATGAAATATACTTACCACTAAAAGTTCAGCTTTAGACAACAAGATGACTTTCAGGTGCTTTTTGCCATCAATCAATTTGCTTGTTCACAGGCAGCCAATTTATGGGCAGCAGGAAGCTGAGAGCGTGATTGTTGAAGCGGATCATAATTCAAGTTTAATGCCATATTTAGCTTCATACGCAGTTGTCTGTTAGTTTTTTTGCGAGAACGCTGTTTTGGTGATGTTTTGCTACCATTTGCTTCTGCTTTCGAAAACTTTGACTAAACTGAGGTGACATTTACGCTTTTGTTAAACTTTCTGACAGAGCAACATGGGACAATCCTTCATTGAATTATAGATTAAATGGACACTTAAGGCCCAGATATACTTTGTTTTTCTGTGTTCCAGATCGGATTGTGCCCGGCAGACCGGGTTGCCTTTCTGAGTATACTCTTCTGACACTACAGCTGCTATGTGATACTCTTTTAGTACAGTCAATGGCCGGTGCATGCAACGACTATGTGCACAAACGAGGACTGCATCGGGGGGTTGAGAAAAACTGGGCCATGCGTGGTTAGGCCGATCAGCATCGTGGACAACCAAAGTATATTCAGGCCTTTACAGTAAAAGAATTTCAAATACCATATATAAAGTTGATAAATCAAGAACAAGGCACAATAACATTGAAGATAGGAATTCCAAATTGGCAAATAATTGTTGCCTTAGAGGACAGAACAAAAGACAGGTGTCAAGAAAACTAAAAGCAAAGCTGCCATACAAGAAGTGGAGCTGGGGATGGAGGAGGGTGTCAAGTGCAGCTTGCATCCATGCAAAGGAAAGATGCTAAAGCAATGAATAAATGGCGGACTTAAATTGGACAACTCTGATAAGTCTTGACTCACGGGACTTTCCTGAACTGACACTATGTTTGATTTAGAATTTAAAAAAAAGACTGAATCTGATATGCTGTTAACGCTGATCTGGGATAGCCTACAACTATTGCCTCTAATGCCTAAACTCATGCAACACCAACATTTAAACAGCAAGATTGTTAAATTTGTAGATCTTACTTATTAGTTTCTCATAATACTTAGTAGCCAAACTGAACTCTCATGGCAGACCATTAAAAGCTCTAATGCTATCTTATGATCAACATGTACGGATGACTCTGGGTTGAGTTAGGTTAACCGATGATAGGCACTCTGGAAAATCTGAAATCATCTTAAAGGAATGACATGGCAGCAACCTATCTGTCATCTAACACACACACCCACACACTCAAGGCATGCATGGACACGAGATCTCACATTTCAACATTTATTGAGCATGGCAGCACTCATTAAAGAGTACCCAGAAGTGTGACTGACCACCTCTGAGGATATGACTGTGAAAGAAGGATCCGTCACTGCATGTCTCATTTCAAGTCAGTGCATGTGTGTGTGGATCTGTGTGTGTTAGTGAGAGAAAGAGTCTCCTATCCTTAAAAATAAGTTCTATATAGAGTTACCATGGCAACCTAATTTACAGCATCCTCTATGGTTCAAGAATGCTGTGTTTGTCCAAAAGGAAATTACTACCTTTTAAATGTGTGATTTGATCCGAGTATCAGGATTTTTATGGCTTTTAGACCATATTAGCTTATCTATATGTTAATGTACTCCTTCAATTAATCGAAAAAGAGATCAAACAAATGTTTGTGTTTAATTTATGTAAATTATAAGTTTATCAACAACTATGAGTCAACACTGGGTCCCAAACTAGCTAGTTACTTCTGAGCGATTGCTTAATTTAGGCTAAATGTACAACCCAGTCACCAATTCTTGCATTTAATTTATTTAAAATTGTATGTTTTATTTATTTCATTTTAATGTTGTATTTCTATTTTGTATTAATTGCTAGAAAATAACAAAAATCACACAAATAAGGGTTTTAAACTCAACTATATCCAGATGCATCTCAAATTTTGGTAATAGGGTTGCAAAAATGGCAAAACTTTAAAATAAAACAACTTTTCACTTCCAGTAGAGTCTCAAGCCCTATTTTATCTTTTCATATAAAGTGCCATCTGATTATTTTATCTAATTTTAAATAGTACATATAAATTTCTGGCTATTTTCTGGAATTCAAAAAAAAAAAGAAAAAAAAAAGGTATTCAATAACAAACATTAAATGAGAAATATAGTGACGTTTCTTCATTACAGCCAGCTACAGGAAAATACATATTAATTTGACACTTTAGTAATGAGTTGAACAGATGGACACAGACACACACACACACACACACACACACAGCAGTTTCAGTCCCTGTAATGACCAGAGACCACAATACAAACCCCCCCCCCCCCCCCAAAAAAACCATGTAATTACCATATAAAATATCCTAAAAGTCATGCAAAAATCATGGCACTTTTTTGTAAGTGAAGTAAGCCCTCAAATATACAACTACATACACACAAAAATAAACACACATTTACAAACACTTGAACACGCACACACAAATCCGTCATTAGACCTATCTGTCTCTCTGGTAGTTTATAGTTGCTGCCATACATGGACACTGCTTCTGGAATAGAAACTGCCATCTGATATGACCACACAATCTCTCTCTCGCTTTCTCTTGGAAACACTTTATTCTATGCATCCTCCTGTTCTTTTGTAAGAAGAAATAATAAGTGTTTCTTGCATTGAAGGTTGTTCTACTTGGCATGCAGGAAAAGTGAGGTACTGTTTCTTTGTTCACATGGCATGACTAAACATTCTCGAGTCCCTTCTGTCGTATCTGCAGTGTCATAAAATGGCATGACAAATCATTGCAGTTACTGATCTGACCACATTTAAAGTGGACAATCCATTAGTGAATTGACATTGAGGGAAATCTGTGTGAAGTCTCAATGCAATGATTCACAGTCTGATGTTTCAAGTATTTAACCCTGCTGACATTTCAAATACAGACCATAAAACTCAATGTCATGCTCTGCTTGAAAAGAAATGAATCACCTTTTCTCTGAACCTAAGAAAAGACAAAGGGTATTGTGGGAACATTTACTGCAGATTCTCCTCAAATCAAATGTTTGAAATGTTTCTTTAAAATTTTTGAAAAAATGCAAAGTAACAATGCATAAAAGTAAGTGTTGATAATGTAAAGCAATACTGTATGTGTTAAAATGTTATCTTTAGACTTGTGTCACTTTTAAAAAAAATTTAATTAACTCAAATAAAAATAAAAAAATTAAAAAAAAATGTCTTTGTTTGATTGAGTTTATTTTTGTAACAGTAATGAGTAGACAGTAATTTATGGGATTGGAAATTTTGTGAGCTAGATTCAAACTTTTGTTGCTTGCGTTAGCACCACAGCTGAATGTGTCCGAGCACGTGAGCTGACTGCTAGGCCAAAGCACAAAGTGCTTTTTTATACAATACAATACAACACATTTTTAAAAAACATTTAAAAATCGTTAAGTAAATCCAGGTCTAACTATACTATACCTGTCATTCTCTGAAAATTTCTTATAATCCTAAACATGTGGTTACATCATGCAAAACAAAGAATTACCACTATTTAAATCCAACAACAGTTTGTAACTCATAAATTCGTAATTTTAATAAACAGCTGAATCAATTCTGCTAGAATCGCTGTGCTTTGTTATACATCAAAATATAATTGGTGGGGAAAAAAATTGTTTTTCAAAACATATTTTATGCTAACCATGTTACATTCAAAATGTTATGGGGTTAAAGATTAGTGCATAACAGTCATAGCAAGCAAATATAATTGCACCACACCACATTATTTTCAGTCAATATATTACACTTTTTTTGCTAGAATCTCTCTGTATTGTTTACACTTATATTTATGTCAAAGATTATTTAGAAACTTCTGGCCTTCAAAGCAGCAATGTATTTTTGGATCTTAACCACATAGGTGTAGCTGAATATACACTCACCTAAAGGATTATTAGGAACACCATACTAATACTGTGTTTGACCCCCTTTCGCCTTCAGAACTGCCTTAATTCTACGTGGCATTGATTCAACAAGGTGCTGAAAGCATTCTTTAGAAATGTTGGCCCATATTGATAGGACAGCATCTTGCAGTTGATGGAGATTTGTGGGATGCACATCCAGGGCACGAAGCTCCCTTTCCACCACATCCCAAAGATGCTCTATTGGGTTGAGTTCTGGTGACTGTGGGGGCAATTTTAGTACAGTGAACTCATTGTCATGTTCAAGAAACCAATTTGAAATGATTCGAGCTTTGTGACATGGTGCATTATCCTGCTGGAAGTAGCCATCAGAGGTGGCCATAAAGGGATGGACATGGTCAGAAACAATGCTCAGATAGGCCGTGGCATTTAAACGATGCCCAATTGGCACTAAGGGGCCTAAAGTGTGCCAAGAAAACATCCCCCACACCATTACACCACCACCACCAGCCTGCACAGTGGTAACAAGGCATGATGGATCCATGTTCTCATTCTGTTTACGCCAAATTCTGACTCTACCATCTGAATGTCTCAACAGAAATCGAGACTCATCAGACCAGGCAACATTTTTCCAGTCTTCAACTGTCCAATTTTGGTGAGCTCTTGCAAATTGTAGCCTCTATTTCCTATTTGTAGTGGAGATGAATGGTACCCGGTGGGGTCTTCTGCTGTTGTAGCCCATCCGCCTCAAAGTTGTGCGTGTTGTGGCTTCACAAATGCTTTGCTGCATACCTCGGTTGTAATGAGTGGTTATTTCAGTCAAAGTTGCTCTTCTATCAGCTTGAATCAGTCGGCCCATTCTCCTCTGACCTCTAGCATCAACAAGGCATTTTCACCCACAGGACTGCCGCATA
This sequence comes from Moxostoma hubbsi, assembly GCA_032164185.1. Lineage (NCBI taxonomy): Eukaryota > Metazoa > Chordata > Actinopteri > Cypriniformes > Catostomidae > Moxostoma > Moxostoma hubbsi. The sequence goes on along the minus strand of JAVLUX010000002.1, from coordinate 62,267,429 downwards.
CTGGATGTTTTTCCCTTTTCGCACCATTCTTTGTAAACCCTAGAAATGGTTGTGCGTGAAAATCCCAGTAACTGAGCAGATTGTGAAATACTCAGACCGGCCCGTCTGGCACCAACAAGCATGCCACGCTCAAAATTGCTTAAATCACCTTTCTTTCCCATTCTGACATTCAGTTTGGAGTTCAGGAGATTGTCTTGACCAGGACCACACCCCTAAATGCATTGAAGCAACTGCCATGTGATTGGTTGATTAGGTAATTGCATTAATGAGAAATTGAACAGGTGTTCCTAATAATCCTTTAGGTGAGTGTATATAGTGTACAGTACATTATAATGTACAGTACAATCCCGTTCAAAGGTCTGGGTGAGATTACAATTACAGAAAATGGTCAATAACAACATTCCTTTTAGGTCTACTCATGTTGCATCAATATTTTCTATTTACAATATGTTTTTTGAAGCAGTTGCACATTTTAACCAATCACAGACATCCGTTGCTCAATTGCTGTGCATAATTTATTTTAAATGTTTTGTAGTTTATGCTGCCAAGTGAGCCAATGAGAATCAATAAATAATAATACAATAAACTGACAATAATAATAATAATAATAATAATAATAATAAACACAGCGACACAGTTGTCAGCTTGTATATGCCATTAATTCCACTTATTTTAATTTATATTTCTTGAAATGAATCACGATTACCATATCAAGGAAAATAAAATACTTGTGTAATTGCTTCTATTTTGCATTTTTCTACGTTCATGGTTTCTTTTTCATTAAAGTTTTATTATAACAACATCAAAAATTAACATGTATTTCACAATTTCTTAGTATTTGGTATGTTCCCTTTAGCTTTAATGGCATCATACACTCCACCTGGCATGGACCCAAAGGTAGGACAAAACCTGATGATCCGTGTTATTCCAGCACAATTTGAGATTGTTCCAAAGATCTTTGTGTGTTTCAATGGAAGCATGGACCTTTTTTAACCAAGGAGTTAACATGGTCAATGTCACACATTTTCTTATTTGATTCGTGCCATTTTACGCCACAATATTTCTTTATTTAAATCTTTTTACAATCAAAAAACCTTGTTTATTTCCATGTTTAGTAGGGCCTAATTATTATATAGACTCAGACGTTTGCATGTCACAGTAGGCTATATTTTTATCCCTTAATATTAGGGTGATATGGGTAAAGTGGGACAGCTAAGCCAGACACTAAACATAATGATGATTGTAATGTAAAAAAGCCCTGTTGTGCATGAATGAAGAAAGCAAATCTTCCAGGTTCAGAACAGGTATTCGTGTTATATTTTCTCATTTAACCCCTAACCTAAACCCCATACCTAACCATAAATTTTAACCTGTGACCATGATTGTAATTGATAAATACGTTCTGTGTTCGACAGAAGAAAGGAAATATGAGGGGTTTGAAGGAGACGAGGGAAGAGTATGTGATTGGTTGGTGTATAAGTCGAACGTTTTTATACAAATAAATGAATCGGTTGCTGAATTGCTGAATCTTTGTTTTGTACACATTCATTGAAACTGACAGTTCCAACTCAATTCTCAATTCTTCCACATTTTGGATCTCACCAGATTTGACGACATTGATGCTGAATGCTACTGGTTCTCACGGGTCTGATTTGACTGATCAAAACAATTGCATTACGTTTAATGTTTATTTTAAAACTGAAAAGATCTTTCATATATATTTTACTTGAGAATGTTACACTTCATCCTCAACAGTCAACAGCAGGGTGATGCTGAGAAATGATTTGTCTATTTTCTGCTGCCTTTTGACACATATCAGATGAAATAGCATGTTGACAATCGCTTACTGTGACTTCAGTCTATGTGTTGGGGAGCTACAACAGGTGCAGAACCCCCCCTCCCATATTTGTTTCATTGCAAAATGATGCACTTTCTATATTTACTCTGTGATATCAGCTTCTCATGCTGATCTCACATGCCTGAGGATGTTTGAAGACCCTCTGCCACTAAACAAGACTCTCAGACTGATCTAATAAGCAGTTTTGAAACCATTCAAAACAAAACAATTATAGCTACAAGATAACAATGATTCATTTAATCAAACTGGAAGATCCGTTGTCACATCTCCAGATGACTACAATGTGTCACCCAGCTGCCACTAATTGACATCATTTCCTCAAAGGAGCTCACCTCAATCCATTCCCTTAAAGGAATATTCTGGATTCAATACAAGCTAAGCTCAATCGACAGCATTTGTGTGTTGATTACCACAAAAAATTATTTGGAATTGCCCCTCCTTTTTTTTTTAAAAAGCTTAACCTTTTTGCCTTTAAACCCTCCAAAAATGATCCCCATTCACTTCCATTGTAAGCACCTCATTGTAAATTCAATTTGCATAGTTTTTAGCACTTTAGCACAACAGTTCTGTTATGTGTTCCACTTGGGTTTGGGATGACATGAGAGTGAGTAAATTATGACAGAATTTTTATTCTTCTAACTGGATAGAAAAACTGCACAGTTAATGCACAGTGATCTAATTATTATTCATATGTATTTGTGTAAAACATTTGCGCTGAAACGTACAATATGGACATATTTACAGCATCGAAAACCTAAATGTCTTTTTGTCTTATGTGTGTTTACTTTCATTTTACTATCTCTTTCTTTTTTGGCCAACAAAATTAATATTAAATGATTAAGCAATGATTAAATGATGGCAGAAGATGGCATAAACATTTCTACATCCCTAAAGTTTCATATACGTAAAATGAATTATGTTTAAGAGGTTGTCAGTATGTCAATATTGCATGTTTCAGTATCTATATGCAAGCATATGCAAATGTATTGAGTCGCCTGTAGGCCTGTTACAAAAACAGATGCAAATCCACAGGTTGCCACACTTCAAATCCACTAAATGAGCCGTCGAGCTCCGAAAAAAACAACAACATTGCTTTCCTAGGAGAGGCTATACATTTTAAGTGCATATATACAATATATGCTAAAAATTTATTTTGTCATGTTTTAGAAAAACAGTAGCAAATAGATGGCCTCATATATGAAGTAAAAGTAACAAAATATAAATGGTTTAAAAAGAAAGTTCACAAGAACTTATTCTAGCAGGGTAGATGAAATAACTACTGACATGTGTAAAGACTACATCAGCTTTGTGTGAAAAGGTGTTGGCAATGGAACCCCACCAGATGCACCTTAAAAGTTGTGCGCAATTAAAATAGTGACAATTGACGTGGTATCCTGTTTTTCCTGACTGTGGAACAGAAAGGGAGTGACTGCAAAGGCAAAGGAGGCCAAAAAAATGTCCTTATCAATGTAGGGAACGATGTAGGAATACGGGAGATGGGGCGGCAAGGTTCAGGAGTATTTTTAGGGCGTGTTTATTCACAGACTGAAATGAACCCTTCTTGCACTTCTCTTTCTCTTTTTCTCTCGCTCACACTCTGTGAGGAACCATCTGTTAATATCCTTCAAGCCTTGTCAGGTCTTGCCAACATCAAATAAGTGTTTATGAGACACCTTTATGAAGAGTGCCTGCACATGTGTTTTCTTCTACATAGAGTTGGTTCGCCTGAGGACCGCAGTTTAGTTGTTTTAAATGTAAAACATACAAAATAAGCAAAATACACTCAAAAATTAATTTTAAGATTTATGTATACAAATTTCATAAACAAATTCCATCAAATTGAGCTGAATAGTTAATTAACAGTTTTGTTAAACATTTCAATTCAATGTTATTTCAATTTTGTTATGAAATTGAAATAAGTAAATCTTAAAAATAGGCAAATATTTGTTCGTGGGGGAGGGGGATGACCTGGGGCGTAGCATTCATTTTGAAAGTGTGTGTGTGTTGGGGGGGGGGGGGTACAGCTGTCAGTAGGTGGATCCAGAGACCCAACACTTACAGTGCAGTATTAATTTATTATAGTATATATAATAATAAACAAGTATGATGTGTGTTAAATTAATATATACTTACTATTTAATATTAACATTTTAGTATTGCAAAATAATTACAAAATGTATATACACACACACAACAGTTAGTTCTGGTCCTTGAATCTGATTGGACGTGAGGCATTCCATCAGCACTCCGACGCTTCACTGTGTGGGTATAACTCCGCTTGTGTTCATGTCATTCTAAAGTGTAAGAGCAGTGCAGATTTGTTAAGAGCTACTGTTTGTCTTTTTTTACATGTATTTTTTTTTAAATATTATATATGTTATCCAGCAGGTGGTGGCAAAAGATCATTTTTGTGTGTAATATGTGCCAGTTAGGTGACGTGAAGTGAATTTCGTGTCAACCAGTGTTTACACACAACAAACTGTGATAGGCTATTAAAGCTAGGAAATAGCTTTAAATGGCGTTAAATGAACAACTTCAGCATTATGGCTCATCACAGCTGAGAGACACAACAGAAAGATTAATTACACAAACTGAAGGCGCTTACCTCTTATCGTACTTTCCACATTGGAGTGGGCACACTGTTTAAAATGGTGGAGGATATTGCGGTTTCTATAGTGAACGACTCTTGTGCACCGGCTACCGCGAAATAGGGAGAAATACACCCGCTTGGACGGCTACTTTTTCCAATGAGAAAGCTGATCTTCAGAACGCTGACAGCATCTCTGCTTGGGTGTGGCAAAAGGTGATGGCCCACACTCCGTCTTTCTCTCACACTTGTTTATCCAATAACTTTTTAGAAATAGCACAAGCTGTGATACTAGTTCTGAAGTGACATTTTTGAATTACTAACGAATGCTTGGACGCATCATTTGGTTTGAACCAGCAATGGCAGATTCTGATCTGCCATGTAATAAATGACCGTACGCATTTAATGACCATACTTTTTATTTTTTTTTATGTACTTGTTCACTGAACTGTTGTATATAATCAATATCACACTCACAATCGTGCAATATGGCCCTAAATCAGCACTGCTGTGATTTCCTATGGCACTCCGCCTGTGGCCGATTCACAGCAGTGCGAATGTAGGGCCACATAGCACTCTTGCTCGTGTGATATTGCTTAAGTACACACACACACACACACATATATATATAGCTCTCAAAGTTACCAGAAGAAGAACGGTCACCATAGTTTCTGCTTAAATAGTTCTTAGTTATTGTTACAAATGTTAAACCACTAAATTAATATGGTATCTCCTTAAAACAGTGTCAGAATCTTTTCAGAATATCCATTCATAACCTTTTGGTAATTGTATTATTTATTTTGTGATGATAGTGGTGGCTTATAGAAGTATCTGTCATACTTTGACTGCAGCTATGGTTATCGTGGTAAATTTAAAGTGCCCTGGTTGTGTTTTATGTAGCACTTCTACAATTACTCTTTTTGCCAAATGTATCAATGTAACTTTGATATTTTCTGCCAAAAGTACCACAACTGCAGTATGCTTACTGCTCCTGTAAAATTATTACAAATTAACAGGGATGTCCTCCAAACAGTGATAGATGCTTTCACAGAATCTTATGGTTATTATGTTGTTTATATTGTTACCACAGAATCATAAAATAACCAATAACTCTGAAATCTTTGCAAAAGTTGTGGTTACGCTGATAAATTTTTGATAAATAGTTTTGGAAATGAAGATCTTCAAGCAAAGTTACTTCATTGTGTTGCATGCCCAGTACATTTACGTGGACCTACCTTCCTCTGTTGTTTCTCCCAGGCAGGGTCCAACAGATGGTCCCTGTCCCAATCTTCCTCTTGAGTCATGTAGTCTTCAGTAGTAGACATCATGTAGGTGGTGTTATACTGCATCTGTGTCTCAACAACAGCCGTCATCTTCTTTTTCACTTGTCCCTCTAACTCTTAAAATGAAAAGTTATGCGCCTTGCGCCTTAGGAACTCTAAATCCCGTCCGTGGGTTAGTGGACTCTGTGTATGACCGTGGAGGAAGAGGCCAGACTCCACTTGTCCGAGGTGCCTGTGTGGAGGTGCGAGCAGAACTTCTGCTGCCCAGTGCTCCTTTCCTGGTCAAGAGTATCACACGTGACTGCACCCCAATAAATAACAGGGCTAAAAATGTGGTATCAAGTTCTGCAACCTAAAAGGTGTGAGAGGCAGGACAAACTGTGTACTTGGACCAATAACTGCAGGCTGTTTTACTGAAGGGCAGGGAAAGACCTCATACACGCCTACTGGTGGCCCCTGCTTTGCTAAGGACACCTGTTGTCCTTGGCAATAGCTGGTGTCTCCTTCCTTGAGCAGCAGTTCTGGGGACAGTTTTAACTTCTTCAGCTTAATTGCTGTAGATTAAATATAGTTACAACAGCAGATCTCAGGGCTGTTGTTGGATGTCTGGCCCCTCTGAATGTGCCCCTCCTAGTAAACACTAAGATCTATGTTTACTACTGGTGACAGACTGATATATTGGTCAGGCTGATTCATTGGATGATATGTAGCCATTTTGAGATTATTGGCCAATATAATGTGCTCACTTGGATTTAAGTGTTCAGTTTCAAAACATAATTACAGCCTTGTCAATGTGAATTTGAAAAGCCACCCTGCTTTCAAGATATCTGTATTTGGCATCAGCCATTGAAAAACCATTTCAGCCTATTATTTACACAGTTACAGTGACCTCATCCTCAAATAGATGTCACAAAGATACAGTAAAAAAAAAAGCTGTTTTTATAATTGTATGCGTGTGTATATATATATATATATATATATATACACATACACTACCGTTCAAAAGTTTGGGGTCACCCAAACAATTTTGTGTTTTCCTGAAAAGTCACACTTATTCACCACCATACGTTGTGAAATGAATAGAAAATAGAGTCAAGACATTGACAAGGTTAGAAATAATGATTTGTATTTGAAATAAGATTTTTTTTTACATCAAACATTGCTTTCGTCAAAGAATCCTCCATTTGCAGCAATTACAGCATTGCAGACCTTTGGCATTCTAGCTGTTAATTTGTTGAGGTAATCTGGAGAAATTGCACCCCACGCTTCCAGAAGCAGCTCCCACAAGTTGGATTGGTTGGATGGGCACTTCTTGCGTACCATACGGTCAAGCTGCTCCCACAACAGCTCAATGGGGTTCAGATCTGGTGACTGCGCTGGCCACTCCATTACCGATAGAATACCAGCTGCCTGCTTCTGCTCTAAATAGTTCTTGCACAATTTGGAGGTGTGTTTAGGGTCATTGTCCTGTTGTAGGATGAAATAGGCTCCAATCAAGCGCTGTCCACTGGGTATGGCATGGCGTTGCAAAATGGAGTGATAGCCTTCCTTATTCAGAATCCCTTTTACCCTGTACAAATCTCCCACCTTACCAGCACCAAAGCAACCCCAGACCATTATATTACCTCCACCATGCTTAACAGATGGCGTCAGGCATTCTTCCAGCATCTTTTCATTTGTTCTGCGTCTCACAAACGTTCTTCTTTGTGATCCAAACACCTCAAACTTGGAATCATCTGTCCACAACACTTTTTTCCAGTCTTCCTCTGTCCAATGTCTGTGTTCTTTTGCCCATCTTAATCTTTTTCTTTTATTGGCCAGTCTCAGATATGGCTTTTTCTTTGCCACTCTGCCCTGAAGCCCAGAATCCCGCAGCCGCCTCTTCACTGTACATGTTGACACTGGTGTTTTGCGGGTACTATTTAATGAAGATGCCAGTTGGGGACCTGTGAGGCGTCTGTTTCTCAAACTAGAGACTCTAATGTACTTATCTTCTTGCTCAGTTGTGCAACGCGGCCTCCCACTTCTTTTTCTACTCTGGTTAGAGCCTGTTTGTGCTGTCCTCTGAAGGGAGTAGTACACACCGTTGTAGGAAATCTTCAATTTCTTAGCAATGTCTCGCATGGAATAGCCTTCATTTCTAAGGACAAGAATAGACTGTCGAGTTTCAGATGAAAGTTCTCTTTTTCTGGCCATTTTGAGCGTTTAATTGACCCCACAAATGTGATGCTCCAGAAACTCAATCTGCTCAAAGGAAGGTCAGTTTTGTAGCTTCTGTAACAACCTAAACTGTTTTCAGATGTGTGAACATGATTGCACAAGGGTTTTCTAATCATCAATTAGCCTTCTGAGCCAATGAGCAAACACATTGTACCATTAGAACACTGGAGTGATAGTTGCTGGAAATGGGCCTCTATACACCTATGTACATATTGCACCAAAAACCAGACATTTGCAGCTAGAATAGTCATTTACCACATTAGCAATGTATAGAGTGTATTTCTTCAAAGTTAAGACTAGTTTAAAGTTGTCTTCATTGAAAAGTACAGTGCTTTTCCTTCAAAAATAAGGACATTTCAATGTGACCCCAAACTTTTGAACGGTAGTGTATATATACACACACACACACACACACACACACACACACACACACACACAAGACCAATTTGTTATCAATTATTTACTTCCTAAAAAAAAGGTAAACTGTTCTTATTTTTAAAAAAAGACAAGTAAATGAGCACAACATAGCTTATGATGTGGTGTAGTACTAGTTTATTGCAGCAAGCATGCGATGCCAGACAGTGTTCATGCAAAAGCTGGTGTAGAAGAAGAGTACACTTTACAAGTTGCAAAGTATTTGGATATACACACATTAACAAAAGCATGCATATATTCAACAGAAGGTAATAAAACAATTTCGACCAGCTCATGTCCTATCGCCTGCAATAGAATGTATTCCTGTTCCATACATCAGTTATAAAATGACTGACTTTAACCTTCAAAAGTCAAAGCACTGTCTTCACCCAGAAGGGGATATCCTTATAAACAGTTCTAAAAATTAATCAGAGATAAAAAAAAAAAAATCAAATTAAAATACTGGACCTTTTAAAATTTAAGAGGATACAAACACTAGAAGGGATCTGTGGAGGAAAAAATTATCAGGGGGAGCATTCCGTAATCCATGGAACATACCATCTACATTCAGGGAGGCTTATGTTAGAAGAGTATTTTCTAGGAGAATTGTTTTTCAATTCTAAATATTACAGAACCAACATACTGAATATGGAAGGTTCCACTCAAACAACTCTGAAATCTATCTGCCACAGACATCTGCCATCAAAGACGAACCCCAGTGGCTGAAACATCATAGAAATATATGTCAACCACAAATATCTGCATGCTAGATATCTTAATAGAGAACTATTGATATTGGGAGTGCCACTGAAACTCTATCTCTGGATTACAGACATTGTATCTGCCTTAAGGTCATGGACAGTTCTTCTTCTTCCATAATATGGTCTGAATGGATTGAAAAGGGGTTTATTTAGTCCTTTTTCCATTCCCGCCTCATTTACCGTTTTTCCTTATTTCTATAGGCAAAGTGAAAGAAACACATAAGATGCTACATGTCTTGCAATATGAACACACGAGAAGTTGAAATTTGCTTCAGAATGTGCCAGTACCCTGATATCGCCCCCATTATGTAGAGTTACTGACATCAACATACAGAACTTTTTGCATCAGTTCAAACTATTTACCTTCTCCAGTAATGCAACCGGAAGTGCGCAGAGGCCAAGTGGGGAAACCCGGATTGTTGAATCCAGGAAGTAATCATGTTTGTGACATCTGTGGTGAGTAAGATTTGAAGGTTCCAATTTCCCTCTAAGAATATATTTTTACTCCACTGATGATTAGGTTTAGGCTTGGGGAAGAATTAATAAAATATGCATTGCTCTTCACTGTATTACATCCTTTACAGCTATAAACAACTAGTTTTTGGCGCCCACTCTGAGGGAATATTTCACCTGAAAACTGGAGCTCACATGCACCTTATGTTTAAAAACACTCCCCTTTTGGCCACTGGAGGCAGTTCTTCAAATTTTGGTAAGCAGAGACTGACTTTTGAAAAGTCAACCCACTGTTTCCGAATTCACTGGGAGATCAATCTGTCTTTGCATGTTTTTCCAAACAAAGAGAGATTTCACTTGAACACACATGATCAGACACTTTAAAGAGATCACGTGGCCTGTAAAAAATAGCACCTTCTAATGAGGTACACCACTACCATGCTTCCTCTGAAGGAAGTCCTATAGGAGCCCAGATACCCCTCTTCCACCAAAATGGTAAACCAGCCCACTGACAGTTCTTCTACTGATTTGAGAGCTAAATAATGACTTAAGTGACAACATTTCAACACAACCTGCCCACAAACAAACATGGCGCTTCATGAGTCTTACTCCTGATTTAAAAATAAAACACACAGGATAGTTCCAAAATGGGCACCTTGTCAGTGGAAAAGAGGCATTTAAAAAAAATTAAAATTTCCAAGGAAAAAGGATCTGCAAGATACCCAAGTTACTTCAAACACAAACATATCAGACTCTCATTTGAACGGGTGACAAAAATTGGCTTTCAGATAAACTCTCTGAATATAATTTCATAAATTCTCCTCTAGCCTGAAAGGTTTTGTCAATCAAGGAGATTGTTGGGTAGATTACTTCTGAAATGTGTTATGGTATAAATGATAAATTACACAACTAAAATTGTAATCAGTAAATAACATTAAATGAAATGTTTAACTTCCTATTTGTCAGTCACTCAGTAAACTGTGTTTCTCATTTTTTTTATTCTGATTACTTTATCAAGATCACATGAAATCTATTACTACCCAACACTGATCGAGAAGGCATAAGTAGAAGTTTATACAGAGAATTCACTGCTGGATTGAGGCAAATCATAAGTGCTGCCCTACAACATAAGGGCTGCCAGTGTTACAAAGTCCAAATGAGAGTCTTCCGAATTAAAAGTTTGACCAGTATCTCAGGTCCAGTGACGCAAAGCTATGAGGATGCATTTAGGCAGTGGTTAACAGTGAACAAACTCAACAGCCATCACTGATGAAACGACGGGCGGTGGTAAATTGGGCGTCAACGGTGAGCAGACTTGGGGAGGCCTGAGGGTGGTGGAGTAAAATCATAACAAAACTAAAGGCACAGGAGACGGGGCCAGGCAAAGTCAGCGATACTGTAGGAACTCTTGAGCAAGGTACACATCTACCAAGCCTTAGAACAGTTTGACTCACAAGTACTAACCTGTCACTCGTTTTTTATCAGCCACCCCTTGCTAACTTGTGTTCATACAGCCACTCAAAGACACATTCAAATCTCATTGATTAATTCAACCGTATATAGACTAATTATCACCACATTCTCTCCAAAGCTAAATCCACACATTATCAAGCACCCACCCATTTCGAGACACTAACCACCAAATAAATAAATGGTCACTCCCCAACCCCCACCCCCTTTGGCAGTGACAGATAGTAGCGTAATAATAGTGTTTAAAGAATCTCATTGGCTCTGGCAATGGTGACAAATAGTGAGGAATCTACAGAAGGGATGAGGTGGTAGTGAGGAGAAATAGAGCAGGTATGCGGTCAAGGCGCACACGCTATCAGGGTGCACGACAGGCAGAAAGGGGGCGCGGCACAGTGCTTTTACCTGAATGGAGAGAGAACTTCCCGTGCATTGCCCGACGCTAACTTTCTTTCACCCAACCAGCACTGCTCATGGTGTTCACAGTTCCATAGGGACCTAGTTCAGTTGGAACAATCACATCAGTAAGTGTTCGTTTTATGGGGCTTGAAACAAGAAAACAAAAAGGAAGCATGCACTACAGCAAAGCCACTGCTATAGAAGCAGAAACGAGCGAAGATATATGGAATAAGTCTTAAATTTACATGTGCACTCAGCCCCATCACGTAAAACATCAGAAAACAATTGCAAAATGGTCTAACAGTGCTAGTGTCATCTGACACTCGCACATAAATAACGTTTTGCAATATGCAAAACTGTTTGCATCTTAAAATCTAGTCACAAATTGCCATTGTACACCACACCAGTTACAAAAGCTGCATGCAGACTTTGGGTGGCTAAAAGGGACCAGAAGCTGGGCAGAAGAATTTGTTGCTCCTGTAGGGGGTTTGGTATGGTGGGGTGGGGTATAGAGTGGGGGTGACCCCAGACTTACCCCATCCATAGAGACAGGGGTGAGATTGTGATCAGTCTCTAGTCCTTAAGCTTCTTTTCAGGATTCCGATTCATGAGTCTGGTCTTTCACAAAGGAAAAACAATCATGAAACATCAAAAGGCAAAAATAGTAAAAGCTCCAGCAAAAGCTCTAGTGTTTCCTCTTTAAATGATTGGGTGGGCTCTTTATTTGAAGTCTTGTTATATAGTCAGTATAGATTGTGTACAGTCTTCACTTCTGAGAACACTTGAGGCAAAAATATTTACCGTGATAGAAACTACAAATGTGAATGTCGATGCAAAACATTTAGTAAGATAAGCATTCACACATTGACATCCTCATCACATACTGTAGGTTTGAATAGGGGCATGGTAAACGAATGACACACTGGCACTAAATGAGAGGCAGATGCAATGAGAGAAGAGAGATGCAGTGAGGGTCAACTATGGAGTTTCAGCAGCGAAAAGAGCAGGAAGACTGAAAGAAACTGATAGGAATCTCCCAATGCATTTAATTCCAAATCACAGCACCACAAAATACACAGCACTTAAGTGTAGCCTTAATCCAGTTTCACATTATAAGACTACAGATAAAAAACAAACAAAAATAATCTTTAATACATTTCACTACTAAGGCATAAGAATCATAGGCCACTGAAAAACATGATTTTGGCGGGCTTTCTTTTTTGGCTATAAACAATCATTGCGTAAAAGTATATCTCGCTTGAAGCTGTAAAAAAAGTAAAAAAAAATATTTGTTTTATGTTTGTTGAGTATGTTTCTTTAAATGAATATTTGAGTCCCTTATAACTACTTTAATATAAAAAAACATGATAGCATTAATAAGACACTTAAAACAGATTCTATGATGAATTTTGTGGCAGTTAAGTCGGTGAACGTAGACACGCTCCCATAAGACAGGCAGGCCGGAGGGCCAATCCCAGCAAATGACTAACTACACCTTCATGATTGGGTATATCCCTTACATCTACATATTTATGGAAGTAGCTACATAAAGTAGAAGGGGAGAGAAGTCACAGTGTCTTTCAGCTTTCAGGATGGGTGGACAGGGATGGAAGAGAGGGGTTAAAGGTCATAACTAATGTTTCCCCATCTGGGGTGTAAGGGATGCGTATATATGTGCGTGTGGATCGAGGTTGCTTCCCTGTACACGTGTACATGTCCTATTGTGACAAACAATGGAAAGCATACAAGCTACAACACAGTCCCAGAGAAAACACACACAAAGACATAAGACATGTAAAACACTGTCCAACCCTGGTCCTACACTTCACACCCCTTTGGAGTAAACTTACATTCAAACTTATTGAAATGTTTCAATATCTAATTTCTCAATAACTATATGAATATGTAAACTGGTTACGTTCGTATAACAATTTCAAGCAATGTTTAAAAATATCAAGTACAGTATCATTCATAGACTACAAACACTTATGAATATAAAAGTTTAAAATCATCATGGCAAATATCTAATCTACCTTATACCCCTAATCTACACCTAACTGGCAATAGATTTAAGGTCAGTGGACATTTCTTAAACAGACCACTGATGTGTTTCATTGGTAAAGTGTGAGGGAATGAGAGCATGCAGTTTCCCTTTTTCAGCCCTGACTGTACCGGTGTGTGATCAGAACCAAGGTTAGAGATTCCAGTCTATAGGTAAAACCAACACGCCCACCATCTTAAACACACACACACACACACACACACACACACACACACACACACACACGCCCACCATCTTAAACACACACACACACACACACACACACACACACACACACCTGTGTTTGTTTTTGTGACACACACAGGCAGCACAAGAAAGGAGAGGCAGAAAGGACGTGGAGCACTCTATCGGAAGGGTGTTTCAGGGGTGTGTAGGGCGAGTTCGGGGCGGCGGAGGAGGGGCTCCTTGTGCGACGGCGGAATCGGCGGAGGCTCATACACGCGCTGTGTTGCCATGGCGATGGCAGCAGGCACGGGGGCGGCGTTCAGCACTGGCCTGAGAGTGTCGAGCGTTGCTACTTGTTGAGCGGGCACACCAGACAGGGTGGATAGTCCGGGCATCGCCACAAGGGAGTTGGGAGATGGGTAGGCATACTGGTACTGTGGGTAGTGCTGCAGCTGCTGGTACTGCTGGTAGTATTCGGCGTAGTATCTGAGAGAAACAGAGGAGAGGAAACACATGTGCACATCCACACAGACAGGGAAAGAGAGACAGAAATCACATAGACAAACATGCCCGAACATACATAAACACATATACATATATATACATATATATATATATATATATATATATATATATATATATATATATATACACACACACACACATACACACCATTAGAGGGAGGAAAAACATAAGACACAAACACATTTGCCCACAGACACACATACACAGATCACCCCCATAGTAAATCAGTACCAAAACAGCCAATATTGCTAAACTATTCCATGAATGGTCTTCACTAAATTTACTACAAGATTAACTAAATTTGATCATTCATGATCTCTCTCTTATTCCAAAGTTTATTGCTAGTTAATTTACCTGGCTATAGGGTCATCCTCCTGTGCAGAAGCTTCGTCTCGACCAGCTGGAGTTGGTAACAAGGCTCTGCGTTTGGCCCTCTGGTACATAAATGGTTTCATAACAGGGTCTGGCAGCAAAGGGGCTGATCTTCTTAGTGGACTCCGGTCCCTCTCTCCTGACTTGGAGCTGGTATGTTGCTGTTCAGCTAGCATTTGCTGTCCTTGTGCAAAGTAGTGTGCCCTTGCTGCCTCTAAGAAAGCTGCTGGATCAGCTGCCCCCAGAGCCCCGTATGCTGGGGTAGCACTGTAGAGAGCTGGTGCTATTGTATAGGCTGGGTTAACAGCAGTAGCAGCAGCTGCCGGTACCTCCATGCTGTGTGCCGCGGCTAGGAACACTGGATTAGCTACCGCCGATGCATAAACCTGTGGACCATATGCAGCAGCAGCAGCTGCGACTGCACCACTCGTCATCTGTCCATAAAGAGCTGGGTTAACAGTGCCATACATATGCGCAGCAGCAGCAGCACCGTTGCTGAGCGCCTGATTTGCAACTGTCCCGCTGTAGAACTGATTGGCAACTGTTCCGTACACTTGACTGGCTAATGCTCCATATACGGCTGGAGCCACCGCTGTTCCTCCCTCTGCCCTTGCACCAGCTGTAAGTCCAGTCAGAGCAGCATAAGTGGGGTCAAAAGTAGAGGTGTTGTACACAGAATTGTGGACACTCTGTTGAACCTGCAACGGCAGGCCAGCAGCTGCAGCAGCCGCAGCGGCTAGCACGGCTGCTTGGCTCTGATATTGCTCCAGGGTGGGCTTCCCAGCAGGGCATTCACCTGCATAGTGACCCTGTTTGCCACAGCTTACGCATGGGATCTTTCCAGTAGGGGCCTGCTTACTTGGCTGAACTTTGGAGAGCTCCACTGATAGTGGCCGGCCTTTGAAGGAGGTCCCATGCAAAGCCTCGATAGCCTGCAGGGCATCTTCCTTGTTCTCCATATGTACAAAGGCATAACCTGCAGAAGAAGACAGACTTTTTGTTAAGGAATCCAACTAGTAAGTGAGAACCAATCAGAGCCACATGGAACCCTGTATGCACTCTAATCCATAAAGAGGCTTCACATGAGCATTAATGAATTCATTGAACTCTATGGACTGAAGCATCAGCTTCATTCAACGTTACCCCTGGCACCATATTGCGCTTTCTTTAAGCATTGTAACGTGGCACTTAAAGTTCAAACAATTTCAACTCTGACCTTGTTAATGCTTTTCTTTCAAAGTTATATATATATATATATATATACACTACCGTTCAAAAGTTTGGGGTCACTTGCCTGAAATGTTTCTCATTATCTTAAAAACCTTTTGATCTGAAGGCGTACGCTTAAATGTTTGAAATTCTTTTTGTAGACAAAAACATAATTGTGCCAACATATTAATTTAATTACAAAAAATAAAATGTTATTTAAAAAAAAAAATGTTTTTGGAAAAATGGATGACTTGGACCGAATAATTAAAAGCAGCCACTATGTGCCCAACATATAGATGGGAACTCCTTCAATACTGTTTAAAAAGCATCCCAGGGTGATACCTCAAGAAGCTGGTTGAGTAAATGCCAAGAGTACATTTCTGTAAAATCTAGGCAAAGTGTGGCCACTTTGAAGACGCTAAAATATAATATAATGTTTAGTTATTTTATTTAATTTTTTTCACAGCATAATTCCCAAATTTCCATTTCCATTATTCTATAGTTTTGATGACATTACTATTATTGTAAAATGTGAAAAAAAAAAAAAAAAAGAATGAGTAAGTGACCCTAAACTTTTGAACGGTAGTGTATATATATATATATATATATATTTTATTTTTAGTTAAGACTTTATAGAGAGATATTGAATGTCTCACTTTTATTCATAAATATTTACCAATCTCAGTTGTTAAACTCACGTGTACATGGTTCATGAGAAGCATGGCACAGGTTGCTGAACCCATTTGAATTTGGCACAGAATTCGCCATGCATACAAACTAGAGATGCACCGATACATCTTTTTCTCTACCAACCTGATTCTGATACCTGCAATCTCAGTATCGGCCAATACTAATCCGATACCAGTGTTGTTTTTCGTAATCAGTGTAGAATATTTATACCTCACAGTGTGATATTAATTGAGGGTGCTCTTTTATATGTAAAGAAACAAAACCCTCTAACTACAAATTAAATCAATATAAATGTATAGCCTATAAAAAAGCCTATATGGTTGCTAGGGTGGGTAGATTCCCATTGGTCGCTATAATGTGGTTCTCGCTCTTGGTGGGGCATGTGGCGAGTTGTGCGTGGATGCCACGGAGAATAGTGTGAGTCTCCACATTCGCCACGTCTCTGCGGTAATCCGCACAACAAGCCACGTGATAAAGTGCGCGGACTGATGGTCTCAGATGCGGAGGCAACTAAGGTTCCTCCGCCACCCGGATTGAGGTCAGTCACTACGCCACCATGGGGACTTAGAGCACATGGGAATTGGGCATTCCAAATTGGGGAGAATTATTTTGAAAGTCGGATCACTCCAGGAAGTCCTTTAAGTGTCTGTATGTAGGTTTGTTCACAGTAGTTTAGTTAATTTCTTATTCATAATCTGGGTGAAATGCTTTTCTGGTGCTGTTCTCAATGCAGGTTATAAGCAAACCAAACTATTGAGCATCTACATCTGATATGTTGTTCGTGTGGGGCACTCAAAAAACAGCAAGCGCATCTCCAGCCTGTGCATACTTATGTGTGTCAACAGAGCCGCGCCATTCAACCACTAGGCATGCATGCTACAGATTAGCCTTTTGTGATACACAAAACTATTGCATGTCTATAAGAGACTTTGAATAAAATGCACGAGTCATATGGACTACATTAATAGTGCTTTTGTGGTTCTATTGTGTAATTTTTGGAGCTTGACAGTAACGAACATAACTAAAACACAGTACTGGATTTGGATCAGGCTTGTCTGGCCGATATCCGAATCAGTCTAAAACCTGTAGCCGATCCATTCCTAGAACAAACCATTATGAAAACCCCAAATGGCTCATGATTAAACTAATTCAAAACATTATATAACTGCCCCACCATTCTAAACAGCATTGATGAAGAAAACGGGAGGGAACATTGTGCCATACACAGACATAAATTTGAAGGCTTTCCACCCAAACAAAAATGTACCATCGATTTACTATAGTAACTAATGGTATTCTACTTTTTTTTGGCAGAAATATTTATTCTAAATATTATTATTTATATAGCTCTACTAAATACTTCAGCGTAGTGGGGGGAATATATGTTAACTCGTTTTTGTTACAACTATGACAGTTAAAAAAAATTATTTAGTCTTTGTGATAGTTTTGCATGTATTTTCAAAACAAAAATAGTAATGATTTTTTTCATTGCCGTTAATGTGGTAGTGAGGAGCAATGGTCTTACCTGTAGTTGTGGTCTAATTAAAAATACCACTGGACTATTTAAACCTCAACTGACTCGGACAAAGAGTCGCCATTGGCTAGTACATTTTGGTTTGTACTCGGCAAATTTTTGAAGACATGTAAGCTTAATGCAAGTGAAAACTAAAAAAGATGTTCAGCAAATTGAAAAAGGGCCATCTTCATTATATATATATATAAATATATATAATATTCAAATATATGACTTCACAATCAATTTATAATATGTCATGAAATTGCATATTCATTAATGATACAAGCTGTTTAACATTTCATACACATTTTTAACAAAATATTCACAAGGTTGGAACCTAAAGATGAAAGAAGAATAACACTTATAACAATTATTTAATAATTGTATTATATAAAATAATAATTTAATTGATACTATATAAAAAATATTATGCAAAAAAAAAAAACCTTGCATAGATACAGCACGAGGATATTTGTAATTTTTTTAATATGTAACTTCAGAATATTTTAACTCCTGAAGTTAAAATATTTCATTACGTACGACTGTGCCTTGAATTGATGTATTTACACATTTATTGTATAATTAATCCAGTTCAGTTATCACCACTCATTACTTTATATATGCAGATGATACTGATTTTTTGTGTGGAAACAAAATTCCCCTTTGAGGACAATAAATTATCTATCTATCTATTACACTTCCTGCATTAATACATTTTGTAACATGTTTTTTTTATATGCACTTGTGCAATTTACATTGAGTTTACATTTATATGTATAACAAGCACTAAATTGTTACTTTATCTTTAACTCCACAAGCAAATGCTTACAGTTGAATGAGTGCTGTGCATATCAGAGCCTTTCTATGCTAGGCCTACAAGCTGAGCATAAAATAGCATAATGTGGCGCTCCCATAGACATTCTTCTGTACACTGGCGAGGAGACAGGAGGCCAATTTTTATGGATGTCTATGGAGGATATGCTTCAGTGTGCTGAATAAACAGCTTTTGTGAAGAAACAGCTCATCACTTAATAAATTGACCGCCTATCCGCTAATCTTCAACATGTTATACACTAAACAATCCATTTGGAATGAACTGAGTGTTGAGTTTACTAAACAAGTTTACTTGTTTTGTCCAATCATATCATATCAATAATATTACTATGTACCATGTTGACTATTTTCTCTCCTTAAAAAATTAAATATAAATTACAAATATTTTTTTCACAGGCACTACCAAATCAGATAATGGTGCCACCACTCTCAAATGTTAGTCTGGGGCCCTGCAATGAGCGGAGGCATTGACGCCCCGCTGCGAGTCATGTGGAAGCCACTTAAGAACAGAAATGTGTTAGATACTTTTAACTACTTGTGATCATTTTTCTGTAAGCACTCACCTTTCACCTTATCACACTCCAAAACTTTCCCAAAAGTCTGGAACAGCTCCTGGAGGTCTTCTGTGGTGCACATACTGCTCAGATTACCCACAAAAACCTTTGTGGAATGGAGTGGGCGTCCCCGTGACTCCTCGACCACTAGGTTACGGCCTTTGAACTCTCTGCCACTGAGCTCCCTAATAGCACGTTCGGCAGCACCCTCTCCTTGCAGGTGGACAAAAGCGAACTGCCTCAAGACGCTGCAGCTAACCACCTGTCCGTATGACTCAAAGATGGCTGACAGTTCTTCTTGCGTAGTGTCCAGGGCCAGGTTCCCAACAAAGAGCTTAACAGTGTGGCCCTTATCCATTGTGCTGTAAAGATTTAAAGCATTTCAGAATTAACAGCAGTGGTGTCAGAATGTTTTACAACATGGGTGAGGCCTTTTAGGGAAAAGGTCTCTGAAAACTAGCAATTCCCATACAATAAAGTAGCGGACCGATATATCGGTTTAACCGGATAATCAGTGCCGATAGTTGCTTTTTTAACTATCAATTATCTGCAAAAAAAAAATCTATGCTCATAAATGGCAATTTTTTTTGTTTTGTTTTTTATTCCCCCTGGTTCCACTGTCGCTGGCGGAATCTACAGGTAGAAAATCTAGTTTTTACATTATAACGGTCACCTCCAGAGGTGAGATAAATTATTTTTATCTGATAATTGTGTTCTAATTTGAAGCGAGTGCGACTAAATGCGACTATATGGAAATGTGCCACATCAGCAGTTACATCCTGTCTATAACTTCATATCTTGTGAATAATAATAAACCACATTCCTCATTAAACCTCACCTGTTTATGTATACATTATATCTAAACAATATCCTTCATCTGGTGAATATATATAGGCTATTAAAAGCTTGATTTGATAAATACTTAAATAGAGATAATTATAACAGAGCCAAGTCGAAGTCATTTCAAAATAAGAGTCCCTTATGTGTTTTTAGCATGTTTTAAGTTAAAAGTCCCACGTTATGTACCAAACAAACAAAAAAAATATTTCTGGTTATAACTGGGATTTTGGTTGAACAATAAACTGCATCTGGGATTTTATTCATTTTAGGCTCTAGTTACTTCTATGTCTGTGCTCGTCATAGTAACAAACTTGTATGACTCTGTCAACCATGGAACACAAATGAAGATGTTTTAAAGGAGATATTATGTCTGTTTGTCCATACATGGAAATTAATGTTGACCAAATTTTCAAGCTCCAAAAAGCCTAAAGGCCACTTAAAAGTAATCCACAACACTCCAGTCTTTTAGTATCTTCTGAATCCAATCGAATCTCCCTTTTCAATATAAAGCTTGACATCAGAAGTCTCCTTGATGATTTCTTGATTACACATCCTAGTGCTATCTAGCTCATGTGTCAAGAAACACTAGGAGTTGTAATCGAGCTTGAAATCATGATCGTTCCTAGAGGCTGAACAGCAAAAATGAGTTACATTTTGATTGGCTAAACTGATTGAATCGCTAGAGAATGCATGGATTAAACCACTGGAGTTTTATGGATTACCTTTATGTCAATTTTGGACGCTTAAAAGTTTTGGCCACCTTTCACTTTCATTGTATAGACAAACATATATAATATTTCCATTAAAATATCTTCGTATTCTGCAGAAGGAAGAAAGTCATACGAGTTTGAGACAAAATAAGAGCGAGTAAATGATAGAATTATCATTTTGGGGTGAACTATTCCTTTAATCTTTTCATAACAATGTCTTGAAAAAAAACATTATACTAAATGAAACTTAGGTTAAGCTAGCTAGCACACAATATGCATTGAAATGACTAAACACGTAAAATGCTGATCAGAAATTGAAATACGGGCAAGCGTTTATTTAATAGTACAGACGATTAAATAAGAGCAGACACAAAACCACAGCAATCTGGTGACGCAGTGCACGCGGAGTAAACACGATGACTTCCTCAATGTTACGGCGTACGAGCACATTCATGAACACAAGAGAACTATATTCTTCTAGTGTTGCAAAAAAAAAAAAAAAAAAAAATCAAAAACAGAAACAGAAATAAAACAAAAAAAAAATCAGTTTTTAACGACCGCTCAGGCCTATCAATATGAGAAAACGCTGACTTGACGCTCCCTTCATAACAGTCTGGCGTCAACAACATGAGTAACGCGTGTCGAGTGATTTACACTGAATGTTACAATTCTGACACCAGATGTTTACAAAACACTCCCGATATCTGACGTGAATAACAGCGCAAAGGACTGCGGTGACACAATCTACTGTCATTTTCATTAAGCTTTAGCGCATATTCATTCTTTCCAACATAACTAAAATAGATGACTCATTTTGTTGGTATTTTTGTGTCCCCGCTCCCCCAAACCCTCCGCGTTTCTCTATAAATCACACTGCGGGCGTAAGATGCCATAACGTGTTTCATTGGTAATTGCAATTTATTGATCCATATAGGATGATCGGATTGTTTGAAACATAAGTATAAAGAGAGGGGGGAAATCTTCCATCTTACCTTAGCGGTGCGGGGTTTCAAAATGGTCGGTCTACTTCCGTTCTTTAAAACGCTCTCATTCTTCAGCAGTGATAAATGAACGCATGCTGATGCATTCACTCAGTAACTTATTCAGATGGAGACCGAGAGTGCCTCTTATCTACTTCTACACCATGCATAAGTTTGCATTTCTAAAATTTAACTAAACGTACATTTTACAAAACGCACAAAAGCAACTAGAGACCCCTGAATCAGTACTGTAGCGGTACCATGTTGCAGTTAAAGTAAGACTTTGATTCCACAGTGCAGAATAATTACCATATGCATGCACCTTAGTAATGACTTTAAAAACAGAAATAAAAATAATTAACTGCAGTTCATTTTATTTAAAAAAATAAAAAATACCATTCTCTGTATAACAATCACAACCATTATAAATTACATATGACAGATAAATGGCTTTTTGTCAATAAAGACACTGGCTTAGCGCTCAAGAGCTGGTTCATAAGAATACAGCTGATGGGAAGTTATTAGATTGATCTCAATCTGATGTTAAGAGAGTTAAAGAGTGAGTACAGAAGAGCTTTTTGTTCCTAGAGAGCTTTTTGAATAATTCAAGCTAATTTGATAACACTTTACATTGAAAATGTTTACTAACGCCCCATACAAAATACAATCATGTTCCAGTCTTCATCAGCCATCATCACATAAACTTACTTTTAAATTTAAATGATTTGCAATAGGGACTTCAATTTTACAGAATAGAATTAAATATCTTTTTAAAGGGATATGTCACTTCAAAATGAAAATCCTCATCATTTACCACCCTCATGCCATTCCAGATGTGAATGACTTTCTTTCTTCTGCAGAACACAAGTGAAGATTTTTAGAAGAATATTTCAGCTCTGTAGGTCCATACAATGCAAGTGAATGGTGATCAGAAATCTGAAGCTCCAAAATGCATATAAAGGCAGCATAAAAGTAATCCACATGACTCCAGTGGTTAAATCCATGTCTTCAGGAGTGATATGATAGGTGTGGGCAGGAACAGATTATGGGGGGTGGGTGTGCATTCACAAGAGTTCTTCTTCTGTTTTTGCAGATTTGCATCACCACCTACTGGGTGATTTATGAATTTCCTTTCTTTAATCCTTCCCTTCTTTTTTCATTCTACTCATAGGTGGCGATATGCACAAAGAATGCAAATCGTCAAAAACACAAGAAGATTACCTTGATAGTCTTGTGAACGTGCATAGGAGGGCTGGTTTGAAATTGGTTTATAACAAAATAAAAAGTATTTTTTCAGATCAAATATTTATCTATTTCTCACCCACAGCTATCATATTGCTTCGGAAGACATGGATTACTGGAGTGGTATGGATTAGTTTTATCTTTCCTTTATGCCATTTTTGGCACTTCAACGTTCTAACCACCACTCACTTGCATTATATGGACCTACAGAGATGAGATACTCTTCTAAAAATCTTCTTCTGAGTTCTGCAGAAGACAATAAGTCACACATCTGGGATGGCATGAGAGTAAATGATGAGAGAATTTTCATTTTAGGGTGAACTGTTCCTTTTAAGGTCAGATATTCACAGATTTTAGATAACTTCAGTTGTATGGTAGATTTCATAATTGAGTTCAATTACATATGTCAGCAACAGTTATTTTCATGACAGCATGACTTTGAAGACTTGAAATAATTTTTCATTATTTCATATGGCTAAAAAAAGCAGTCCTTTACATCTTGTGAGAATGACCGCTTTAGTTTAAGCTGCAGTATGTAATATCAGAAACACTTAAGAACAGAATTACTGTGATGATTTAAGAGAAATTGGTGAGAACAGGTTCTGCATTCACACAATCAATTTACATATTTATACATGGTTTGATATTGTATTTGTGTCAAATGAGTACATCTGAACTTCAAGAACTGGCTCGATCTTACATGCTACAACTTGAATGGACATTCTGGGCAGCTTCAAACAGGCACATTTTGGCTTCTCTTTGATCATCTTCCTTTCGTTCCTTCCTTCTGTGCAGCTCAAATTCAGTCCTTAACACATTGGAAGGTCACATCCTCTCCCCATTACAAATTAGCTGCTGGTGCGTCAGTGACTTTACGTCCTTTCCCAGCTATCGGCCGATCTCTTTCCTCCCACAGAGTGACACCGTCACAGGCACAAATCTGTTTGGGGTTCTGAAACAACCCGGCAGAGCGTGCAATGATTCCACATGCCAGCCTGACAAAAGAGGGAGAGGGGAACCAGTCAAAAGAAAACCAAACACACATGGTCCACTGAGTATAGTGAAACATGTGGGCTCCGCGTGGGATTGTGATGTCTGTAAAGAATAAATACAAAAAAGGCAGATTCACTTTGATCTCTTGAGACCAGAGCATGACTGCTGTTTGCAATTTCTATTCCCCTTTTTTATTTGGAACTAGTAGCCCCTATGAAACATGCAAAAAAGAGTTGTTGTTTTCCTAAACATTGATGTGCACATATGTGGACAGCGGGACTAAGTTTTAAAATGTTTAATAATACCAAGCTATAGAAAATCAGATTTTGTATATCTAATTGTTTATTATGTTTCCAGGTGTGTTGCTTATTCATGTTTTTGAGACATTACAGACATTAAAGCTGATTTTCTGTAAAGCTGCTTTGGAAAAATGTGTATTGGGAAAAGCACAAATAAACTATACAAATACAAGTTATTTGACTTGATTTGACTTATGTTACAATGTTTTTGATTCTACTTTGGAAACAAAATCTCAAAGTTCTCTTTTTGCTCTGTCGAACAAAAAAGTAATAGCCGGTGCTGAAGCATTTTAACAATCAGAAATTAGCATTATTAATTATAGTTGAAAGTAATGGTCAGCAATGTCCAATCACTGCCAAGCATGTTCAAATATTTAGCATGAAAAATTATTAAATCTAAGTTCTGATTACCATTGTCCCATGACTGCCAACCATGTCGATGTATGCAAACATCATCTACAGCATGAAACTGAACTTTTGACCCATTGTTATTAGTGAATGCACTTGGCTGCATAGGAAAGCTATAGGATGGTTCCTTGCTCCCTAATTAGTGAATGACTTGGCCTCCGGTGTGCTGTCTGTTTTCACTGGTCTCAGAACAGTTTTAAATACACCTTATTTTCATTCTAACTCTGTATACAACCTCTGAAGGCAAAATTTTCCAGCATTTGGATGCACTCATTGATTCTTAGTCTCAAGGGGTTAAGTTTATTAATGTTTTGTCTGGGTGACAAACAATTTTTACCTTTCTCCTGAGTTTCCTGTTATTTTGGACAGTGGGTGACTCCCACGGCCCAAATCATCCTCTCCTGAATCTACCACCAGAGATCGACCAATCACATCCCACACCTGTGAAAAAGTTCATTTTGGACAATGAATACAACACTACACAGCCCTGAGTAAACTGTGTCTCCTTACAGGCTTAATATTATTCCAGCAAATAAAGTAGGGTCACATTTTACTTTACAGTGTTCTTGTTACTTTGTGTTTACATACAGTAGGTAATTGCTGATTAATATTTGTGAACTACATGTATGTGCAATTAGATTGTAGAGCTGCTTATACTTACATAATGTTATTGTTACTACTGTAGTAATTCATAATAATAGCATGCAATATGTGTAACATGGACACTGTAAAATAAAGTTTACGTAAAGAAGATCTGTCCATGAAAACATTCAGATGACAATGAATGATATAAGAGGGAAAAAGAGAAGTATAATCATGACACAGTGGTAGTGATTAAGAGGGAAGTGTGCAAGTAAAGCTTAATTTACTTATAAATACAGACTTTGGATAGTTGGAAAGGTTACTCCAAATACGCCACAGAAGGGTTTGCAAAACCTCTCAGCAACACAGGACTGCTTTTTGAAGTCCTTATTACAATACAAACTGAATTACCTTTATCTGAGTGTCTTCTAATCTGAATGACGCTCTGCCATCAGGACCAGCTCTGATATTTCCCAGATCTCCCACATGCTGCAGACCAGACAGACATTGGTAAAGTAATTATTACAGAGTGTTACCATAAATCAGCAATCATCACTACCCGAAAGATAATGATGAGTCTGTACACTGAAGGGAGGTTGCATGGCTGGCTCACTGGTGAAGTCAAAACAACCTGGAGAAGAACACACTCAAAACAGTGGAGATGATAGTGACTTTATGAGGAACACCCCAACATTGACCCTGCTCACCATTCTAAACAGCACTGTGGCAGCAGTGGGGTCATTGAAGTTCCTGGGCACTACCACCTCACAGGACCTGAAGTGGGAGACGCACATTCACTCCATTGTGAAAAAGGCCCAGCAGAGGTTGAACTTCCTTCGCCAGTTGAGCACTACAATAACTGTCTGGTTTGGTTCAGCTATAAAATAGGACTACAAAGGACAGTTCGGAATGCTGAGCATATTATTGGTTGCCCCCTGCCCTCCCCTCAAGAACTGTACACTTCCAGAGTGAGGAAAAGGGCTGTAAAAATCACTCAGGACCCCACTCACGCAGCCCACTACCTTTTTGAACAGCGCCTTCAGAGAACTGAGCACCAGAACCATTAGGCACAAAAACAGTTTTTTTTCCCTCAGGCTATCCATCTCATGAATAGTTAAAACTGCCCCATTGAGACTACCACCCATGGAGTCGCGAGTTGGAATCCAGGATGTGCCGAGTGACTTCAGTCAGGTCTCCTAAGCAAACAAATTGGCCCAGTTGCTAGGGAGGGTAGGGTCACATGGGGTAACCTCCTCGTGGTCATAATTAAGGGTTCTTGCTCATAATGGGGCGTGTGGTAAGTTGCGTGTGGATTGCAGAGAGTAGCATGAGTCTCTACATGCTGTGAGTAAGATGTGCGGATTGACTCTCAGAAGCGGAGGCAACTGAGACTTGGCAATAAAGCTCATTCTGATTCTGATAACGTGTCAGTTTCCTTCCTTCCCTACTGTATGGTATAGAGTAGAGTAGCCAAGGCCACATATTGTTTCCCTTCACGTTCTTGCATTTCAGTGAAAAAAAATACAACAAAATACTTTGATCAAAATAAAAGGTCAGCCTCTAAAAAAAGCAATAATATGCTGTTTTTAAGTCACATTACATTTTTATTGTCTCTTCATGACTGTAAGACCTAAGAGCTAAAGTGCTCATCATATTCCCTTTCTGAATATTCTACATATGGAATTTTGTTTTGTTTGCTTGTTTATTTGTGCTGCATCAATGATAAGTTGAGTAGTTATGGCAATTCTGTACCATAATGGAAATGCTGTAATGGAGAATGCATTTCCCCATTGTCAATCTTTAAAGATAATGGCATCAATTATATTACTGTCATTATTTATTTATTTGGAAATGTTTATATTGATATAATTGAGTTTAATTATGAATTTGTTTTCATCAAACGTTATTCTACAGAAAATGCAAGAAAGGATGAGTTGGGCTTTTAAGAGTAATATTAAAGGATAAATGATAATGATTCACTCAATATGAGTTTGTGGGAGTTCCAAATGTATACTCATTTTAATTAAAGAAATATTAATTTAATTCATATTTAGAATTAAAAAAAAAAAAGTTTTTGGGCCATTTTCAGTTTTGGTACAGAGTTGCCATTGTCAAGACAAGTGGTTTTTATTGTCGTTTCAACCATATACAGTTAGTACAGTACACAGCGAAACGAGACAATGTTCCTCCAGGACCATGGTGCAACATAAAACAACATAGGACAAACCCAGAACCACATGAGACTATACAGACTAAATCCATCCATCCATCCATCGTCAACCGCTTATCCTGTACAGGGTCGCGGGGGGCTGGAGCCTATCCCAGCTAACATTGGGCGAAAGGCAGGGTACACAGACTAAATAAAATACCTATATAAAGTGCACGTGCAAACAGTACGGGACAGTACAATAAATTACTGACAATGAACAGGACAATAGACACAGTGAGAGACAATGCAACTCCGACCAGTACACATTAGTGCAAAAGATGACAGTTTTTAAAAATGCCAAATTTAAACATGACATACTATGAGATAGTGTTCTATGGACATAGCAGTTATTGAGGTAGCAGCCAGTAATAAAGTGACAATAATTAAAGTGCAACTCAGGACACATGTGTGTGTGTGTTTCAGTACAGTCTCTGAGTATTGAGGAGTCTGATGGCTTGGGGGAAGCAGCTGTTACACAGTCTGGCCGTGAGTGCCCGAATGCTTCGATACCTCTTTCCAGACAGCAGGAGGGTGAAGAGTTTGTGTGAGGGGTGTGTGGGGTCATCCACTATGCTGGTGGCTTTGCAGATGCAGTGTTTTTTGTAAATGTCATTGATGGAGGGAAGAGAGACCCTGATGATCTTCTCAGCTGTCCTCACTATCGTCTGCAGGGCTTTGCGCTCCAAAATGGTGCAAGTCCCAAACCAGGCAGTGATGCAGCTGCTCAGGATGCTCTCAATAGTCCCTCTATAGAATGTAGTGAGGATGGGAGATGTGCTTTCCTCAGCCTTCGAAGAAAGTAGAGACGCTGCTGGGCTTTCTTGTTAATAGAGCTGGTGTTGAGGGACCAGGTGAGGTTCTCCGCCAGGTGAACACCAAGGAATTTGGTGCTCTTGACGATCTCCACAGAGGAGCCGTCGATGTTCAGCGGAGAGTGGTCACTCCGTGCTCTCCTAAATTTAACAACCATCTCTTTTTTTTTGTCCACATTCAGAGACAGGTTGTTGGCTCTACACCAATCCGTTATCTGCTTCACCTCCTCTCTCTATGCTGACTCATTGTTCTTGCTGATGAGCGAACTTGATGTGCATTGCTGCACAGTCGTGAGTCAGCAGAGTGAACAGCAGTGGACTGAGCACACAGCCCTGGGGGCCCCAGTGCTCAGTGTGGTGGTGGTGGAGATGCTGTTCCCGATCCGGAGTGACTGAGGTCTCCCAGTCAGGAAGTCCAGGATCCAGTTGCAGAGGGAGGTGTCCAGGCCCAGCAGGTTCAGCTTTCCAATCAGGTGCTGGGGAATGATTGTGTTGAATGCTGAGCTGAAGTCTATGAACAGCATTTGAACGTATGAGTCCTTTTTATCTAGGTGGGTGAGGGCCAGATGGAGGGTGGTGGTGATGGCATCGTCTGTTTAATGGTTTGGACGATACGCAAACTGCAGTGGGTCTAGTGAGGGGGGCAACTGGGTCTTAATGTGCCAAAAGTAAGGTTGGTTTTCCCAATTGTTCTTTCTCAAGTGATAACTGCTACATTAACCTTACTTTATGCACTATTAATAAATAGAATGTCTGGTAATGAAGATCTTGAAATGTCTCAAGTACTTAAATCATTTTAAATGAACACTATACCCTCTCTGAGTCTTGAGGAGCTCCATGCTGTTTCCTAAAAGGGTTGAAGTGATCTCCACAGCTGAGACAGAGAGAGAGAACACACATAAATTATTATTTATCAAAAACGTATACAAAGACAAAATCATATGCCTGCAAATTACATAAAGTCTTTGAAGTCTTTCTTTACATCTGGATTTTTTTTTTTATGTATTTATTTTAATTATTTCCGACTTAGACATATAACAATATAATAACAAATAACTACACAACTTAATAATATTAAAAGGATATTTCTCACAAAATGTAATCATGTCATTGAAATCCCATTTATGTGTCCGCAGGTTCAATCAATCTTGGCAAAGTGTTGTCACAATACAGAAATTTCTATAGTCGGTACCGATACCACAAAAAGTTCACGGTTCTAGACACCAATGTGCTATTGAACACTCCTTTAGCCTATTTAAAACGTCACATTTCAATGTAAATAATACATTAAAACAAATGCACGTGTCCTTAGTATTTATCAATGAAGAATGCATTGCTTAAGTGTTTTACAGTAGGGCCCTATTGAAATCAGTTTTTTTCCCCTCCTAAACATTTTCCAATTTATTTTATTTTTTGAATTCCATGTTTTAAAGTTTAATTTACTTTCATCACTAAAATAGTATCTAATCAAATTAATTCCTAAAACTTTTAACAAATAAATATAGAACAATTACTCAACATAACATTGCATTTTATTTGCCAATCGTTTATTCAGTACAACAGCACTCTTGATTATAATATATTGCTTAATTTGTATTATTATCTTATTAATAATAATATTACTATTATTAATATTAAATTTTACTATACATTTGTAATATATTTCTGTTGCAATTTCTTAAATTTCAGGCATCTAGCTTTTATTTTGACATGAGCTTTTATTTTGACAGAAGCTTCACGGGTTATCATTAAAGCGAAAATGCTGTGATTTAATAATAGAAATGTGTAGTTTGATTGTGCTGAGCACTTAACAGCTGCTTAGTGCTCTAATCTGTCATCTAATGTAACACAAAGCATGCATGATTCTTTGGAGTTCAGAGATATGAGTGGTCTGATTCACACAATCACTTTTAAGCACATATCTCATGCAGACTAAGATTGTAGTCTTGTCATTAAACAATAACACTTGGTCATGTCACCATTTTAATTTGATTAATTGTGCATTCATTTTTTCCCCAAACTTCAGACAGCTTGGAGGTGTCGAATTGAGTCAGTGTTTTATACTACCAAACATCAACAGACATCACCAAAGGCCTGTTCACACCAAATCCATGACGATTTTGCAAGACAAACCTCTGACAGAAGGTTTATTCTCACAGAGTCCATAAAAAGTGAAACTAAAAACTATTTCACTCCTGTACAGTAGATGGTGCTGTTGTTACACCAGTCTCCTGTCCGCACCTTCAGCTGTTAAAGATTAATATAATGAACACTGTTAAAGCATTTATTTACCTAGCATTGGTATACCTGTTACATTATGTTCTTTCCATGGTGTTGATACATTTTGAGGAGTATATAATCTTTGTTTTTTTATGTGAGGGAGATGAGTAAAGAGTGCTGTTGGATATTTATTTGCAAATGTATTTTTCTACGATTATATTACAAATGGACACCTGAAGCCAACTTCTCTTTTTATAATGCCTGCAAATAAGCCTGGATAATATAGCACAAGGTACAGTGGTAAATACACGTGGAGTAATATACAGTACATTAAGAATAACAGGTATATTGTCAAATATGCATAATGAAAGAATCTAAAAGAATACCCCGACACTCTATCTTTATTGAAATGACTGCAATACTTTGTTATATAAAAATAGCAGTTGGTTCTGCAATGTGTTTGTCTACAGTAAAATATAGCAGGTAAAGAGTCTCGTGCCCCTGCTGCCCCCATTCTGTGCCCATCACAGACCTTATGCAATCCTGTGTGAGGTCCCCCAGTTCATGCACATGCAGGCCGTGCGCCCCAGGTGCCAGCCCATCAATCGTCCCGTCAATCAAACAACGATCCTGTGATAGCTGCAGGAAACGGACAATGCCCTGCACTAGCCCCGCCCCACTCAACATCGCCACAGCAGCGCCCAAGTCTACAACACACACACATGTTGAACACACACCGATGTCATTATGTTTCTCCTGTGATACACTACAAATAATAACCACATTAACATGCACATCATTTTCTGATTAAACTGTGTGCTCTGGTCTTTACTCAACACTGAAGGGATAGTTCACCCAAAAATGAAAATTCTCTCACCCTTTTACTCACCCTTATGCCATCCCAGATGTGTATGACTTTTTTTCTTCTGCAGAAACACTTAGTGGGCTGTTGTGCAACTCTGATTTATTTATTATTTTCCTTCATCCCTCTGTTTTTTCTCTTTCTCCTTCCTGGCCAGTAGGTGGCTAAATGCCTTAAGAATGTGAATCCCCAAAAAACAAAAGAAGAAGAACTCTGTTCTTGTGTGAAAACGTATAGGAGGGCTGGTCGAAAGTGGAGATTTAGAGTAAAAAAAGGACTTAAATGTTGATCTGTTTCTCACACACATCTAACAAATCACTTCTGAAGACATGGATTTAACCACTGAATTTTCATTTTTGGGCGAACTATCAGTTTAATCACTCAATAATGTAATTGACAACAGCATATACAAACACAAAATGTAAGCCAAAAGACTCTTAAGGCGCTCCACCTGTCTGTATATTGTTTTATGCATTAAAATTAAGCAGACATAATGGGAATATGAGCAAATTCTAACTAAAAGAGGTCTATTCTAAACAGAATATAAGTGGCACAGCAAAGTCTTTCATGAAATACTGACAAAAACAAATGTAAACCTCAGCCGAACTGAACCAGAAGCAGTCCAGAACCATCAGAAATGTGCCACATTGTGATGTACTTTTTAGTTAAACTGTTAAAACACTTCACCTTTATTCACCATGTCAACATCCAACCACTTTAGTCATTATTTTCAGCAATTGTGTGCCACAACAAGACTAAAGCAAGTGCATAGAGATGTGACTTCACATAATTTACCTGATTCTGAGCTGCCCATTCCCTTCAGCACAGCTCTTTTGCCTGTGCTTTCAATGAGGTTCTGGACCTGCAGAGAGGTGAGTTCAGTTTCAACCAACACTTCCTCCTTAGCCAAGTCTATGTGCACTGACTGCACACCTAAAAACACAAAACACACACAAAACATATACTCAAATGTATATTATATGAGACTGTTGTGTGTGAAAATCCCAGGAGATCAGCAGTAACAGAAACACTCAAACCAGCCCGTCTGGCACCAACAATCATGCCATGGTCAAAATCACTGAAATCATATCTTTTCCCCATTCTGATGGTTAATGTGAACATTAACAAAAGCTCCTGACCCATATCTGAATTTTATGCATTACACTGCTGCAACACAATTGGCTGATTAGATAATCGCATGAATAAATAGGTGTACAGGTTTACATAATAAAGTGAACACTGAGAGTATGTTTATGTATATATCAGAAGTGGAAAGAGTACAGATATTAAAAGTACTGCTACTGAAGAAATAATTGACTTGAGTACAAGAAGTAGCACTGAGAATTATTATTACTCTTATAAGTAAGAGTAAATGAGTAGTTTGCCAAATAACTACTCAAGTAATTATATTGCAAGTTACTTTATGAAAATTACATTATATATTGTATATATGCTTCCATTTTTAGGACACAAAGTCATTTTTGTTCTTGAAAGAATTTGATGTTTCCTTTAACCAAAGATGCTTAAATTGGTCAAAACTACTGCCAAAATCATTAATTGCAAATTATTTTTGTGGTTTGAAATAATTGTTTTAAGTGTTTGAAATTGTTTGAAATAATTGTTTTAAATGATATATATTCCATTTTTCTTTACCCCGTGATGGCAAACATATACGGTGTCACCTATTCCTTATTCTATTCTATTATTATTCTAATGGGCTAATTTGTTACTCTTTTCTTATTATTAGAACAATTGAAAATGGTTGCGCTGCCATATGGAAATCGCAATACATTGGGTTTTTTCCCCATTTGCTGAGGTATTGAGTTCTTACAAGTTACTTTACACTTGCAAGTCAAATTTTGGTTTTAAAAATAGGTAAAAATAACCATTTCTCCTGAAATTCTATTTTCTCCTAAAATATATTGTTTTAGAGAGATAAAGGCTATTCCATGCATTACTGTTTTGAAAAAATAATCTCTATACAGGATAGAGAGGGAAGTGGACAGCCAGATGCACAACAAAAAGACAAGTAAGTCACAGTCTCTAGTTTGAGAAACAGTCTCCTAACAGGTCCTAAACTAGCAGCTTCTAAATCCCCAAGACCTGCATTGCTGCAAGCAGTTTCTTGGACAAACTGAACATTTTAAGAATACATAATTTATTTAAATAGATATAGCCATTTTATTTTCTATGTCTCTAAATCATCTCTAAACTACATAATGTGCATTTTGACTGAAACACATTCCTATTCCAGGTATACTCTCATTCACGTATATCCAAGTATTTTGGTTATTAACATTAACTTACATTACATTAACTTACTTAGTTACAAAACTAATATAATGCAATTTCATAGAGAAGGAAATTCATCCTCTATGATATTGCAGCAATTATCCAGAAATGGAATGAGATTAAGCAAACTGTTATCAACTCCTACATGAATTAACTGAATTAAATAAGGCAAAAATAAACATTTCTCACAGTGTTTAGTGTTTGACACCTCTGGTATATATCAGTTAATACCCTTGACACAAAGTCAAGAGTGTTTTGGGTTGTCTTAACTCACCTGGCTCTTTCTCCAAGACACCCTTCACTGCATTCACACAGCTGTCACATGACATCTGTACTGCAAACTCAAGCTGCGCAAACACACACATTAGTGAATCTCTTAAAAACCTATAAAGAACATGTTTATTTCTCATCACAAAATCAAAAGAAATATTTATTTATAAACAGGGTCGGGGAGTAACGAAATACAAGTAATGGGATTACATATTTAAAATACAAACTATAAGTAACTGTATTCCACTAGTTACAATTTAAATGATAGGTAATTAGAATACAGTTACATTCAAAAAGTATTTTGATTACTGAAGAGATTAATTTGCATTTTATTGTCATTTGTTTCATTTAATATTTAGTCCTTTCAGATGGAAAACATTTATACATATATATGATGTGATCCAAAGTGCATTTGAACAGTGGTGAAACACTTTCTTATGATGTGTGACATTCATATGAGCAGACAGAGAATTAAGTAAGTAAATTTGGAGCAGAAGAAATAGAAATAAACCTTGTGTAAATTGTCAGCTTTATGCTAAGCTAAAATGCTATTTCTAGCCATTTTACATGCACCAGATACAATCATGTTTTTATATAAAAGAAAATCATGTTGGATCATAATTTCTTTTTTTTCTAGTAAGATCTTTGATATTATGGCAAAAACTGTATCCTTAATACTTTTTGTGTTGTTTTCCTGTAAAAATATACAAAAATCCTGATCTTGTTTTAGAAACAACACTGCATAAGATATTTTTAACATGTGTATTTTGTCTTACTGTACTGGCAGATTTTTATAGTCAAAACAAATGAAATAATCTACCAGTGCTGAAGAAGTAATCCAAAGTATTTAGAATACGTTACCGACCTTGAGTAATCTAACAGAATACATTACAAATTACATTGTACAGCATGTATTTTGTAATCTATAGTGGAATACATTTCCAAAGTAACCATCTCAACCCTGTATATATATATATATATATATATATATATATATATATATATATACTGTTATATTTTTTATGACAGTTGAGCACATATCACCCCAATTCTTATTACTCAAAATAAAATAAAAAACGATTATGAAAATAAAATGTAAAAAATATTAATAATTACAAAACATACATGAAATAACTAATTATATAGTAATTACAAAAAAATATTTAATTAGAAATATTTTTAATACAGCCTTTAATCCATGATTTTTATAAATAAAAATATATAAAGGGGTACATATCGGTTTATTTACTAAATAAAAAACTAATGAAAATCATAACTGAGTTTAATGAGTCTTACATTCCAGACATTATAATAATATGAATAATAAACAACACGAAATAATAATATGAGAACATTATAAAAAATTATGAATATACATTATATTTATAAATTACAAAACTTTTTATAAATACATATAACATTTTACATGAGAACCGGTACAACAAGTTTCACAAGAGTCCGGTAAGAGCAAGACTGCAACAACTGGTTAAAATACAGAGGTAAATTACTTATATTATTCATTCATAACATATAAACGCGTATGAATCGTGCAAATTATATGATTATAATGATTGAATCAATAATATGTTCACCAAAATGACTTGAATGACGTTATTGCTGCTATTTCGCTCTTACATTACATCAATTTATTTGACACTACCATAATATTTAGCCCATAATTAATATAGAACTCATGCCCCTAATAATTATGACTGCAGTACACCATAAGAATTATATTAGTCATTTTCAAACCTTTGCTTTCCTGTTTGTGTCCATCTCTTTTCTGCACGCCGACAGTGACGTTGAGGAAATGCAGAGCTTCGACAACATTTCAAAATAAAAGTCGCGATCTGAGGCTATAGAATAATAAAATAAGAGTCCCTAGCCCAAAATGAGAGGAGATAAAGAACACGGAGACACGGCGGAAGCCGGGGTCCTGGCGGATCTGAAGGGGGTGGGGAAGATAAGGTAGAGAGGGAGGGGTCAGTGATCAGTCTTTGATCCATGCAAACAGAAAGTGGCGGTAAATGCACTTACAAGTTTGCGAACCGCTGTTAATGAGAAGAAAAAGAGAGGAGATAAAATTGTGAGCGCAAGTAAAAGAGAAAGGCACTAGTGAAATATGTCAACTAAAACTGTCAGCAAATAAGTCACTTAAAGGGATAGTTCATTAAAAAAATTATTTCTCTCATCATTTACTCACCCTCATGCCATAGCAGATGTGTATGACTACTTTCTTCAGCAGAGCATGTTTGAAGAGAAATATAAAAATAGCTCAGTAGGTCCTTGAAATGCAAACAGATGGTGATCCGACTTTTGAAGCTTAAAAAATTACAGACAGTCAGCATAAACGTCATCCATACGACTGGCTTCTAAAGCGATGCATTCACTTTTGTTGCAAAAAAGATAAATATTTAAGAACTTTTTAACTATAAGCCATTGCATATGGTCAGCAGCAGTATACCCATTCACTAGAGAGGCGAGTTCACGTGGTCTCTCGTGTGACATCTTCACGTTGTCATGTTCCGGACGCAATCTCACATTATCCTCTTGGTTGAAACATCCAGGATAAGCACACAAACCATTATGAATAAACAAACCGATACAACAAACATCTAAACCAAAACCAATGAAATTCTGTGCAGCGTTCCTCTTCCTCACTTGTAAACAGCACTGCTCTTCTGTGTGTCGCAAGTGCGTCAGTTCTCGCGCGAACATGTCAACATGATTACGTCAATGTGCATACCCCTGCTGGCCAGAAGTGATGGTTTATAGATAGAAAGTACTTAAATATTGATCTTTTTCATGTCACTTTAGAAGAACTTCATTTAACTCTGTAGTCGTATGGATGACATTTATGCTGGAGCTTCAAAAGTCGGATCACCATCCACTTGCATTTTAAGGACCTACTGAGCTATTTTTCTTCAAATATGTTCTGGTGAAGAAAGAAAGTCATTTTTTTCCCCTTTCAGTTGCATTTTTGCGCTAAACCCTGCTTAATTTCTGACCATGGTCAACACCTTCTAGTAACTCATTTATTATTTGCCTTTGCCTTTAAACTATTTAAGATTCCCCACATTACTACCACATTTCACAATGATCAAAAAGCAGGTTTTCACATCTGGACGTGGTGGTTGTGCGAGGAGGTATGATGTCAAGATGATTATAATTACAATTTATGAGTTTTTTCTTATTTTATTGAACAATGTTTTCAAACTTATATACACAACAAAAACAAAAAAACACAACAAAGCAGTTTTACAATGCTGCACACATAATCAGGG
Organism: Moxostoma hubbsi; assembly: GCA_032164185.1. Lineage (NCBI taxonomy): Eukaryota > Metazoa > Chordata > Actinopteri > Cypriniformes > Catostomidae > Moxostoma > Moxostoma hubbsi. The sequence goes on along the minus strand of JAVLUX010000002.1, from coordinate 62,230,057 downwards.
TTGGGACAGAATACATGTAACAGGATTACATATTTAAAAGACAAAATACAAGTAACTGTATTCCACTACAGTTACAATTTAATTCATTTCTAATTAGAATAGTTACATTCAAAGAGTATTTTTATTACTGAAGAGATTACTTTACAATTTATTGTCATTTCTTTCATTTAATATTTAGTCCTTTCAGATAGAAAACATTTATACATATAAATGATGTGATCCAAAGTGCATTTGAACAGCAGTGAAACACTTTCTTATGATGTGTGACATTCATATGAGCAGACAGAGAAGTAAGTTTGAAGTAAGTTTGGAGCAGAAGAAATAGAAATAAACATATATATTATATTAGTATTATATTTCAAAAGTAATCCTCCCAACCATGCACATAATGTGTATTATAATTTACAGTTATGAAAGTAAAATCTAAACGGCTGATGACTGATGTTCCTGCTCTTCACATGCTCCTGCTGCTAAATGTTCTGGAAAACTGAGGCCTTTCTCCTGGGCATGAGATCTCGAGTGATCATCATCTGCCTCATGTGTGAGGTACCCCATTCCCAACCTCTGTTCAAACTCCCACAAGTTACACCACAACTGGAAGTTCTGCAGCAGATCAAGAGAGATATGAACACCACAATACTGTCTTAACTTATCCACCTATTCAGTACAATGAAAGGTTGCCACTGACAAACATAATCACCCTTCTATTAGTAAATCAACCCCAAAGGATTAGTTGAAAAGCTCAAATGTTTTCATGCTAGTTAAATACCAATTGAAAAATTCAAAATCTAATTTAAGGGAGTAATTTCTAGGTCACAAAACAAATAAAATAATTTTGTGACCATGCTCACTAAATATTTGTTGAACATAAAGGTTAGATTGCCTTGCTTCCAATAAAGCACACAAGATGCTCTTTGGAACATTTCAAATCATGTTGGATAACCTGGATCATAACATTTTGTCCATGCCAGTTTATGTGCATGCTGAAATTAAAGCAAAAGTGGGCATCCCAAACAATGCACAATTTAGAAATTAAGTACATTTTCAATGTATCTCTCAAATTGTTATGCTGATAACATTTGCTATGATTAATAGTTTTTTATATTAACGTTTCCAATGTGTTTGTATACTGGGGATACAAACATTTAAGAGGATGGGGAGAGAAGCAATGAATAAGTCGCACACATTTTTGTGAAAATTTTTGGAATGGGGGCTACTGCAAATAATGAGGGTCTTTATCTAAAAGTAACATGGCAGCTTTTTTGGAAAATCTTTTTCATGATATTTTCATTATTTTTACAAACAGTAAAATTGAAAATAAAAGCTAAATAAACTAAAATAAAAAATAAAAACATGGAAATGTATAAAGCCCAAAGTAAACTTTGTCCACGTACAGCAAGCGTGACACAAATGTTGTCATTAGCATTGTGATCGAGCACTGAGCACGCAGCCAGATAATTCCAGCAGTGCTTCTTTGAACATGCAGAATGCACATGCGCCTGGAATTATTTGCACTAATTAGTGTGTCCACAAGGAGGCAACACTCACCGTTGAGCCATTGCGGTCACGAAGAAGCGCTAGAAGATCCATGTAATGCAGCTAAGGTGGAAACAACAACAATGGATTGTGGATGTCAAGAACACGTGTGTGAGGAGGTCAGGAGATACCAATTGTATAACTCGAGTCTGAAGGACTATAAAGACGTCTTTATGAGTCTAAACTCCTGGAGAGAAATACACATATCAGCCGCAACATTAAAACCATCTGTCTAATATTGTGTAGGTCACCCTCGTGCCGCCAAAACAGCGACTGGACTGGTAATCTGGCATACCAGGCATTTTCCCGGTGGGCCGACGTGCTTTGGGGCCGCGCAAAGCTAAAATGAGCCGCTGCGTTATGCAGAATGGACCGCGATATGCAGAAAAGGCCAACACACACGCACATATGTAGTGATAAAAGTAATATTTGAATACTGCCCTCATGGAAAACGTCCATTGCTAAACTCTCACACATCGTGAACATGCACATGTTTGCATCGTTACTAAGACAACTAATGTGGACATGCTAGCAAAAGCGACTGCAATATGAAAAAATCGGATCCGTCCACATACAAACTGCAGTTTGAACAGTTTGAGAAAAAAATCTGATTTTTCTTGCAGTGAACAAAGTCAAATTTCGACGGACGTGCCTGAGGCAGGACAGATGACAGCATAGGTTGACCTCTAAATGTTTAGCTCAGATTTAGATTTAACATTTATTTTTATTTTTTATTCGATTTTGAATGTAATGAATGAATGTTACCTTTATAATGATTTACATTGACATTCATTTTAGAATAGATTTACTGTATATTAATAATTTAGATTTACATTTAAGGTTTATATTACATTTACATTTGATATTTATATGTATTTGTAATAAATATTTGTTGCAATAAATTGAGGAAAAAAAAAAAATCGAAATTTTATTTAGTTGTTAAATCTAACAAAACTGAACCAATATAGAGTAAAACAACACAGCTTCAGACCTGGGGAAATTGATCCATTCAGTAATATGTGAAAGTACAAGGGCTACGTTTCCCAAAAGCATGGTAAACCTAAGTACATTGTAGAAATTATTGGCGCCAGTGTCTCTACGATCAACTTAAGTTTGCGATACTTTTGGGAAACTCAGCCCTGACATGAGAATATCAATCAGTTCAGTAATATGTGAGGATACAGTATCAGACCTGAAGAAATGGATCAGGTGAGGGCAGTAGCACATTCTCTGGTTTCAGGTTACCATGTGCAATGTTCCTAAAGTGGAGGTACCTCAGAGCCTCCAAAACCTATGGCACCAACAACACATAAGACACAAACAGAACCCAACACTTCATCAGAGAAGATCTGATACAGCTCACAGATGTCCACGACAAAACACAGTGGTTGTCATTTTGAAAACAACTTTAACAGCACGTTTTTATAGGTATTTTTGCAATTGATTTGAGGGGATGCAGTTAAAAAAAACATTGATAGGATAAAGAACTGAATTGATAATGTCTTTTAAATTGCAATAAATTTGAATTGAGCAAGCAGGATGCAGAATTGAACCACAGCATACAGGGTATTTTCAGAAACATTAGATTATACTAATAATCAATATTCCTAAATTCCTCTTGCTGTCATCCTAATTCAACATATTGTGGGAATACTTAAATCTAAAATAGCCTTACTCTTTTACATTGTACACAAAGACAGATTGAATCTCGGATCACCGTGCATTCTATTCAAATCACCTGGTAAGAGAGATGATATTACAACATCTTTTTGTTGACATTACATACAAGTATTAGACATGTATACAAAAAGAACTGTTAAGCTACTACTAAGTTGTTTCCTATTAAAATAATATACACTGATCAGCCACAACATTTAAACCACGTGCCTAATATCGTGTAGTTCCCCCTCTTGCTGCCAAAACAGCTCTGACCTGTTGAGGCATGGACTCCACAAGACCTCTGAAGGTGTCACGTGGTATCTGGCACCAAGACGTTAGCAGCAGATCCTTAAAGTCCTGTAAATTGCAAGGTGGGGCCTCCATGGATCAGAATTGTTGGTCCAGCACATCCCATAGATGCTCAGTCGGATTAAGATCTGGGGAATTTGGAGGCCAAGTCAACACATTAAACTCTTTGACATGTTCCTCACACCATTCCTGAACAATTTTTGCAGTGTTGCTGAAAGAGGGCAGTGCTATAAGTTAATACCGTTCCCGCCATGAAGGGGTGTATGTGGTCTGCAACGATATTTAGGTAGGTGGTACATGTCAAAGTAATATCCACATGAATGCCAGAACTCAAGTTTTCCCAGCAGAACATTGCCCAGAGCATCACACTTCTTCCGATGGCCTGCATTCTTCCTATACTGCATCCTGCTGCCATCTCTTCCCCAAGTAAATGACATTTGTCATCACCCGGCAGTCCACATGATCTAAAAGAAAACGTGATTCATCAGACTACGCCACCTTCTTCCATTGCTCCATGGTCCAGTTCTGATCCCATTGTAGGTGCTTTCGGCGGTGGACAGGGGTCAGCATGGGCACTCTGAACTGTCTGCTGCTATGCACTGTGTTGACACTTTCTATCATGGCCAGCATAAGATTTTCAGCAATTTGTGCTACAGTAGTTATTGTGGGTTCGGAACAGATGGGCTAGCCTTCACTCCCCACGCTCATCAATGAGCCTTGGGTACCCATGACCCTGTCGCTGGTTCACCAGTTGTCCTTCCTTGGACCTCTTTTGGTAGGTACTAACCACTGCATAATGGGAATACACCACAAGACCAGCCGCTTTGGAGATGCTCTTCTAGGAATAACAGTTTGGCCCTTGTCAATGTCGCTCAGATCCTTTCACTTGCCCATTATTTGTAATGAAATAATCAATGTTATTCACTTCACCTGTCAGTGGTTTTAATATTGTGGCTGATAAGTGTAGTAGCATGCATTGCTCTAAATCGCCAGTAAAGATATAGGGAGCCCCATATCTAACCCTTACCCAAACTGCCTGTGATGTTGCTCCCTTTTGGAGTAACTCCAACCCCTTCTGGAGAACCCACGCCCTATTTGAGAGATTACGCCCCCATTTGGAGGTCTCCAGCCTGCAGCTATACCTATTTGGAATAAACAGCCGCTTAGGGACACACAAGGCGAGGTAGTATTTATTTGGTTAATGTACTAAACGCTATGAGTTAGACTCAGGCAGCTGTTATGGCTAAATTAGACAGTTGTACAGGGGAAAAAACTAAACAAAATGCAGTGGTATTGGTATTGTGTTAAATTCAGTTGGTAAGCGGCATTTGCTGCTCAGACTCTGCCTCAATGTGGCAACTGCAATAAAGGCTGTTCAAACAGGATGCTAGTCCAAGCGCAACAGAATGGAAAAGAGCTTGAGGATCTTGAGACACACTTTTCCAAACTGAACTCCTCTTAACACAGCGTTTTAAAATGCATTGCTTGGTGGCCGTTTAGACCGACAGTGTTCTTTTGCTAAAAAAAAGCTAGACTCTGTTTAACTGACTCCCTGCCTGACAAGTGTCCAAAACCCTCTAAAACCCTACCAGGCTGGGAGGCCAGCAATACAAATTTAGTACAGACCTGCAGAACTGATTATTTTAGAACCCTTTAAGGCCCTTAGATACTGCAGTTGCTCCAACGGTGTAATAAAGACACACATCGACATGTTAATTTGGCTTGAAAAGCAGAATGAATTTATTTTGAACATTTTATTAAAACATACACAAGAGGTTGGCCTCTTCACAAGGGAAATCCATTTTGGCTGAACCCTAGAGTACCAGAAAGGCTACATTCTAAAGGGCTGGTAGAAAGATACCCTTTGCAACTGATCTGAGTGCTTGCAAAGGGATTCCACTAAAGAACTGGTGCTCTGTTTCAAGATCAGTTCCCAAGAGCAACTTGGGTACCTGCAGCACAATCTAACGAGTCAAACAAACATTTATAAAGATTATGTGCCAAGACAGTCATCACACATGGGTAATAATGACAGACAGGACAACGCAAAAGGTTGGTTTACATTACTTTTAGTGTATAAACAGCATTAATCACAGTTGTTAGAAACTACACACTTTGTGCTAGGACAAAGCTTGAGTAGTTTACACAAGTGCATGTTTTTGTGGTCGTGAGTGACTCTTAACAATGCTGTTGCGTCTGCTATTTCAACATTATTGTCTCCTGATATTTTTATTTTAATCACATTATTTTGTTTCTCTCAAGAACGTTCTAGTGCCATCATTTATCTTCAGCAAAACATTAAAACAACATTAAAATGAACACATCAGCAACTCTTTGTGGTACATTCTGTTCGGATGAATCTCACAACAACTGTCAAGAAATGTCAATGTCATATCTCACCCCCAAATCAGAAGATACAAATCATGTTTTGCATATAAAAAAAATGCAGCCTTTATCTACAAGTAGGTTTAGCTGCAAGCTATGGGGGCAAAATCTCCAAAATGGGGCATGGTTTCTCCAGAAGAAAGGGGGCGACACCTCCACAGACACCTCCCGCCCCTTTTTGGAACAATGCCTGCAGCTATAACCTTATCTTTTTCTAGATCATAACGATTTCTGTTTACTAAATCTTTGAGTTTTAAAACTAGACAATTTCATGACAATTATCCCCAAAAATATGCTTCAATTTCTTTATGCAATACAAGGCCGTACCTAGCACAGGCTGGGCCCATGGTGAGGTCGAATGCAGCACCCTGCCTTTGCTTGGTACAACCCTGGTGGGTTTTAGAGGTGAAATACAACCCTGTCATTACTTTGTGGGATTAACCTATTTGTATGGCTGAAAGCAAAAGCTAGTGACCTTTGCATGCACTGACAGAAACAACTGATCATTCATCTCTGATGAACACAGAAGCAATCAATTCAAAACATTCAAATAAAACCCAATATCAAATACATATTCTGTCATCTTGAAAATAAGGATAATGACATACATAAAGGTGCAAACATGAGAAAGGTTTCAATAAGGAACACTTACATAGATGTATGAGCAAGTAGGAGACCAAGTCATTTGTTATTCCTGATAGATACGAGCTCTTTTCAAAATCTGCACATTTAATGGATATTTAAGTATTAATTCACATGAAACCGATGAAATATTAATACAACAAAAGGAGGATTTGGCTGTTTACATTTATGCTTTAATACGGTGTTCTTGACATCCTAGTTGTAAGCATGCACATATTAAAAAAAAACTGACGGTTTATCCCAGTGCTATATATTAAGACTTTTCCACCAACCAAACATACATTTTCTACCCCTCATCAGGCCTTTGTGTTGGTTCATGTCTCATAAATCGAACTCAGACATACGAGATAAACGCCCATTTGCAAAAGATCTGCATGAGGCTGAACGATGAATCTAGATTCATAGAATCCCAACACTCAATAAAAATAGAGCTTTGCCTTAAGTTATTGTTTAGATCATAAAGCAAAATCCTTCAATGTACCATTCAAATGATTTCCAGTCCCTCCTACAGTGTAAACAAAATCCTAGTTTTGCAAAACAAAAAGACTTCAAATAATTTAAACCAGTATATACATACAACTCAGAAGGCAAAAGTGAGGTCGTAACAATCAGTGCTCTCAACAAAAAAAAATTCTAGACATTCTAAAAATCCAGACACATTTATTTTCGCAAGTGCATTTACGATATTCATTGTTGCACCTTGTCTTTTTGTGGAAGGTGCTAGCATTCGCGATGTCTATGCATTTACTATATATGCAATGTTTTGAACTTTTCATTTTCTAAATAGCGAACCAGTTGTATGCTTTGTACAGACAGAACAAGTTGATGTAAGTATGCTAAGCCACTCTAGCAATTTTTATGCACAATATGATGTAATTTTACCACTAGATGTCTCTAGAGTGGATTGTCTGTATATGGTTACGGTATAACTTTTTAATTAGCATTTATATTGTGACCTTAACTGAGGGTCGCTAACGACAAAGCTAACAAGCCTAGCCCAAATTATGATGCGCCAATGTTCAACAAAAGACATATTTTTACTTTCAAGATAATTTTGTTCTGAAAATTATAAGGATAATTTTATTTCAAGTAGCAAAAAGGCTCTCCATTTGTCCCCGCCAAGTCCAGATGTCTTTTTCTAACTGATCAGAGAGCTGCGTCTTGTCAAGTCCACGTTACTAGCACTCAGTCCTCTGGATTCTGACAAAACGCTGTTAGATTCCTGATAAGAGAGAGAGAGAGAGAGAGAGAGAGAGAGAGAGAGAGAGAGAGAGAAAAAGAATAAAGTTTTCAATCATTTAAAGGGATAGTTCATCCAAAAATAAAACTTCTCTCATCTTTTACTCACCCTCATGCCATCCCAGATGTGAATTACTTTTTTTTCCAGCAGAACACAAACATTTTTAGAAGAATATCTCAGCTCTGTAGGTCCATACAATGCAAGCGAATTGTGACCAGAACTTTGTAGCTTCAAAAATCACATAAAAGAAACATAAAAGTAATTTATGTTTGGGTTACTTTTTATTTTTCTTTTGTGTTATTTTTGGAGCAACAAATGTCTGATCACCATTCACTTGCATTGTATGGACCTACAGAGCGGAGATATTTTCTTCTAAAAATCTGAATTTGTGCTCTACTGAAGAAAGAAAGTCATACACATCTGGGATGGTGAGAGAACTTTTTTGGGTAATGTAATTAATGCAAAGGCACTGAGAGAAAATATTCACTGTGAGCAAGTCTTCTGAAAATAATACATTCTTATGAACATATTCATAAAATTCACTTGATGACAAAATTATGTTGCAATATGCCACTATAATTGTTATTAAACTGTATTGCTGTATAATTTTCACTCATCAATTTCAAAAATGTTATCACTGCATTAAAGCGAGTGAAATGTTTTGCCGGAGTTTCCTGGTGAAATGAACTCTAGAGGCACTACAACAACTGTGCATTTTATTCATTTTCATACAAATCATGACTACAACGGCCGATTATGACTTTATAAACAATATTTTTTTGCACTATTCCTCAGACACTATGTAATGATATCAAAACACATATATATATATATATATATATATATATATATATATATATATATATATATATATATATATATATATATAGTAACGCTTAGAGTTACAGACCCACCTACTGTACAACTTATTCCAATGTGATTAGCTTCCGCAGTAACTCACCAGATTGTTGGACTTTGGACTCTGCTGATCGAGCCCAGCCAAGCATATAAGCTGACACGTGAGAGGAAAGTGTCAGAGGTGACACAAAATGATGGGGATGCTTCAGAAAATGTGCTTATACATTTACAATTATTTATTTGGCAGAAGCTTTTATCCAAAGCGACTCAAAGAGGAATACATTATAAGAAAATCACCTTAAGGAGACAGTGGTATGAAAAGTACTGTATAACAAAGTTTCAATAGCATCAGAATAGTAGTATTCAAGACAGAATAAAGTGTATATAGACAAGAGAAGTGGCCCAAGCACTGAGCCCTGAGGTACCCCAGTAAGTAGCTGATGTGACTTGGACACCTCACCTCTCCAGGCTACCTTGAAGGACCTACATTTGCTTTTAGGACACTATCGGTTAGGTTTAGGTGTTGGTTTATGGTGAGGATGTCCGTTTTGTTCACCTCTCATTTGCTTTTAGAATAATATCGGTTAGGATTAGGTTAAAGTTTAAGATAACAGAGGTCTGTTTTACTAAAAAAATTTTTTTTAAAGTGTTGCAACGGTCACTTAACGTTCATGAGATCTGGCTTCAAAGACTTGATTTTTGACTCTTAGCTTTCATATTATGTCAATTTTATCATGAAATTCAAACTATAAACGGTCTGCACTTATATAGCGCTTTTTTAACCTTAGCGGTTCTCAAAGCGCTTTACATTGAGACTCATTCACCCATTCACCCACACACCAATGAAGGCAGAGCTGCCATGCAAAGAGCTAGCCTGCCATTAGGAGCAACTTGGCATTTGGTGTCTTGCCCAAGGACACTTTGGCATGTGGAGTCACGTGGGCCACGAAACGAACAGGCAACCATGCGATTAGTAGCCAACCCGCTCTACCACCTGAGCCACAGCCGCCCCATAAATGTTATAAATGTTTTTATGCTCTTCAATGAGTCAAATCACTGTAGCTGCTGTCCATTCAAATAGAAGTGCTCCATTGTGTCTTCTCTTGACTACAAATTGCAGCAAGAAAAAATATATACATGAATTAACATCAGAGAGGATGTTGAAAGATATAATGCAGATGGCTGAAATAATCATCTCATGTAATCGGCAAATCAGTGTTTCAACCGCAGGAAGATATCAATGATATCAACAACTTAAACCTACAGTAATGGTACATTTACCTCAGGAGAGCCTTCTATTGTTCTTTGTGTAATTATGCCTGAAGAGTGTGTTTGTGTGTTTTTGAAAACCTACCTGTGAGGTATCTTCTGCGCTCTTATTGAGGAAATTTAAGGAGCTTGCCCTCTTCATCCTTTCAAAGAATAAAAAAAAATATCAGTTACAGCATCATACTGAAACTGTTTGTGGTTTGATTTAGAGGTATCCTGGTTTTCAAGTCTTTGGAGAAGGTACAGGTTATAACTGTCATCTTGGTTGTGTTGTGGTGTAATCTCCATCTTGGTTGTTGTGGTGTAATCTCACCCAGGGTTGCTTGGCTCCTGAGGGCCGCTGCCCTGCAGTTTTTTCACCAGCATCTCACTGCTGCGCCGCAGGGCTTCACGAATCTTCCCGAACGAGCCACTCCTGCGCAGGCCGCCATTCCCATCCTGTGCAGAGAAGATCAACTCAAAATAAAGACCAACAATTCATCATTATTTTCCTCACCCTTCCTCACCGATGTTTCAAACTCCTATAACTGACTGACTTTCTTCCTTGAAACACAAAAATGATGGCCACTCTTTTCCATTCAATGAAAGTGAATGGGGACCCTAAAAAGTATCAAAAAAGAAGACCATATGACTTATGGCTATAAGTCAGATATTCTGAAGTCATCCGAAATCTTTGTGTTAAGAACAGGTCTAATTTAAGTAATTACTCACTGAAAATGTTCACCTCCATTGTTGCTCTCAAATCAAATATGCTGCCATTACATGTGCTGTGTCAGGTTCGATGTCGGCAACATTTGGTCACAAGACACTTGAGAACCAATGGCATTTGTTACTCAACATTTGTAGTCCATTTTAGAGGTGGTCCGATAGTGGATTTTGCTGATACCGATAACCACTTAATCGGCCGATACGTAAAAAATAAATAAAAATGATTCATAGAATAATAATAAAAAATTAGCAACCCAAGAAATTTGTAAAATTTATCGGGGGTCACCTCCATCCAAGCTCCTTGGTAGCTGGATTGGTGGTGGCGTAGTGGTCTAAAGCACTAACCTGTTAAGCAGAAGGTTGTCGGTTCTATCCCCAGAATGTAATTACTGCTGACATTGAGGCAAAAAAAGCCCAAAATGAATAAAATCCCAAAAGCAGTTTACTGTGCAACCAAAATCCCAATAAAAACCAGAAACATGAGAATTTGTTGAATAAGGCAGGACTTTTTACTATAAACAAGCCGTGGGACTCTATTTTGAAATGATTAAGACTTGAGTATCTAGGTCACGTGACTCCACATGAGGTTCGGACGTGTGAATGGTGAGCTCTGTGCACTTTACTAGTTTTAACACTATTAATGGAATAAAACGGTGAGATTCAATACACTCTGTTCCATAACAGTTCTAGGAGGACAATATGTCAAAGAATTCAAAATCCTCGGGCTCTGGAGACATTAAAACACACTTACGTGCTCAAGCTGGCACCCCCAAGAAGGCCCCGAGCCAGGGAGCCGATTTGGTCAGAGAAATTAGGGAAATTCGGCAAGAGATATTGATCATGTCAGCAATGCTGATGAAGGTCGTTACTGACTCCGAAGATCTTGCTGTAAAACCTCGATCACTGCCATGGAGACGAAATTCTCTAAGGTGATTAGAAGAGTGGGGGATGTCGAGAAACAGATCGATTATCTGGAGTTATTGAAGAGGGAATTATCAGCTAGCCACCGTAGCTGGCAGAATCCGAATTCCGAATCGTCGGAATCGTCGTTTGGTCGTAGAGGGTTAGATATGGTGAAATTCCTGGATGGGCTCTTTCTGAATCTGCTTGAAATAACAGGCCATATGCTGGAAATCGAGCAAGCTCACAGCGTTCCAGCTCAGCAATCTGCTGAGGGAGACAGGCCCGATCAATTCTGGCCAAATTTCTGAGATCATCCGATAAAGATCTTGAGTTACACAGGGTAAGGAGTAAAGGAAGGCTTTTTTGGAAGAACCACAGCATTTTCTTGTTTTCAGACTTTGCAAATTCTACGAGAGAGAAATGTGATCGATTCAAGGAATGCAAGAAACTCTTACATCAATGGAAGGTCACGTTTGCAATGATATTCCTGGCCAAATTGAGAATAGATGCTAAGGATGGCCATATAGATCAAGTGGGGTTTATTCAGGGCCGTAGCTCTTCCGATAACATTAGGGTTTTCATCAATATCATGTGATCAGTGGTGAATGATCAGACTCCAGACACTGCCATCTCAGTTGATGCTGAAAAGGCATTTGATATGGTAGAATGGGATTACTTTAAGATTTTTGAAATGTGGGGGCCTGGGTAGCTCAGCGAGTATTAACACTCACGACCACCCCTGGAGTCGCAAGTTCAAATCCAGCTGAGTGACTCCAGCCAGATCTCCAAAGCAACCAAATAGACTTGTCCTCTGCTACCCGCATTGAGACGAGTAACCCTGCCACCACACGGACCTACTAAGTAGTGGGAATTGGGCAGAAAAGGAAACTAAAAAAAGAAAAATAAATCTAATAAAAGACACCCGGTAGCGGCAGTACATTCGAATGATGCCCTGCATGGTTGCCCTCTTTCCCCATTCTTATTCTGTCTTGCCCTGGAACCATTAGCAGCCACGATAAGAAAGGATGATGATTTTACAGGGGTGGTGGCAGGAGGTGTGGTGCATAAGCTTTTGCTTTACGCAGATGATATTTTATTATTCATCTCCAACCCTACTAGATATATGCCTTACCTCTACAGAATTATTAATTTATTTTCTAAGTTCTCAGGATACAAAGTTAATTTGTCTAAAACCGAAGCTTTGGCTCTGACAGCGTACTGCCTAGTAATTGCTTTTCAGCTGGGTGCCTTCCAGTGGCCCAAACAGGGCATTAAGTATTTGGGTATTTTATTCCCAGCCAGTTTGTGTGATTTATTTAGAGTTAATTTTGACCCAAGTGGGTCAAAGTGGGCTTCATTACATTTTGAGGTTGGGAAGGTTAATGATATTAAAATGAATTGTATTCCAATATTCAACTACCTGCTACAGTTAAAAACCATCAGGGGTGGGAGATCGTCATATTCCAGCTACAATTACATTTACATTACATTTTTACATTTGGCAGACGCTTTTATCCAAAGCGACTTACAGAGCCCATGGAGTGAAGTGCCTTGCTCAAGGAGACAATGGTGGTGGCTGTGGGGATCGAACCGACACCTTCTGCTTAACAGGTTAGTGCTTTAGCCCACTGCGCCACCGCCAATCCAGCTACCAAGGAGCTTGGATGGAGGTGACCCCCGATTAATTTTACAAATGTCTTGGGTTGCTCATTTACATAGGGTTTTCAATTCTCCCTGATTCCCACAGTCACTGGGGAACCAAGTCACTTCAGGGCTCGTGGGCGAGGGGATTTATGTTGCGTGACTGCTACAAGTCTCTTTTAGCAGTTCTACATGTGTAGACCCTACCACAGAGGATAATCAGGATCACCTTAGGAAGATGCGTTATCTTATGGACCACCTCAAACAAAAATGCCAGCAGCTCTTTCAGCCTCACCAAAATCTTGCTATAGATGAATGTATGGTTAAGTCTAAAGCTCGGTCAGGTTTTAAATACTACATGAATGGCAAGCCTACTCAGTGGGGTTTTAAATTATGGGTAATTGAAACATCAAACTCGGGGTATACTCTCAACATGTTTACACAGGTAGTCATGATGGGTGTGTTACTGACTTGGCCACCAAAGTAGTTGAATCGTTACTGCAGCAATTCAAAGACCAGGGCCACAATGTTTGATTTGACAACTTTGACACATCCCTGGCTCTTATGATTAAGTTGTTAGAAATGGGAACTAATGCCTGTGAGACATGCAGGGTGAATTGTAAACTGTTTCCTGCAGATTTTAAAAACATCAAAAGATGGGAACGCAAAGCAGCTTGTGGGGATATGAGGTGGTGTAGGACTGAGGGGAATATACTTGTAATTCAGTGGAAGGACATGCATGCAGTTACATGCCTCTCCAATTTCCACAACGCGAATGTCTCAACCGAAATTACTAGGTTTGTAAGGACTTATGGCAACTGGACAACAGAAGTAGCCCTCCTCCGTATATCGGTTTAGCTCTTGTCCATTTCAGATCATTGATGGGGGGGATATTTGAATATCAACACATTTTTAATTTCTGAATGACTTAAAGGCTTGGAATATGGTGCACATGTATGGACTACTTTAATGACCTTTTTGGAGCTCAACAGACACAGTCAGCATTAACTTTGATTATTGATTAAGAGCGACCAGGATATTCTTAAAAAATTCACCTTTTGTGTCACACAGAAGTAATACAGGTTTAACTATTTAAATTTTTCGGCGAACTCCTTTAACAACAAAAAGTGGTGAAACATGAAGGTGTTGAACCATTTGACACTGACCCCGCTCCACTCAGCCTCATCACCATCACAATCCCCTCGGGGGCCTCCGGGACAGTTTACCCCATCCCTGCTCTGACGTCTGTCCCCTCCACCACAACCCCCGTCCTTCAGCAACTCCACCACCTTACTCTGATTAATTGCATCAATGCCCTGAAAGAAAGAGGGGATATATCTCATGTTCTATTTTGCACTGCCATTGCATTATTTTATTTGTTAATAATAATAGTTTTCTTCCATTTGCACCGTTATTTTGGGTCTTTCCTTTGCATTACTTTTCCTGTTGCTCATACTTGAGGTCAGAAGTTTGTTTTCAGACCCCTATTCTTATTAAACTTAATGCAAAACTTGTCCTGCACAGCTTGTGCTATGGACAAAAGTGATAGTGCAAATCATGCAGCTTGTAAGAGACAGGTTTGCTTTTACTTCTCTAAGCAATTGGAATGATTATTTTCGGCATATGGACATTTAACATGTGGACGTTCACGAGAATTCTGCCTCTTTGCACTATGCACAAGACAAAATTATATTTTATCTTTTTATGGTTGCCAAATATCATTGATCAATCAGAGTAATTTTATTAACCGGCATTTAGATTTATACAGATAGTTTTCTTCAGAACAGTCTGAAATCGCTACATATTGCCTATATAATGCACTATGTGGTACTCACTATATGTGGAATAGTAAATGAACGAACGAGTGAGTGATTTCAGAGTCAGCAAACGTATGCCCATCAATCACATTTATTTAGGCTTAAAGTTCTTGTTATGGTTTAACTATTTAATGGCACATTTATGGGGAAATAAAAGCCATATTTATTGATTTTGTTAGCTTTATTAGTTATTACAACAGGATACAGTATTTACAAAACCTCATTAAGAGATGTTTCCTATCCCTAGCATTGATCTTAGGTGTTATATAAGATCTCATATATACTTTCCGAGCATATTCCTTCCAGAATGGAGGTTAAAAATCAAATTGAATTAAAACGTTTAAAACTTCATCCACAATTGGTTATATTTGTATCCAGTTCCATAATTCTCTGGTTTAATATAATTTCTTAACATTAATTTCCAGAAATATTTTATAAATTTGTCCCATTACAAATGTACCTTTTCCATTGACTTATTACACAGGGTACAACTGGGCTAAAGGCAAACCTTAAAGCTGCACTCACTAATTTTTTCTCCTCATTTAAAAAGTATTACTTCTAAAGAAATTAATAGTAATATTGAAACATATAGTGTATATGAATTTATGACCACTCATGTGAGATGAAGAGTTCAGGCATATCAGTCACCTTATAAAAGCTCTTTTATTCTACATGGGGCAGGGGTGCCCTCATGGGGGCTGCCATGTTAGTGTCACATGACCAGCTGAATTCTACTCAATCTCAGTAACTGCTCGGTTATTGGACACTTTCATTCATGGATTAAATGAATCCTGGCTTACTGTACAATTTCTACAATGGCATTAGTAACTGAAAACTACTGTGTTTGAATGATACAGCTTCCAGGCCACTAGGTGTCACTGTAAGCCACTTCGACATACTCCAAAAAAATATTAAATATAATTTAATACTAAAATAACCCTCATTAATTAATTGTCTCTTTTCAGTCTCAGTCATTCGCACAGGAAGTCGATCTGTAATTTTATAGGTCAAACCATCAGGTAGAAAATCAGTGTGTGCGTTTTGTACCTGTTTGCGAGTCTTAGATGCACAGTCCTCCAGTGTTTCCGCCGCCTCCAGTTTGCCCTGTCTGCGATAAAGCGCCCCCAGGCTCTTCAGTGTGGTATTAACAGTGGGGCTACACAGAGCAGGGAAGAGAAACGTCAAGAACGATTAACCAACAAACAAATGGAGAGCACATCGAATGAATGAATGAATGAATGACTAATCAAGGCAAAACATTGAGTCCTCCACTATCTGACACCCAGAATCCTGTACACTCACCTGTCTACTTTGCAGGCCTTGTACCAGCTGCCGTACTCTCCGTATGGGACCGAGTCCTTCCTCTTGCCCTGGAAAAGTCCATCACTTCCTCTATTAAACTGATCCGCAATTAATTGTGTTTTGAATTATCACAAGGCAGTGTTTGCAAGGCTGCAAGATATAGATTTTTTTTCATTCTTTTCTCTTTCGTTCAGCTCAAACCTCTTGACATAAAGACAGATTCATTTGAGCATCAGATGTAAGGAATGATAACGGTCAAAATTAAATTATCTTGAAATGTTACAATTAGTAAATAAAAACAGTAAATGGTAACACTACAATAAGGTTGATTAATGTTTTAAATATGTACATTAGTTAACATGAACAAAACAATGAACAATTCTATTATAGCACTTATTAATCTTAGTTCATGTTCATTTCTACATACAAGGATACATTTTTAAATGAAAAGTTATATACAATAACATTAGTTAATGCATAATGAACTAAACTTAACTAACAAATGAAATTATTTTAATAAATGAACATTAACCAATATTATTTAATTCTGTTAAAAAATATTGTTCATTGTAAGTTTGTGATACCTAATGCATTTACAATATTAACAAATACAACCTATATTGTAAAGTGTTTCCAATGAAATGTGAGCAAAAAAATAAATAAAGAATTTATAACATTCCATTTTTTTTTCAGTGATCACAGCATTTCATGCTATATATTGTTAAATACACGGTGTCCAAAAATCTGGGACCACAAAATATACGTTTAGTTACATAAACTCAGCAAAAAAAGAAATGTCCTTTCACCTTCAACTGCTTTTATTTTCAGCAAACTTAACATGTGTAAATATGTGTATGAACATAAAAAGATTCAACAACTAAGACATAAACTGAACAACTTGTGACTAACAGAAATTGAATAATCTGTTCCTGAACAAAGGGGGGCGGTGGGGGGATCAAAAGTAACAGTCAGTATCTGGTGTGGCCACCACCTGCATTAAGTACTGCAGTGCATCTGCTCCTCAAGGACTTCACCAGATTTGCCCGTTTTTGGTGTGAGATGTTACCCCACTCTTCCACCATGGCACTTGCAAGTTCCCAGACATTTCCGGGGGGAATGGCCCTAGCCCTCCGATCCAACAGGTCCTAGATGTGCTCAATGGGATTGAGATCCAGGCTCTTCGCTGACCATGGCAGAACACTGACATTCCTGTCTTGCAGGAAATCATGCACAGAACGAGCAGTATGGCTAGTGCCATTGTCATGCCAGAGGGTCATGTCAGGATGAGCCTGCTGGAAGGGTACCACATGAGGGAGGAGGATGTCTACTGTGTAATTCACAGCATTGAGATTGCCTGCAATGACAACAAGCTCAGTCCAATGATGCTGTGACAACGCCCCAGACTGTGACGGACCCTCCACATCGAAATCGACCCCGCTCTAAAGTACAGGCCTCGGTGTAACACTCATTCCTTCAACAATAAACTATAAAGTCCGACCATGAGATAATCAGCGACTTGTCAGTGAAGAGGTCTTTTTGCCAGTCCTGTCTGGTCCAGCGAAGTTGGGTTTGTGCCCATAAGCGACGTTGTTGACAGTGATGTCTGGCAAGGACCTGCCTTACAACAGGCCTACAAGCCCTGAGTCGAGCCTCTCTCAGCCTATTGCAGACAGTCTGAGCACTGATGGAGGGATTGTTCATTCCTGGTGAAACTCTGACATTTGTTGTTGCCATCCTGTACCTGTCGCACAGGTGTGATATTCTGATGTACCGATCCTATGCAGGTATTGTTACATGTGGTCAGCCACTGTGAGAATGATCAGCTGTCGTTCCTGTCTCTCTGTAGTGTTGATTTTGGCGTCTCACAGTATGGACATTGCAGTTTATTGCCCTGGCCACATCTGCAGTCCTCATGCCTCCATGCAGCATGCCTAAACCATGTTCATGCAGATGAGCAGGGACCCTGGGCATCTTTCTTTTGGTGTTTTTCAGAGTCAGTAGAAAGGTCTCTTTAGTGTCCTAAGTTTTTATAACTGTGACCTTAATTGCCTACCATCTGTAAGCTGTTAGTGTCTTAACGACCGTTCTACAGGTGCATGTTCATTAATTGTTTGAGGTTCATTGAACAAGCATGGAAAACATTGTTTAAATCCTTTACAATAAAGATCAGTAAAGTTATACAAAATAAACTTTAAAATACAGTGTCCTGAAAAAGGGACGTTACTTTTTTTGCTGAGTTTATATTGTTATCGATGTACATTGATCATTTTGCTTCAGCTGCTGATGTCAGTTTAACAATTATTTTGCTGCCTTGCAAGGGCTACTTTTTCCTGCAGATCCAGACACAACAAATGATACCTTGCTCTCTTCTCTTTCCTCTGCATGCATCCAGATAGGCTTGTTGTCATCTGGAAAAAAAATCAAAAATCAAAAATCAAAATGGCAGTATTGCTTTGGCATTGTAGATATTAATAATTCTGATTTGTTACTGTTTGCACAACAAGTTTCACTCTACATGGTATCAGGTACTGACTTGATTTTTATCGTAATGAGCTTGTAGAAGCTCTTGGAAACAGCCGGTGGATCTTTGCTGTGATCCTGTAAATGTGTCCAGTCAAAGCACAAGAGAGCCTTTGGTCAAATTCGTTCTTTGGTGGTGTTTGAGGTTTTAATTATTTATTTTTTTTGGCATAATTAAAATGTAGATGAACATAATTCCATACTTGCATTTCATGTTTGTATTGGATATGAGGTATGTTTCATCATCTAAGCATCTGTAACCATTTGAACTTTTACTATGGGAAATTAAATTAAACTAACTTAATTGTATAGGACTACTTATAAAATTCTGTCTATACTCATGAGTAGACCCCTGTTTTGGGACTGTGCTTCTAGTGAAAATGTTTGTTTTCAACTCCATAACAGCTATGCCTATTGTTTTCATTTAATCATGATGCAGAAAATCAAGATGTTTCATGTTGAAGATGTCTAGGCATTTGCAATGTTTGATTCACCTCCAAAACACATTAAACAGTACATATCGAGGAAAGCCTGGTTGATGCGCACACACACCTGTGTGCACCAGAGATAGAGAAGGATTTTGTGAAGTGGATCACAGGTGCAAATGGTTCTGCATTGGATCAAGCAACATGCACGTGTAAAGCAGGCTTTAATTGTCCACACGCAGATGAGAATTTCACATGGAACGCATATTTAGTGCTAATAAAGTGACAAATGCAACATGAATTCATTTTGCTGGAATATCATCAAATCTTTAATGCAGGAAAAACACATACAGTTTTACAGCATTATACAGCATTTTCAATGTCATGTAATTGGTGTAACAAATGTACCAAATATATGCATAGGTAGGGGAATGCGTTATGTAGAAAACTATAAATTAATTCTAAAACATATGATTCCAGCTGTAAAATAAAAAAGTCACATTCTGTTTACTGTCATTAAAAAAATTATGTATTGAACATTGATTTACTTTATTAAACACTGTTGCCACTAAGGATATGCTGATACCATTTTCTTTTTTCTTTTTTTTAATACGAGTACCAATACTTCCTTCTGGTACTCGGCAATGCAGTATATTTTTCTTCCTGAAATCCATATCAACAGTTCATGTCAATTTTATCATCAAAATGGTGTTTAAATAAATACATTAATTAAAAGTGAATCAAATGAAAATAAAAATAATTTTCAACATCAAATTGTATTATTTTTATAAAATGAATTGCTATAAAATGAAGTGATTTTATAAAGAGCCTCACAGCACAACACTCACTCCAACATTGGATTTATTTTTGACAAATATAGTGCTGCATAACAGAGTATCACAGATGTGAGATATAGCTTAAATATAATAAAATGTCTATTAATGTATTATTAGTAGTATAACTATACAGTAGAGATATATTTCTGTTGTACTTTTTTCAATTTAAATTGAGCTATTATTTTGGCTGAGCATTAATTTTGAAGTGTTTGTATTGTTATGATGGTAGCTTCTCAATATGGAGAAGCTGGTTGCTACGTGACTCTGATTATTAAACCACTGAAGGCTGTTATTTAATTAAAATACATATTTAGTCTGTTTGTGCCTCATGCTAAAAAGTGAATTAGCGCTCTGCTCAGTCATCTGCTACAAACAGCGTGCGATGCTCATGATGGTGTTTTTCATGTATGAGCCCTTTTGTGTCTTTATGTCTGCACAACACCGGCTCCACACATTCACAAGCGCTCACATTTGAAGTGGGCAGCACATGCAAATTATATATTTATCTCATTAAGTCACAGCTTTTGGGGTTAAAATTATCTCACTAGGACATAATGTGATTTTAATCTGTGTGCTTTCGTACTTCAGATGGTATCTAAGCATTTTTAAAGTACATAAGTGTGATATCTGACCTGTTGTGATGTTATGCACAATGCAAACTGGAATCACTGTAACGCATGGCCTGTTGTGGCTTATCATTAAGGTCATGTGCCCACTGCAGGCTCTTCTCTATCATGTGTTATTATTAAAAATGTAAAAATCTTTTAAAACAAATTATTTTAAGATGACTACGTACTGTTGACCGATCCAAACTCCTTCTCATGTGCACGGGTCAGAATCTCCTTGTAAAGTGTCTCTGCATCTTTGAACTTGCCCTGTTTCAGATAACACGTTGCCTGTTGAGGAAACAACATCATGACAAATGGGCTTCCGCCAAAGTTTCATGTTTCATATAAAAATTCACATGCAGCACTTATTTTTTGCTGACTGCATATGCAATTTCATCCAGACAAAAGATCCCAATGGTATTTATTAACTTGTGTAATTACTTTTTTTTAGAAGCCCAGAGTACACAGACAACACAAACAGGAAGTTCAGATTTGTCCTGCTCTAAAATTGAAGCTAATTGAAGCTAAAATGTGCTTTCAGTAGATTCCTGTTGTTTTCTCTAGACAAAAACTAATTTAGCTTATTTCCAACTGCTGGAAATTCACCATACTCCCATCTCTCTGCAATAACACATATTTCGAATATCATGCCATTACTGCCACTAATCCTGCTTAAATTCATTTTTTGGTCATCTATCGTCCTCCAGGTCAAATAGGCAACTTCATCAAAGAGCTACTGTACTGTGCTGCTGTCCTAATTCCATGAAGATGGCACTTAGCTGGTGGTTCTTGAGGACTTTAACATCCACCTGGATAAACCGCAAACGGCATTCTTTCTAGCTCTTCTGACCTTATTTGACCTTACGAGAATGCACACTCTTGCAAAACACAGAGCAGGAAAACTCTCATTTCTCATTCTTACATGTATCACAAATAATCCTTGTTTCTCCTCTTGCCTCTGTTACTCTCCCTTCTTCCCTACCACTCACTCTGTTTTTCTGCTGTAACATCCATTCTCTCTTCCCCACTCACTTCTCTTCTGATCAATGATCCCATCACTGGAGCTAGCATTTCACAGGAAGCCCAGGATGTGCACACCGCATGAATAGCAGAGCACAATTTGGCACAATTCAAAGTGAAATTAATGTAATAAGGTTGCTTCATCGCCTGAATGAAATGCATAGGGACGTTACAGACATGAGTATTAAAATAAAGGTACATCTTAAAATTTTTTTTTTTTTAATATTTACGTGTTGTATCACTAACATTGGATCATTGTTTATTGGATCAATGCATCGATCCAGATTGATGAATCGTTACACCCCTATTAAACCTACACGTGGTTGCTATTAGTGGTTCTCACTCTCAGTGGGGCACGTGGTAAGTTGTGAGTGGATTGCAGAGAATAACATGAGCCTCCACATGCTATGAATCTCCACGGTATCATGCACAGTGAAACATGTGACAAGATTCACAGGCTGACTATCACAGAAGCAGAGGCAACTGAGAGTTGTCCTCTGCCACCCGGATTGAGGCGAGTAACTCTGCCACCTAAGCAGTGGGAATGGGGCATGCCAAATTGGGGAGAAATGTGGATTAAAGTACAAAAGAAAATTTAAAATCTGTTTGGCATCAAAAAAGGACAGCCATCCTGTCAGTTGCTGAAACCCTGCGACTAGTAAGAGCCAACTTAAAATCATCTTTCCTCATCCTCCATGACCTGTCTGTTGCTTCTGATAGAGTACACCACCAGATCCTCCTTTTCACCCAACTTGGGGATCACAGAAATTGCGATTGGTTGGCTTAAGTCATACCTCACAGGCAATTTCTTCAAGGTTTCTGGATAAGTGTCCATATCACACCAACTAACCACAGGTGTTCCTCAGAGGTCAGTGCTTGGAGCCCTCCTCTTTTCTATCTACACAACATCACTCAAACCAATGATAAGGACACAGGACTTTTCCTACCACTGCTACGCAGATGATATGCAGCTCTACCTGTCATTCCAGCCTGACGACCCCACCATCTCAGCTAATATCTCTGCCTGCCTTTCGGTTATCTCGGCCAGGAACTTCAGCTCAACCGTACCAAGACAGGACTCTTTCTGATTAGGGATACACCGACACCACTTTTTCTCTTCCGATCCGAATCAGATATCGGAAATCTGACACCAGTGTTGTTTTTTTGCATAATCAGTCTAGAATCTCTTTACATTATCGTGCAGAACTAATTATGGGTACTCTTTAATATGTAAAGAAACACAAACCTCTAACTACACATTATTTCAATATAAATGTGTAGCTTATTAGGAAAAACTTTGTTATCTAGTATAATGTAGCAGCAAAATTAACAGTAATTCCAGTACAAGTCAAAAGTAGAAAAGCTGAAGCCGTTTTTTTTTTTTTTCATATATATTATAATAGTAATATATCTCAATCATGCACATTTAGTCACTGATTCACTGGTCTCTCTCTCTTTCTTTCTTCCTCACTGCCTGTCAGCGCTCACTCTCCCTTGAGTTCTGATTACACACACCTGCATATCTTTAGTGGCTAATCAAGGACAGCATATATACCCCGCTTTCACACACACTCTTAGTCTGTTCTCATTGATAGTATCACTGAGACGCCACACCTTTCTACTATGTCAAACATACCTGTGTTTTCATTATTGCCTGCAAGTATAAGACTTTTGTGAGTTATCTGTTCAGCGTGTCTATACCCTGTCTGGATATTACTCGCCTGCTGTTTGGCACTATGCTCAACTGTATTTACTCACAATGTTTACATCACTGTTTCAATCATCTGTTCAATTAGCCCTGCTACGGAGTTCTTATCTCTGCCTCCTTGAGTCTCTCCGTGACACAGTTAACTTTTAAAACCTCACGCTTTTTTTAGACATTCTGAACTCTTCAGATAGTCCTGTATGTGTCTGTTTGTAAGCAAGTTCACAGTAGTTTAATGAGCTTCTTATTGAAATTCTGGTCAAATGCACCTCCGGTGCCGTTCTAAATGCATAGTCAAAAGTCAACCAAACTATTGTGCATCTACATCCGAGATGTTGTTCGTGAGTAGCGCTCAAATATTGCACACCACTGTTAAGGCTAAAAATAGCTGCGCGGGTGTGTATATATAAACAAAGCAGCGCCATTCACTAATGCATTGGAGCTGCACGTGCATTTTAGATATTTACTTATTAAACACAGCTTTTTGTGATTCACAGAGCTATTGCAAGTCATATGAACTACTTCGTGTTTTAATGGTTCTTTTATGTCATTTTTGGAGCTTGACAGTAACGAACATGATTAACACACACAGTATAGGATTTGGATTGGGCTCATCAGACCGATACTCGATCTGTCTGAAAACATCAGACAGATCGAAATAGCATCCCTATTTCCCATCTGTGGAGCACAACCTCACCATTCATCTTGGTTTAACTACACTAATGGCAACCAGGACAGCACGGAACCTGGAAGTGGTGTTTAAATGACTGGCTTAACTTCACAGCCCACATCTAGTCAACAGCCCGGTCTTGCAGGTTCATGCTTTACAACATCAGGAAAAACAGAACTTTCCTGTCTGAATATGCTGCACATCTCCTGGTTCTGCAGCTCCTGGTCCAATCTCTTGTCATTTCAGGACTAGACTACTGCAATGCTCTGCTCACCAGCTTCCCAGCTAGCATGATTTTGCCACTACTGATAGTTCACAACATGGTGGGGTGTCTGGAATTCAATCAAGGAGCACTCACGTCACCACCCCTCTGAATTTTATTCCAATGGCAACCTGTAGCTGCCAGCAACATATTCAATGCTTTAACTTTGGCAAGGACATCCAATGGAACAGGACTCCCATACTTCAACTCACTCAATTCTGTCCCCACTCGCTCTTTACGATCAGTGAAAAAGCGGTGCCTGGTGGTCAAATCACAATGAGGCACAAAATCTGTTACACAATCACTGACATTATCTGTTCCTCTGTATGGAAATGCACTCCCTACAACCCAATCTGTGGAAACCATCTCAACATTCAAGACACAGCTGAGAACTTATTTCTATCTTGAGCACATACCCTACCACAATAATAGCAATTATTACATAATTCTAAAAAATACACTTTCCTTTTTTTCTCTTTCTTACGCACTAGCTCAATAATATTCTAGTTACTCTTGGAATTTGGCAGTGCGATACTGCAGATATTGTTGACTTTTCTATGACAAATTGCTTATGTTGCTAATTTCGAAGTTGCTTTGGATAAAAGCATATGTCTCTTTGGATAAAAGCATCTGCAAAATGACTAAATGTAAATATTTATTTAATTGCTTTGAACTGGCTTAAAGAATGTTCTTTTTTTCAAGTCAAAGAAACCATTTCATCCAATAAACTACTGTAGATTAAAAGCGTAATGCAAGTAACAAAACAACATCAAATTATTATTACTCTATCATTATCTTTGCTCCAGAAACTCTTAAAATATCCCTTTCTTAACACTCTTATACTCATGGACCAGGAAAACAGCCAACTAGCATAAAACTAGCCCACTGGCACAGTCTTTATACAAATAGCAAATAAAAAGAAACCCTTAAAACTATTGCGATATTCAAAATCTTGATTCACCAATCTCAAATATACTGTTCATCATAGTTATTGTTTCATTAGTTGTGTAGGCAGAATCTGGTGAGATTATCTCCCCTTACCAGGTTGTTTTTGGTTTTGGCCACGTTGGGGTCGTCAGCACCCAGTTTGTTCTCATAAATCTCGAGGGCCCTGCGGTAATAATATTGTACTTCCTCATACTTCCCCTGATTCTGACACAACAGAGCCAGATTATTCAGCTGCTTCGCCACATCAGGGTGGAATTTACCCAAGACCTGCAAACACATGAGCACACACACACAAACTATATAACATTATGTCTGTAATGAAACATCATATGGGCGAATCTCGAAAAAACATGTCCTAAAGATTTTTTGCAGTTTGTGATATTATCATGCCAAATAAACACATTTTCCTCTATATCTGCATTACTGTTATGCATCCAGAGTATTTTAGTTTTTTGTAGTTCCCAGCATTCATAATGATGATTATTTTTACTGCAAAACATTAATTTTTAAACTGTATTTTATTTAAATACAGAGTGTTGCTAGAGCACAGGGCTGCTAATCAGAAGGTCACTGGTTCGAACCCCACGGCCACCACCATTGTGTCCTTGAGTAAGGCACTTAACTCCAGGTTGCTCCGGGGGGATTGTCCCTGTAATAAGTGCACTGTAAGTCACTTTGGATAAAAGCATCTGCCAAATGCATAAATGTAAATGTTATTATTATTATTATTAATAAAGGTATTAAATGCAGTAAAAAAAAGAAATACTAGCAGGATATACAGTATTGTGCAAAAGTCTTGTTTCACAAAAGCATTTGTCTTAAGATGGTTATTTTTATCTTCAGCTTTAGTGTCAATAGGAAATATAAATGTTATACTCCCAAACTTTACTTTTGCAAATAGAAAAGATTAGAATAGAAGAACAGGGAGCCCTGCAACAGCCTCAGCAATTGAGACAGCCTATATAGATAGAAGGACTGCGGTGAATTCTCCAAGAAACTTGGAACATCGTACCTGCAACAACCAAGTAAAACTGTGTCCAGGTGTACCTAGGAGAATTGGAGCCCTTTTAAAAGCAAATGTGGTTACACCAAATATTGATTGATCGATTGATTGATTTAATTTTTTTGTTTCACATTATGGCAGTGGTGGCCCGTCAGAAGAGGCAAGGGAAGCAGAGTCTCCTTCTGCATTTATAACAAATCACTGAGAGAATCAAAATATTATCTGTCCAAAAAACAGGCATCATTTTCTTTATAGCAGGGCTAGTGAACTTTAAAGCTCAGGGGCCACAAAGCTAGATCCCTATAGCCTCGAGGACTATACAGTATAATTTGTTTTAAGATTTATTTGTAACAGTTAAATTTTCTCATGGTTTGGTTTTAATTTTTCAAAGAGCCACTTTATAACCGAACAACAGTGGTATAATAAATTGTGCTGCTTTACCTCAGATTACACTAAAAAACAAAATTTTCCCAGCTTATATAACTAATGCGCATACACGTTCTCCAGTTGATTGACAGGCGATGTCTATCTATCAATATGATTTTGAAGTGTTATATATTTAGATATATTTTTGACAGGGTTCGTGAGATACACCC
Source organism: Moxostoma hubbsi (assembly GCA_032164185.1). Lineage (NCBI taxonomy): Eukaryota > Metazoa > Chordata > Actinopteri > Cypriniformes > Catostomidae > Moxostoma > Moxostoma hubbsi. The sequence goes on along the minus strand of JAVLUX010000002.1, from coordinate 62,203,195 downwards.
ATATACAGGCTGTTGAATTTCTATGAAAATCATGTGAAGTAATTTCTTTTTAAAGTGTGCTTGAGGTGTAGGGTCTGCAAACCTTCTCTCTGATCTCCAGCGCTCTCTTGCACAGTGGCTCTGCCTCCTTGTGTTTTCCACGTTTGCCATACAGCACAGCGAGGTTATTAAGCGTGGCGGCCACGGCGGGATGATCTTTACCCAGAGTCTTCTCTCTGATGGCCAGAGCGTCATTCAACAGGTGAGCCGCCTCTTTATACTTATTCTGATCCCTGCAAGAAGGTACAGAAATTTCAATCCACTATCCCGTACAATAACTGTGTGGCCAAACCATGGAACAGTAATGGTATAAATGACATAACATTATACGGAATGATAACCATATATATGGAACATGGTATTTACATGGTACTCACCAGTTACTTAACAGAATACAAAAGTTTAGTATAAGAATACCATATAAAAACTATGTTAGTTCAATATCTCAAAAAAACATCTGGTAGTGTGTGGTGGTGATAATGCCAAGGACATGGATTCAATGGACTATTGTAAATGTATATCCCAAATGCACTGTATACATAATGCTAAAAGTTACTTTTATAATACTTATAGTCAGAGGTTAGAAGTTTACATACGCCTTAGCCAAAAACATTTAAACTCAGTTTTTCACAAGTCCTGACATTTAATCGTAGAAAACATTGCCTGTCTTAGGTCAGTCAGGACCTAATTTTTGGTATCATTGCGTATAAATTGTTTAACTTGGGTCAAATGTTTTGGGAAGCCTTCCACAAGCTTCTCACAATAAGTTGCTGGAATTTTGGCCCATTCCTCCAGAGGAGGATACTGAGCCAGTTTTGTAGGCCTCCTTGCTCACACATGCTTTTTCAGTTCTGCCCACAAATTTTCTATCAGATTGAGGTCAGGGCTTTGTGATGGCCACTCTAATACCTTGACTTTGTTGTCTTTAGGCCATTTTGCCACAACTTCAGGGGTATACTTGGGGTCATAGTTGCAAATGGGTTTTCCAAATGGACAGAGCTTTAATTTCCTGGCTTATGTCTTGAGATGTTGCTTCAATATATCCACATAATTTTCCTTCCTCATGACGCCATCAATTTAGTGAAGTGCACCAGTCCCTCCTGCAGAAAAACACCCCCACAACATGATGCTGCCACCCCCTTGCTTCATGGTTGGGATGGAGTTCTTCAGCTTGAAAACCTCACCCTTTTTCCTCCAATCATAACAATGGTCATTATGGCCATTTTGTATCATCAGACCAGAGAACTTTTCCAAAAAGTAAGATCTTTGTTCCCATGTGCACTTGCAAACTGTAGTCTGGCTTTATGGCGGTTTTGGAGCGGTGGCTCCTTCCTTGCTGAGCAGCCTTTCAGGCTATGTCGAAATAGGACTTGTTTTACTGTGGATATAGATACTTGTCTACTTGTCTACATGCGTTTCCTCCTTGAGCGGTATGATGGCTGTCTGGCCCCATAGTGTTTATGCATACTAATGTTTGTACAGATGAACGTGGTACCTTCAGGAATTTGGAAATTACTCCCAAGGATGAATCAGACTTGTGGAGGTCCACAATTTGTTTTCCTTGGCTGATTTCTTTTGATTTTCCCCATGATGTCATGCAAAGAGGCAGTGAGTTTAAAGGTAGTCTTTAAAATACATCCACAGGTACACCTCCACTTCAGTAAACCTCCTATCAGAAGCTAATTGTCTAAAGGCTTGATGATATTTTCTGGAATTTTTCAAGCTTCTTAAAGGCACAGTTAACTTTGTGTATGTAAACTTCTGACTCACTGGAATTGTGATCTAGTCAATTAAAAGTGAAACAATCTGTCTGTAAACAATTGTTGGAAACATTACTCATGTCATGCACAAAGTAGATGTCCTAAATGACTTGCCAACTATAGTTTGCTAATATGAAATCTGTGGAGTGGTTAAAAAATTATTTTTAATGACTTCAATCCAAGTGTATGTAATCTACTGATTACAACTGTACATTCACTGACAGCCAAACGTTTTGGAATAATGTACAGATTTTGCTCTTATGGAAAGAAATTGGTACTTTTATTCACAAAAGTGGCATTCAACTGATCACAATGTATAGTCAGGACATCAATAGTGTGAAAAATTATTATTTGAATTTTTTTTTCAGAACTTCAAATTTCTCATAAAAAAATTCTCCATGTGCAGCAATGACAGCTTTGCAGATCCTTGGCATTCTAGCAGTCAGTTTGTCCAGATACTAAGGTGACATTTCACCCCACACTTCCTGTAGAACTTGCCATAGATGTGGCAGTCTTGTTGGGCACTTCTCACACACCTTACTCCCACACACTTTGTGCTCCCACAAAAGCTCAATGGGGTGAAGATCCATAACTCTTTTTCCAATTATCTGTTGTCCAATGTCTGTTTCTTTGGCCACTCGAACCATTTCTTTTTGTTTTCGGTTTCATAAGTGGCTTTTTCTTTTCAATTCTTCCCTTAAGTCCTGCACCCCTGAGTCTTCTCTTCACTGTTATACATGAAACTGGTGTTAAACGGGTAGAGTTCAATAAAGCTGTCAGCTGAGGACATGTGAGGCGTCTATTTCTCAAACTAGAGTCTCTGATGTACTTATCCTCTTGTTTAGTTGTACATCTGGCACTCCACATCTCTTTCTGTACTTGTTAGAGCCAGTTGTCCTTTGTCTTTGAAGACTGTAGTGTACACCATTGTATGAAATGTTCAGTTTTTTGGCAATTTCAATCATTGTGTAGCCTTCATTCCTCAACATAATGATTAACTGGCGAGTTTCTAGAGAAAGACGTTTCTTTTTTGCCATTTTTGACCTAATTATTAACCTTAAGGCATGCCAGTTTATTGCATACTGTGGCAACTCAAAAATAAACACAAAGACAATGTTAAGCTACATATAACGAACCAAATAGCTTTCCGTAGTGTTTGATATAATGGCAAGTGATTTGCTAGTACCAAATTAGCAATTTAGCAGGATTACTCAAGGAAATGTGGCCCGCTGCTGGAAATGTGGCCCGTCTAGATTTGATCAAAAATGACTTTTTTCAAATAGTGATGGTGCTGTTTTTACATCAGAGATGTCCTGACTATACTTTGTGATCAGTTGAATGCCACTTTGGTGAATTAAAATGCCAATTTCCTTCCAAAACAGCAAAATCTGTACATTATTCCAAACTTTTGGCCACCAGTGTGTGTACACACGCGCACACACACACACACACACACTCTCTCACAAAAGTGAGTACACCCCTCACATTTTTGTAAAATAAATGACACTTTCCTACAATGTAAAGTAGTGAGTGTACAGCTTGTAACAGTGTAAATTTGCTGTCCCCTCAAAATAAGTGTGTTGAGTTATTTTGAGCATAGATGGGCACTGGGCAGCGGAAAGACCCATTTGACCCTACAGCACTCAAAAGCAGAAGGACCGAGCGAGTCCTGTGAGAGATTTACAAACTCAGTTGCAAAATGGATTGCTTTCTAGAGTAGGCCAATAATATGCTTATGTTTAATGACATGGAATAAAAGAAACAATAAATAGAACTCTAAAGACCCTTTTAGCATTATCTAATAATAAATGCTTTACTTGTCTTCCAGGCAGTAATCTCTAACCTGTACACCAGGGCGAGAATGTTGAGCATGGTGGCCACATCTGGGTGGTCGTGTCCGGATGTTTTCTCCAGGTCTTCCAGAGCCTGTTTACAGAGTGGAACAGCCACCTCGTACCGGCCCTGAGAGGCGTACTGGATCACCAGGTTGTGGAGAGTTCGGAGGCGAGCTGGGATCTCGTACCCTCCCTGCTGCGCCGCCACTTCACCGCTGGGCTGAGCTGGAGTGGTAGGATTAAATGTAGCGATTAAGGTTAAAGGCCAGGTGCGACCGTAACATGGCTACAGGGCTCTGTTCCAAAGTGGATTAAAATGATTTAGGATGAATGGCTGCTTCCATTTTTGCACACTTCTACTATGCACTACAAGTATGTACTGCACTGAGAGTACATACTTTAGTTTAACGTGAGTCTGAAAGACTATAAAGACAACTTGAGGTGTGCATGTATCAACTGTTTGTGTTCGCTTGCATGGTCAAATGGAGAACACTATGAAAGCTAGAGTTCGACTGTCCACATACGCTACCACACACATAAAAACTAAAGTTCTTGACCACAAAAAGTATTTTGTAAATTACTGTTTGCATTTAAATGTAAATGAAGCATTGAGCTAAAGTCATTGGAGCACATCGATGTCTTCAAATACTAGTGATTGGTACAAAGCATCTTTTTTATATTTTTTTCTCTGTGAATGCATGCCACACGTAGAGCATATATACTGTATTTCATAATAATTTCTCAAATGTATCCTGATAAAGGCATCTCTTTTTCTCACCTGGCCCCTGGTCATCATTATTAGGGAAAAGATCATCGAGATTGTCCTTCTCTCCAGGTTTCTCCTCTGAGGGTGAGGTGTCCTCATCCAGCTTGCGGATCTGATTCATGAACTCCAGATGTTTCTTCTCCTCCTCCAGCTGTGCAACACTCTGCTCGCTCTTCTGCAGCTTGTGCTGAGTGCTGGCCAGCTCGTCCCGCAGCCACTGGTTCTCTTGACAGAGTCGACGGACCTGAGCACGCAACTTCTGCTTTTCAGATTCCACAGTGCTCAGATGACCAGACAGAGCGATGATCACCTAAAAAAGACAGATGATGTTAGTCTTCCTTTACCTTTAGGTTCATAAAATATGTTACATGTGGCTTCTGTAACTAGTTTCAAGATGTTTCCAAATAACAGATTAGATTGTTACAAAACTAACTGCAATGATGCTTGGGTGTTGGGGATGGTTGCCAGGGCATTGCTACTGGCCCAAGTCAAGAGAGACTACACCCCTTTTATTTGCACACATTATCGTCCACTAGGTGAAAACATTAAGTCTGTTCAATCAGTTAAGTAAAAAGACAAATCACTGTGATACCTTAAATCACCTCCCAAACCAGATAATTTAAGGTATCAAGCATGTCTCACACATAACCCAAGATCATATAGATATACACACTACAACATCTGGAAGATAAGACCCTTCCTCTCTGAACATGCCACACATGCTTGAACATGCTTGTTCAGTCATTTGTCATAACTAGACTGGACTACTGTAATGCTCTCATTGCAGGCCTCCTTACATGTGCAATTAGACCTCTACAAATGTTCCAGAATGCAGCAGCATGTCTGGTCTTTAATGAAACAAAGAGAGCATGTTACACGACTCCTTGTCTCTCTACACTGGCTACCAGTTGATGCACGTATCAAATTCAAGGCTCTGATGCTGGCATACAGAACAGTCACTGTGTCTGCTCCAACATACCTAAAAAAAATTCTGCAGAGCTACACGCCCACTAGAAGCCTGCGGTCGGCTAAGGAGCATCGCCTTGTTGTAAAACACAAATAGGCACCAAAACAATTTCTCTGACTTTCAGCTTCATCATACCACGTTGGTGGAATGACCTTCCCAACTACATCCGTGAAGCAGACTCGCTCTCTTCAAAAAACTTTGCATATTTTCCAAGAGCACTTAACTAGTTACTAACAAAAATAAAATTGCACTTTTGTAATGCACTAAAATGTTGAATTCTATTCTGATGCTAGTGAAACTAAAATGGCACTTTTGTACCACTGTCTCCTTAAGATGTTTCGCTTATGTTTTCCTCTTTTGTAAGTTGCTTTGGATAAAAGCATCTGCCAAATGAATAAAATGTAAATAAATATAATGCTACAGTCAATCCAAAGCAACTCTAAAGGCTGATTTATCCTTATGCGTCCAACCTCTGGCACAGGCTCCGTGTAGTGACAAACACGTTTGTTTGGATTTATAGTTCTGCATTTGTGTGTCGGTGTTGTTCTGTGAGTACACAGCCAAAATGCTAACAATATGTTTCATAAATAAACAAAAGCCATGCAAGCAATGTAATTTCTGGATCCAAAAGTATTTATTAAATTAATGTAGCATCAAAAATTAGATCAAAGTATGTGAACATGTTGAAATTTAGGTACGTATTATTTATTATACACGTTGTCTGACTTGCTGGCAGAACATAAATGAGGAAATTAATGTATTCTTGCTCTTGAGTTGCTTAAATAATAATATGCAAATATTTTGACATACTTTTGACATTCCATGCTGAAAATAAAATCTAATTATTGAATAACTACTCTAGTTGTTTATAACAAACTCTTCCCAGGTGCTTTTTAATTAGCTGACAAATTAGAAGGGTTCCGTTTACATAATTTATGAAATATGATTATTTCCTGTACTGTCAAACATAGTCAAATCATCGCACCGATCAGGAAGTTTGCAAGGTTAAATTGGACCAATCACAGAGGTTGTGGTCCATGTTGATGTGACGAATAGTTACATTTTTGAAGAGGTGCATGTCAGGCTACATCGTAGGTTCGGCGGCCTTATAAATCGGCCTTAGTACTATGCCCAGACCCTAACCAGAGCTTTTGCTTTGGTCATAGACTTTACATTATCATTGCATATGCCCTCAAATTTAGACTTAAACCCTAGCAGCAAATTTCATGTTAGACCTCTATTTAGCTTTACCTATAATGTTAGATTCAATCCAAGCCAAAGCTGTAACTATAACTATATAGGGTAATAACATAGGATATATCTTTTTCTGTGTGCCGTTCTTGCAAAAGTATACTTTTTTTTTTTTTTAATCCCAATTTGGAATGCCAAATTCCCACTACTTAGTAGGTCCTTGTGGTGGCACTATTACTCACCTCAATCTGGGTGGCGGAGGACAAGTCTCAGTTGCCTTCGCTTCTGAGACAGTCAATGCGCGCATCTTATCACGTGACTCGTTGTGCATGACACTGCGGAGACTCCGCATGTGGAACCTCATGCTATTCTCCACCATCCATGCACAATTTACCACGCTCCCCATTGGGAGCAAGAACCACTAAATCGCAACTACGAAGAGGTTGCCCCATGTGACTCTACCCTCCCTAGCAACTGGACCAATTTGGTTGCTTAGGAGACCTGGCTAGATTCACTCAGCACGTCCTGGATTCAAAGTCACGACTCTAGGGGTGGAAGTCAGCATCAATACTCGCTGAGCTACCCAGGCCCTCAAAAGTATACTCTTAACTATGAGCGCATACAGAAGCTTCGAGTGTCCTGACTAGCTTCAAAATGACTTTGATGTTATTCAGACTCCAAGGAAAGTGTAAAACAGGAATAAAAGGATACCTGCGCCTCTCCAAGTCCCAGCTCAATGTCTTCCAGGCTCTTGCGGAGTAGCGTTGATTTCTCCTGGGCGACGGGTGGTTGGTTGCAGTCCAGTATGGAGTTTAGGAGCTGGGTGTGCTCCCCACGCAATGTCTCCAAACCCTGCAGCACTGCTTTAGTGTTCAACACGATCTCATCCTGCGTAAGCCGTTCCAGGGCCTCCTCTCGTGGGTACACCATGGTGGACATCACCCGTGGGACACAGCACTCACTGACAGAGATGAGAATAAAAGAATCAGAAAAAAAAAAAAGAATGAAAACAAAATTATGATGGTACAGTCTCCAGCACTATTAACGTTACTCGAATTTCTACAATATTTGGATTTGTCTTTTTACCATAGTGTTGGAGGAGTGTTGGTGTCTGCTATCAGTAGTTTTCATTTTGTTTTGTTTTTGCCTCAGTCTCAAAATTACACCTTAAACTTCATATGGTATTCCATCATTTTTGAGCAAAATACATTTTCCTTATTTAATAAAAATGGTTAACTTTATCTAAGCAGTACATGACTGGGTGACTTTACTCCATTTGCCATCTGAACATACAAAAACTAAAAAAAATTAAATAAAACAAAAAAAATATTGGGCTTGATTCGATGAGATTACGTGGTTGTAAAAAAAAAAAAAAAAAAAAAAAAGGAAAGGTGACATCAATCAAAACAGACAAAAAAAAATACAGGGTGAGACTGTAAAACCATCCTCAGTGCAAAACATACATACCGACAACACAATAGGGCTGGGCGATATATCTAATATTAACAATATAATCAAGATAATTTTGCTGACAATTGAACAATATCGTGAATATCACGATTTTAATGTGCTTTACTTTGGCCATTAAATTGCATAAAAGAGTGCATTAGCAGATCCTTCAGGGCTGCATAATTAAACAAAATAACATCAAAATGGTGAGTTGGTCATATGTGATTATTAATCCACAAAAGGCTGTGATTTAAAGACACGAAGAATTTAAAGATAAACATGGTCTGTGTGTGATTCAAAACAAACCAGTGGCGCAATAATCTGTGCACACGCATGCCGGTGCTCTCAGATCAGATCACTTGCATTGTCAAATCAAAATAATGCAGACAGAAATATATTACTTTTTGTATAACGCAAATCTAATAATCAGAATAATAATGATAATTAAGCATTATATTTTAATAAACAACATGACGTGTCCCACGGTATTATGCAATGTTCAACAGGGGTTTAAAAAAAAAAGTCAGTGAAAACTTGGCACAGTAAAAACATTTGAAGGTAAATAATGCTTTTTATTAAGATACCATGTATCATTGTGTATGAAATGAAATAACCACAATGTCCTTCTTGGTATTGTGTCTGGTATCGATTGCAGGGAAGGGAATAATATTTTATTGCATTGAACAAAGATTTGACGATATTTTCATTCTAGTTTCAGCAATCTGCTCAGAATCTGGTTACCATGACAACAACTCCTGCGCTTGGCACTCTCTGCTGCTGTCTGTAATCATCCAATGCAAATTAGAAATGCCCAAATGAACATGCATGTTCAACAAGCTGAAAGAAGCTGATCTATTTCTTTGCACAACACGTGAAAATGGAATTTAAATGTTTTGCTGTCACTGTAAATGTTCACTTTCCAATGAACACAGTGTTGAAAAAAGAGATTGAAGGTCATATTCATACAGCTGTATTTTTTATCTATATATAAAAAGTACAAACAAAAAAATATAATATAATGTTACAAATATCTAAAATGTGGTTAAAATCATATAAAACAATATATAATAAAAATAACATTTCACATACAATTTTTTTTTTTACATACATACATTCGCGAACACCCCCAGGTGTCCCAGTTTGAGACTTTCAAAATCTGGTCACCCTACATGCACTAGTCGTGTCTGGGACTTCAATTATGACACATTTGAACCTTTATTGGAATGACTGTTCATTGTGTTACTAATACATGATTTTAAAACAAAGAGAACAGAAACTATACGACCCACTTTGCACAAATGCCTGTTTTTCCCATTCTATATCACTTGATATAAAAACTAAAATATTAAATATTTAAAAACTAAAACTAAACTAAAACTAACAAAGAACAAACATAATGAAAACTAAACTAAATTGGAGCGAAACTTTTAAAACAAAATAAGACATTTACTTATAGCACATATGAAGCGCTTTTACATTGGGCTGCATCTGAAAATGTAGGCAGCTGACTTGCTACCCTCATCAGTTAAATGGCATAACTGACAGCCGTTTTGAATGAATGAAACTCTTATGGAAACTGATCTCCAAACAGATTGAAAAGGACCTTATAGTACCTCCGTATAAAGCCTTGAAGACGCACTCGTGCTCGTGCGGATTCACCGCAAGCCCCAATCTCCTGATGGAATGATCTGGATCACCTACTTGGATAGTTACCGACGGACCGTCATGACTTGTGAATGAGAGGAACTTTTGATCCTGAAGTTTTTGATTCTGGCTGATAGAATACGTGCTTCAGAGGAAGATATTAGATGAGCACTCAACAGGAAGAAAACGCTGGATTTTTGTGAGGTTCATGAATGACGTCTTTTTAAATGAGATATCTGTATATTTGCAGACAGTATATAATAGAAGTTTTATTCATATTTGCATTTTATCGTTTGAAATGCTTCAGGGAACCGTTGAGGAGAGACTGTTAGAATACGTGCTTCAGAGGAAGATTTATGAGCGTTCCACAGGACGCTGGATCCTCTGAGCTGTGTGAGGTTGGTTTATTACATGTTTAAACGAGATATGCGCATATTTGCAGATGGTATATTATATTAGTTTTATTGATATTTGCATTCTCCTCATTAGACAAGACAGTTAAAGTTACAGGGAACTGTTTGAGTTTGGAGAATGAAACAGGTGAGCACTTTAACATTATGAGCTCAACCTTGTCTGCCATGGCTCTGATATGCAGACCATTTAAATAAGACTGTGTTGCACACCAGTCTATTATTGTAGTAACATGATGGCACGTACCAACAAAACTAACCGTGACTGGTCGTTTATATGTCTCAGATGCTTCACATGCAAACAGGCGATTTTCGGCGGCCTCATGAAAAACTATCGGCCGATGCAGAAAATTAAAAGAGTCAGACATTGGCCGATTTATCGGCCTCTACAATATATCGGTCGACCACTAGCTACAACAGCAGAAGACCCCTCCAGGTACCACTACTGTACTCTAAATATAGGCAACTGTATCTACAGTGGGCACAGGCTCACCAAAACTGGACAGTTCTGTCTTAGCCTTGTCTGATGAATCTCGATTTATGCCGAGGTACACAGATGGTAGGCCCACTGGAGCCTCAGTTTTCTGTTCTTGGCTGACAGAAGTGAAACTCGACGTGATCTTCTGCTTTTGTAGCCCATCTGCCTAAAGGTTTAGCATGTGTGTACTGAGATGACATTCTGCTCACTACAATTGTACAGAGGGGTTATCTGAGTTGCCGTTGCCAATTCTAACCAGTCTGGCCATTCTCTGTTGACATCTGTCATAAACAAGGCATTTCCGTCTGCAGAACTACCGCTCACTGAATGTTTTTTGTTTTTGGCACCATTCTGAGTAAACTCTAGAGCCACAGTTTTCAGACTGGGAGGCACACCTTCTTAGGGGGTTAAAATCAATAGATTCATACATTTTTTTTTAGAAAATGTAGCATAATGCATGGTTAAACTCATACCATAAGAATGATATTGTGATGAATGTGACGTGAGCAAATAAAACAGTCAATTAAACATCTGTTGCGAATGACATCATCTGTCAAGTTTATCAAGGGCAAGGAAAATCCAAAAATTCATGCATGTCCATTATAACGAGTTCAACATGATATCGGGTTGATGTGTCATTATGTGTTTGTGATAAGTGCAGTTTCACATAGAGACTCATGTGCTGCAAGGTTATCACAGATATAGGTTAAAAACTGAGGACAAACTGGTATTTTAATACAAATAATACAGAATACGGTTTCATATTATTAATTGCATTTATAGCTATTAATCAAGCATAAGGTTTGAATGCATTGGCCAAATGAGTCTGTCAGAACGAATTAAAGGTTTTTGTCATCATTGGTTTCCTCAAACACCTGAAATGTGATGCATTTTGATAATATGACACTAGAGGAAAATACATGATTGCTTGTTTGTAAATCTGAAAGCCAAAATTAGGTTAATTGGGGGTGCAGTTTTAAAACTTTTTAGTCCAAGACTTTAAAAAAAAACCCTGCTCTAGAGTCGGTTGTGCATGAAAATCCCAGGAGATCAGCAGTTACAGAAATACTGAAACCAGCCCGTCTGGCACCAACAACTATGCCACTGTTGGATCACATTTTTTCCCCATACTGATGGTTGATGTAAATATTAACTGAAGCGCCTTACCCGTATCTGCATGATATTATGCACTGCACTGCTACCACACGGTTGGCTGATTAGATAATCGCATGAATAAGTAGGTGAACAGGTGTGCCTAATAAATTGGTCAAATGATGATGGCTGATAACTTTTGCATGCACCACTGATTGTTGTTAAACGTGCGCCTATGAATGCTGTGTTTTGTGCAGAGAGCGCTTTGTTATTTCAGACCGAGTGGCAGTTTTATCAAAAATCAGTCGGAGGGCCAGATAAAAATCATTGGCGGATTTGGCCCGTGGGCTAACAGTTGACTAGCCCTGCCGTAGGGTGACACAATTGACATTTTGGTGCTCAGAGGGGTGCTCTAAAGCGCCCCTTTGCACCCTTAATCTGAGCCCACATCAGTGTGAGCTCCAAAGCATACTACTATCCAACAGTCCCCACTGCTGATCCTCTTGACCAATCACAGTGGACTGGAGTTTCCTTGCTGGAGAAAAACTCATGGCTGACGAGGCGATGTCAATTGTGGATTAAAAATAGATTTCAACAATAGTTTTAGTATCACATTTTGTTCTATTTAGTTTTCCAGAGATATAGAATTACTCCAATTCAGTTTTTATTGAATAGATTTTATTGGAGAATTAGGGGTGTAACGATTCACTCATTATCTCAATGCATCGATTACTTATCCAGCCAATCTATATGCATCGATATTATCGAGAATTATTAGTGTTGTACAATAATCGATTTAAAATGCTAAAAATCAGTTAACAGATATTTGTAACATTTCCACATTTAAAGAGTGTACATTTATGACGAGAAGGAAGGCGTGGGTGGGCCATGAGGGTGCACGGCTTGAGTTGAGTCAACTAATCAGTGGAAGAGAGAGATAAAGGGGAGATGCCAGTGTGAGAGACCTGCTGTGTGTTGCGTCTATGTTGAGTTTATATCATTAAGTTTACTTTGACTTTTCTTCCGGTTCCCGCCTCCTCCTCCCTTACCAGTTACAACAGTATTTTTAAATACATCAATATTTAATTAGTTGCATATGTGATTTAAAGTGACAGTTCACCTAAAAATTTTAATTATCATTCTCTCACCTACAAATATCTTTTTCCCCTTTTATTTCTATCCCATTCTTGTACATCATTAATAGATTTAATGACAATAAAATAATAAATATTGCCAGTAGTGGTAAAGCATACTGTCACTATTTGGCTTTGTAATGCAGTGTTTTATGTTACTGCTGAACAAGCAAACACATTTGACCTGCAATATTTTTCTTCATATTTTCACTAATTTCAGATGGCAAAGGCTTTCAAGAAGGAACCAGTGTGGGAAAAATTTATTAAAGTATTGCCATGGAAAGTACTTACTACTTACAAATTACTTACTAAAGTTCAGCACTATTTTACATTGATTGGAAAGTTTTCATTCATATTATTATTTTACAGCTATAGGTCTGTTTTTCCACCTTAGTTATAGTTATCGGCAAAACCCACTACCGGTCGACCTCTAATATTTAAGCACTTTTTAATCATTTCCGGTAAGCTTCAGGAGAGGGTGGAGATCACGTAGGCTCTCATGTGATATATTCACATTGCGAGGATACAGAGGAGGTCTCACATTCTTCACTAGGTTAAGACATTCAGGATATGTTCACTGTTATGAGGAGGAGGACATGGTAGGGCCGTGAGGATGCACGTCCGGTGCCGAGTCAGCGGGAGAGAGATAAAGGAGGAGCTGGGGATGCCAGAGAGAGAGAGAGAAACACACACGGCCGATGAGTGTGCGTGTTTTATGTTATGTTTAAGTTCCTTTGAACCATTAAAGTTTATGTTGACTGCTCAGCCGGTTCCCGCCTCCTCCTTGCCCATCTTGCTTGTTGCACACACAAACGCACCATTGTGTGTAATGAAACAGATAAACCAAAACCCAACCAAGCTACTGTACAGCGTTCCTCCTACTCACTTGTAAACAGCGCTGCTCTTCCGGCTGTGAGCATCAGTTCTCACAAGTTTCAAATGACAATATGATTACGTCACATGTGTGTAACTGCATGCTAGGTAGGACGCGTCCTTTGATGGATGTAGTATAGAGCGTCCTCATTTAAACAAACCTAGCTTAAACGATATGGCCTTCTTAGGACAAATGGAAACGGAATGTAACATGGTTGCTATGACAGCATGCCACTCTTTGAGTGAGAAGGAAACAAAGTCCCTTTGGAAGGGGATACGAGGTAAATTTTTGGAGAGTTACAATGATGTAGAGAAAATAGATTTTACAGGTGTACTTTTAGTCTAATACTTTATTTTAATTATATATTAATATAATTATACATATCATAACTCTGCACCTAATCTTCTTGAAAAAACTTCAACTTGGGAATTAACATTCCTTGTGTTTGAACATCATATTCACAGGCAAATTGGCATTTTGATTTTTTTTTAGACATTTCAGTTGAAGCAAATAATTGTGGGTTGTCAGTGCCTCATGCATCCTCCAAATTCCTGTGCAAGAAGGTCGCATTCGAAGGCTGAATTCAAAATGTCCTACTCACTTTTCTGAAACGAGACAGCCTCGATGACATACAGTGGATATAAAAAGTCTACACACCCCTGTTAAAATGCCAGGTTTTTATGTAAAAGATTGAAACAAAGATAAATCATGTCAGAACTTTTTCCACTTTTAATTTGACCTATAATGTTAACAATTAAATTGAAAAACAAACTGAAATCTTTGTGGGGGAAAAAATGAAAATGAAATAACTGTGCACTCCCTCTTATAACTGGGGATGTGCCTGTGTTCAGAATTAACCAATCACATTCAAACTCATGTTAAATAGAAGTCATTACACACCTGCCATCATTTAAAATGACTCTGATTAATCACCAAAAAAATTCAGCTGTTCTAGTAGGATTTTCCTGATATTTTCTTAGTTGCATCTCAGAGCAAAAGCCATGGTACGCAGAGAGCTTCCAAAGCATCAGAGGGATCTCATTGTTGAAAGATATCAGTCAGGAGAAGGGTACAAAAGAATTTCCAAAGCATTAGATGTACCATGGAACACATCAAGTGGAGAAAATATGGAACAACAGACACATTACCAAGAACTGGGTGTCACTCCAAAATTGATGGGAAAAGACGAGAAGAAAACTGGTCAGGGAGGCTTCAAAGAGGCCTACAGCAACATTAAAGGAACTGCAGGAATTTCTGGCAAGTACTGGCTGTGTGCTACATGTGACAACAATCTCCCATATTCTTCATTTGAATGGGCTATGCGGTAGGGTGGCAAGACGAAATGGGCATTTTCTTACAAAGAAAAACATCCAAGCCCGGCTGAAGTTTACAAAAACAAACATCAAGTCTCCCAAAAGCACATGCGAAAATGTCTTATGGTCTGATGAAACAAAGTTTTAACTTTTTGGCCATAATTCCAAAAGATATGTTTGGCTGTTTTTCTTCAGCTGGAACCGGGGCCTTAGTCAGCATGGAGGGAATTATGAACAGTTCCAAATACCAGGCAATTTTGGCACAAAACCTTCAGGTGTCCATTAGAAAGCTGAAGATGAAGTTCACCTTTCAGCACGAAAATGACCCAAAGCACACATCCAAATCCACAAAAGCATGGCTTCACCAGAAGACGATTAACGTTTTGGAACGTCCCAGCCAGAGCCCAGACCTGAATCCAATTGAACATCTGTGAGGTGATCTGAAGAGGGCTGTGCCCAGGAAATGTCCTCTCAATTTGACAGATTTGGAGCGCTTTTGCAAAGAAGAGCTATAATAAAATCAAAAGGTGCTTCACCAAAGTATTAGTTTAAGGGCGTGCACACTTATGCAACCAGGTTATTGTTTTTTTGGGTTTTTTTTCCCTCAATGATTTCAGTTTGTTTTCAATTGAATTGTTCACATTATAGGTCATATTAAAGGTGAAAAAAGTTCTGACATGATTTATCAGTCCCCACAGTTAACCCAAAAATGAAAATTCTCTCATCATTTACTCACCCTCATGCCAGACGTGTATGACTTACTTTCTTCTGCAGAACACAAATGAGGATTTTTAGAATATCTCAACTCTGTAGGTCCATACAAAGTGAATGGTGACCAGAACTTTGAATCCCCAAAAATAACATATTCATACCTCTCCAGTTTGGGCTGTCACAATTATGAAATCTGGTTGACAATTAACTGTCAAACAATTAATTGTGATTCTGATGATTAATTGTCCGTTTTAGGGCTATGATGATTATTTGTCTCTTTAAGGGCTTTCATGATTCAGTGTCATATTACATAAGGTGTGCTTTTTCTGCATGTTTTCAAGTCATTTTTACACACTCTAGTCTTGGTCAATTTTGAATTTGCACTGTTCTATTTTGAACAACAAAAAAAAAGTTAAATACATAAATGATTTATTATATTATAATTTATTATATTATAAAATAGTAAAATATTTCTGTCCTAATTTCTTCACTGTCATGTGTTATTTGAATGCTCTTTGATTAAACCCATGAGCCCTTGTTTCTCATGAAGCCAAACCTTTGAGATTTAGTTTCACCATTTAATCACCCCACAGAATTAAAGCATGCGTCTCCTCTATCACTGCTTGTCATAAACACAGCGTTTATGAACCAGGAACACTTGCCATTACGCAATCGTTTCAAGTGAAACCGGACCGCTTTGCATTCACTTTCACGGTTTATACTTGTTTGTTTATATTTTGGCGGGAGTCTGGCCAGAGCCTCTGCTGACAGCGTGTGCATAAGAACGCTTCATACGCTCTTCAGGACAGGTGCTTGTTGACCTCTGCGGTGCGGCTCAGTGACTCTCGGACATGGATTTCAACAGAATGACACACAAACACACGCCGTTAATGGAATTTTACACTATATTCACTTAAAATTCCCTTATTTGGGCATTTAAATGTGATTGGATTTAGAATGCCCAATAATCGCGGTTGTCTCAAATAACCGCTATAACAAGGTTATTTAATAATTGTGACAGGCCTATCTCCAGTGGTTAAATCCACATCTTCAGAAGCGATATGTTAGGTGTAGGTGAGAAACAGATCAATACTTAAGTCATTTTTTCTATAAATCTTCACCTTCACTCTGCCATCTTTTGTTTTTTTTTGGTGATTGCTTTCTTCGTGCATTTCTCCACCTAATGGTCAAAGGTGGAGATTTATAGAAAAAAAGGACTTAAATATGGATCTGTTTCTTACCCACACCTAGGGCTGGGCGATATGACAAAAAAATATTATCACAGTATTCTTTTTCATATCATTCGATATCGATATTTATCACGATATTCAATCACATTTGCACATTGCACATTTTTTTGAATTTCCAAAAAAAGAAGAGAACTAAATTCTAAAAAGTCTAAACAGTCTTTACAAAACTGCATTGGGGCCCAGACACAGCCAATAGAGTGGTGTCTGAGGGATCTTCTATTAAAATATTAAAATATTTTAGAGTTTATCAATTGAGTGCAGTTGGATATGAATGTTATAAGATGATCTGTTCATTTTGAATAATAATGATATATACATTAAAATTATTTTCATATTTCTTTACATACAGATATCCAAGTATGGGGCACAGAAGCCCTTGTGACTGAGGAATGATACTGTATGGGGGTTCAGGGGTATCTCCAGAGAGAAACTTTTGAAAATGTAAAAGACTGAATGGACCATTTTTCCTGAAGTGAGAAAGACTAGGCTACAAACTATTAATTGTTTTGTTTTTCATACTTGTCAGAAATGATGACATCTGAATAATTTCACAAAATTAGAACTGAATTCTATTTGTTTATTATTAAAGGCTTGGAACATGCTGATTAATAAAACTAAATTTAGAAAGAAAAAACGTTATGGTCTAAAGGCGCTCTGGAAACACGCACCTCATGTTTACACACATGTGGGGAAAAGAGGATGCGGTGTGGCCCGGGACAGGGCATCAGTGAAGCATGTTTCAGTGCTGGAGAAAAATATTCAAGAATAAAGCGCAGAAAGATCAGCTATGATGTAACCGGCACTGTTGTTTTGTTGCGCTGCTCACTAGAGACGAGGACAGGTTGTAAACATCGTCATGATATCTTCCAGTCAAGATGGAATCAATCTAGGGTACGGATCGCGGTGACCTGCGTAGTGGGGGCAATAGCAACTTCATACAGTATGAGGCTGCGTTTCCACTTGAATGAAAGAAACCCGCACAAAGCCACTCCCAACGCTAGGGAACCGTTTGCCCACGCTGCTGTCAGTTTTACAATCCAGCTCATGAGCTTGACACTCGGCTTCCATAGGAAGGAATTGAAATCGCTCGCTCACATTCGCTCTTTTTAGCAACACATGTCTAGATGTAGAACACAGGCTAAATATTGAAAATGACTAAGCTTATCGTCGATATCGTGGAGTTTTTTTCTCGTGATAAATATTAATATCGTTTTATCGCCCAACCCAAACCTATCATTTAGATTCATATGGATTACTTTTATGATGCCTTTATGTTATTTTTGGAGATTTAAACTTCTGGTCACCATTCACTAGCATTGTATGGATCTACAGAACTGAGATATTCATCTAAAAATCTTTGTGCTCTAAAGAAGAAAGTCATCCACCATGAGTAAATGATGAGAGATTTTTGTGTGGGTGAAATATCCCTTTAAAGAATCCTATAAATCCATTAAAAAAATGGTCACAACCAATGGAATTGCTGTGACGTCAGAGGGAGACACGATTTCGCAAGACAACGGCACATGGATTTCCACCTACATCCAGCTGAGGGCACTCTCTGCAGCATTCATCATCACCTACTGACTGCAATGCAGCAACAACAGCATGTCCTACATGCTCAGTTTCTGAATGTATCTGATCAGAGCCACAAACGGCGTCCTGATGTTCACATGCCTGGACAACATTATTCCAGCTTTCAAAGTGACGGACATCTGCATAGAGTAATGACGTAAAGCCTGGAAATATTTATCAAAGCACTGCATCATGGCTGTTTACTGTTTGAGAGCTAATATCTTAAGCTATTATTCTACACTGGCTGGTAGATAAAGAGAGACCTTGGTTTAAAGGATGTCAATTGAAACAGAAAATAGTTGTAAAAAAATAAAACAAACTTTAATTTTACAATGCAACGTGCCACCCATTCTTCATTTTGAATGCTCATGAAAAAAAATGTCAGTATGAATAATGTACATTAGATTCATAACCCCATATGACTGCAGCTATGTTGTAATGCAAAACTGTCTGGATAGGGGACAAATATCACCAAGTGCATCACAAACCCATCATGCATCTTCTATTTCGATGTTACAGACCTCCTCAAAACAATGCATAATCAAATCATGTTTCAAAATAATATCAATAAATTTCAACACGATTCAAAGACAAACAAATCTGCTTTGATCAGCTACTGTTTTTAGCAAGTGAGCTAAACTTTCCTCTACTGGAGCTGGTATCAGTTTACCTGCCTATTTTAATTGTATCTTTAAGATGCAAATACAACGTCTTAAAAAACTAAGAACAAATAATGTTGTATAGATTGATTTCAAATAGGAAATATACCTTTTTAGTCCGCAGGTGCCGGTTCTGGATGTTTTGGGGGGTTGGTTTACTTCCAAGCGTGCATATATGACTTTACATTTACCGTTGGGACACGTCCAAAAATCAAGATTCCGACCAATACAATTATTTTTCAAACGTTAATCAGATGATATCCCGGAGATGCATCACAGTATTGATCGGAGGATGCGCCTTTGTATCTGAGACGCGCTCAACAAAACAAACGCCCGTGTGCGCGATGACCCGCTTTCTCTTCATCCATCATTATTGTGACTTTCAGCACTATAGTTGTGGGATCTTTGTGTTGAAAGTGAGAGACGATGACCACAGCAAACTGAAAATGGCTGATGTATGTGTTTGTGTGTGTTCTACTCCCAGAATCCAAAGCCCTGGCGCATCACACCAGCCCTCCCTAAACAGGGCGTGGAGTGTGAGGGTGTGTGTGTGTGTGTGAGGTCTCACAAGTACAGACAGTCCTCATATATAAAAACGTGCAAAAATGCGTTCTTTCAAGTGACCCAAATCATTTTACCACTTAAATGTTTACACCTAAAGAAATTAATAGCATGTCGCACATTTTTACAAATATTGCCATTAACTGAGCCAAGCACACTTAAGGATACCGGCTACGTTCCAAATGACGCACTGTACACTATGCACTTAAACAATACACTCAACCATGCAGTGTAAACTTTCAATCAAATCAAATCACTTTATTGTCACACTGTGTACACGAGCGCAACAGTAGGTGAAAGTCTTGTGTGCAGTTCCGAGCAACATAGCAGTCATGACAGTGATGAGATATAAACCACTTTACAATAAACAACATATTTACACTACAAATGTACACAATACACAAAATGTAGAATACACATACACTAGATAAGGGTATATAATATATATATATATATATATATATATATATATATATATATATATATATATATATTATAGCCTACTATATACAAAGTGTATCATCCCAGTTGGAACACTTAATGTTTATTTCTTTACTTCACAGAAGTATTCCCTGTTAACAGCTGACTGAAGTGGCATTTCAAACACACATTATGTATTAGCTTTAGCACGTTAGCCAAACCTCATTTCAACAATTATATCTCAAATAATCAACATATTCACACAGCACAGGGCGATGACAAAACATTCAGCTAACATTTTTAAGGTGCTGTCTTATGGGGTGCCGTTTGTAAAGCGGCTCACGCTGAAAATAACAGCAACATTTTGTCACATTTAGCTTCAAACAATGTTTAAAAAACTGGTATGAATTTTTGACGGTCACTTTTTAGCACATTTACAACAATATTTGTCAACTTATAGATATTTTAAATAGTTAAATCTAAATATTAAATGTTACACCTAAATGTTAAATGTTAAATCTAAATTCTAAACCTAAATGTTAAATCTAAATCTAAATCTTAAATCTAAATGTTTCGGGTGAAACTAAATATTTAACTATTATGCAAATTCAAAACGCCGGTAACCGGAAGTGCCAAAATAAAAGCTCGAGGAGGTCAGTGTGTTTATAGTGTCAAATAACTAATACAAACCATCTCATCCGGGGAAATGGACTCTTGGACATGGATTATCGTGATAATAACTACCTGTTTAAAAATGTTGTATAGCCGCCAGGACGGCTCTGCCGATGTTCTCGGCTAACGCCGATTCGTTGGACATTTTCGCTGAGCGACCATGACCGACAGTACCGTACCTGGTCAGGAGCGGGCGGGGATAGGCTCTTGCTGGCCTTTATGTAAGCGAACATGACAGATCAGTCAAAGTGAGCCCCCTCGTGGCTGGCTATTATGGCTACAGGTCATAAGTCCCGCACCTTTCATAAAAGTGACACTAAAAACTCAAAGTAGCCTACTCTTCAAATACAGTTTCTCCAAACGTGTTTATTATTTTAGGTAGTTATTATCACGATAATCCATGTCCAAGACTACACCTAGATTTACCATTGCAAATACCATTTGACCAGTGGGTGGTTCTGTAAACACAAATGTGGAATTCTCATGGCTATGTCGGCAATGACACATACAAGTTTTGTGTCAATATGCAAATCCACGTTGTGACCTTTTAATAGATAAACTAAGCCAATTGTGGCTTAGATTGGACAAACTTTGTAGAAGGCCAGGCAAATGGCGGCCGTGAAAACACGTTAAATTAATATTCTGGGTTCAATACAATTTAAGGTCAATCACCATGTGTGGCATAATGTTGATAACCACAATAAAAGTAATTTTGACTCATTACATAATTTTCTTTAATATATATATATATATATATATATATATATATATATATATATATATATATATATATATATATATATATATATATATATAATTAAAATTGAGGTTACAATGAGGCACCTACAAAGAAAGTGAATGGGGCCAATTTTTGAAAGGGTTTAAAGCCAGAAATGTGAAGCTTATTATTTTCTAAAAGCACTTACATTAATTCTACTGTTAAAACTTGTGTATTATTTGAGCTGTTAATTTGTTTAAATCATCTAAATCATTTACTGGGATTACAGGGTTTATGACGTTACATCATCATGGACGTTCCAAAATTGGGTTTAACTTTAAAAGGTTACACAACACCAAGGGATACAAATCAGGTGTGTTTATTAATTAAAAAAAGAATACAAGTAACACTTCCACTGTCCATACCACATCTATTGATTGACAACTTAATTATGAAAAAACAGTACTACAAAACATGTTAAATAATTAAAAAAAAACACAATAAAGGAACATAAATTCTTATTACAAGCACTTTGGATATGTACAAGCATTACACTCTAGAAGCAAAAAGGCAAACAGCTGAACACTACTAAAAGATAATAAACGCATGTGCAAAAATACTTCTCTCATCCACAAGCTTGGCTTCTTAGTGTTCCACATCTAAATATTTGCTAACTTTGGCCAAATCTCCTGTTTGTAATCCAAGCTTGTGGAATTCAGGAATATTATCTCACGAACATCGACAAAAAGTATTTGATGAAGTGGACCGAGACAATTCTGATTGGCTGTTCAGATAATTAGTTTATCAAATAGAATGCTCAAATCCACTTCAATGTTTCTGAAGAACTTTCACATTACAAATCAACACAGAGGTACATAAGTACAGAGGTACAGGTACAGCCAGGCAAAGACCAGACTCCAAACAGCACATGGATAGAAAGACAGCCAACGTTTGGATGAAGCATTTGAAGTATTTTATAGTTGTTGAAAAAAGAATGGAATGTGGTGTGCCCATGAGTTTAATATTTCATATTGAAATGAACATTCAGAATAATTTTGTTCTTCCAGACGGCTCATAATATACTGACATTTTTTCCAACTATACACAAACAAAAAAAACCAAAATGTAACAGCTGAGACACTTTTGCAGTAACACTTTTTTTGCCTCTCCTTATTTCCTTTCAAGAAATACATTCACATACAATTTAAACCAGAACCCCAAAATAGTTGCTATTTAAGGTGTAAACTTGTAAATGTGCTTTACCTTAAAAGCTTGTTTTTGTTGACCATCATACATACATTTGTATTTAATTTCAAATGTAGCCTATAACGATCTAAATAAATGTAAAAAAATAAATGCAAATAAAACTCAAGAGGACTATGTAGAAACTAGTAAAAGTGAACACGTTACGTTTTTATTTTTTTATCAATTATTTGCCTTGACACGATTTTTGTTAAATAGTGTGTTGTATTCTAGTCACCCTAATGGATGGGAAACATCATTTTTAAGTTTTATTGAATCTTTTCTAAGAATATGGGGAGAAATAGGAGAGCAACATTTAATACACATGAAAGAAAACACTTAAAAAACAAAACACAAACCTAAAAGTATTGCTAAACAAAGAGCAGTTTGAAAGAATAAAACTAATTGACATATTTATATTTTAATACTTCAAAAGTTGCTGTCTGCACACTGGATGACACTTTTCCCCCACACTGCACACTTACATTATGAAAGTAATTTAAAAAAAAAACTAACAAAAAAATGTTGTTTGAGTGAAACAATTCCCCTACTTTAATACTTAGTGGTTTGTAATACATTTTGCCACATAGGATACTCTCATTGTGGAAAGATATATGGAAAATATGACAAGTTACACAAATTAGAAAGATTTTGAGTGAATCTTGTGAAAAAATGTCCAGGTCACACAAAATCTTTTAAGCCTAATTATGAACATAAAGATTGTTTTGCTTGATTTGTTTTGATTGATTAGTTCATGCATTAGGTTTCATGAACAAACAATTAGCAATATATTTTTTTACAGCATTTTAATTAAATGTTTTTGTTAATTTTTGACATGTTAGTTAATAAAATACAATTGTTCATTGTTAGTTCATGTTAGTTTATTGTGCACTGACTAATGTTAATAAATTAAACTTTTGATTTTTAAAATGTATTGGTATATGCTGAAATTAACATTAACAAATGCTGTAAAAGTATACACTGGCAGCCAAAAGTTTGGAATAATGTACAGATTTTGCTCTTATGGAAAGTAATTGCCACTTTTATTCACCAAAGTGGCATTCAACGGTTCACAATATACAGTCAGGACATTAATGATGTGAAAAATTACTATTACAATAAAAAAAAAAAAACTACTTCAGAGTTCTCATCAAAAATCCTCCACGTGCAGCAATGACAGCTTTGCAGATCCTTGACATTCTAGCTGTTGATTTGTCTAGATACTCAGATGCCACTTCATCCCACACTTCCTGTAGCACTTGCCATAGTCTTGTCAGGCACTTCTCACACATCTTACAGTCTAACTGATCCCACAAAAGCTCAATGGGGTTAAGAGATCCATAACACTCTTTTCCAATTATCTGTTGTCAAATGTCTGTTTCTTTGGCCACTCTAACCATTTCTTTTTGTTTTTGTTTCAAACGTGGCTTTTTCTTTGCAATTCTTCCCATAAGGCCTGCACCCCTCAGTCCTCTCTTTACTGTTGTACATGAAACTGGTGTTGAGCAGGTAGAATTCAATGTCAGCTGAGGACATGTGAGGCATCTATTTCTCAAACTAGAGTCTCTGATCTACTTATCCTCTTTTTTAGTTGTACATCTGGCCTGCCACATCTCTTTCTGTACTTGTTAGAGCCAGTTGTCCTTTGTCTTTGAAGGCTGAAGTGTACAGTCTTCGGTTTTTTTTGGCAATTTCAAAACAACAAAATTCCTTCTAGAGAAAGCCATTTGTTTTTTGCCATTTTGTCTATTGCATACTGTGGCAAATCAAAACACAAAGAATGTTAAGCTTCAATTAAATAAACAAATATCTTTCAACTGTGTTTGATATAATGGCAAGTGATTTTCTAGTATCAAATGATCAATTTATCATGAATACTCAAGGATAAGGTGTTGGAGTGATGACTGCTGGAAATGGGGCCTGTCTAGATTTGACCAAAAATTACTATTTACAAACAGTGATGGTGTTGTTTTTTACATCAGTGATGTCCGGACTATACTTTGTGATCAGTTGAATGCCACTTAAAGTACCAATTTCCTTCCGAAACAAAATCTGTACATTATTCCAAACTTTTGGCCGCCAGTGTAGTTCATTTTTAGTTCAGGTTAACCAATGTTAACAAAAATGACTTTATTGCAAATTGTCACCATTAATTATTATGTAACAATAATGGTATGTTAATTCTTTAGGAGTTCAAGTTTCAATTCTTAGAAGTAGGCAGGGTGAAAAAATGCTGAATGTGCTTGTGTTGTGACTGAAGTGAATGTTTAGTGTACACCACAGACTAACCTTACCAGTGACCACTACACCCCCACCCCCCCAAAAAATGTGCACAAATCAACAAACACAATACTTGCAACTGTGGCACAACATTGTTTCATAGATAATGCTTTTTTTTTAAATATAATTTCTTTTGTTATTATTTAAAAACACATCGCAAACATTTACGTCTTTGTTAGTTATCCAACACTCACAAGAATATCTAACAAACGTTCTAGACAAAATAGAACAATGTTACATTCGTAAAAGCTGCCTTAAATAGTATTGTAACAGCTAGCAAATAAAGGGAGCTTGTAGCTCTAAAATGACTGATCCAAGATCAGTTATGCTGCTTAGCTCATGACTTTAAAGGTAGGAACTAATCGTGAGTGACAGTCTCATCCCATGCTTGTTTTAACTGGGCATTTTGTATGAGCCTCTAGCTGGCAAAAACATTGTGCTTTGGACAAAGATGTGCAAGAGTAATTTGAAGTGCATAGCATATAGCCCGGGTTGCCCTTCGGAAGATCTCCCCTAACCTGTAAGAACACAAAATTGATAGCTTTCCTCAATTCTGCTCACTACGCCACAACTATTCCCAATATTTTCATGTCAAACCCAGTCCAGCCCTTTAGCTAATCAATATGACATCATTCTTTTAGCTCTCTTTTTTGACAACACACATTAAAATTGTTGCCATTGCCCATATTAACAAGGTGGCTTGCTCTTCACCCATCCTATCAATGTTCTGTAATGTTTACATTTTAATTGACCAGAGTGATAATGAAGATATGGTTTATGTAAATAATTAAACAGAAGAGATACATATTTGAGCTAAAAGGTCACTTTTAAAAGTAGAACTAAACAATTGCCTGCTCTTCTGACAGATTAAAGCATAATCTGTGTACAAAATAATATAACACTAATG
The DNA here is from genome assembly GCA_032164185.1 of Moxostoma hubbsi. Lineage (NCBI taxonomy): Eukaryota > Metazoa > Chordata > Actinopteri > Cypriniformes > Catostomidae > Moxostoma > Moxostoma hubbsi. The sequence goes on along the minus strand of JAVLUX010000002.1, from coordinate 62,177,252 downwards.
GAACTAGTTTATTCTAGTTATGCTGATTAACCACTGTCACTGTGAACCACTACTTGTTAAGTCACTGATGTTAACCTTCTGTATACTGAGGTGAATGCAAGTTGTGGGCTATAGCAGCACAGTGAGCACAGCTCAACATGCACAAGTACATAAAGTGCACCACAGTATCAACGTTAAAATAAGAGTTTTTTTACGGTTGTAATTTAAGACATGCAAGCTAGAGGTTAATGATGCATTTCCAAGTTTTGCCAACTAGAGGGAAGATGGCATGTGAGAGCAAGAGATTTGTTAAAAATTCACCAGTTGACTAATGGGCAATTTATCGTCTTCAATAATTGGAGGGCTAATGCTAATTGGTGCTTTTGTTCCTCAAATTAGACAAAAACAGTAATCTTCTCCTACAAAAATATACTAAGGTAACCATAGTTTCTACCAAAATACAATAGATATTGTAGCTAAGGTTAGTAAAACAACTCAAAACAGTTGAAGCGATTGAAAGATTCTGAAAATTTTAACATTTTAAGGAGGAGATACCATATTAATTTGTTGTATTTTACAGTACTAACAATAGCTTCAGTAATAATTACAGTATTTGGTGGAAACTACAGTTCCCATGGAATATTTATATTGGTTTAAACTGCATTTGTTGTTTATGTTTAAATTTGAACATTGAGGTCAATAATGAAAGCGATCCATTGTCAGGTCAGGCATTATATTTTAGGGACAAATGCCTTGTCATGCTGTTCAATAGTAATTAGGTTGATGGCTGACAGATGGTGTATTCAAATTTTGTGCTTGGCCCCCCACACGTGGCTCTAAGACCTTTTGATAAATAAAAGTGTCTAGCGCAGATAAAAGTCTACCAAACCTGCCAAATCAAACTTCTTCGACTACACCTTTCCAACCACCAGAGACTGCTACATAGGAGAGTCCTGTCTCACAACTACAATTGGCCGGCATTCTAAGCGGCGGGGGCAGTGTGCAATGGAGTGTAGGTTACAGGTTGAAGGCGGGGTTTAGAATGTGGGCCATACTAGGAGGGTGGTTTGCTGTAACCAAACAATCCAACTGGGAGATACTTGACGTGAGTCGGCCATTGAGCTGCTAACTGGAAGAACTTCACATCATTCCACTCTCCTCCATCAATGGTAACTGAGAAAAGAGAGACAGATATTTTTTGTGAATTGATAGAGTAAGACATTTCTGTTTTCTGTATAATCAAATAAAAATTGAAGTTGTGATATGGATATGTGCAATTATTAAACTGCAAAAGGCTTTTGTTTAATTAAATAACTATTAGTGCAGTCAGTCGATTCAAAATTTTGTTTAATTTAATTAAAGAGACAGTTCAGCCAAAACATTTTCACTCTGTCATCATTTACTTACATAAGGGAAAAGGCGATGTATCTCAGTCACCAGTCACTTTCATTGCATCTTTTTTTCAATATAATAAATGTGAAAGGGACTGGGGCTTACATTCTGCAAAACATTTCTCCGAACTATGCCTTAAACAATGTGGTTCTCCTATAACGAATTGTTAATGCAAATTATTCCAAGTTTACTTTCACGTAACTTCGAATGATTTGTCACTTACAAGTAATTACTGAAATCAGGGGAGCAGTAAATCAAGTTTTGTTGTCAAGGAGGTGTAGGTGACGGAAACAGCACAAGCAAAAATGCTTGTGGTCCATGTTGACTTAATAGATCTGTTCCAAAACCTAGTGAGCATCCTCCGGGGGCAGAATTTTAAGACATCATATGCATGCTCCCTATACGAAGGCTGTTCCAAAAGCTTGGTACCTTAATTATGCTGCCTCCTAAGATCTCGTTTTCGCCAAAATCTAAAGTAGCATTGGATGAACACCGTGATGAGATCGGTGAGAAATCCAAGACGGCGGACAAAGTGAGAGAAATTTGGAATGTAAATATACTTACCATTTAATATTGAAAATATCGATAATTAACAGTTTAATATGATAGAAAACCAATTGTTTTATCCAAAACGTGTGCATGATGTGCTTATTTATGCTCATTAGGAGTGTAGTTTTGTTCATCTCGCATCCCCTTGAAATCAGTTGTGAGTTGAGTGTCCCGTGCGCTGCGTGTGAGGAGTACTATTTGAAAGATTTGCGGAGCTGCCGGATGTAGAGCTCTACTATGTGGAGCGTTCCAAACCGCTCTCTTATGATGCTCCATTTTCAGCTAGAATATGAGCTGGCTCTTGTCCTGCAGCACATCATACCCTATGAAGAATGGTATGTTTTTTACTTACAGTAATCAAAGTCTGGTACCTTTCAGGATAGTCTGCTGCTGTTTGGCTGAGCAAATAAGCCGGCTGATGCCCTCAATGACCTGACTCTTAGAGTCCATCTCCCGCTCTTTAGGTTTCTTCCCAAGGAAAATAGTGGGAACTGAAAAAAGAGAGAGAGGAAGAGACCATATTCATTTGTGTGTTTTTATATTACTAACAATATCTGCAGTAACAAAATACCACTAACTCAAAAATATAATTAAATATGGATTTTTTTTTCTAGCTGAATGTTTCTGTCTGTATCCATCATCCATCCAATCCATCCATCCATTTATCCATGCATCTAAATATGTATTTACACAAATATTTTATTTTTCCACAAATGGTCAAAGAAAAGGAGGAGGACCAACACACTATTTTTTGGCAACCCAGTTATCAAAATGACCACTGTCATGGCCGTAGTTTTTAAGATCAGATTTTTTTTTAAATAATTTTCTTTCTTTTTTCTTCACTTCCTTATGGTCTGCTTACCTTTCTTGTTCTTCTCTTTGGTGACCACTGTCATGGCCATAGTGTTGATTGGTGCTTGTGGCTCGCTGGTCCCCCCTCCTGGCAGCCGGCTGACCTGCAGGGACCAGAATGCGCTCTTCAGAGTATTCTTGCAGCTGGTATCTCTCCTCTCTCCCTCCCGACGCTTCTCAGCCAGAGATGCCAGCCAGTAATCCACCTGCAGTCCAATGGCATCCACGCCATGAGACATACTGGGGCTCCTGAGAGAGACACATTACACAGAAATCCAATCATACTAGCCAGAATACCTTTTTCCTCATTTGTTACAAATTAGAATTGTCTTTTAATGATGCTGTAGGTGATTCTTATGGAATGGTATGCAGAAAATGTTCCAACTACCTGAAAGATATAACCGGAAAAAAGTGCCCAGAGATATCTCACTGGTCTCTGTGACAGCACTAGACTGCATACAACAAACTCCCCTCCTAATATAGATATTTAAGTCACCCAGCCGAACTATGGAGTCCCTAGATGGCACCTCCTCCAGGGGAAATTTGGATCGCTCTTCGTCTGGCCACTTGCCTGGGATCAATTTGCCCAGGGATACCCTACCAGGAACCAATGCTCCAGACAACACAGCTCCCAGGGTCATCGGGGCACACACCCCCCTCCACCACTATGAGGTGGCTATCTATAACATAATATATAAACTGTACATAATATATCTTGTAGTAATGCTAACTCCCACCTGTCCATCCACTGTAAAAGAATTCATTCTGAAATCAAATTCTTCATCATGTCATCTTGGCTCTGCCCCTACATCTCTCCTCAAAACCTGTCTATCTCAGATTTCAACCCCAATCTCTCATTTGCTAGTGTCCCTCTAAAGCTAAAAACTGTGAAAACTATACCAATTTTGAAGAAACCTGGATTTGTCACTGCTGACACAAAGTGGACCACATTTTCTGGTATGACCTGGATTTTTCCAGCAGGGATTATTAAGTAATTTGATAAACATTGTGACAGCACAAATTCCCTCAACAATTCAGTAGCTCAGTGAGATGGGGTAACATCCTCATGGTCACTATAACGTGTGGTTCTCGCTCTCAGTGTTGCACGTGGTGAGTTGTGCGTGAATGCCATGGAGAATAGTGTGGGCCTCCAGACGTGCTATGTCTCCGCGGTAACCCCCTCAACAAGCCATGTGATAAGATGCACGGATTGACGTTCTCAGACGTGGAAGCAACTGAGATTCGTCCTTCGCCACCAGGATTGAGGCAAGACATGAGTCAATATGCCACCATGTGGACTTGGAGCACATTGGGAATTGGGCATTCCAAATTGGGGAGAAAAGGGGAGAGAAAATACATTTTGTAAATGTGTATGGAACAAACCCATGGCAGCTCAAACTATGACCCTCACACAAAAAAAAACAGGACAAATTCCATGAGAACTACTCCAGCAACCAAGATACCGTTACCCAAATATGACTCAACCAACCTGAAAAAGTGAGTGTGTGCAAATATACAGATTTGAGGCTGAGTTTTTTATTTGTACTGCAACAGAAAGGCACATTTAGGAACATTTATTTACAGTAAATTTTGGTAGCTAGATAGATTGACTAGATAGACATCTCATGTAAATGCCCACCCAAAGAAACGCATCAGATTGGGGTCAGGTGAACCTAAAACCAGGTTATAGAGGGACTCCTTAAGACCAATTATTCGACTAGTCGTTCAAGCAACTAGTAGATTATTTAAAATATGTAGTCTTCTCAGTGATTGGACACTCACCCCTGTACAGCCAATCCTCCACCCACTGATGGAGAGGAAGGGGGTGTGGCCATTTCTTTCAGGCTGGCAGGTGATCCGTGAGAGGGTGGAGATGTGGAGGGAATGGCCAAACTCACAGTAACACTCTCTTCCATGTCACCTAGGTAACAGAGGACAGATGGCAACATGGTGAAATTTTGTAAACCATAAAATTATATCACATGCATAAAAAGCCACATGCAGATTTATTATAAGCAATCAGTGCTTTTGTCTCCATGGAAACACACCTGCTGATGTTTGGCCAGGCTCAATCAATCCCACTTTCACCACCTGTGATATCAAAAGATTAAATTAAATCTGCTTTGACAAATAAAGGTTTATACCTCAAATTCTGTTTTAGCTGAACCAATATGATTGAACCCCAGACATCCACATGATGATACTCCACATCCACAAAGGATCCAGAATTAAATGCAACTAAAATTGCCTTCATGGAAACCCCAGGAAGCTGTTCTATTACAGTATACTGTTAATAAAATTAAAGCAATTAAAAAAAAATATTTGGACATTTTCTGGTTGTCAAATGTTTTTGGAACATATCCATAGTTAATGTGCTAAACTCTGCTAGGATCCCTGTGTGAAGTTTAGGGAAACTGACTTCATACATCCACTAAAAAACCTTGACACCAGTGTTCAGAAAAGTGACTGTTTGTCATTTCTTTTGCCCCAGCCACAGAAATGCACAATCTATCACTTATTGTCCTTTTAGCAGATTGTTTGTTTACAAGTCTGTTTAAAAGCCACCATAGGTACAAGTTACAACAAGGTAGTTCCATGAAATATATAATCATCTCAAGTTACTTGAAATGTACAGATTTCATAGCACAGTAATCTACATTTATCTATTATAATATAATCTATATAATTCTAAGAAATTATTAATTAAACATGAACATTTTTAAATGGCATATTTCTGCATATTATTTTCATATTTAATGAAGAATATTTTATCCCCATTGTTATTAAATCCTCGTTTTATGTTTTTAGTTCATGGTGTTAGTGTGCCGTACTGTGACGAGGCAGTCGAGGAATGAGGATCTAAACGTAGAATCTAATGAAACAAAAGATAAACAAGGTAACTCTGAATAAAAGGAAACAAAATTCAGGGAACCAGGAACAGAACATGACAACACATGTGAAGACTGACAAAGAAACCAAGGAAACAAGGGCTTAAATAAACAAGGGACAACAAGGGAACGAGGAACACCTGGGGAAACAATCAGGGGAAAACCAATCATAAAAAGAAACTACAAAAGGACTACAAATCAAACAGGAATGGGAACTAAAGGATTTCAACATAAAAGTCTAGACAAAAACAGGGAATACATGACAAGTACATAGTGTCATACTCAGTGCACACACTAAGTGTGACATCCACATGTGTCAGAAAAGCTCTTTGTGTAAAATTCATTCAAAATATGTAAATATGAGTTTAGTTTTTCATAGTTATAGTTCTGTTTTAAATATTTAATAGAATAATATCAAATGAAAACTCTGGCTCTGAATATCTCCCAGTCATGATCAAACACAGGTGATGTCCAGGTAAAATCATGAGCTCAAATCAAGAGATTCATCCACGTAGAAGAGCAGTGCTGAAACACAACCCTTGTAAAGTGCTCTCCGCAAATTGCTCGCAATTTTAAGTTTCAACCACAGATGTCACTAGAGAGCACACAATTCCGTAGCTCAGCTTTAAGCAAATATTGCAAAATACAGTTTTGGGGGTTTATGGGCTGTCAAATTTCCTCAATTCACCTGCCATGTGTTCAGAAGTCAATACAGTAACCTTTTAATACAAACATCATTAGTTTTATCACTCACCCCAATAAAAGGGACAAACTTCTGATACGAATCCTCATCCCTCCTGCAGAAAAACAGAGAGAATTTAGACATATTCAAACTCATGTGTCTGTCATGACATATTAACTAGAGGTCGACCAATAGTGGAATTTGCAGAAACCGTTAGCTAAGGTGGTGGTAAAGGCTGAAAACCTATTAATCAACCAATTGTTTTTAAAAATCAATTTATTGAATAGAAAAATATCATTACTATGACGGGCACAGACACATAGGCTACAAAAGTCAAACATATAAATAAATAAATAAATGCTCTATTTTGAAGTATTTACCAAATTAAGCTTTTTATAGCCTATTCACCAGATTAAGGGTTTTCTATATGTACACATATTTTAACAGATGAGGTTCAATGAGGTATAAGGTTTACTATTATTCACAAGATATGAAGTTGGAGACACGACGTATGTGCTGACAGGGCATGCCCTTCAGTTTAGAACACTTGATTTATCTAATCAAAATAACAAAATATGCACTGAAGTGAGGATAAAACATATGGATGAATATTGTGAATGATGACAGATTTATATACAGTATAGCAAATCCCCAAGAGGTGCCCTGATTGTTTTATTTCACCTCTAGAGGCCGCTGTTATACTGTACGACCAAGATATTCTAACTATAGACTCCTCCAGCACTGGCAGCAAAGTAAAACACTGAGGAATAATAATTGTATTTATTTATTTTTAAATATCAGCATAGATTTTTGCGCACAAACGAAAAAAGCAGTTCCAAAAAGAAACTATAGGCACCAATTAATCGGTAAAACCGCTATATCGGTCCACCTCTAATATTAACCTTCTAATATAAAGCTCACTAAACCATTTGCAAAACATAAAACAGGGTTCCTGACATACGTTCTGTGTTTGCAGGTGAGCATGGCCTCTGCGATCGGCAGCTGGTGAGTGAGAACGGCTCCACTGATGTACTGAGCAATGCGACCAGCTACATCCACCAAATCTACAGAAAAACAATAATATAACCGTCGCAGAACAGTGCTCTGAATGCCATTGTTTATAGCCTGGCTCCGCTCACAAATTTTACATGCATTCAGAAAAGTGTAATCTGTGTGTGGGAGAATTTCTGTGTGCATTGATGTGTTGGGTTGTCAGTGTGTGTGTGTGTGTGTGTGTGTGTGTGTGTGTGCGTGTGCATGTGTGTGTGTGTGTGTGCACCTGTTTGTGGCGGTTCTGATCGGTTGAACAGGTCTCTCCACGCTCCATCAAGGAAAGCTGCACTGTAGCGGATGTCAAGGACACCCAGGTGCTTGGCAACAGGATGAGAACCTGAATTTGAGGGAGAAGAAAAAACAACACTGAAATCTGAGAGCTGAAATTAACATTCAATTAACAAACAAAAAAAAAGAAATGAAAGAAATCTAATTTTAAAAATTGCACAATGCACCAATGATGATGTCATTAATGAGTGATATCATGAGATGTTGGTCTTAATTTTGTATTCTTACCCAGAGGCACGATCAGAAAGCGGATATGATTGAGCCAATCAGACGTCTTACTGGCCAACTGGGTGACAAAAAACTGCAACACAGAGCCCAGATAACTTTGACCTCCGACCACCGCCACCTTCACTGGCCGGGGCATTGACGAGTTACAGTTACAACTATAAACAGTTAGACAGGCAGACAGAGAGAGACAGAGAAAGACTGGTAATGAGAATTTTCAGTACACAACACATCTCTAAAATTAAAGACCTGTTCACACCAAGCATAAATCTTTACTGCAAGTTTCACAGTGAAAAAGACTTTAGCTGCCTTCATGTGTACCTGGGAAGCTCCTACGTCCTAGCTGAATATTCGCTATAACGAAATGTCTCAGATTCAAGTCGGAAACAAAAATAGGGAAGAAGCCGAATTAAAGCAACACAATTAACCTTTAGCAACACCGCGTCCACATGTGTGGATGTTGTTTTTTGGCTTCGCTATATGCAACGCATAATTTCAATGAGTTAAAACCAACTGAATACTGTTCACAACACTCTACACTCTACAGGCGCCGAGAAAACAAAAGTGCCTCTGGTAAGAAACCTCTACGTTATTTGAATGAATCCTGTTTGGATGTATAGAGTAGCGTCTCAAGTTTAGCTTGATATCCCACTTTAAAAAATCCATTAATTTTTTGTGCATCAGTACGCTGATTAAATATGAAGTCCACATATGAGGAAAATCTGACCTTATTGCCTCAAAAGTTGTAAAAATATGTTAGTTATTTTAAATAATTTTCAACATCTGCGTGTCATTTAGCTTCCTTTTAATATAAACTTTGATATATTTTATTTTGTAATCGCTGTTCAATATGGTCCTATTCATTAACATTAGTAAATGCATTCCTATATTTGCTCTGCATTTTCACATTGAGAATCAATGTATTCATCCAAAAGCTGAAACATGTTGCTTTCAGAGGATTTATATGGAATTAGGATGAAAATAAGGTGCATTTCTAACTTTTCTGATATCAGTGTGGACAGACAGCACACTGGAGGTTAAGTCATTCACTTAATAGGGAGAAAGGAGACATCCTATAGCTTTCTATGCAGCCAAGTGCATTCACCCCTAAAATTCGACTAAAAGTTTAGTTTCAGGCTGCAGATGATGTTTGGACCCCTCAACATGTTTGCAGACATGGGACAATGGTAATCAGTACATAGATTCAGAATTTTATAATGTATAATTTTATTTTAACATGGTTTGCAGTGATTTGATGATGCTGGCCATTACTTTTATTAGAAATATTAATTCAGCTTTATAGAAAATCAGCTGTAATGACTATAATGTCTCAAAAACATGAATAACCAACACTCCTGGACATATAATAAACGATTTGATGAAAGAAATTCTATAGCTTGGCATTCCTGAAAATTTCACAACTTAGTCCAAATGTCCACATATGTGGACATACATTTTAAGGAAATCTATTTGCTCTAGAAATTTGTTTCTTGTTTATTAGGTGCTACTAGTTATGATTGTTAAATGTCCTCTTTGTCGGCCTTGTGTTCCATATTGACAGTCCCTGGGCAGTTGCAATACTGCACCCAGTGTAGTCAAAGGTATCAGCATTCTCAGAATATAATCCAAGAACAAAAAAATCCTAAATTTGAGCAGCAAAAAAGGGATGCAAAGTTTCTCAAACAAGGATTTTTTTGATCTGACTTCTTTTACTACTTCCTATAGTTATACAAATTTTTAGTGCTAACTGAGACCCCTAGTGGCTAGGATGAGCATAACCCCCAACAACAATACAATATACCATGTGACAGGCATGCAACTGTTACAAGCTTAACATTATTTTAAAATATGTTGTCATATATAAATTTATGTAACTGAAAAAGCACTGACATTGAATTTATCTGCAAAATCACTGCCTTCTGTTATCTTTCATGCAAAGGACTCGCCCCTTCCAACGTCGCAACTCAGGTATCATCTAGTTTATGTAAATGATTTGCTTGGCCATATGTGCTTGTAACTTGTATTTACGATTTTTTTCTGGACTTGAAGGATGGATTTATTGATTACTTAAGGCCCTTTCACACTGCACAAGCCCGTTTCAGGTACTTTGAGGAACTACTCAGTTTTCTGCATTTTCGCACATGAGGTACTATAGCCTCTCTTAGCCATTTAGAGGGACATTTTTTAGCTCCTACTCCGGGATAGGTACTTTTTGGGGGTAGAGAAACTGTGGGAGGTGCTGCAGCCTGAGATTGGTCAAATGTGTATGACACACAAAGACATGAAGCAAAACAATGAGTCGCCAGGTGCCGTAAGTAAACGACCCTGTAGCTGCTAGCCTGCTACACAGAGGACTGCACTAATTTTCCAAATCCCTTAACATAAATAACAAAGATAACATACAGCCAACAAAGTATCCATAGAATATTGGCTGTTTCACCTATATTGTGTATGTGATGTGTGACTTTAATGACAGACACGCTTTGGGTTTTAACCGCATCTCTATTGTGTGACAGCTGCTGCACTAATGGACATTAATAATAAGATATTTATAGAGAAGTGGCTAATTGAGAACTATTATAAACTTAAATGTCACAAAATCTAATTTACATGAGGAAAGTGTGGTGTGCCAGTTACTGTGTGTTTAACTTGAATCAAGACTAGAGACACTATAAGTTTCCGTTTTTTAACATTAGTTAAGAACATTAGTTAACATGAACTTACAATGAACAATAGTTTTACAACATTTATTAAACTTGGTTAATGTTCATTTCAACATATACTAATACATTTTTTCAAAAGGTTGTATTAGTAACATTAGTTAATGCACTATGAACTAACATAACAATAAACAAATGTATTTTTATTTTAAACTAACATTAACAAAGATTAATAAATGCTGTAACAAATATACTGTTCATTTTTTTGTTCATGATACCAAATGCATTAAATAATGTTAACTAATGGAACCTTATTGTAAAGTGTTATGTCCACAGATGTCTTTTTTTCATTCAATGGGTGATACTACTGCATTTTATTCAGTCAATTTGTTTCACTTTGTTATAACAGTGTTGTTGTGTATGTTGGCTTGTGTGACTCACAATTTTTGTATGCGTGTGAGCAGAGCAGACAGAACGGCCTGAATCTCTGCACCAGAACACGTGCACACCATAGGATGCTTCTGGACCTGCAACTGCTCTGCAACATACTGCGCGCGCGCGCACGCACGCACGCACGCACACACACACACACACACACACACACACACACACACACACACACACACACACAAACTGTCAATATCAGTAGGTCTAAAGCAAAACTTGATGTATGAGCACACATACACACACACATTTTGATTTTTGAACCTGTACAACAGATAATTAAAGCTAGATAATTAAATGTTAGGTCTGTCTTAAAAGTCCACTCAGTAATTTTTCCTCATTTTAAAAAAGTTTTAATTCAAAAGAAATTAACAATTCTGAAATATATGTATAATCATATAATTATTATATTATTATATATAGATTATATATAATTAAACAGAATTATTGTCATGCATTTTTTGTAGTGAATGCCTTAAAGGATGAGTTTAAAGGAACACATTTCTGGTTTGGTGTTGATTAAATGGTACTATATTTATTTATGAGACTGTGGGGCTACATAAGACACAAAAGGTTGTGTAACACTGTGCTATGGGATATAGTCCCTGACATGTACAGGTTAACAGTTGGCCTCTCTCTGAGACACGTGGTGATAACATAGCAGGTAGTTGAACAGGTGTTTCACTTTATAGCTATATTGTGTATTTTAGCATTGCTGGAATGATCTCCTAAACCAATCAACATCCAGGACCAGAACTGTCCATTTTATAACTGAGTTTTAGGGGCCAAGCCCCGGCGGGGCATAGCCCCTTTTGTTTCAGTTAGTTCTTATTATGATTAATCTGGCTGATAGTCCAATAAACCATATATACAGTAGGAAAATTATAAATTTCAAATTTGGCACACTGTTTGTATGAACACAGTACCCATACCAAATTTGGGGTCTTTAGGACAGACTCCATACTGCCACCACCAGTTCAAACATTCACTTTATTCTTTTGCGCATATCTTTTGAAAAGTTTGGTCTAGAAACAAAATAATTTTTGTCTAATTTCTCTCATGTTGGATCCCTTATATTAAAACACCACAATTACAATGGCCTCCATCTTGGATTCTGACTTTAAAATTGTAACATTCTTCAATCTTCGTCTGATTCGCCCTAAAAGTGGCTCAGATAATACTCAGACCTAGCCACACATATATGACTGAACAGAATTGTTAAGGCAATGCAAAATTAATAGTCGAAGTAAAATGAGATGTGAGGCTGTGTCTCTCCAACGCTTTGTCCTATTGAAACAAAACTTGGTTTGCTTCATTAGGACCATGGTCTGAGGGTACATGCCAATTTTGGTGACAGTGCCACCTATTGGTCAATAAATGTAAAAAAAATGGCTTTTTTGGCAGCAACTTTTGAACCGTTTGTCCATATAAGGTTGGTGTCAAGTGATTTCTTGGGTCATGAAGATTTAGGCTATACCATTTTTCACCAACATCGGCAATACTGCTTCTCCGTCATATTGAAATTTTTTAAAAGTTTTGAAAAGCTTTCAGTTTTTCAGCCAGAAAGCTGGCAAGATGGCACGAGGGTGGTTGTTGCCGTGCCGTAGTTCCTATCCCATGTTACCTGTCCTGTGTATGTTCGAGTTACTTGTGTGTGTATGCACAAGGAATTAGTGCCCTAGTGTCCTATGATGGCCAAGCTCTTCTTAACATACAATCCTCATCGTTGTTGTCCTGTGCACTTGAAATCCTGGCGGAGAGTGATTTTTTTTATAACCGTTTCTCTTCTTCTCGTGAGTTTGTGCTGTTTGCCCGGCTGCACTCTCCATTGTAAGAAGTGCCTCAGAAAATGGGGGAAATGGAACGGTCTCCAGGTTAGGATTAAGAGATCTCTGGACACGTCTACAGTGATTGTCTGTGTTTGGTGATCTTCGTGGAGACGATGGCTGGCACAAATACATCATCCTTAAACATATCCTAAATACAACTGTCTCTTGCCCGTTCTGCCCGATTTGGCTTTATCTATGTGCACTCCATTGATACTGCAAATCATCAGAATAGGCGCCAATTTCTGAAATCTTTGATCTCTTGAATACTCCAAGCAATTTAAAAACAAAATGTTTCACTACAAGCTGGAAATTCCTATAGTTTTGGTAACCGCATGATCTCTTTCCAATAAACCGGTTGTCTTAAATGACTTCTTCACATCATATTAACTGGATTTCTTATTTGTGACAGAGACTTGGCTAAATGTTGGCGAGCTGAATCCTTTATCTGAACTCTCTCCAAGTGACTGAGACTTTTTTTTCTTTTCTTTTTTAGCTCTCCCTGAATAGTAGGGCTAAGTGGTTTCAGTTTTTAAAAATCGTTTTAATTTCAGATCACTGCCTTCAGAACATAATAATAGTTTTAAAGTGCAATTATGTGTCATCAACATAATTTCCTGAGCATACTTGTGCAGTTTAAAGACAGAGCCACATATTGCAAAATGCAAAGTTAATTTAAACAAAAGTTTGTATGTATCCTTATCCTAAGTCTTCAGACAATGGTGGAAAGAATACATTTTTTTCCCTTCATTAAAACCTGCATGAACAATGTCAGTATTTGCAACAATTTTGTGTACTGACTCTGATCTTGGTATGTCTCTTTGGCATAATCTTGACTTTTCGATAGTGTGGCTCAGTGGTTAAAGCTCTAGACTACAGTTCCAAAGAATGGGTGTTTGAGTCCAGCAGTCTTCACATTGGGCTTACCACAATGTAGGCCGTACCTCACTTCATTATTCATGCTTCAATTCAATTCTACTTAACTGTGACAACATTTTCTGAGCAATCATTTTGTCCCAGCAACCCGGAATGTCTCTTTGGCATCATTTAGAATTGTCAATTATGTAGTTTTGTGGTTAAAGCTCTGGACTACGGTTTAAAGATTGGGTATTCGAACCCCACCTAAACTGGTCTTACTGTTGTGCCTCTGTTGTACTAGAGCTTTTTGCATCATGCTTAGTGAATGCCAGTGGGGCTTGGACCTGATCATTGCTACTTGCAGCTATATTTTTAATTACAATTACTGTATATGTGGTGTCTATGTCTGTCATTTTTAGATGAACTGTCCCTTTAATGCTATATAACACATACACACACACACACACACACACACACACACACGCACACACACACGCACACGTACCTGTCCTTGCCAGTCTGTGCCATTGATCAGAATGAGACTTTCAGGAAGAGCCGCGTCAGATAACAGAATCTGATTTAACTGATCAAATACAGCCTTCCTGAGCACCTGCACACACACACACACACACACACACACACAAATGGAATGAGTCAGTCAGACATTAATAATTCAATGTGACTCTACAGAACAAGTTGAAACAGCACATTATCATTCTTTATTTAAACCACAGAGAGAGCAAGAGAGAGCAGAAAATCACAGAGAATCCTTGAAGAACTAACTTTGATATATAGATTATTAATTTATTAATGAATTGTTTTAATAAATGGTATTCATCTTGGGATGTCAGTGCAGTGGACAGTTCTAAAAAAAAATGGTGTAAAAGTGGTCAGACAACTCATCACATTGTGAGGTGGTCAGAAATGCAAATCATAACCAAAAGATAGACATCTCACCATCACGGTGTTGCATAAAACATGTCTCTAGAAACAGTGGCTGCAGATCACAATGATCACAAACATTTAATCCAACCTTTATTTTTGCACATTTTACTCCCCAAATAAGGGAACTTTAAGGGAAAATACAAATGCCATTAACTCATTGTTTTGTCTCATTTTCTTGTGTTATTTCATTATGTGAGCAGTGCACACCATTTGCATTGGTTTGTGCCAAATTCTCACGGAAAATATGAGTGAGGATTTTAATAGTGGACACAAAGTGCTCCGGTTTCACTTTAAATTATCGTTTGCATAATGACGAATGTTCTACGTTGCGGGTTCATTACACACAGTTTTAATGACACGCAGTTCAAAAGATGCACAAAAGCCTCCGTTACTAAATCGAAAATGTCACTTTAGGACTAGAAACGACAGGTTGGGCTGTTTCTAACAAGTCATTGGAGAAACAAGGATGTGTGTTTGAGAGAGCGAGAGAGAGAGAGATTGAGCATGTGTGATTACCTGTGTGTCGCGACTCTGTAGTGTAGTGTTATCTTGCCTGAAGATGATTGAATTATGCTAAAATACATCCTTTACATTTACTCTAAAAATAACCGTCCAAGTGGTGGGAGTATTTGGCGGTGGCCGGTGCGTACTCTCTCCTCTGTCATGTTGAATTTTTACATTTCCCAATGCGGAAACTAAGTTATTAGGTAAGCGCTCCCGAGTATGTGTGATTACTCCATCGGATGTGATAAGAGCTGTGATAAGCCTTAATGCTAAAGCTGTTCCCATATTTAAAATAATATAACATGTAAGGAATAACTGACGACGTACCGCTGAATTAATGAAAAATAATTCAAACCCAAGGTGGTAATGTGACAATTATTTTTCAATAATTCAGCTTATACCATGGTTACACCTTAAGACATCGTTTTGGGTTTTATCTCAAGACATTTTCTGATTAAGCTTAAGCCTTTGTTGCTAGTTCGAAAACGTCACTTTAGAACTAGCAACGGAAGCGCTTGCGCAGCTTTCCAGCACTTATTGAAGAAACAAGGTATTGTGTGTGTGTGCGCACGTGTGCGTGTGAGAGAGAGATCACATGTGGAATTACAACTGTTTGTTTGTTGCATGTATCGATTTTTGCATGTATGGCATAAAATACTGTGTGGAAAACTGACCTTTGTGATGCATGTCCACCAGAGCTGCAAACTTCTGGCAACTATTTGCTGCAAACTGTTTTATTTGCCTCAAATGACCCACCCAATGATCAGATGTTGCAAGGATCTCACCTGTGTGCTGTGGCCAAGCTCAGGTGATCTCTCACTATCTGAGCTGTTGGTTCGTTCACTCAGCGGTTTACAGAGTTGTCGATCCTTCACAGGAGTGCTGCGCTTCTGGGGTGTGTGTCCTCCATCCAACCTACACACAAACACACACACTCCATTGATGCATGTACAAACAGGTATTTCCTGACAGTGAGAGTTTGTTTCTATCATTTGCTAACTATACTTTTGGTACAAATTTACCAAAAATTTGTCCTGAATTGGGCAGGGGAGAAGTGTGACGAGGAGGAAGATGCTGGTTCAAGAGAGAGAGACGCATGCAGCCGCGCTACACATTTGTTTCTTTTCGTTTAAGTTTACCATTCAATATGCCCCACCTCCTCCTTGCCCATCCTTTGTGTTACATGATTATATTGAAGTTTTTAAATTTTGTGGTGTTCCTGTCTACTTAAATGGTGAAAGACTGAAATCGCTAAAACAGTTGGTCAAGATCACAATCAAATAACATATTTCATATCAGCAGTAAAATCAAACAACATCATAATTTGTGCTTCTTTAGCTCAAATCACACACAATATATATATATATATATATATATATATATATATATATATATAAACATACACACACAGTATACAGTACTGTGCAGAAGTCTTAGGCACATTATATTTTCCACAAAACATTTATCTTAAAACAGTTACCTTATTTATTCTGCTTTTAGTTTATCAGTAGGAAATATACAATTTAGATTCCAACTTTCCCTTTGCAAATAAAATTTAATAGAAGAAGAACAAGGAGCACTACAACAGATGGTATGGCCCCCACAGGGCCCAGATCTCAACATCGAGACAGCCAGCATATATAGAAGAACTGTGGCAAGTTCTCCAAGAAGCTTGGAACATCCTGTCTGCCAAGAAAAACTGTCCGGATGAACCTACGAGAATTGTGCTGTTTTGAAGTAAAGTTTGTCATATCAAATATTGATTTAGCTTGTTTTATTTTTCCTGGACTTTGTATGACTTTGTATGACTATTATTTTTGAAGCCATCCTCACTATGCAACATTTTTCACAAGTGCCTAAAACTTAAAACGGTAAGTAGTTAAAAACTATAAACAGTACTGTTTATATATATATATATATATATATATATATATATATATATATATATATATATATGTGTGTGTGTAAAGGGATTTAGACGGGCAAGGAGGCAGTGAGAACCGGCTTGACAATATAAATAATAGTTTAATGAGACTTAAACTTAAACAAAAGACACAAACACACACATGACGGACATGTACGTAAACGATCTCTCTCTCACGCACTATCCTCCGCAGTCGGCCTTTATCTCTCTCGGAGGCTTGATTAGCCTGATTAGAGACCGGGTGTGTAGAATCACGACCCGGCCCCGCCCTCCGCCCTGCCACAATATGTTTTTGTCAATATATGGAATTTGTTCATTTTTAAAAAGCTGAGGTGAGCTGAGTGGATTTTAGCTCATTGCCAAATTGTTACTAGTCTCTGTGGCTTTGTTCACACTGCAAGGAAAATATTTTTTTTCTCAAATCTTATCACTAGCCGATATTCCAGTGATTTTCAGCTGTGAGCTTCATTAAAATAATTGCCGGCCAGTAGGTCAGAGATGAAGCGCGCATTAGTGTCTGTCAGTGGGAGGTCATTAATAAATTGACCATCAGGTCTCCCTGCTTAATTAATGGCTTCAAAAACTGAAAAAGAACATCAAGCATGCTTGAAAAAAATTATTGTTGCGGGATGGGCTCTTGTATTCTCTTCAAGTGACCAACGAGTTTCTTCTTTTAATGAAGAACCGACAGAACTCTGTAGGTCAGCTCATCACTGTAATTCATCATCAAAACGTTACCTTTTGGCGGCTATATAATATAGGTCGATTTACACAATTGCTCCTCTCTTTTGGATGGTGGCAGATATAAAAGTGGCTTCACTCTGTCTGTGTGTGTGTGTGCGTGTGCAAGTGGGAGAGAGAGAGCTGCATTACTGTGAGAGCAGTTACTTTTCAATGCAGAAATAATGTAAAAGCAACCAATGATGGATAAAAATAACCAAAACCAAAAATATTAAGTTTTGGACTGTTTTGAAAGCAAACCATGAAGAAAATGCATAATTGTAACTATTTTAGCCTGTTTCGGAAAAATAATTAAGCAAGCTACAGGTCTGAAAAAATCTCTAAATCAATATTTTACAATAGTTCATGCGAGACTTTCTGTTTGGCAATGCGTTGTTAGGACGCAAGAAAGCAGAGCTCCTGACATATCCTTATAATATGCACTTTAAAGTGTCTTTTAAGGCATCTAAGTCGTTCTTATAAGTATTGTAGTGGAGTTTGTCGCACTTTTTATGACAGCAGGATGAGCAAGAACAAATCCGTAGCAAATGCTCCTCCAACAACGCGAACTAGCATAGCTAGCAAATAAGCCACAATGTCAAGAGCGGAAAACTCTGACGGTGTCTCTATGAACCAACTAATAACAGAGCTGACGAAACAATGAATTTCACTGAAAGAAGATATCTCTTCCCTTATTCGGCCCAGCTTCAATGTCCGTAAATGCGTTAACAGAGACAGTTGCTGGTTTTCAGGCCTGCTTGTGTGCAACAAAATCGCTGGCGGTCGATAATTTCAACGCACTGGCTCAGCCATAACAACTATCAAAACTCTGCAAGAACAAAATGCAACACTCTTAGATAAAGTCAAGGACTTGGAGAACCAATCTCTGAAAACAAATCTCAGGATTACAAACTACAACCACATTGTAAATATTTATGTTTCCAGTTGCTCCATCCAGCACAATTACGTGTTCACTTTGAAGATTAAATATTACTCTTCAGTACGCCTGATGAAGCTCAGTAGTTAACGATTGACGGGTTGCTTCATGTGAATAACTCTTTGGTGTGGTTGGAAAACAATTATGTGAATTACAGAAGAGTCATGGGCTATAGTAGGTAGGCCTGGAGCACCTGTCCTGCATACTAATGTTTACACTTTGTCATATTGTTTTTTAGGTGCTGTTATTTGTGCTGACATAATTGATATGCCCTGTTTAAATAGATTGCTGAGAATTTTCCTGGTTCGAGGTGGTTCAATGTTAAGTTAATGTCAAGCACTTTATTAAAAAAATTATGTTGGATACCAATTTATTCAGTCTCCTAGAGAAGGAGAGCTACATTATTGTTGAATAGTTTATAAAGATGTTGCACAGCACAGTTTGAATGTTTATACCATTGCAGTCCATGTGTGCTTATATACTGGTTTGTTTTTGCTTCTTATGTATGTATACCTAATTTCATATTGTATGCCTTGATTTACTTGTTTAAGGCTGACTATGGAGAGCTGACACCTCACCTGCAGGACCAACTAGTCATGGTCGCTGAAGGCATGATTTTAAGAGACGATAAATACATTGTTCCAGAAGCCCTCCAGAAACGAGAGATAAAGTTGTACCACGATTATGCACATGTATCAGCTCCCAAAACACAACAGCTGATACAAAAGAAATTCTGGTGGCCACAAATGGCATCAGACATTCAAAGATGGTGTGACACATGCATCGTATGTGCCATCATTAACCATGGTAAGCCTGGCCGTACAAAACTGTGTAAACCAGAGCCACCCAAAGGACCTTGGGAGTCTTGGCCGTGACCTCTACTGAAGAAAAGTCCCCAAATGTTCGGCATCTGGCATATGTGTCTCATCACCTGACCCGTGAAGTGTGTACCATGGTCAGATTCGATTTGGATTGGTGCTCCCCAGAGTGTAACAAATAAACAAACAGACGAGCAACGTCATAAAAGCTCTCACACAGAAGAACATTTTCACCTCAGTCAACACATCCTACTGAGCAAGGACAATAAAACACAAATCTCACATCTGACCTCTACCTCACCTCCGGACAATTTAGGCCTATTCTCGAAAAACTAACATACATCTGCCCCCCTCTACTCCTCCTTCCCCTTCAGCTCAATAGACCCCAGTTCTGCTGGGGAACTTTCTAAGCTTTGTTTTATTTTTATTGCTCCCAAAACCAGTGCTGCTCGTTTAATTGCAGCTACTGGAAACCTGGATTTATCGCAGCAATCTTCGTGAGCAGATATGTAATTACTGCCGGTTTGAAGTTTTCTTTGAAGTTGATAAATTTTTGTTGCCATTTCTTTGCGTTGTCTAGCCCACCCGCGTTGCTCGTATGCGAACGCTTCGGCTTGTGTTCTCCGATAAACGGGCTTACACTTGTTTAACCAACCATGCCGGGAGCCCTGGGGATAAGGTACGCAAAGACATGGACTTGAAAAATCAGGAGTCATGTGACAATGGGGAGCTGTGGTTTGTCTTTGTTCAGAGAGCAAATCTAGAAAGTTTTCTATTATTTGTTGTATGGTTTACCAACTGCTGACAAATAGCTTTCTTTTAACAAATAAAACAGATTAAATATCACCATCATTATTGTGGGAGACGTTCAAGGTTGGAATAAGGGGAGAAATTATACCATATTCATACTTATGCAACAAAGTAAAGAAACAAGCACAGGAAAAATGTATTGTCTCCATTAAAAAAATTGATCACCAATACAGAGCATCCAGAAAGTATTCACAGCGCTTCACTTTTCCACATTTTGTTATGTTACAGCCGTATTCCAAAATGTATTAAATTCATTATTTTCCTCAAAATTCTAAAAAAAATATCCAATAATGACAATGTGAAAGAAGTTTATTTTATATATTAAAATAAAAAAAATAAAAAAAATATTGGCACCCATGGTAAATATGAGCAAAGAAGGTTGTCAAAATTTTTTACAAAAATCTAACCTTAAATTTAAGTAAAACAATTGAAACGGGAAATATCTGATTATTAATAAATATTTTTAGAAAAAATGCATTGGCCATATTTATTCAATACATTTTGCAGCCCTCCTTTTGCCAAGATAACAGCTCTGAGTCTTCTCTTATAATGCTTAATGAGGTTGAAGAAGGGCAAGTGCCCTGACAAGGGATCTGAGACCATTCCTCCATACAGATTCACTACAGTGTTGGTGGACTCTCCTCTTCAGTTCACCCCACAGGTTTTCTATGGGGTTCCGATCAGGGGAATGGGATGGCTATGGCAGAACCTTGATTTTGTGGTCAGTGAACAATTTTTGTATTGATTTTGATGTTTGTTTTAGATCATTGTCCTGCTGGAAGATCCAACCAGGGCCCATTGTAAGCTTTCAGGCAGAGGCAGCCAGGTTGTGACTTTTTATATGTTGGTATTTGATAGAGTCAGTGATGCCATGTATCCAAACAAGATGTCCAAGACCTCTGGCAGAAAAACAGCCCCACAACATTTAAGATCCAGCACCATATTTGACTGTGGAAATTGGGTACTTCATCTCTGTGTGCACCAAGCTCTTCTCTGGTGACTGCTGCCAAAAAGCTCTTTTTTTTTTTTCATCTGACCGTAGAACCTGTTTGCATTTGATGATCCATTAGTGTCTGGCAAACTGAAGATGCTTGAGTTTCTTGTTGAATGAGAGCAGAGGCTTTTTCTCTTGAAACCCTCCCAAACAACTTATGTAACACTAATGTAGGTGAGTCTGATATTTTTTTGAGACTTTCTGACCCCAAGAGCCAACTAATTTCTGCAATCCTCCAGCTGTTTCCTTGGTGATTCTTTGGCCACTTGAACCATTCTCCACACTGTGAATGGAGACAATATAGACATGCGTCCTTTTTCAGGCCGATTCTTAAAATCTCCAATTGATTAGAACTTGTTAATTGTTGCCCTGATGGGCGAAATGGGCATTTTCAATGCTTTGTCTATTTTCTTATAGCCATTTCCCATTTTATGAAGCTCAACAACCTTTTGCTGCACATCAGAATTATATTCTTAAATCTAACCCACTGTGATTGATGATTAAGGGAATTTCGCCTGTGTGTTTCCTCATAATTATACACCTGTGAAACAGGAAGTCATGGCTGAACAATTTCATGTTCCTAGTCACCCAGGTGCACTAAAAAAAAATTAATATTAAGGGGAATAAACTTCAGATATATTTTACTCATAAGAATTTCTATGGGTGCCAGTAACTGTGACCAACATATTTTGGAGAAAAATATTTAATAATGAGATATTTCCCCTCTTTCAATAGTTTTACTTCAATTAAAGGTTCGATTTTAGTGAATTTTTTTAAATTAAAAATAAGGATAAACATGCTCATATTTACCATTAGTGCCAAATTTTTTGGCCATTACTATATATACAGGTATATATAGCTGGATTACCCATGACGTCATATCAGTGAAGCCACTGCGTCACTTTATTACTATGCCCAAACATTCCAATGTCCCTAATGACTTAATAGGAAATCATCTAATTTCAGCGAGTAAACATTAGTCACTTAATAACCTCATAATGAATATTATCCATAACAAGCTAATCAAAAACCTGGAAGACCATTCTATGGGTTTTTATAATGCCAGTTTTGAATTTATGAGTAAAATAATGTCTGTGGTCAACATTATTTGAAGATGCTTCTACAACATAAATTTAACATGGTCATACCCCCCAAACATGCATTGTGAAGCCACCATGTTTTTGTTTTTTAAAGTGTATTGCCATCAAGTTCGTCAGGCATGTACACTCACACGACTGTGGTAGTTGTAGTCCTTATTTAGCAACTTGTTAGTAATATACATGTTTGAGGTATGAATATGTTTAATTTTTGTTATAGAACAAAATGTTTAAATGTCTTCAAGTATTGTTTACAACAGACCTTATTTTAACCATAAATGGAAAAACCCCATTATAAAAACCTTCAGGTAATTCCATAGGGAACTCAAGGCGAATCAGCCTTCTGGATTTGCCTACAAATTGACATTGTGGCTGAACAGCTGTTTAAAGACAACATTGTATAATGTACATTTTCACTGGAAAAAAAGCCTGATAACTACCTGAAAAATACTGCATTTCTAACAAGATGAGAGAAGTATATTTTAAAATATTGCAGCACTGCGATTGTGGTGTACATAAATCTCCAAGGGGGGAGTGCGATTGCGTCTTGCTTGTTGTATACTTTGGAGTGAGTGTCATCTTCAGTCCATGCGACCAGGGCTGTAACCACAATAGACAATAAGGAGTGCAACCTCACCTCCATTAATCAGATATCGCCAGATTGTCCCCCCAAATAATTAATATCCTTGATGCTGTTCTGTTACAGTCCATTATGCACTGCTGTCTAATCGTCATTAAATTGTTGCAGAATAACATAAGGGGTTTAATAAGTAAACCTTTTAGCGTGCTCAATAACACAGCGTGTCAATGTCATTTGAGCCAATCATGGGACTCAAGTTTAAAAAGCTCTAGCGGGAACCTCGTGGATTATTCCAGCACTAAGCATCAGCAAGCAGTTAATTTGAAAAGTGTTAGTGTCATGTAAGGTGTAAGGATCTAACTAAACAAATAATCATAAAACTAAAACATTTTATGATTGAAATCATAAAACCAACAGAAAGTAATTTTCAAGGGTGCAAACTATTCACCATTTGGCAAAATTCACCGTTTTGAATTGAAAATATGTCATGTACAGTGTGTGATTCAGATGATATTCATTGTGAATGTGAAAACATAAATAGATTAGTTTTCAGCATATCAGGCTCAAGACAAAGGGCGAATATGTGTATATTGTAAAGGAATTTAATAATGTAGTTTTCTGGTAGGCTTTTGAAAAAGCTTTTTAGAAAATTCACTTGGCATTGTCAAAGAAAATGATCCATAACATACAAAGTAGAGCCTCATCACCCTCGGATTAGAACAAGAACTTGGTAAGACCTGTGATATATTTTT
The DNA here is from genome assembly GCA_032164185.1 of Moxostoma hubbsi. Lineage (NCBI taxonomy): Eukaryota > Metazoa > Chordata > Actinopteri > Cypriniformes > Catostomidae > Moxostoma > Moxostoma hubbsi. The sequence goes on along the minus strand of JAVLUX010000002.1, from coordinate 62,153,475 downwards.
CATATATATTTACATGCAAATATTAGGTAATAATTTACAGTCAATTTAAGAGTTTCTAAATAATTTCTTGGTATTTAATTCTGAATTTCTGAAATTTACATGACGTAGTAAAGTAATTTTACAGATACATCAATGATGAAAAGAAATCCAAATTATACTCGTCTTTTCTTTGGGACAACACAAAAAAAGAAAGAAAAGATGACTGAAACAAGCAAATTGCTAGCAATCCAGAGACAGTGTTTGTCTTGTAATGAGTGAACTTAAAAAAAACTTGTATCTTTAAAACATAAAATTATAAAAATTTTGGGCCTTTATTCAGAAAATTACTGCAGTCAGTGCCTTAAATATTTTAAAGGAATTAAGAGACTCATTACACCCCCAAGTCACCTGAACTGCAGGGCAGATTTTCTCTAGCATTAGGGAATCAGACTGGGGGGGAATAGAGACTTCATCCTCAAACAGTTCAGAGGATTTGGGAAGTATCTGGGGAAGCCGAGGTGGACCTGTTTGCCTCCCCGGATACAATGCATTGTCGCTTCTGGTTCTCCATGACTCAAGCTCTGCTGGGCTTGGACGCCCTAGCTCACAAATGGCCAGCAAAATGCAAGTACACCTTTCCTTCGGTCCACTCATTACACCAAGTGATGTGCAAGGTTTCGGGAAAACAAGTAAACTGTGCTTTTGGTTGCACCGGAGTGGCCCAGCCACCCTTGGATTTTGTAGCTGGTAGAGCTGTTAGATTCTCCCCTGTGGGAAATACCCTTGAGGAGGGATCTGCTCTCGGAAGCTCGTGGCATGACCTAGAATCCTGACAGAGCTTTGGAGAATTCATGTCTGGCCCCTGAACGGGACTAGTCAGACACTCAGTGCTCAAAAGCCAGTGCTCGACACCACACAACAGGCTAGAGCCCTGATGAAGTGCCACCTTTTTGTTGGCTGGTGTTCCTCCCAAGGCGAGGACCCAGAGTTATGCCCTGTGAAGATGATGCTCTGAGTTTTCAAGAGCATTTGGATGCAGGACTCTCTCCATCCACGTTGAGGCCCGAGCGTGACTGCTGTGTGCATTTTTCATTTCCCTTTTTTATTTGTAACTAGTTGCTAATAAAAATGCAATTTTCCTAAAAATGTATGTCCTCAGATTTTTTTATTTTTATCAAATTGTTTATCATGTTTCCATTAACTATTTTAAGTTGTTACGACCGCCAACAACTGTACAAGATGAGCCTGCAATTCTTTTTACTCCAAATAACACTTAAATGGTTGTTGTTCTCCATCTGGATAACTCATTTCGGTTAGTTTTACATTGCGTCTTAAAACCAATCATTACAATCATCATAGCGCCACCCAGTGGTTGCTTGAGTAAACTGTGGATATAGTAGGGACTTCCCACATTCATCTTTGGATGGTATATAGCATAAGGTCCCCATTTAGATAGTTGAGTATATGCGTGTGCTCTTACCTGGGTGACGGCATGGACTGTATCTCGCTCTTGCTGGTTTTTAATGGTGTTCGGGGTTTCTCAGCCACAGACACCATTATACAGGGACCGACTTCACTAAACAACTCCTGATCGTTCAGCTCCTACACACACACAAACACACACATTAAACTCAAAAGAGCATTATAAAAACAAATAATAATAATAATCTCTGTGCGTTCATGTGCTTTGAACAGGGTGAGAGACACGTGTGTGTATGTGTGTGTAATATGTGGGTCAGTGTCTCACCAATGTGTCATTCTCAGACAGTGGCTCCTCCAGGTTGCGGCTATGCGAGTGTTTGAGTTTATTTGATGGTGGCTGCTCCCCCTGCTAGACAAACAAGGGAATTACATTCATTTAAATCATTTAAACACTCACCCTTAATGATCAGGCACCTGCACACATAGACATCAAAGGGGGCTTGAGCACCTGCCCTTTTTCTTCCTCGAGAGAAAGTGCCCTTTTTTCTGGTGTGTATATATATATATATATATATATTTTAGGGCTGTCGATTTAAAGCGTTTATTCAGTGCGATTAATTTACAAAAAATAACACGTTAACAATAACAGAAAAAATGTACGCTATTAAATCGCATGCCCACGGACCATAATAAGGAAGATTCCTGAAAAAAATGCAAGCTTGCTGTACCACCTGTTTACTCCAGAGGGCAGTAAGTGAAATTTCAGCTGTATGAGCAACGCGCAGTTTATACAGTGAAGAAAACACTTCAGTAGGCAGAACAACAAAACGTTCTTGCATTCAAAACACTCGAAGGAGAGCAAATGCTATCTAAGGGATCTCAAGATGTGTTTAAAGATTGAGTATTAAACTATATTTCACTTGACACAGGCAGGGTTATTGGCCAATGCCCATAATCTCAAAATGGTCAAATGTTTGATTTATCAGCCTGGCTGATATATTGAACTATCAATGCACACCTCACACATGTACAAAAGAAAAAAAGAGAACAGATACATCACTAATCTACTTGCCCATTTCATTTGTACCCTAGACACTTACACATGGTGCAGGGTTTGGATGAATGAGCTAGTTGTGATGCAAGTTCTGATCTGGCCCACAAAACTATTGAGCCCTGGCAGAGTTCAGTGCAAGATTTGACACACTGAACACTTCTAACACCTCAGAGCTGAATGTTAATGGATGATGCGTCAGTGGACAGCAGCTTTCTGTCAACTTTCACACCACCGCTGGCATCTCTAATTATACAGGTTGCAAGGCAGCAAGCACACTCTATTGATAGTCTTTAAACAATCTGGTTAACGGTTAACATTTGCTCTTAACCGTATAATGAATGTATTAAAATTCTTAAATTATTTTAGCTTGACAAATGGACTCCATTCAAACTTCGTTTGAATAAACAGACATAAAACAAGAATATGCTGTGAGTGTCATGAAAATGGCAAAGTTTAAGACAGCCCTGATGAATCATTTAATTGACATAAAACCAAGGTCTAAAACCTAAGCTTACTTCTTTGGCTGCCTTGAAAATTCAATTCGATTAGATACTAGTAGCGTAGAAACTACATAATACAGCTTTAAGCCTCCCACAACTATCAAACACAAACACACACACACACACTCACAGGGCTGAAGGGGTCTCTACTCAGACTTCCTTTACTGTTCAAGCTGCCGATTTCTGTCTGAGAGCTCGACTGAGACATTCCCTCGAAGAATGGTCTGTGAGAAACACAGTCAGGGAGGGAATGGGAGAGGAAGAGATTGCTTAATATAATATAACATTAACATAATATAAAGAAAGTTAAAGTGTAAAAACACACAGGCAAAGCTGACTATATCCCATTTCTGTGTTCATAACTTTAAGTCAGCAAAAAAACTGCATTTGCAACCAATTTTACTTCCAAAATGTGTCACATTTCTGAGCAAAACAGGATATTCAACAAGAAATAAATGAAAGTGACTTGATTTTGTCCATCAGGAATTGCAAAAAAAAAATCAGTTAAAAAAAATCAAGTGTTAAAAAGTTAACACTTTTTCTGATATAATCAACGTAAAGTCCTCCAGTCCTCCGATGAACTCAAGTCATGAAAATATTTCAGCAAGTAAAAGCTTGTCTTAAAGGTTCACCCAAAATGAAGAAAACTGTGCATTTTGATTGGACGGTTATGAGGTTTAAGCAAACAGAAGTATTTGGTTGTTAACCTCTTCAACTCCAAAAAGGGGCGCTATATCACAAGAAAGGTTTTCGCTTAAAATGTCCAAGTCCCCGGATACATAAGTCAGACATATGTGGTATCCTTTGAAAGCTTATAATCATAACTTTTCATAAATAACCATAATTTCTGCATTTATGTTGCATGAAATAACAAAATAAGGCTTGCAAATATCTGCATCGCAAATAAGCGGCACCTGCTGGTAATGTGGTAGAAATATTAAAATGAATATAAAAGTCTTTGAAATAACACTTAAATAGACAAGTCAAATATCAAATGACAGCGCTCACTCTCAGTAATGGGTTTGTACAGTTTATTTTGTTGCCCTAATACAGCAGTTAGAAAGATTATCAAAAGAATCACAGTGAAATATGATTTCTGTAAGACATCGAATACAAACGTTTCAACCTCAAACCACCCCAAAAAGCAAAAACTTTATATCTGCTCTTACCTTTTCTACAAAATGAGCCATTTTTTACTTGTCTGTGAGCTTGCTTGAGTGAATAATCTAATATTTTATCTTAGATGTCCAGAAAAAAAAATTTGATCCAGCAGGAAAAGCATGCTAAACAATTCATCAGAAATATATTTTATTATATATGTTATATGCGGAGAGATCTCAGCTTTCTAATGACAACTAGATTGAGCTTATAGTCCACTCAGAGGCCGAGATATTTGATGAAACAATGGGGTTTCCTGTGAATGGAGTGAACTGAATATTAGACTGAATGTCTATGGCCGAGCACATCTGGGAGGGCTAAAATGTGTTAGAGCGTCCACCTACATTTCAGATCTGCATTTTGTGATGGAAGGTGAAGGTTCTTTTTTCTAGTACTTGCTGCCATCTAGTGAAATAAAATAAGACGTTTGGAGGGAGATAGAGCAAACAAAACCAGAATTATGTGCTTACAACTTTAGGACAACAAAAAAGATTTTTATTCATCATAAGATTGTAACTATACTGTATACAATATTATATATGAACAACTTAAGTCTTACTAAAAAAAAAAATAATAAAAAAAAATAATGGGCAATTAGTCCACAGTATTTATGACTGGTGAGCTTTTACATTTGAAAAATTGCAGGGAGCAGCCCAAAAATGTCCCACAGTTGAAGAGGTTAAACGGCTCGTAGAGAGCTGATTGTTACGTAAAAAAGGGCAGACAACCTGAACTCGCCACCAGAGGACGCCGCGGAGTTAGGTATGTGTGTGTGCGCGCGTTACCTGAGTTTAGGTTTCGGAGTGCTAAGGATGCTGTCGGTCTCCTCCATCTCTGGTCCGCTGTCACTGGGGTTGTACATCTCCAGACTGTCGTAGAGTTCATCCAGATCCTCCTCCACTTCCTGAATCTGCTCTCGAGAAACATGCTCTAAACCAAATCCCACCTACAACACACACACACACACACACACACACACACACACACAAATGTAGTTTTATTGCGGATGCAACTTTGTTTGATATTTTGTTTTCGAATTTTAATGTGTCCAAAACAGTTAGGGGAACACTGTATAACAGCACTGAAGCTCAGATAAGAAAAGTGAGAATGGGAAGATGTGAGACTATCAGACAGAGGTGAGACAGACTGAGAGAAAATGAAAGAAACAATAACATTACAGGGCAAGAACATGAGTGTACAGGGGAGCGTAATCACAAGTAATTTTTCAGCAGTGTTCAAGCGAGCCGTCGGATGAGAAAAGCAGAGAGGAGCGAGATGAGAGGAGACGTTACCTCATCTGACACCTTAAACCTCTTCAACAACGCCACAAACTTCTGCTTGATGTTGGGTTGCTGGAGGATAAAAACAGAATTAAAGAGACAGATCAAAACAAGATTAAAACCTAAATAACCTGCCAAACCAACCCTTAACTCAAAGTTCAAAATAGACCCTTTTTTATTTCTTAATATGTGTTCCTGGTCTTACTGTACATGATTCACCAGTGCATATTATAAATGTACAAACATATGTTTTTTTTAATATTTTATCATTATAATAACTCGCTCTGACTCTGAAACAACTTTCCTTTTTGGATGCCAAATCCCTCTTATTTTCAACCACTAGCCTCTAATCACCATACATGAAGAGCCCACTTTTTACCATCCAATCAATTATCGATGAATAAAGTCCAATCCTTTCATTTTTCTCTCATTGAATATCCTGTTTTACTTAGAAACATGCCATATTACAGAAGAAAGTTGTATGCCAACACCATTTCATGTTGATTTTAAAGGAGTAACATCATAAAAAAAACAGGATTTTTCTTGCTTTTAAAATGTAACAGTTTGTTGTACTAGGTATCAAAGTAATAATAATAAGACCTTTTCATTGAGTTTAATTAAATTGTCAGTTTCCAAATCTAATTTAGTTTGTCGGGATGTGTTTGTTAATTAGTTCGTTTGGTTAATTAATTGTAATTATATTTTTTTATTATAATATTTTTTTTTGTGATTAACGTTTAAAAATTATTATTTTTTTTTTAATAATAGGAGCCGGTAACAGATGACAGGCCGGGACTGTTTTTTTCTGAAATAGTTATGCGTTACCTCGCAATAAATTTACCACTTTTTTACAACAGTAACCATATTTTAAACTTGATATTTGTAGTAAAACCATGATAAAAGCATGGTTTCCACCAAAAAATACATGGTAAGACTGCAATATGACTATAGTAAAACCACAGTTTAATGATGGTATTTGTATAGTAAAATGGTCTGCACTTATATAGTAGAACCATAATAACAACAGCATTATGGATTTTATTTCCACAGTTTTTGTTTTCCTGTATTATCACTATGGTTTCACTACGAATATCATGGTTAAATATGGTTACTATAGTAAAACCATGGTAAATCTTTTGCAAGGTAATGCAAAACTATCGTGAAGGGAAATCCTGCCCTGTCAACTAAGTGGCTCCGTTGTAATGGATTTCAAATTACTAATATTTAAAAATCATTTGCACATTTTGACAACCACAGTACGGACCTAATCAAATGAAAACAAAAAATAATTAATGGTCATTTCATTTTAGTTAGTTTAGCAATTTGTGCATTACAGCTGTTGCTTAATTTTAACCTCTTAAACCCTGAGCAACCTGGTTCCGGGCCCTCTAGGGGGCGCTGATCATGAAAAAAAATTATATTATGGTGTTCCTCAAAAAGCAAACAATTGATTTGCATAAAGTGTCATTTCAAAGCTTAAACTCTTAACTTTACAATAAATGTAGCTGATCTGACCAATTCTAAAATACTGCTTTTAAATTTGCAGATTAATTAGAAATGTTAAATTTTTTTATGCGCAGCAGCCCAGTTGAGTTTGAATCACTGCATGAAACAGTAGGAATGCCAGAGGAGGCTGACAGCATAAAGCTCCCTCTTATTAATAGTCTGACCAATCAGAATGGATATTCATCTTCATCTGCTTCCTTTCAAAATGCAGCCAAAAAAGGCAAAATGGAGGCAAAATGAAATATGCCTCCTTCCGCAGTTATTACCAATCATTTTTCAGAAAAAGTATGTGAACTCTTTGGGATTACCTGCATTTATGTATAAATTCTTAAAATCTGATTTGATCATCATCTACGTTACAATAACGAATAAACACTATCTGTTTTAACTAATAACACACAAATTATTGTTTTGTTCTTGTACATATTGAATACATCATTCAAACATTCACAGTAGAGGTTGGAAAACGTTGCCAATGCTTCCCAATAAAAAAAAAAAAAACACTGCTGCGCACCTGAAGTTTGCCAAAGACCACCTTGACACTCCAAAATGCTACTGGGAAAATGTTTTTGTGGACTGATGAAACTAATGCATCAAATCCATTCCTTCCCTCTAATGTCAAACAATTTGTTGCAGTGAAAAGGCCCATGCATACTGCATACGAAATCAAAGAATAAACGGATGTGACATCGAGAACAAAATCTGGCCGAAACAAAGGTGTTTTTGTGTTTGTTTTGGTGGTTCAACAGCTTGCCACTATGAACTTTCAGGAAAACTTCTAGCCGGCTGGTAGATATACTATAACTACCAACCAGAAACAATCACCGAAATGGTTATGCCTATCTACATAACATTGGTAGATTTACTTTTCAGTCTTCCCAGCTGATTAAGTAATAACAAGAAACAAAACGTAAGCTGGCACGTTCAGATCTCTTTGTGGTTGTGATGTCACAACCATGAACTAATTAACATATGACTGCTCGATTATGTGGAGGTTAGTTAATGATAACAGAGGTCATGTACACATTTTTCTTAAAGGTACAGTAGCAGAAAGCACATGTAAAATTTTAAGTGACGGAAATAAATTATTAACCATTTCTGTGGCAAGAAACCTTCTTGACTAAGAAAAGTTGATTTGAGGGAAAATATAACACGCACAAATGTGTAGAAAGTGACCTCTTTAAGTGTAATGGTTGCATGTATGAGAGAATTAAATGGAACTCAGTATTGTAATTTACATCCATTAGTAAAGCTACTTGAAGATTGTGTCTTACTCTGGTGATGGATGCGTTGGAGGTGAGTTTGCGTCTGGGTTTCTTCTTCCTCACCTCATCCTCTTCGTCATCTAGATACTGAAACAGACACACAAAATCTATTTAAGAAACACACTACACATATACATATAAACAGACACATTATAGTCCCAGGCACGTGAGCTAAGGTTAACAGTTGGCCTCTGCGTGAGCTGCACAGTGGTATAAGCAGTAACACACAAAATTAACTTACATGATGAACAGGGTCATCACTGCCCTCTTGTTCAGATGAATAGCTCTCTTCCTCTTCCTCCGAGTAGTTGTCAATATCTGGAGAACGATCTGACCCAGAAAGGCACAAGAGAAAATGTATGAGAAAACAAGTATATGAAAAATAAGTTAATCTTATTTAGTGTTACATGGTATGCAAGAGTTTCTCCCTCTGACTATATGAAGACTGTTCCATTGTTACATCATACAATCCGACCGACCAATGGCAGAAAGGTGGAGTGTTCAGGAGTGATAAAATAAATGCTTTGGCTTAAAAGAAATGTTATTTTCTCTGCTGAAATATATCATCTCTCACCGTTCATCTTAGCTTTGAGCCCCTCGTGGTCGATGGGTTGACTGGAAAGAGAGTAAACTCTGATCTCAGCCACAGGGACAGACACTTCCTTCAGCTGACTGTGCAATCCCAGTACCTGAGCACCCTCCATCGGGTGCTGCATCACCTAACAACACAATCAATCATCAGTTACCATGTAAACGAATGAAAGATGGATTCAAGCTGAAATACTGTATATTTTGGCGTTTACCTCTGCCATGTTGATGAGTCCGAGCGCGAGGGTCTTGTAGCCCAGGATGGTTCTGTTCTTGTATCTCTTCCTCCTCTGCAGCATGATCTGGAGTTTGTTGGCATCCCGTTTCAGGAAGTGAGGATACTGACAACCGACAGTGACATGATGAAGAAAAGAGTTAAGTTATAAAAGTTACTAAGAATCTGTTCCAGAACCTTATGAACTTACAAAAAGACATCTATAAGGAAATCATAGATGCACTCCTGCAGAACGGCCTCTAAAATCCCATCTTTTGGCAAAATTTTAACACCCTGTCATTCGTTACCCACCACGATGCATTCGTTGACATGCTATTGCACAATAACTTGAGGCTGACTACAATATGAGCATCGAAGTGAACATTCTATATCAACACCTTCCATAAAGCTGAATTAACACTTTACTGACAGAAAACTGACAGTTCCCACTGATCTATATCAGTTGCAGTTTCACGTTTTTCTTTAGTGGAGCGAGAGTGGAGCAGCACGAGTTCCTTACTGTTACTAAATGTTTACGCAATGACAAATGGATTGCGTGGATCTCATCTTTGGACACAGAATGAAAAAAAACTAACTCTGCAAGCAGTGAAAGTATATCTCTTAACTTTGCATATTAAAAGATCGATCTTGGGAGTTTAAGAATAGCTATTGAGATTGTTTAAATGAAGATCGCGATTAATTAAAAAAATTGTTTTTTTTACCCAATCCAATCCCTGTTATTGTTTATTTTAAGTCATACGTTTTGTTTTATAAGTTCAAAATAGAAAATGTCCAATTATTTTTCCGTAACTTCTGGTACCTGCTTACCAGGGGGTATCCGCATTCCCCCGGATGGGAATCACTGTTCTAAATGACGTGCAGAAAGCACAGACCAATCAGCTGTGAGCTCAAGTATACTTCCGCAAATGTTAAATGGGTTAATAACTTGTATCTTTCTTTTCAATGGAAATCAACTGGTATAAACATTTAATTATTATACTGTATATGTATTATTATGTATTATAATTCTATTGGTACTAAAACTGTGGATACATGTATTTGATATTTAAATTAAACAAAAGATCATTTAAATCACCCTTACAAAAAAAACGAAATTTGCCGCAAATTTGCCGCTTGTTATTTTCACATGAAAATTTTCTTTTCATTCACCGCAAATGTTTGCCAGATGTTTGCAGCTCTTCACCGGTAGTGGTGAACCTCCGGCAACTTTTGGCAACAATGGACTATTTGCCGAAAATTTGCCGCAAAGCTCATTTGCCATGAACTCTCGATTTTCGTAAGGGCAGTCAATCAGAGACCAGAAATGTCACGCGCTAGCTTTAATGTAACAGTCAGAAGTTTGTTTTTTTTACATTTAAAACAGCTACAAGCAGTGATTACGGGGCCAAGAACACCAATGGCAAACATTTACATTGAACATAGAATTCCGGTAATGATTTTAAGCAGAGTGGTGAAAAAAGAGATTAGTTTTATTCATTTTAGTGTTATACAAATGCTTATAACTTGATCAATTAGTAGCGCTGTCACCAAATTGATATGGTATTGTAAGGGCTTGGTCACAATACCATATATGAAGTTTCATGTCAAAACACCAAAGGTTTCAAGAGATACAAGTCTCAGATCTTTATTTGCATCTTGCCATAAAATATGTTTGATGCATTAAACGAGAATGGTTTGATCTCTCAAAAGGCTTTTCATACATTTTTGTCATGAGTATCTGTAGATGATACATGCAAAATTTTGAAAATCGGATTTGAGTTCTAGGAGCAATTTGAAAAGTACATTTTCAATTAAATTGAATTTATGCCAAACTATTCAGAAGTTACAAGCAAAAATAGCAGTTTTTTCATCTCTCCTGACCACTAGGTGGCACTGCGCCAAAACGCTGCAGGTCATGGTTATGATGACATATACAAAGTTTCATGTCAATATGCTTAAGCATTGCCTAGGTAAAGCCTGTTTTGGCGTCCATTTTGGCGTGCTTGCAGTCAAATTCTTTTAAGCGTAATTCGTGAACAGTTAGGTCTATCGTAATATATTTCAAACCATTTTGTCATGAGTGTCTCTAGATGTTACATTCTAAATTTCAAGCAAATCAGGCATATGGCCTAGGAGTTGTTAAAAAAAGTATGTTTTCCTGAAAATTCAAAATGGTGTAAAATCAAGTGGGCATAGCTGGAAAACGATGCAATGTTTTGATATGCATGACCAGTATGTGTGATTTGTCTCCCTAAATCACTTAAGTGCAAACATCACCCCACAGTCTCGACTAAACCCTCAAGAACATTTTCACTGGTCATCTCAATCACACAGTCACATTGTGAATGAATCTGATCCAGACAAAAACAGTGAGATATGCCTGCCGGTAATTTTCAGTAACATTTTAATTTATTGTCAGAATTACTTGTTGGTTTTTGAAGAATTCAATGCGAGGGTTTTCTTTTATCATTTTCATCTCCATCGTATTAAGTCCGTGTTATGAATTCTAGGATATAACTGCATGTTACAAAGTCATATTAATTGCAAGGCTTTATTAAATAATGACTTAAAGAATTGAAAATAATGTTTTTTTATAAACATTTCTATTGTGTTGGCAGGGCCACAAAAGGGTCAGAATTTGTGTCAATGAATTGCTCATATCATACCAAGCTTGAAATGGTACAATATTTTTTTGCCTAGATTTAAAATTGCATTTATGATCAATCAAGAGTTCAAAAGTCTGATTGCTTGGGGGAAGAAGCTGTCACGTAGACGGCTGGTGCAGGTCCTGATGCTGCGATACCACCTGCCTGATTGTAGCAGTGAGAGCAGCCCATGGCTCTAGTGGCTGGATGATGATCCTCCAGTTAAGGGGCCCCTCATAAGGCCAAATTAATGTAACTTGGGGGGTTCCCTGGTGTTTGATCAAAACTAGAATATTAGTAAAACCAGATATGTTTTTGTTTTTTCAAATGTTTGCGATGACACAACGAGACATTGTTCATTATCTGTCTCAGTTTTCATAAATAATCCAAACAAAATTTTTTACATCAGAAAATGTTTTACACGCCCGAGTTGATAATAGATTTAATATATGCTAAAGAAAATGAAGCCTATTTCTTAATCAACATTAAGTTAAGAGATATCCTTTCACTGCTTGCAGAGTTTTTTTTTTTTTTCTTTCTGTGTCCAAAGATGAGATCCACACAATCCATTTGTCATTGATAATGTCTCTTTTTATATCCTATCTGTTCTTTACAGTCAGTAATTGATCAAACATAACAAAAGGAAACATTTAGTAACCACTCTCGCTCCACTAAAGAAAAAAGTGGAACTGCAACTGATATAGATCAGTGGGAAACTCAGCAGATGGTGACTGAGTGATACTGGCAGAGTGAATCCTCATTTTCACCTCTGATTAACGGTAAAATACTATTCTTCTTTGATATATGATTGTTGGTACTTTTTAATTGCTAATATTAAATCACCTTTTATATTATAACTAAACCGCCACTAGAAGTGAATTAATATGGACGTAGTTTAGCCAGTATTTATGTCTCTGCCTGTCAATCATTCTGCACATTCACAGGGCAGCCCATATATGGGGTTAAAGAAGTTGAGGACACCAGTTTGGCGATTACAGCTACAGTACTGGCAACATTTACCATACATGTCCACTGCCGCGGGTTGAGTGAAGCTGAACGAGCGTTTTAATTAATTCCAATAGGAGTCGAGCACCACTCTTGTGAGAATTAATCTTTCCAGAATTAATTAAAAATACCCGCTAATCTTCACTCACCACGCACCAGTTAACACGTGTCCTGCTCCTGCAAAAATTCCACCCCATGCAGAGGTACTTGAGTTTACAGTAATTTGGCCCATTCTTCACGGTGTAAGGTGCTAAAGAAGTGTTCAAAAACACACACCTGCAAAGAGAATGTGAGCTGCAGGTCTGTTTCCGTCTGGCTGGTCGATGGCAACAAGATCTCATTGGAACGAAGGATTCGCTTTGATCCCTGAGAGAGAGAGAGAGAGAGAGAGAGAGAGAGAGAGAGAGAGAGAGAGAGAGAGAAAGAGCGAGAGGTGAAGGAACAGAGGAAGGATGAATAGACTGATTAAGCAGAAATATATGTTCTGGATATACAAAAAGAGAAAGCAGGGAATGCAAGCCCCTTACAAAATCACAATCATGGTATCAGATGGTGATAACATGGTACTTTAATATATACTATGACTCTGACTAATTACTGTACCATTTTGGTATTTAAAAACACAGTTTTTAAATACCATTATTATTTTAGTCTGTTCTCACTTAAACGAATTGCGCTGATTCAGAAGACACTGATTAAATTATGCATTATGATGCCTTTGTGATATTTGGACCTTCAGAGTTCTGGTCACCATTCACTTGCTCTGTATGGACCTACAGAGCTGAAATATTCTTCTAAAAATCTTTGTGTTCAGCAGAAGAAAACATACACATATCTCAGGTTTTAATTAGATAGTGACAGGTAGGCTGTAATATTATGGGTAACAATAATATTCATGTATTTTCATATATTCTAATTATGGTTTATGATACACAGCATTAATTTAGCCCCGCACACAGCAGAAAAGTAAAGTTTCCATTTTTTTACATTTCAGAGATTTACATTGTGATGAAAGTTTATGAAAACATCAAATTAATCAAACATTCTTTAAAATAGCATTCACTGATAAAAATGGGATTGTGTCTTATATATATAGATATATATAAATATTATTATTTTTAGGCATTTCTCCTGAAGAAGTCACAGCCCATTCCTCCTTAGCAAATCTGTCAAGCTCCTCCTAGTCTTCAGTGTGGCCCACAGATTTTCTATGTGATTCAAGTCTGATGTTTGTGCAGGCCAGTCAAGGACGTTCACTTTGCTCGTTTGAAGGTAGTTCTTAGTTATCATGCTGGAAGACGAAATGTTGACCCAAACCAAGTTGTTGCAGATTGCCTATGGTTGTCTTTCAAAATGTTCTCGTAGTCTTCCTTTTTCAGGATTCCTTCGACCCTGATGAGATTCCCAGTTCCAGACGCACTGAAACATCCCCACAGCATTATACTCCCATCACCATGTTTCACTGTGTGAACGGTGTTCTATGGGTTGAGCGCCTCTCCCTTCTTTCTCCAAACACAGGCAACATCTCTATGGCCAAAGAGCTCTAGTTTTGTCTCATCTGACCAAAGGACACATTTCCAGTATGCATCATTTTCTCTAGCTTGTCCTTGGCAAACTTCAGTCTTGCTTGGAGGTGTCTTCAGAAGTGGAGTTTTTCTTGAAAAACTTTCAAGAAAAAGCTTTGATAAAATTGTTTCACTGCTTATTGTTTTAAGAAATAAAACTAAAACATGATGATACACTACTCGGCTTCTAATGAGACTCTCTTTGTTTTTAAAGAAATTATTACAGATACACTTTCAACATCAAAATGACTACTCAGAAATTGAAAAGAAGTCTTTAAGAATAATGAGTGCAGGAACATAAGTGAGAAGTGTGCGCACCTGGAGTTTGACAGCAATAACCACAGAGGTCAAATCTTTATCCAGCTCTTTAAGCATGACCAGTTTCTTCAGTGTCAGGTTGAAGAGTCTGTGAACACAGCATGAAGAAACTGTTAAAACACACAATGCAATGCTACAAAGCTCTGATCCATTCAATATTAGGTTAAACAGTTTAACACCCCTTATAAAATTGATATTTTCAACTGAAATTGTGAATAGATGAGAAGTATGGGAATATATTAATAACAAATGTTGAGTCTCTTGAGTTTTACTAATTGAAAAAATAAACATTGCATTAAAAGTGCTTGTGTGTTTTGAAGATGCAATTGCACATGGTTGTATATGAAAGCTTTGAATATTTAAATTGAAAACATTTCGCACAACATTTCAGTATTAAAAAATTATGGAAAAATATTCGCCTACCAAAGTTCACATCCAAAATATTCAGTTATTTACTATGTTACATTCAGTTCATTATATTTTACTTTGCAAATGTGTCAAACATTTCAGTGGTTCAAATTCGGTTGGAAATTCAACCTGGCATTGCATGCGCTGATGCACAATTTCTAGCAGGGTACTCGGCATTACAGGCTCCATATGGTTAGGATTAGGGTGGAGGCAGGGTTAGGGCATCTGCAGCCTGCCAGGAACAAACAGAGGCCCCTTTGTACAAATGGGCCCAATTTTCACTTGCTGCTACTAGCCTTCAACACTAGGTGGTGCAATCGGGTGTTAATGAAGACGATGAGCAACAGGGAGAGGTTCTCCACATACAAACCTTTATCACAATCTGTATGTTATCACATTCAATTCCGATGCAGTGATTGGGGAAGACCAAATATACAGTATATAACAAGAATGGCAGTCTTAGTTTACATTTGTTGGTCCTAATCTGATTTGAATGCATTGTAAATAAATAAATATGAAAACAAAAAGATGAAAAGGTCACGGTGTCTACAACTGCATATTGCTTAAAAAATAGAAGGGTGATTATTCTAACATGCTAAAACAATGACAGTAATATTTAAGTTAAAATTGATGTAAAACAATCTCTTCGGACTCGAGTTGTGTACATTCACTATTCGCCTGAATAGCTTGCAACTGTTCTTTTTTTCTCATAAACAAGGAAAACATAGTAAAGTGTCATGTCAAACTGAAGAAACTGTAAAAAATTACTATTGTTCACTGTCAAGTCAGTTTTATTGATTTATCAAAACTGGTAATTGTCCAGATCCTCTTCCTGTTCCTTACTGATCTTCAATAACACTGGAGTGCACCACCTAGTGGTTAACAATAGTAACAGCAAGTGAAGATTGTGCATCTGCATTCTACTGCTTTTCCTACAATGCCAGGATGCAGACCTGCCAACCAAGGGAAAATATTTTGAGTACCACAATAGCGTAACACCAAGTTCACAGGCCTTTGCACCACTTCGCTTTGCACACGGCCATTTCCCTATTCACCACCATATCAAGTTATTCAACATACAAATCGGCTATGAAGAAAACAATACAATCATATATTCTTGAGAAGAACTCTTTAATATTTTACAAACTTGCACTGCACTGGGCTATATTATAATATACAATGAAAGTCAAAAGTTTCAGTACACCTGCTTATAACCATTTGTTTCATGATTAATTTCATTGTATGATATGTGTGCTTATACAAACTGATAACCATAATCGAATTCAATTATTTAATAAAAATGGAAATTATTTCTTTTTTATAATGTAATAGATTTTCATTTTAAAGTATTTACAGAAACTTGTGTAAAAAAATTTATTAAAAAAATTCCCAAGTTTGGCAGGTCTGGGTTAAATTAACTCAGTTCACAGTTTCAACTGTCCTCATCCTCCCCAGCCTGTTTACCTTTGGAAAGGAGTTAAAAGCACTGACCTCACTAGAGAAACCAGCCAGACGGAGGAAGAACGAGAGGGATAAAAACCTATTTTGTGTTACTATCGATTAGCAATCTCTTCAAATGATTGACATTATGCATCTGTCAATCATCATAGTTGGCGGACTTAACCCAGCGCTATGATTGGTTGAACTCTTCTTCTTCTGCTTTTGATTTTAGACAGGCTAGATGCTGCTGCCTCCTGCTGTTAGACTTGAGTACTGCATATGCACAATTTAACAAAAAGGCATCACCAGCTTTTTGCATAGTTTAAAGTGACAGATCATACCAGCGTAATTTGATGTAAAAATGCGTACTTGCTTCGCAAAATGCGCACAAGTTGGCAGGTCTACAGGATGTAAAGGTGAATTTACAACAGAATTTAAACTACTTAAATTTTAGAAGCAAATTTAGAAATCAAAATATAATGGACCGAACAATAACTATTCAATAATAAAGATAATAATAAAAATAATATTTTGGATCTGAACTTTGGAAGGTGAATATTTTTTATTGAAAATGAAAGTTTGTGCAAAATTTTTTCAATTAAAACATTTACAGCTTAAATATCCAACAATATAAAACTGCATCACCAAAAAAATGCAAGCACTGTTAATGCAGTACTTTTTCCCCCCAATTATCTCAATTCAGTTTGTTTACCCCCCACCCCTATAATCACTTCTGGAGCGATCTAATTGTGTCACTGCTCTGGCAAAAGGCACGTTCACACTGACTATATTGTTGATCAACAGTTGGCAGATTTTTAGATAAAGCTGCCATATGGTTTCTTATAAGATCAACATGTAAAAATCAACATGTGTGCAAATTTGTTTTGTCTTGTTTTGGAGAATGAGTTAAGGCCACTGATTGAATTATTTACGATTGCTCTTGAGAAGCCACTGAAATGGAGGCTCTTCTGTCATACAGATCAATAACAATCTAAAACAGCAGCTGACCAGACAACAAAACCAGAAATCAAAACATTGGAATAATGGCCAAAACATTGGAATAATGTACAGATTTTGCTCTTATAGAAAGAAATTCGTACTTTTATTAACCAAAGTGGCATTCAGCTGATCAGAATGTATTGTCAGGACTTCTTAAACTACTTAAAAGAGTTCTCATCAAAAATCCTCCACGTGCAGAAATGACAGCATTTAAATAGAACCTGTGTTGGTGAACGATGAGACACACGGCGAGCCACTTGATTTTTAACATAGGTTCCAGATCACTGCACTAAAACATGAACACTCTGTAAATGTCTCTGTTCTCTAGGTTCCTCTCTCTTTTCATCTGTTTGTGAACAGATCTGTGTTTCAGATCTATAAATCAGGGCCTACAAGGAAACACGACCAAGATCAGCTTTCAGTTTTGCATTCCAAAAAATTAAATATGAAAGAAGTCATAAAACATGGTTTCTCATGTTATTTCTGAATAAAAAGAATTTGGTGTAGTAGGTATAACATTGTAGCAGTGTTAGGAATATTACTTCTATAGAAACTGTAGATTGTCATGTCTCCAAGCTGCTCATACGTTCAATCAGGCTACCCTTTTAAAAACAAGCTACAAGCTAGCAACAAATGTAGCCAACTACACAAAAACAAACTGTTTAAATTCTATAGTTTAGAGAGGGTGAAAAAATGGTAATGAAATCTAACATTTTGAAGATTTTTGATACAAGAAACCTTGACTAACATATTAATTGCTGAACTTAAGGGAAAAAATACAATTCTACAACAGTGTATAATGGCCCCCTTAAAAAGTGATTGTAGAACAGCGCCTTTGCACCAAATCAGTCCATTGAGTCAGATTGCTGTGGAAGCCTCTCAGAAATTAGAAGGATCTACAAAAATAGCTGTGCTTAAAGTTGATAGGGTGATTACTAGAGCATTGGTAGGTGGTCACAAGGGAGGTTCTGTAGTAACAACCCTAAGTTAAAAGGATATTTTTCACCAGTTTTCTCTTCCACCTTCCTGAAAAAGTTGCTTCCTGCACAAATTCATGTCTGTTGAGATTCAATCACGCAAACACAGTGTTTTGGCGCTGTGGTTTTAATGATGAGAGGCTCTAAACACACACGCATTCACCCTTCTCCACAAGGGATGACTGAATGCCTATTGTCTTCACAGTATGATGGCTAAATTGCAGAGTCATTTGATTATTCCCGAGGGGCTTAAACACACACATACAAAAGAGTGATTCTCATCCCATCAGCCATGCTCTTGATGTCACCTTCAACCTAACCCATCTCACGTACTTCAATCTGAATGATTTATTTATGTTTAAACCAGTAACCGTGGCTCTCAAATATGGAAGCATTTACATTGATGATGTCTATATGGGATGCTTGAGCATTTTGAGCATGTCAATATAGAATGTCAGACCAGGGGAGTCCCCCTAAAGTGTTTAATTGCTAAAATACGCGACATCTTCATTTCCACCTTTCATTCATTCAATATCTTAATTTCACTAGTGTTTGTAAGAGGCTTTTCAACAATTATGGCCTGCCCTGCATGGCTCCTCATAAGTTGCTATTTGATTTCATGCTCATTAAAGTTTAATGAAATTAAGTATGGAGTGCTAACTTAATACATTTGGTACTTAATACATTTAAAGACTTCTGAACACTAGTTGGAGAAGGGCAGAACCTGTGCGATGGGTTCAGACCTCTGGGGTCATTACACCACTCCAAGTGGTATAATGGGGTCATTATACCACTCCAATACCTTGCCTTTGTTGTCCTTAAGCCATTGTGCACAACTTTGAAGGTATGCTTTGGGTCATTGTCCATTCGGAAGTTTTAACTACAAGCTTTAACTTCCTGGTTGATATCTTGAGATGTTGCTTCAATATATCCACTAGCGGATTTAGGTATAGGCGACATGGGCAAGCACCCAGGGCGGCATCTTGCCAGCAATGCCGAGGGCAGCACAGGGCGCCTGCACAAAATAAATTCGGAATGGTGACATTTGTGCAATCAGTTTTCTATTGCTCATTTTCACATCATGTCACTGTGTGGGACTGTGGGTTAATTAACCTTGTCAAGGTGGGTGCCCTGATTCAAATTTTTTGTGTAAGCTAGGCAGGCTACTACCTGGGAAGTTCTCCCACTCAGAAGTGCGAGATGGGGAGGGGGATGGGGGTAGTTCAGGTCTAACCACTGGAAGCCCGAGGTAGGGGGAGCAGGGGAATCTATCAAATAGCGCACCTCTAACTTTGTACAGTACTAATGAAAATAAGTCACACTACAAAATGCCCAGGGTGCCATACAAGCTAGAACCACATAATTTTCCTTCCTCATGAAGCCATCTGTTTTGTGAAGTGCACCAGTCCCTCCTGCAGCAAAGCACCCCCAAAACATGATGCTGCCACCCCTATGCTTCACGATTGGGATGGTGTTCTTCTGCTTGCAAGCCTCACCCTTTTTCCTCCAAACACAATGATGGTCATTCTGGTCAAAGAGCTACTTTTTTGTTTCATCAGGTCAGATGACAAAAAAGATCTTTGTCCACATGTGCAGCCTTTCAGGTTATGCCAATATAGGACTTGTTTTACTGTGGATATAGATACTTGTCTACTTGTTTCCTTCAGCATCTCCATAAGGTCCTTTGCTGTTGTTCTGGGATTGATTTGCACTTTTTGTGCCAAAATACAAAAATACAGAGAGAGAGAACGTATCTCCTTCTTGAGCGGTATGATAGCTGAGGGGCCCTACATGCGGTTTCTACATGCGTACTATTGTTTGTACAGATTAATGTGGCATCTTCAGGCGTTTGGAAATTGTTCCAAAGGATGAACCAGACTTGTGGAGGTCCACAATGCTTTTTCAGACATCTTGGCTGATTTCTTTAGATTTTTCCATGATGACAAGCAGATGCAGATTTTGAAGGTAGGCCTTAAAATACATCCATAGATACACCTCCAATTGACTCCAATTAGCCTATCAGAAGCTAATTGGCTATTTGTCTAAAGGCATGACATAATTTTCTGGAATTTTCCAAGCTGTTAAAGGCACAGTTAACTTATTGTATGTAAACTTCTGACCCACTGGAATTGTGATAGTCAGTTAAATGTAAAACAATCTGTCTGAATACAACTGTTGGAAAAAGTAATAATATCAAGTCTGTGGAGTGGTTAAAAAATGTTTTAATGATATCAACCTAAGTGGATGTAAACTTCTGACTTCATCTGTAAACGCATAACTAGTCATAATCGGTTTGCTACAATTTGCTATGGGCAAATGAGATGACCTCTGCAGCCATCTGCTGGTAATAAAAAATTATAATAATAATGGTTTGGTACAAATTACATTCTTAGTGTGTGAGGGTCAAAATTGACTCCTAACAAACAGCATGTAAACCCTTAACAAACAGAATACAAGGGTTAAAAAAAGAAGCTTTGGATAAGCTTCTGAGTTTCTCATACTGCTTCACATTTTCTTTCCACCATAAAAACAGATCCTTGTCTGTAGGTATGTATGACTAACAAGAACTGAATACCAATTGACCTGTTTCATGTGCCATTACTGTATGACCACGACGCCAAGTTTGTGACAAATATTCCAAAATACCTTCATTGTGCTGCGCTGCGAGATGCAACAAAAACTAGTTAAATGAAGCTCTTACATTTCTACAGATGGGATCATATCAGATGTTTTTTAATACTGTGACTAAACCAGACCAGAAAACAACACAAAAATATTTGTAACTTCTGAATGAGAGATGTTTACAGGGATGTGCCAGTGGGATGTGTGTAATCATCTGGTCACACATCAGACTTGCCTGCGTCCGTGGATGAATTGTGGATAAAATCTCTTTAAATGTCGCGAAAAAATTTTCAATTTGTTAATATTTGTGCTGTCTTCAGACTTGTATGAAATTTTCTTAGGATTTGGCATGGATTAAAAGCAATTTTTGATGTTTTTCTTGATTAAGTTTTTCAGATGTTTTTCCATTCACCGCCACTGATGGTAACAAACATGGCGGCTGCATGGAAAAGCGGCATCACTGAAACAAGTCAATAGAGTAGAATTCAATAAGAATAAAAATATCACACGTATTGTCACACTTGTTGAAAGTGCTCACCAAAGACGCCATGATATCTTCTCTCATCCGAAACCTCGACGACATGCATCCACAGGTTTGGAGTGGAGTTGCAATTGCGGGATTTGGTGAGAGATTCATAAGGAAAGCACAGTATTCAACGCTGCTCACAGCAGGCAAATGTGCAAATTAAAATCTTTTTAAATTTTTAATAGAAACCACATAAAAAGGCTCTGACAATCACACATAGCATTTTAGCATGGGCAAGAACCATTTTTGTAAGAAAATATAAAAATCTATTAGGCTTTCTATGCCCATCTAGCCTTGATTAAATAAACAGAAACGTGGTTTCAGAGGTTGTGAAAGTTATCATTTTGAAGATAGATTCAGAAAACAACTTTTTTTGTGCACTGATGACTTGTGAGGAATGTGTATTAAGACTTTGTTCATGTCTTTATTATTGCCACTTAAACTTCAAAACTAGGACAAGAGGAGCAATACAATGATGCGTCATGTTGTTTCTGAGCTGGGCAGAAGACAGGAAGCCAAACCACATAGAGGACTTTCCGACAAGTGTCTTTAACAATAACAAACCTGTTATATGACTCCTGCTAGCTCAGAGCAAGACCTTCAGTTCAGGTGCAGTGAGTGTAGTATAGTGACTGAGTGTCTGATTATTTCTGGTGTGAAAATCAGATGTTTGGCATCATGTGTCTCCCCACATGATTCTAGAGTGATAGAGATTCAAAAACATTTTACCAGGTAAATCTCATGAAGACTGCCAAGACATGTCCAGATATGGGATGAAATATTCATTTATTTCTCAACTATGTGAAATCTGAAATACGCCCTTACACATCTTCGTGAAAATCACCCCAAAAGTTCTGCATGCGTGTGTGTGGTAGACCGGCTTGGAGGTAATGAGAGGTAGATGGTAGGGATACTGTTAAAAAAAAAAACAGTACTCCGAATATTGCAAATTAATTTTCGTTTGAGCATTTGCCTGTTGTGAGCAGCACTGAATTACACTGTTTACCCTCTGAATCCCTCGCCGAATCCCTCGCCAAATCTCGCAGTTACAATTGAGTCCACGGGGGGTGCTGTGGATGTGTCATTGAGGTGTCGGATAAAAAAAGATGATATCATGGTGTCTGTGCTATTGAAATCCAAGTGTGGCAATAATTGTGATTCTTATAAAAATTTTACTCTATTTGTATTCGGTTCTTCTTGGAGTCATGCAAACCAATGGACGAGGATCTGCTTTTATGGTGGAAAGATTGGATAACTCTGAGGATTTTCAGACCAGTATGTGTGTGTGCTAATTCGGAACACCGTCAGAGCACATTTTATGAAACGCTAACTTTCACCAGTATGAAATATTCTTAATTTCTGAATAATAACCTTTGAAATGAAATAGCGTGATAGCCTTTAAGTAGACTCATAGTTTATATAAGTGCTTTACCTTAATATTTTTTACTGTAAAATCTTTTTTGTTTTCCATTTTTATTAATGCATATTGTTAAGTAAATTTTTCTAAAAGAAAATCATAGTTTCTTGAAGTTATATGAATCTTATTTTGAAACTGTTCTTGGTAACGTTTGTGAATAAATAAAAATATAAATTTCACATACAGGTCGTGTTATTTATAACATGCATTAACCAGTAATTGGGTACTCATTTTTTGTTGATTAAGAGCACTCAACTACAAAATTACTCGAAAATGCCCATTCCTAGTAGATGGATTAATTCTGCTTTTATAAAAAGAGAAGGGACCACACACACACACACACACACACACACACACACACACACACACAAAGACAGAGCAGAGACTGTCTGGATCAACCAAATAAGCATGCACACTAATCAGCTCTCCTTTCATTTCTTATCATCTCTGTGTGTGTGTGTGTGTGTGTGTGTGTGTGTGTGTGTATATGTGTTTATTGTAGGCATTAGCAGTGTGTTATGGTCCTGCAATAGTCTGTGTTCTCAGTGTCTGTGTAAGTGACCTGCATACTAATCATATACTCTCTCTCTCTCTCTCTCTCTCTCTCTCTCTCTCTCACATGCACACACACACACACACACACACACACACACACACACACAGAGACAGAGAGATAATTTATCATCTACATGGCTTATGAGGATACACTTTTGAAATTGTCCTTGGAGACAGTTATGTATCTATATTATATTTCCATCCAAATATAACACACACACACACACACACACACACACACACACACACACTATTCCAATAGTGGTCTCATAATACTGTCAGGTCTTGATAGATTGATTGATTAATGTGGATGCTCCCAATGAGAAGTAGATATGTTATGAAGTCTTATCTTATAAAGACAGAAATATGGTTTTAGCCTTAATTACTATTAAGTGTCTCATGATCCTCACATACAAATCCAGTGACTAGTTCTTCCTCTGAAGCACTCATTGTAGCAGTCTGAGAACTTGTCAACTTAACTTTGCCAGATTGATAATAAACATGTGCACCCCGACTCAGGGAAAGTTCTGAAAGCAAGCCAATCGGATTAGAGCATTTTTGGAAAAAGCTCTTGCCATGTTTAGTGTGCAATTGCATCAGACGGTCTGTAAACAGTCAGTGAGGTTGCTGAATGAGACCAATGAACATTTAGCTTCTTGCATTGCTCATGCCTTTGTATTGCTGTGAGGACTTACTCCTGTTTTACTATAAATTGCCCTCCCTGCCCAGTAGGTGGCAATATGCATGAAGAATATGGATCGCCAAAAGCAAAAGAAGAGGAATGAGGAGATTTATCAGTGAACAATTCCTTTAATACAAGGTGTTAATGGAGCCAGTGTGTTGTTAAAGATACACATGGGTTTTGTTGTTATCAGTGGAATTTGAGAAAAGATTAAATTAAATATTTAATCAGATTTTTTATTTGTACTTAACATAGCCTATAGTTAGGCTCAATTATTGGATTGCATTTATGCCTCTTAAAACTCTGTGTAAGCATACCTTTTACAAGAATAATATTATCTAATCAATGGACAGCAGGCTGCAGAGGGTATTCAATGCAACAAGAATTGCATTTCTTTTTTCCAAAAAATCCCTACTCAAAAAGTAGGTCTCCCGGAGGTCAGGATGTGTTGGAGGAGCCGCGCCTATGTTGATGATCATGTCCAGAGGTTGCGTTAAAAATAATTTTGACTGGATTGCACATTTTGTGTCATGCTATTTATATCCATCTTTGTTTTCATTTTCGACAGACAAGTGTGAGTTTGGTCAAACACAAACCAGATAGCCTACTTATTTCATTTTTGTATCAAATGACGAAAATCATTGCGAATAAGTTTGTCATTCTATAAATGACTAAACGTTTTCTGTTAACACATCCTCTGATATCCACCTCTGATATCAAGGTTAAACGGCACCTGTAGGCGTGTTTGATGAATGCCGTTTAGGAGCTGTTCATGTTAGAGTATGGAGTAGGACAACAGCGGATCAAAGCTTTCCAAAAGCGACTGATACTGAATTTGGATGACAGTCAGAGCGTCGGGTCACAGTGGGAAAAGGGCTGTTTGGATTAGCTAGAACTTCCAAAGCTCCCAGACTGCTGCGGTTGGCTGATTAATGGATTGGGCTTCATCCAGTGGTGCAGTTGGTTTGATTTTAATGTGTTTGTGTACGTGTGAATTTAACTGATCTGCGAGTAAAAAAAAAAAAATGCCTGTAGACTCATGAATCTGTTACTTTGATGGGGTTTAATTCACCTAAATGTGACTAACACAAAATTACTCACTGATAATTTCATGGCTGTATCTACAGTAGCAGGCTCATGATGAGCTTACACAGCCTTGACGCATCAAATTTGCTGCATGACAGAGCTACAGCTCCATACAGATAATAAAATGATTTGTGTGTTATTATATAGAATGTTTCCTATAATAACGGCCATACATTATAAAATGATTATAGGTAAATGTTGGCCATTGAGAACTATAACAAACGTTTTCATTGTGAAATCTAATTTACAGGAGGTGAGGGGCCGCAGTACATGTGGATTGTGTTTAATCTAAACTCAAGGGAACATACACCTCAAAATGTAGCAATAAGCTGCTTAAACCTTCTGGATTATTCAGTTGTACTGAATAGAAAGTTTGTTAGGCTGCCACAAAAAAGACTCTGTGTACCTGTCAATCTGTGTGGAATTTGAATCAAACCCAACAGCCTGATTTCAAACAGTTTATACTGCTTCATCAAAGCAAAAATTTGCGAACACTTATATGTGTTGAATAGGGTTATAAGGGTTCCCACATAGAAATCATGGAAAGCTCATTGAAAAAGTAATTTTAACATTTTGGAAATTGGTCAAAGTAAAAAAATCTGTATCGAGTGAGCACAAATGCCTGGAAAATCATGGAATTTCATTGGTCAAAAAGACCTGAAACCCTGATTTTATCATGCATTTTCACTGTATTTTATGCTGCACATGGCACGAATAATGTGACCTCTTAATACAGGTGCTGAAAAACAAAACATGCGCTGCATGCGCTGCTTTACCTTGTGGTGTGAAACAAACTTAGAGGACAACTTGAACCAACTAAGGATGTGCAAAAAACACAATCACACTAGTTGATTTTTATCACGCTACTTGTCTGGTCACACTAGCTGGTATTCAATATCAATTTGTTGGAGATAAATAAAAACAGCATTTAATGTTGAGTTCACTGAAAACTTTGAACACTGTCTCTGTGGCGCTATCAAAACATGTTTGCTTGTGAATCCCGACAACAAAAAATCCAGATAAAATAGTCAACAATTGTGATTCATCCCTAAACCACACACACCGAGAGAAGTATAAATAAAAAAAACATTAAAAATTAATTATATTAGTAAGCTTAATGATCACAAAAGTAAAAGTAAACATTATTTTTCAGAGGGTTAATGGTAGAGTTTACAACTGACACATGGGGAATTACAATTTCGGTTAATTGGCAAATACCGATATTCTCAAAATGGCCAAATATTGGAATATTGATTGGCTTGCCAATATATCATTCTGGTAAATCGTAATTGTCGTAGTAGTTATAGTAGTGACCCTTTAGTTATCACACTCTTCCCCACACCATCCAAACTTGATCTTCATTTCTCTTCATTTTCATATAGTTTTTTCCCCACATGTAGTGATAAACTATAAAGGAGAGAAAAAAATGCAATAAAGAAACTAGATAAAAATTAAGAGAAATAAAGATCAAGTTTGGATGGTGTGGGGAAGAGTGTGATAACTAAAGGGTGAGGCAGAAAGAAAGAGGGTGAAGGGAGGACAGGTACTCTGGGGAGGCTAGGAATAAAAACAGATAGATGTGTGGCAACAATGAGCCTATCACCTTCCAGCATCTGTGTTGCCACTGAAGGTCATGGAAAATTGGTCATGTAATGAGAGGCCTTTTGGGAGGTGTGTGCGTTTGTGAATGTGTGTGTATACTTGTGAACGGTGTGCTCCTTCACAAGGTCAAATGTGAATATATGTGTGTGAGCAGAATATCTTAAGAACCTTTGTTAGGCCTCATTTATAGGCTTTCTATTAGAGTGTTCAAAAACACGCCAAATAAATTAGATTTTTAATAAGAGCATTTATAAATGCATTACAATTTCTCTGCAATATTTATTCAGTCTGTTGGAGAATGATTGATGCAAGGAATATTCTTAGTTATTTTAGTGGTACGAGTTTAGAAGCTCTAACCAGAAGCTCTGAAAATGTTAACGCCAAATCACACCAAGAATGAAACGAATTGCAGGAAAAATGCATATTCACACCAAGTGTGAAGCGATAAAGATAATGTGAAATTAATTGCTTATTATTCAGAGACAATTGGAAGTAAGCCATTTGTAGGTCAATTTCTAGAGATAATTGATAATTGGTTTAACCGATATTTACACTTTTCCACTTAATTGGTTAACAGTACTTTAATATCTGGTTTACAGATAAAGTTGGACACAAGTCTTTACACTTGAAATATTAATAAGGCTAAGTGAGGGGCTTTGAAAAAGTGTATATTGCAACTAAATCTAGTCAAATGAATTATTTGTAGACTGTGTGCAGTATTAGGTTTGTAAAGCAGTTCACCAGTTAGTGATAAATGATTAAGATGTTAATGTTGCTAAAAGCAGAAATAAAACCATAATTAAAAATGTTATGCATATTACTAATCGGACACTAAAGCACAAAAATAATTAGTATCATATATAACAGACTGTGTGAATAAAGCTCGGAGGATTATCAAAGACTCCAGCCACCCGAGTCATGGACTGCTCTCACTGCTTCCATCAGGCAGGCGGTATCGCAGCATCAGGACCCGCACCACCCGACTACATGACAGCTTCTTCCCACAAGCAATAAGACTTTTGAACACATGATCTCTCACGATCTACAATCAGCACTGCACTTTATTAATCCTCATTCTGTCAATATATTCTCGCTCCCAATTCAGTTAGTGTATATATATATATATATATATATATATATATATATATATATATATATATATATATATATATATATATACCCTTATCTAGTGTATGTGTATTCTACATTGTGTGTATTGTGTACATTTGTTATGTAAATTGTTGTGTAAGTATGTGTACATTTGTTATGTAATTGTGTTGTGTAAATATGTTGTTATTGTAAAGTGGTTTATGTCTCGTCACTGTCATTACTGCAATGTTGCTCGGAACTACACACAAGAATTTCACCTGCTGTTGCACTCGTGTACACAGTAGTGTGACAATAAAGTGATTTGATTTGATTGATTTGATATCATAACGGTCTTTAAAAGACAATATCAGTCGATCTCTATTGATTTTCATAAAAACTATAAACACTGTTTCACTTTGGAGCTAAAAAAAAATTTGCTTTGTTTTGAGCTGCCCGTCCAGACCGACACAACAACATTGAGTTGATCAATGGCTTGATTTGTGGGCGGGACTATTTGTTTTTTTTTATCAAATGGGGGAGTGCAAAAACATTGTTTTCAAAAAGCTGTTTGAAAACAATGTTTATTTTTGCAATTCTGTTTGCCGATGCTAGCTTCTCAGAAATGACACGCTTCCACTATAATTGTACCGAACAAATCAACCTGACTGACCGATTTATTCAAAGATATACTCACAAAGTACTATTTATTTTAATCCTCTACTTTGTACCTGTAATTGTGAACGTTCAGGAATGCCTAGGTTGGTTTAAACTAGGGATATACATTTTCATAATCAATTGTCGTTGAAATTAATGATCAATTAATCGATGAACTGTTAACGTTAATCTCGCAATACGCATGTGGAGGACTCCAAATAATATGAGCATGCAGCATACTGTTTAAACCTCTAGCGGCGGGTGGCTATATAGACAGCCTTATCAACATCCGATTGCATGATTTCTGAAAGAATTTGTCCTGAAATTAATTAATTGATGATCGATAAGCTTAATCGATCAAATTATTAATGAAAATGTATCAATTTTCAATGAATCATTAATATCCCTAGTATAAACACGTGCACCCTGACTCCCACGTTGCGTAAACCCAGCCAATCAAATCAGAGCTTGCCAGATAAAGTGATTTTTTTTTTAATGCATCAGGTTATGGTGTAATTAGCATAATTTAAGAACAAAATGAGTTATATCAGAGATCCTCACAAGTATTTGTATGAACGTGTGCATGACTGCAATTACAATTCCAAACAAAACGCTGCTTACAGACTGACTCAGACTGAGAGAATGTCATCTATGTTTTTCTTTCTCGTTTATTCAGTGACTTCTGAAAACACAGGCCATGATTGCAGAGGCAGTTCAGTGACAGTAAGATTTTATGAACCCATGCAGCTGCAATCTTTGGCTTTATTACTGTAATAACCTGATTTATTATGTGGTTTATGAAAGATAAACTTGCAGTCCTGCAACTGCAAACATTTAGTCTACACGCACGCACACACACAATCCAAAAAGCAGTTTGCTTTATATATTATTAAACAAAGAAATCAGTCACACCTTGAATGTTTGTTCCATTCTGGCCAGGTCATGTGTGCTCTTGCTATGAACATGTCTTGCTTTAATATGCATACATCTTATGAGTCTCTTTATTTAGCATATTTAAACAGACGTGTTTTAGTACAGTATACATACAAGATGCCTATCGTCATAAGTGGACATGTCTTCAGTTCCCTGCTGATGTCAGTGCTTAATATTCATTCAGTTTAGTGTGCTCATGTTCCTACTTAAACTTGCTATAATAAAAGCTCCATTCACTCTCCATGCTAAACATACATTTACAGTAGCTGAATGATTTTCTGCTCAAGCATTTCAAATTCCCCCAAAATCCTGATGACAAAAGGAATTTCGGTTTCTATTTCCCATTCTAAGCAAACTGCTGTCGTTTGTGTTATTGTTCATGAACAAGGCCAGCGGAGGGCAGTTGCCGACATTTATGGATGCTACTTTCACCCAGAGTTGCTTCGCTGTGAGTAGCAGTGTCATTTTTGCAATGTGAAAGCATTTCACAAAAAAGACTTGTGACTTTAATGTCACAATGTTCTACTTGCACAACCAGCTGAGAGACCTCCTACATGATCTGAGATCAGTTTATATTAGGCCCTATAGTAGTATCAGATGTTAACTGGATGCCACTCGCTACAATAAACCTGCAACAAAATACGTCACTCACTATGTTTTTGCATCACCTTGTACTCTCTTGCATCATTCACTATGTTGTGTGTGTGTGTTTGACTTGGTTTAATTGTCTGCAGTCAGGTGAGTTCAGTTTACTGCCTGTCTGCAACACACAGGTGCAGCTGTCTGTGTGTAACATGAGTGGCTTTTATGGTTTCTTTTATGATGATTATTAGTTTTACCCTGTCTTCTCATGTGTTTGTTGGGGAGTGCCAGTAATCAAACAGTTTAGAGCAGTTTTGGCTAGTGGATAATCTACAGCAGCTATAATATTAAAACATAATGATTATTTGCAATGTCATTTTTAATGTCATGTTAAATTTTTTGCAACAGGATAATAATAGGATAAAAAAGTTAACAAAATTTTAAAAAATAATTAAATAATTCATCATAATATTAAATTATTAAACTTACATTTATTTTAAAAAAAATTGTATCAATCTTATAAAATAGGAACAAAATTTAAACAAAAATTAAAACAACAGCTCATGTTACAGTTTACACAAATTTTGTCAAATTAAATTCAAATTATATGCAGTTTGAAATGTCTCTCTCTCTATACATACACACACACACACGGCTAAAATTAAAAGGGAAAGTAGGTGGACAAACACAAAAGACATTTGGCTCAATCAGAGCTTATTGTACATCGTACAATTGATCAGTGGCTTTTCACCAAATGCAAAATCTCCTTTACAGTCCTCCAGCTTCTCCTCCGTAATAACGCTCATCCCTGACCTGGACAGCGCTCGCGGGAAGGACAAGTCTGTTCCTTCACATCCTCAGTGACGATCCACTCACAAGTGGAACTCATTTTCCCAGACATTTGAAGAACCCCAGGGCTATGTTCATCTTACACACAATTTCTGCTTATTTGAACAAGGAAACGCACTTTGAATAGGGTAAGCCACGTCTCTCATTTTTGTTTCATGCCCGTCGCATTAAAGGGATAGTTCACCCAAAAATGACAATAGTCTCATCATTTACTCACCCTCATGCCATCCCAGATGTGTGACATACTTTCTTCTTGTGCTTGCAGAACACAAATATTTTTAGAAGAATATCTCAGCTTTGTAGGTCCATACAATACAAAAGAATGGTGATCAGAACTTTGTAAATCCAAAAATCACAAAGGAAACAAAAGTAATCCATATGACTCTAGTGTTTAAATCCATATCTTCAGAAGCAAAATAATAGTTGTGGATGAGAAACAGAACAATATTTAAGTAATTTTGAAACTCTAAATCTCCACTTTAACTTTTATATCTGAAAGTGAAAGTAAAAGTGGAGATTTAGTGTATAAAAAGGACTTGAAAATTTTTCTGTTTCTCATCCACACCAACAGTGCATTCAGAATGTATTCAGACCCCTTCATTTATTTTCCACATTTTGTTACGTTGCAGCCTTATGCTAAAATTCTTTCAATTATTTATTTTTTTCACATCAATCTACACTCCATACCCCATAATAACAAAGCAAATACCAGATTTTTTGATAACTCCGTAAATGTAAAAAAAACTGAAACATCACATTGACATAAGTATTTAGATCCTTTGCTATGACACTTGAAATTTAGCTCAGGTGCATCCCATTTCTCTAGATCATCTTTGAGATGTTTCTACACTTTGATTGGAGTCCACCTGTGGCAAATTCCATTGATTGGCAGGGTTGGGGAGTAACAAAATACATGCAATGGGATTACGCATTTCAAATACAAAATATAAGTAACTGTATTCCACTACAGTTACAATTTAAATAATTGTTTTTTAAAATACAGTTACATTCAAAACAGTATTTTGATTACTGAAGAGATTAATTTGCATTCTATTGTAATTCGTTTCATTTAATATTTAGTCAATTCAGATGAAAAACATTTAAACATATAAATGATGTGATCCAAAGCATCTGAACAGCAGTGAAACACTTTCTTATGATGACATTCACATGAGCAGACAGAGAAGTTTGAAATAAGTTTGGAGCACAAGAAATACAAATAAACCTTGTGTAAATTGTCAGCTTTATGCGAAACTACAAGGCTATTTCAGCCATTTTACATGCACGTTACCAGACACGATCATGTTGTTTTATCAAGAAAATTCACATTGGATCTGAATTTCTTGTTTCTAGTAAGACCTTTGATATTTCATATTTTTGATAATTTTTTTTATTGTTTTCCTGTAAAGATATTTATCTTGTTTTAGAAACAACACTGCATAAGATATTTAGGTGTTTCAGAGAATGTATTTTTAACATGTGTATTTTGTCTTACTGTACTGGCAGATTTTTTATAGTCAAAACGAGTGAAAAAATCTACCAGTGCTGAAGAAGTAATCCAAAGTATTTAGAATATGTTACTGGCCTTGAGTAATCTAACTGATTGTTACAAATTACATTACCCTGTTGATTGGACATGATTTGGAAAGGCACACACCTGTCTATATAAGGTCTCACAACAGAGTAAAAACCAAAACTGAGGTCAAATTAACCGTCTGCAGACTTCAGGAGACAGGATTTTTTTTTCGAGGCACAGATCTGGGGAAGGCTTCAAAAGATTTTTGGCTGCATTGTAGGTTCCCAAGAGCACAGTGGCCTCCATAATTCTTAAATGGAAGAAGTTTGGAACAAACAGGACTCTTCCTAGAGCTGGCCTCCCGGCCAAACTGAGCAATCGGGGGAGAAGGGCCTTGTTAAAACTATTTGGCCTCAATTCCAAGTGTCATGTCTGGAGGAAAACAGGCACCACTCATCACCTGCACAATACCATCCCAACGGTGAAGCATGGTGGAGGTGGCATCATGCTGTGGTGGTGTTTTTCAGCGACAGGGACTGGGGGATTGGTCAGGGTTAACCCTCTGGGGTCTGAGAGTGTTTTGGGCCCTGGGGAAGTTTTGACATGTTGACATTTGTGCTTTTTTCAGTTGCTTAATAACATATTAATGGCTAAAGTCTGATAACACTGTGTTCAGCACAAACTGGGCAACAATATGATGTGAGCAACATGTATTTACAGGTTTGTATTTGAGAAAATAACGTTTATGCATGATTTTTGAAAAAACTAAAATTTTAAGTCATTGAAATAAGGCCATATAACACATACTAAACATTTGTCCACAAACCTTTTGAGAACTGAATCTTGTAGCCTAGATTTTTTGCTACAAAATCATTTGAAAAACATCCTGATCAAAACAAAATACTAATTTAACTTTTGTTAGACAATTTTAGTGTTAGAAAGGTCATATGCGAGGAGGCGTGAACAACAATGATTATTGAGGTGATTCACACTGAGGAGACAAAGGACCCCTCCCCTGGGCCTATCAATGAGGAATGTGACAGAAAGAGAATGAATGTGAGGAGACTTAATGATCAAAATCAAGTTTTAAGTTAAAAGAAGTAATCTGACTATACATTTTCTTTACATAAAGACTTTACTTAATTTTATTCTTACACTACCATATAAAAGATTTACAAGTCTCTTCTGCTCACCAAGACTGCATTTATTTGATCCAAAATACAGTAAAAACATTGTGTGAACTATTTTTACAACTTAAAAGAACAGTTTTCTATTTGAATGTATTGTAAAATGCAATTTGTGATCAAAGCTGAATTTTCAGCATCATTACTGCAGTCTTCATTGTCACATGATCCTTCAGAAATCATAAGATGGTGATTTTCTAATATGGGCATATTTAAAGTGCATTTTACTCATTTAACCTGAACACATATTTGCAAGCACAAGCTTTGTTGATAAGGAGGCAACATAAACACTAGTTAAAATATAATCTAAACATTCATATTATTTTAATATCATATTACATATCAATATTTATATCATACAGCATACAATTTAAATGCCTGCTTTAGCTGAAACAGCATTTAAATGTAACTAAAACTTGCTTATTAGAACATATTTCAAATTTCAGTACTCTGAATCCTGGCTGGCAAGTCTGGAAACAGTCCCACTAGTAAAAATATTTACATGTTTATATAAAATAGCATGTCAACTAGTGCAAGTAAAACTAAATGACTTACTCGTCTGAAATTGTATCCTTGGCTGGATCAAGTCTCTCTTCAAAATACAAACGTTCATTGTCCCGCTCTTCTTCTGAGGAAAATGTTAACTCTTTCTTTCTATCCAGGAGTTTCCAAGCCTGTGTATCATTACAAACGCTCAGAAAAGTGAATGAATTGTCTTTACATCAAACCTCACTGTCGGGGGCATTTACTATTTGCCTTGATCGCCTCAGCACATTAGCGTATGAATAGCGTGCACTGCTGGTGGGTGGGATCACATTAGCTATAATTAGCTGAGCCAGGAAAACTGTACATCGCTTTGTTTCATACAGATTACATTGCAGGAGAATATTTGTTTTAAATATTTAGTTTTGAATATTATTTTATTTAAAAGTAGAAATGTTAAGCTTTTTTAAGACATATGTTTCATGTTTGCGTGATAAGTATTCGCAGAGTTTCAGTTCATTTTTGTGACGCGTTTCAGAAATATGCTCGCGGAGACACAAGGTTTTGTTGTTATTGTGATTGTACACAAATAAAAGTAGACCCTTTATAGTCTCTAATGATGTCTTACACTTAATTGTATACCCAAAAATGACGGAGTATTTTAAGTTGCTTCTGCTGTAATGACGAAAATATTCAGCAGGACACGCCGACGCGTCCATCAACACCAGAGGGTTAAAGGAAAGCTGTTTGCAGCAAAATACAGATACATCCTTCATGAAAACCTGGTCCAGAGCTCTCAGGACCTCAGACTGGGCTGAAGGTTCACCTTCCAACAGGACAATGACCCTAAGCACACAGCCAAAACAATGCAAGAGTGGCTTAGGGACAACTCTGTGAATGTCCTTGAGTGGCCCAGCCAGAGCCGGACTTGAACCCAATCGAACATCTCTGGAGTGACTTGAAAATGGCTGCCCACCAATGGTCCCCATTCAACCTGACAGAGCTTGAGGGGATCAGCAGAGAAGAATGGCAGAAATCTCCAAATCCAGGTGTGCAAAGCTTGTTGCATCATACCCAAAAAGACTTGAGGCTGTAATGGCTGCCAAAGGTGCTTCAAGAAAGTACTGAGTTAAGGGTCTGAATACTTAAGTCAATTAGATATTTCAGTTTTTTCCTTTTTTACAAATTTGCCAAGTTAAAAAAAAATAATTAAATCTGGGTTTTGCTTTGTCATTATGGGGTATCGAGTGTAGATTGCTGCAACATAACAAAATGTGAACAAATTAAAAAAATATATTATTTTGCTTCTGTAGATATCAATTTTACCACTGGAGTCATATGGATTACTTTTATGTTTCCCTTGTGATTTTTGGAGCTTCAAAAAGGTCTGGTCACCATTCACTTGCATTTTAAGGTCCAACTGAGCTGAGATAAATTTTTATTTTTATTCAAATGTGTTCTGCTGAAGAAAGAAAGTTATACACATCTGGGATGGCATGAGGGTGAGTAAATGATGAGAAAATTTTCATTTTTGGGTGAACTATCCCTTTAAGGTTGAAATTTGCGAAGTTATAATAAGGGATCTGTGTTTGATATGTTGCACTATGACTTTTTTTAGGGTGAATATAGGGTCAAGAATTTATGAAATACATACATTTGTAGTGTATTCACACCAACAAAGGAAACATAAATAAATAAACAATATAATGTAAATAGAAAGTTTTTTCACTTTTTTCATAATGAAACTAGACATTCTCAGTAGACTACAGTCAATTTTTTTTAGGACTAATGCAAAATATATTATACATTTGTGAAGTTGCACTGAATTTAAATTGACCATTTGTTGATTTTAAGTTAAAAATGAAATCACTGTTACAGTAATGAGAATGGTATATTGTTTGCATTACAGTAAGCAAATTGCTTAGTTTGCATGATAAATAATATCACAATTCAAACAAATCAAGATGGTCCTAAAATTAGCTTAATTTTCTTTATGCAGGATTCACTCTTTAACATTATTAAACTTTCCATGTTTGTGAGTTCAGCATCTCATTGTACAGCAGCAGTAATAAAAAGAAAAAATAATAAACATGCTTGTGACGCAAACATATCACTGAGGCTAAAGAAATTTTCACTTTTGAGACCGTGACATGAGTTTATGTGACTGTGACCTTTCTGAGGGGTGTGTTCTGAGCAGATAAGAGACAGTACAGAAACACACATATGTCATGGCACTCCAGGCATGATGGGACGTCCCTTTCAAACAGCACAATTTCAAACAATCTGTAGCGATAAAAGACACTCTTATCTTGCATTTTCTGGGCCTAAAACAGAATTAGAAAACGTCTGAAAATCCCACCCACCAGTAGTATCGACTAAGCCTAGTCTTTTATATAGTCTTTTTTTATTTTAACTGTCTTAGACATTACAGGACATGTTGAGCAGTTCATGAGAATTGGTAAACAGTTCTTGGTTTTTCGAACTAGCATGGTGTCCTTATATTTCCAACATAACTGCAAGGAAAGTCGGTATGTTGCTACCAAATGTTCCAGTAACCTGACATCGACCCCATTCTGCCAGGTTACTGACAAGCAGCAGCATCTCCTATCAGACATTTTCGCATCAGTTAAAGTGTGTTCACCTTCTCCTGTGGTGTCACCGATAGTGCAGTGTCAGCAGCGCGGGTGACCCAAGTTCTCATCCTCACGTTTGAGAGCCCTAGTGCTCCATAAAAGACTTGATGAGAAAAGGCCATCAGGACAGAAGCTGATATCTTACAGAGATAATTGACATCCAGCAAAATTCTTGTTGACATAAGTAACTGTTTTCTATCAATAAAAGTATTAGTGAGTCTAGAAAGTAGACTTTTTTTGTTTTGCACTATTGTGTGTCATTTGGGCTCTATTCTTGTCATTGCACGAAGCGCAACATCTTGTAACATTTTTGTGAGGGAGATTATTCTAAGCACAATTTCCACGCCAGTGCAAAAGCACATGGGGGGGGGGGGGGGGGGGGGGGTCGGGAGTGTTTGCGCTATCTGTGGGTGTATGTGCGCAAACTGTGTGTGTATCGTATGTTAATGAAGTGGAGCAAAGTGTAATTTGCTGTGTTCATGAGAAACAGGTCATTGCGCTATGATTTTTCAAAGCATGTCTTTTTTAAGCGCAGTCTAGATTCAGTTCCTGCATTTGCAGATTCCACCAGCAGGTGGTAATAAAATTCAAGTCCAAACTCTGAAAATATAGTGGAACATCAAATTATCTCCCTGACAATCACTGTTATAGCGGTTTTATGAAACAAAAATGTATTAAATGTTAAAATATAGAGCTCATGGTTTATTTTTCAATTATTATAATTACTAGGTTTATATTTCCAGTTTTATTTATGATCTAATTTGTATTGGATTTGGGGAGGTCATGTTATAAAACAATTTGACCACTGTTATTTTGATTATGTTTGAAGTGCAATTTGACTTTAGAAATATTACTTTTGGTTTAAGTTTTCCATGTTTAATTTAAACATGGAAAACTTAAACCAAAAGTAATATTTCTATAGCATTTGTTGTCCCGGAGGTCTCCGGAGGCAGTTGCAAGGTACCGACAGGGCCGCAGGGCTGCGGCCTCAGCCGAGAGGGAGGCAAAGCAGTGGGTGTGGGAAAAGTTCTGAGAAGCCATGGAGAAGGACTTTCGGTCTGCACCAAAGTGCTTCTGGAAAACCGCCCACCACCTTAGGAGGCGGAAACGGGAAACCATCCAAGCTGATCTTTACACTTGCAAGGATCCTGGAGGGGGCCTGGGAGTATACCTACATGTGTTTTGTGGATCTGGAGAAAGCATATGACCGGGTCCACCGGGAGAGACTGTGGGAGGTGCTGTGGGAGTACGGGGTGGGGGGGGGTTCCCTTCTTAGGGTGATCCAATCTCTGTACGTCCAAAGCGAGAGTTGTGTCCGGGTCCTCGGCATGAAGTCGAGTTCACTCCATGTGGGGGTTGGTCTCCGCCAAGGCTGCACTTTGTCACCAATCCTGTTTGTGATATTCATGGATATCGAGGCGTAGTCGGGGTGGGGAAGGTGTGCGGTTCGGTAGGCTGGGGATCTCATCGCTGCTTTTTGCAGATGATGTAGTCTTCATGTCATCATCGGTCCGTGACCTTCAGCTCTCACTGGATCGCTTGGCAGTCGAGGGTGAAGTGGCTGGGATGAGGATTAGCACCCCTAAATCTGAGGCCATGGTTCTCAGCAGGAAACTGATGGAATGCGTACTCTGGGTAGGGAAGGAGGTATTGCCCCAAGAGAAGGAGTTGAAGTACCTCAGGGTCTTGTTCACGAGTGAGGGGACAATGGAGCGGTAGGTTGGCCGGAGAATCGGGGCAGTGGGGGCGGTATTGCACTCGCTCTATCGCACCGTTGTCACGAAAAGAGAGCTGAGCCGGAAGGCAAAGCTCTCGATCTACCAGTCAATTTTTGTTCCTACCCTCACCTATGGCCATGAAGGCTGGGTCATGGCCGAAAGAACTAGGTCGCGAGTACAAGCGGCCAAAATGGGCTTCATCAGAAGGGTGATGGGCTTCTCCCTTAGAGATAGGGTGAAGAGCTCAGTCATCCGTGAGGAGTGAGCCGCTGCTCCTTTGCGCCGAAAGGAGTCAGTTGAGGTGGTTTGGGCATCTGGTAAGGATGCCCCCTGGGCGCCTCCCTAGGGAGGCGTTTCAGGCATGTCCAGCTGGGAGGAGGCCTCGGGGAAGACCCAGGACTAGGTGAAGAGATTACATCTCCACACTGGCCTGGGAACGCCTCGGGGTCCCCCAGTCAGAGCTGGTTAATGTGGCTTGGGATAGGGATGTTTGGGGCCCCCTGCTGGAGCTGCTGCCCCCGCGACCCAACTTCGGATAAGCATTTGAAGATGGAAGGATGGATGGAATTTAAAGCAGTGAAGTAGTAGTGAAGTGTGTGAAAAATCAAACAAACAAAAAAAACATATCTTGATCCGATACAATCACTATTAATACTAGTGCATCACTCGATCAATATAATGAATTATAATTAAATTCTCTATAATTTGAACGAAGCCTCAATTCAAATGCAGATCCAAATTATCTATGCGTATAAAAGGAGTGTGTCACTGTGATAGAAATATGCTTGACTTTCAACAAGGACACAGTTAATGCACAAAAGAATGTTAGCGAATTTTTCTATTCTTCTAATTCATTGCATACAGTCGATTTACAGTAGCAAGTTTTTATGAATGTGCTGTCTTTATATCGTTGGTGCTTGACAGAAAATGGACTACATAATATAGGATGCAGATGGTTCAATATCCTCAGAATTAAATTGCACTTGACCCAGCCCATTAGGGATTTGAGTCCAATTGCCCCAAAAGCCCTTTTGCACCTAGACTTAAGGCCCAGGTATACTTTGTTTTTGCGTGTTCCTGATCGCTTCGCACCTGGTCACTAGCGTTGCCTTTATGAGTATACTCTTCTGACTGCGAGCAAATAAGAGCGTGTTTGACTCATGCCCACTACAACTTTGTGATTCTCTTTTAGTAGAGCAATTGCTGGCATTATGTTATGGACATAACAAGACCACTGTTAACATGTAAACCACTAGCTTCCTCTCAGTCTGATTCCAGACAAGGAATAAAATATAAAGCGTGTGCTGTGGGATAATTTTGTCCATGAAGACATGTTCTGTAAATTATAAACTAGGACTGTAAAGTTTAGTAGTAGCACGAGTACAATGCCGAACCATATGAAAAACAAACAAGCCTCGATATCTAAGAGCATATAGCTTCCACTTTTGTCGTACTGGAGATGGGAGTGCGATGCGTGGCGGGACTTCAGTGCCTTCGAAAGGGGTTTCAGTCTCTGGGCTTCCCGTCAACCAGCTGCGAACCATACTGACATATTTGGCAACTTGTTTGGTTAATAACCAGTTAAAACTGGCAGATACTCGGTTAAAAGCATTTTTTTTAGCATATATTCAATAAATGTTCTCATTTGCCCACTAAGTTTCAGAAGCTGCGATGGCACTGAGAATCACATACCATTGTTACCACAATAATAGACCAGTGTACAAAAAAATATTATTTAAAGTGTAACCCGTCTCAGTAGATGAGCTCATGTTTAAAGGTTTTGTGAAAAACTTTGATTAAATATAATGCTCAAAAGTACATTTTTAGCAATTTGATGTACTTGCCATTTATTATAATATAAAGTTTTATAAAAAAAAAATAAAAAAAACCTTACTCCTTAGATATCAGTTGATCACTGTATTGGTCAATCACACTTGCAAAAAAACATTTTAGAGAAATATTGGCTTTTAAAAATAACATATAATCAGGTGCACCTCCTGCAAACAAATACAGATTATGATTGAGTTTGCCCACTCAATTCACATACTTTGTGTTTGATAATAGTATGCGAGATTGAGATCAGTGCATTCCAAATCATATTTGAAAATATTCAAAATCAAAGATGCCTAAAAGAAACACTTTCCATAAGATTTTGGGAGTGTATTAATCAATGCATTTGGGTCATTTTACCTACAACACCTTGAGCTATGAAAGAGGAGTTTGTAATGTTTCTCTATTGACTTTTTCAGAAGAAGAAGAAAAATGGCAATATATGCGAGGCCAAAGCTGTGACAGTGTAATTATATATATATATATATATATATATATATATATATATATATATATATATATATATATATATATATATATATATATATATGAACCAAAAGAAATTATTAATTTCAAGGTAATTAATTTAACTAGACACCAACACTCACACCTGTGGTGTCTGTCTTACATACGAATTTCCCCATCACCAGTGAAGTGTATACTTCTACTGTGTACTTTTAGTGGTGTACTGGTAAATAGCAGAACATGTGTTATGCATCTCTAGTATGACACAGATCATATCTGTGACTTATATGATGAGGAAACTAACAAGAGCTACAACACTCTGCCGCACACACATACAAACACAGCAGTGAGCTGGCCTCTTATTAAAACGATTAGCTGCTAATGATGTAAAGAACAGTAATCTCATTTGGAGATGCAATGGAAACACAAGGAGGCCCACAGAGAGACAGAGACACGGAGAGTGTTGTACATTAATAGTGGTGTTTGCTAAGCCAAGCATGACTAGTGCTATTAGGGTCATGGATTTTTCAAAACTCTGAAGTATTAATATTTAGTGTGTAACTCTTCCCACACTGATTGTGTTCTGGACACGAATGATAACTCAAATGGCTTGTTGAGGAGAGATATGCTGTTACTTTTCTAAGTAGAGACTTAAAAAAGGACCCAAGATACTCTTATTACATCTCTTGGGGGTGGGCTCTTTTAGGAGGTAGACCAGTACGCAACGACCCAACAACCACCCATAACCCCTTCAGCAGCAACAGTAGAAGCAACCAACTAAAAACAACTCAGAACACCTCAGCAACTGCATTGCAATTGCATGGCAACAACCCACCACACTTCTGAGTTCTGCATGGAGAAGCATAGATCTGGCCGGAATGACAATATAGAACATGGCGATAGTATAAAAAGTCAATTGGTAGAGTTTTGCCTATACCGTGTATTTCACAATATGTAAATATCCGTGGGAGAGGCAAGGAGAACAAATTTGGTGAATTTTTACAGGCAAATTTGCATCAAGGCTCGAGTAGACTGATTGCACAGCGCACAGCACACAGTATGCGTGACGCAAATTTTGTAAAATATTGCTGTATTGTATTGTTGTGCACTGGAAGCTCCTGTCACCAAGACAAATTTCTTGTGTGTGTAAGCATACTTGGCAATAAAGCGGTTTCTGAGAAAAGCAATGCTTCAAAAGATGGTTCTATGTTAAATGTGCTGCAAGCAATTTTTTTAATGGAAAAGTAGGCAAAAAATGTTTACACTCCCCATGAAATGTGTCCTGAGATATCTCTGTGACAGCTGTAGACTTCGTCAACAACAAACAACGATGTGTTTGCGTCAATAACTTTGCTTGTTTTCATAGCGTTGTATCTGAAGCGGATCATTGAGGCTATGATTCAAAATGTTTGTCAGTTGAGGCCGGTATTGTACCCATGTTGAATTTGACATCCACAGGAAAAAAAAATAATGCTGCTCTTTTGCTCGGTCTAAAATTATCTTTGTAGGGTGGGGTTTTTGAATGAGGGGGCTCAATCACGTGTAAGCTAAAATCTTACAGCACTGTGACAAAGCACAAATTCTCTTCTGAAGGAGGAAGTGGGAGCCGGGTGAACAAACCAAATGCAAGTCCATTTATATACAACACTAACTGGCTTTTCAGCCCAATAAATAAGCACACACTTCAGTACTTACTTTAACAGTTAGCTTTTTAGCAGTCCCGTTAACACCGACACACATACAGCTCTGTGCGTCTCTCTCTGACCCCTCCGAAGGTTTGGATTGCCCTTTTATCCCTCTCCAGCTCTCACTCCAACACAAAACAGCTGTTAGGAGGTGATTTCTGACAGGTGTCAATCCTTACCATTCTTCCTCTCCCAGCATCACCCTGCACAGATGTCGCTTGGCCACACCCCAATCAACACAAGCACCACTAATTGTTTCCCAGAAGTCTATACCGGCACTATAATACTACCACAAACTCTGATAAGAAAGCAAG
Source organism: Moxostoma hubbsi (assembly GCA_032164185.1). NCBI lineage: Eukaryota > Metazoa > Chordata > Actinopteri > Cypriniformes > Catostomidae > Moxostoma > Moxostoma hubbsi. Next base: position 62,110,727 of record JAVLUX010000002.1, on the reverse strand, counting down.
GTATAGTCTTGACACAACCACCAAGACTTTCTCTGGAGGCCATTCACTCCGAACACATCCAACAGTTAGCTTTTTAGCAGTCCCGTTAACACCGACACACATACAGCTCTGTGCGTCTCTCTCTGACCCCTCCGAAGGTTTGGATTGCCCTTTTATCCCTCTCCAGCTCTCACTCCAACACAAAACAGCTGTTAGGAGGTGATTTCTGACAGGTGTCAATCCTTACCATTCTTCCTCTCCCAGCATCACCCTGCACAGATGTCGCTTGGCCACACCCCAATCAACACAAGCACCACTAATTGTTTCCCAGAAGTCTATACCGGCACTATAATACTACCACAAACTCTGATAAGAAAGCAAGGTATAGTCTTGACACAACCACCAAGACTTTCTCTGGAGGCCATTCACTCCGAACACATCCATCTTTTTCCAAGTATGCATGTGGTGATCGGACGTCTTTGGCCATTGCGCCAGTACGCTATGCATTTTGGAAATTCAACTCTCAAGACACCAGAGTCTGCTTTCATTGCACTGTGTCCGTTTTAGCACAAGACTGACACCATCAGTGCTTAGCACAAATCTAAAACTCAAATGGCTATTTTAGTATTTAATTGTGCATTTTCTTAAATTCAAAGAATATTAATTTTAGTCAGAACTTGTCTGATTTGTATTATGTATTATCCTTTAATGTGATCCATTTTATCTTTCTTTATAAATTACTCCATTTTCAATTATTTTGTCTTATGATACTTTCCTTCATTTCCAACATTGTTTTGTACCTTTTTTGTTTAGCATAAAATTACTTGTACGCAGCTAAGCTGCAAATGCAATCCGAGCAATTATTTGTCATGCCAATAAAGCAACTTAAAAAATTAGAGTGAGGGAGTGAGTGAGAGAGAGAGAGAGAGAGAGAGAGAGAGAGCTTGTGTTTCCCCTCCATCACAGAAATGAGCTGATATCATGTGGCTCAAAATCCACTAGAGTAAGGAATCCAGGACTTCTGCTGAACAGAAAGAAATGACAAACGTGTTGCTCGGCTGCTACACCAATGATGGTGTGAGGAAAAACACCAACACATGCTGTAAAGAGAATGCATGCATACATTCAAAAGCACTTAAATATGCGCCACACATTTTGACTCGTTATTCTAATGTGTGACTGAGTGATGACATCATAATTTAAATTGAAAGACTGTATGATGATGTCATGATTTAGCCATTCCAGAGGCTGATCTCTCTCTCTCTCTCTCTCTCTCTCTCTCTCTCTCTCTCTCTCTCTCATCACATGCAGTAGTAACATACAGATTTTTTTCACAAAACTCTCATGAGAATTTGGTGAGCTGTCTATTAGATTTTCTACAATGTGATTCCTAACCAATGATTCAAGGTTCACATAAAAGATATAAAACACCCACTTTTCATGATCCAATCAATTCCTGAGGGATACAATTTTTCCCTGCTCTAACTGTTCTCTCATTGAATATCATGGTAAATGATATCATGGTATCCTGATATCAATTCGCAAACATTTTGTATTTCCATTCTTTGATGTGTTTCATATCAAAGAATGGAAATACAAAATGTTTGCGAATGTCATTTCAGGTTGACAGACCTTATAGCACAGTATATTAAGAATTTTAGTTACATGGATAATTATAGAAATAAGCACTATTTTTATCTGCAAGAGAGAGTGTACAGGAAAGAAACCGAAGAACTGAGAATCTATACCACATACGTGATGTAATATCACAAGTCATAACTTGATGTTGAGAATGATTGAAGACATGTGGCGGCTGTATCACTGTGTTATTGGGTCAGTGTATCAGTGACCTCATATAACAGGAGTGAATGTGAACCCTTGTCCAGAAATATGTTAAAATGTTGTTCCGCTGTTAATAGTGACATAATGAATGTAACGATCCAGTTATATTCCAGTTTTTAATGGGTTATCAGCTGTCTATCTAGTTTCTGAACAGCAATCTTACTAGAGCAATTCTGTGATATGGCGACTAAAAAAATATTTCAATTTAGGAGCAACTGGCTCCTAAATCATTTTTTTAGTCTGGAGCCCTGTTATGCCGACTCGCTGACAAGCGGCATCTCCTAACAGACATGTTTGCACCAGCTCCACTATGTTTACATTACCTTACGACCATTTTACATTAGTAGCGCGGGAGTCCAGGGTTCGAATCCCGCATTAATCAGTGACACATAATAAATTACGAGCGTGATTCAGAGGTTGGATTTTTCCATCCATATAGGGATAGGATAATTTACCCAAAAGGACAATTCTGTCATCATTTACCTTCCTGTGGAACAGAAAATTAGATGTAAGGCAGAATAGGCTCAGTCACCATTCATTTTGATTGCATCTCTTTTTCCATACAATGAAAGTGAATGGTGTCTGAGGATAACAATCGGACTAACATTTCTATTTGTGTTCCACAGAAGAAAGTAATTTGGGTTAGAAACGACATGTAAACCATCCTTTTAGTTAATGCAATTATCACAACCATCAGTAATTCAGAAACACACACTAACATATTAAGTAATTTGGTAACTAAATGGCATGATTAAGGAATTCATGTGTCAGTGTTTAGCCGTTGTTATGAGCTTTGGTAATTCAGCATGTCAGTAGTTTTGTGGCTCAGGCATTGCCAATAGCTTTGTTGTGACACCGTGCATGTGGCGGCAGTGATAAACTGTGCCAGTATTTCACCGTTCCAGTAGGTCAATGCTGCAGGGCTAACACCGACTGCGTCAGTGGTCGAGTTACACTGTTACCACACCCGTCATGCATGGATCGAGTCAGCCACAGCTTTGTTTAGATTCTATATTTGGCATTTAGTCCATAGTTTCATGACAATAATATTGATAACATGAAGACAAATTCAGGAACAAAGGCAATGCATGAAAATAAACCCATGCACTGCATGACATATCAGGTTAAAATCTAGATGTCAAGTGTTTTTTTACTGTCGTTCAACCATATACAGTTAGTACAGTACACAGCGAAACGAGACAATGTTCCTCCAGGACCATGGTGCTACATAAAACAACATAGGACAAACCCAGAACCACATGAGACTATACAGGCTAAATAAAATACCTATATAAAATACCTATATAAAGTACACGTGAAAACGTTTAAAGGGTTACTTCAGGATTTAGCATTAAGCTTTGTATCAGTAGAAAACCAGTAGTATTTTCGAATTACCGAGCTCCCCCCCTCATATCCCCCTGAGACGAGAGATTTATTTATTTTTAGTCTGGAAAAAATCCTCCGATGACGCAAAAATCGTCATTTTGCGTCATCTGAGGATTTTTGGGCCAGAGGCTTAAAACTACAGCCAGTATTCCGCATGTTTTCACCACGCCCATATGGGGCGGGATCTCACTCACAGAATGTGAAGATAGTGTCAGCCATCTTTCTGTAGAAGCTAAGAAAACAGGTTTTGAAGTTGAAATGGCAGAAGGGGATTTCGAAGATCTGTTGCGAGAATCTGATGATCGCGGCAACCTGTACGAGCCGCAATACAGTGATGAACAGAGGCGGCTGGAGCAGCTGCTGTAGCAGGGGAGCAAGACCTGCTTGGCAGGCAGGAGGAAGAGAGTGTTAAATTATATTCAGACTCGATTTGGGGCGGACTGGTGGTGTCAGTGCTCTCGCTGTGCGCCTATGGAAACAGATAAGAGTGTCCTATTGCTGTCGCGAATTTCAGCGATGCCGTTTTCTTCTGGACGAGATCGCTGAATCCGCTGATGGAACAGCACCACTAACTTGAGCATGTATAACTGAGCACCCAAGTTTTGTACCACACATGGACAGGGGAGTCCTGGAAACTTATTTTAGGATCCCGAAGATAAATTGGAAACACCAGCCAAAGCCCGCAGGGACAAACGGACGGCTTAGTGTAAAGTGAGTATTTTGTTTGTTTTTCTTTTTGTTACTAAGACGTCATGTACAGAGTTTGGACACCCAGAATTATAATGTTCTTCCCGCGTAGTCAGTCAATTTATCAACTAACTCACGATTTATAGAGTCACGATGTATCAAAGCAAGCCTAGTTGTATCATATTTTCAGATACTGCTGCCTGTAACCGGTAGGCGTGGTTTGGGAGTGGCCTCGTAAGGGCAGCAAAGCAAGTGCATTCTGGGAGTTGTTGTCTTTCAGCCACATGTGTAAAAAATACATTTTCTGCCTTTTCTCAGTCTAGAATGCTTCAAATTCAAAAATAATTTCACATTTATACTATATAAATGACCAATTTTAAATACACATTCATCTTCCCAGAGGTGAAGTATCCCTTTAAGGATGAAACCGTATGATATTTTCCCATCACAAACTATACCACAGTATTAAGTTGCATTGCTAATATTAGCAATTTAATATTTAGTTATTTCAAGACTTATGAAATTGAATTTAGCAAAAACTAAAACAGAACAACTAATTGGCAATTATTACTGCCCATATTAACAGTTCAGATACACATCTGATTCAGTTATTGGTTTCTTTCATAATTTAGTTTGATTCTAAACAATACCTACTCAAAAAAAAGATTATTAATCTGCAGTTTATTAGTAGTAGTTTTTTCAGTACTCTCTAGTACATTGGCAAAAATGCCAAATGTAAAAAACCCTGCACAGCGAAATATACTCACCAAGCACTTTATTTAACACCTGTACATCTACTTATTCATGCAATTATCTAATCAGCCAATCTTGTGGCAGAAGTATAATGCATAAAACCATGCAGATATGGTCTGGAGCTTTAAGTCAACCATCAGAATGGGGCAAAATGTGATCTCAGTGATTTCGACCGTGGCATGATTGTTGGAGCAAGACAGGCTTGTTTGTGTATTTCTGTAACTGCTGCTCTCCTGTGATTTTCACGCACAACAGTCTCTAGAATTTACTCAAAATGGTGCCACAGTGTTTCCCATTAACTACCTAGACACAGTCCAATTGTTCCCCCCATAGTTTCATAATAAACCGAAAATATTTGTACACATAATAACATAAAAGATCTCTAATGTTGTGTTTTGTCTGTTTACTAGTCTTAAATAATTACTTAAGAACTTGAAACCATTCTTCCATAATTAACATTCTATTTAATTATTATATATAATTATGCAATAGTTTGTTATTATTTGTTGTAGTATTAAAGCTGGTATTGAGAATCGTCAAATTTTACTACAGACTACTGAAATTTTGGTATTGTGATAATGTATAGTCTTTATTGTACATGGTAGATCTTGCAGCAATAACATGATGAAAAAGTAGACCTCACTTCATAGAAGTGTGAGCACTCCTGCTTTAAATGATGGCGATGGAGGCTTTTCTTTATTTGACTACCATACGTAACAAAATAATTATCATATGACAATAGCCTCCTCCCCTACCCAGTGTAGTTTACGTTTCTGTTGCAGAAAATTTAGTTGAGTGCATAGGAGTACACTATTAGGCTGGGCATTGGTCATAATTTTAGAAAAATATACAATATAAACTTTGACTTGTTACTTGAGCATGTAACTTAAATGTCCTTTTTTCTCTCCGGACAAGTAACTTTTTTACTCTGACAAGAGAATGACCAATTTACTTGTCTGGAGGACAAGCACATGACAATGCTTAATGTCGAGCCCTAGCTCAAATGTATACTCTAGTTGATTTTGTGTTTTGACCATTTGTGAACTGCGTTTAACTCCATCTCGTTTATGCTTTGTGGGTGTGACCTATTTGCAGTGTCATCACCATTCATCTATACAACCAATGCGCTTATGATTAAATTACTACTAGAGCACAAAATTGTTTACAAGAGCACATAGTTCTTCATAGATCTAGCCTCTTTATTTTGCTCTCAAAGAGCACCAGACTGATGCATTTAACTTAAAAATGTTAAAAAATATTCTAACAGGGGACCATGACCCTAGAGGGTCTGAGATCCACCCACCACAGTCTCACATAATCCTGTGGAAAACACTGGAGTCATAAACAAAAAACATCCAGTGAGCCCCAGTTCTGCAGACAGAAAAGCCTACGTTGATGAGAGGTCAACGGAGAATGGACAGACTGGTTCGAGCTGACAGAAAGGCTACAGTAACACAGATAACCACTCTATGCAATTGTTAAGCATGAAAGCCCTAAGAGATCAGTAGTTACAGATATACTCAAACCAGCCCTTCTGACACCAACAATAATGCCTCGGTCGAAATCACATTTTTCCCCATTCTGGTGGTTGATGTGAACATTAACTGAAGCTCCAGACCCGTTTCTGCATGATTTTATGCACTGCAGCCACACAATTGGCTGATTAGATTATCGTAATAGGTGTACACGTGTTACTATAAAAATGCTTGGAGAGTGTAGTGCATGATAAGAAGCGGAGATCTTTGCTGAACCTATACTTCTCCAAAGAACAACTAAAGAGCATTTATTTTTAATAGTGCAAGTATCTAGCTGACTCTGAAAAAGAACTGATAATCTCCAACTTGAGCAAGGAAAAAAAGCAAAATGGGAAAGTCCTTTTTAATCAGCTCTGTCACGAGCAGATGGGATCCTACTTAAAGATGACGGCACCTCAGGGATAATATCTGAACTGCAGAGGTAACAACACACCCATAATCAAGACAAAGTCATGGGAATTTCCCTCACCTCCTGAACGATTTCAAGAGATTAAAGAATGGAAAAAAAATGTGATCTCCTTTCACTCCACACCACCCCAGGAACCCAGTACCCAGAATGCAACTGTTGAAAATTCCCTAATACTTTCAGTAAATGCTAGACCGATCTTGAATAGTCCTAGTGTGAACAATCAAAAATTCCCAACTTAACTTGCTCAAAAAAAGTCATGTACATAGTCATTTACTGCACATATTATGAAGCAATACGCCTTGAGAGGTTGTGTGCTACAGTGATTTTGCCAAAAGAAGAGGCTATCCGTTTTAAAAAAAAACAAGACAATGTGCTCTATTCATTGATGAGGCGTCAGATATTGAAGCGGACAGAACCAGCTGATAATACTACTGTTGATCGGCCAAGCAGGCTTAATTATCTCAAAATGGCCAAATATTCAGATTTATCAGTCTAGGAAATAATATATCAGTATTTGACATCAGACATTATGTATTCATTTAGAATTCAACTGATGAGCGTTACAGTTAGACCAATATATCACTTTTACGATTAATATATTTATACTCTTTTCAAAGCATATTTTGGTATTTTTAAGATCATCAAGTGTTTTAAAATGAAACAAGGGCATGCAAAGACATTTTTTTAGAATCATGCCCCGTCACAGCGTCGTGTCTCCAACTTCATATCTTGTAAATAATAGTTTATCCTAATTAAACCTCATCTGGTCCAAAATATATACACAAAGCTCTACATCTGGTAATCATATTGAGGGTATAAAAAGCTTAGTTTCCTAAATATTTAACATGAGCATTGTAATAGAGCCAAGTCTCTTTCATTTCAAAATAAGAGTCCCTTGAGTGTTTTTGGTTTGTTTATAGTCAAGTCCCATGTTATGCACCAAATATACATTTTTATTAAGTAGATTTTTTTTGCAGGTTATTATTATGATTTTTGTTGAACACTAAACTACATCTGTGATTTATTCATTTTGGATTCTTGTAGCCTCTGGCCGGTCATAGTAAGGAACGTTTTTAAAGGAATGTTCTTGTTTAATACAATTTAAAGGGATAGTTCACCCAAAAATGAAAATTCTCTCATTATTTACTCACCCTTATGCTATCCCAGATGTGTATGACTTTCTTTCATCTGCTGAACTCTTTTGTTCTACAGGATTTGTAAAGAATCTCTCAGCACTTTTGGTCCATACAATGCAAGTGGGTGCCAAAATTTTGAAGCTCCAAAATGCATAAAAGTAATCTATATGATTCCAGTAGTTAAATCCATATCTTTAAAAGTGATATGATGGGTGTGGGGGAGAAACAGATCACTTTTACATTCTTCTTGTGAAGGCAAAAAATTTCAAGCAAAACATTTGTTAAATATTGATCGGTTTCTCACCCATCATATCACTTCTGGAAATATGGATTAAAACATAAATCGTATGGATTACTGTTATGATGACTTGATCTGATTTTTGGAGTGTCAACATTTTGGCACCCATTCACTTGCATTGTATGGACATACAGAGCAGAAATATTCTTCTAAAAATCATAATTTGTGTTCTGCAGAAGAAATAAAGTCATACACATCTGGGATGGCATGAGGGCGAGTAAACGATGAGACTTTTTATTTTGGCGTGAACTATGTCTTTAAACTCAATCGACAGCATTCGTGGCATAATGTTGATTACCACAAAACTTTATACGACTCGCCTCTCCTTTTCTTTAAAAAAAGTAAATCGAGGTTACAGTGAGGCACTTACAATTAAAGTGAATGTGGCCATTTTTTGGATGGTTTAAAAGCAGAAAAGTGAAGCTTATAATTTTATAAAAGCACTTTATTTCTTCTGTTAAAACTAATGTATTATTTAAGCTGTAAAAGTCTTTTTAGGGTTTGTTGACATTATATCGTCATGGCAACGAAGATGTAAAACTGGCTATAACTTTACACAGAAAAGGATAGTAAGTACACATTTTATTTATTTTTTTAAATAAAAGTTGTTCTAATCAATATTATGCTAAAATGCTGTCGATTGAGCTTAGCTTGTAATGAACCCAGAATATTCCTTTAATATAATAACTTTAAAAAAAATTCAGCTGATTAATTGGTTATCTAGTGCATATAATAGTCCTATTTTAAAACACTTTGAATCCTCATGCAATCATATTTCAGAGTTGGAACTACTTGTTTAATGAAATCTCTTTGACAGTCAGCTTTGATTTAAAGTATTTTCCATTTGTACAGCCATAGACCAAAATCAATAGATGTTCTTCACCATTAATGCCCTGATCAGTTCAATGGCAATTATTTTTTATTCCTGAATTTATGTATTGCATCAGTTTCATTGTTTGGCCTTGTAGATACAGAGGTGAATTAAATATATCAGCACTGACCTAGATCAGGTAGTTTTAGAATGGATTGCCAAGAAGCCTGGATATATTGATTGGGTGCCAGATGGTTTTTCTTTTCTCACTCAGAATCTTACCATCTTGCTGCAGTAGCAATTACCTTTTCACCACCACCAATCTATACCCCCCCCCCCCCCCCATCCCCAATCCAAACACACACTTGGCTGTCTTTTTGTGAAATCTCTTTGTCTCTCTTCATCCACGTCTCTCGGACCGTCGGCTTAATTCTTTCATTTTTATGCACTGCAATCAAATCAGGCGAGCAGAGCGTGACTCCAGCCAGATTCAGAAATTGGTCGCAGCACAAACAAAAGAAGTGACATTATCAGACTGCACAGGGAAACAGATGCAGATGAACAAGAAACAAGCAGAGTCTCTGTACCAAACACCGCATTAGAAGTGTCATATTCAAAGAATCCAAGCCACAGTACCTTAGAGAATAAAGGGTAAACTTGATGAAAATTCATGTCTTCAACAGGGATGTGCAAAACCATACATTTCCATAATCAACAAGTCAGTGTCTAGTCTAAGCAACTAGTTGGACTACTAGTTAGAGATTTTAAACCAGAGATTTTAAAGAGAATGCAGGTGTCTCAAGATAATTATTTTTGACATGACAGGCAGTCTTAAAACAAATGAGACAGCAATGCAATCCGTCTATGTGTACATAAACCAACCTATAAAAAAATAGCTAAATTATGAGCACGGCTGCTGAAATTTTACATAGTTCATTAATATTCTTGATGCAACATAACATTACTAATTCAGAGTAAACGTCCCCTTGCCTTTGAAAGAATACAATGTGAATGTTGTACAACGTAACATTTATATTTTAACAACACTTTCAAAGTGAATATCAGGCACAACAGCGCTGCTATAACATGTGGTGTCATCTTGATTGTTTTGGTTGAATGGATCACATGACAAGAAATACATCATCGTTTTCAGATATCTCTGATTTCTCAGTCTACGCTACAATGTGAAGACAGTGTTTTCAAATTTATACACTTGGGAGAGTGTTTTCTCAGTGTGGATGGAAGGCCAAAACGTCGAGAAAAAGATGCGTATTATTGTGGACATGGCCTAAGTGACGATAAAGTCGACTAAGAAGGTGAATCGTTGATGCCACTTGCAGATAATGTGCAGCTTGCTTTCAAGTGCCCAAAGAGTAGTTCTCCACTAGCTACACAGTAACATTTGCATCTTGTAGTAACAACTAAAATTGAGCTGTAATCAGCTAAAACTAAGCACTGTAATTTAGGGCTGCCAATTGAGCAGAGAAACTAAATTCAAATTTTTACCTTAAATAATTAAAAAAAGTTGAATAAAATTCCAATTTTAAAGTGAGCTGATTTTTTTTAATTGACGTTGTTTCCTTAGTCCACTAGAGGGCGTATTAAATATAAAAACCATGCAACACCGTTAAATTATTGCAAAGAACATTCCTGGTTGTTAAAAAAAAAAGAAAAAAAAAAAAAGAGCATTCTCCTTTCAACTAATTCATATAAAATAAATAAAAAAGGTTTAGTCGGTATCTATTCTCAAATGTTAAGTCAAAAGTAAAATGGGGGGGATGCTTCAATAGGCAGTCCACATGGTGTTACACTTGCACTGATGCCACAGTATACTACTCCAAGCTCAAGCTATAATAACAGTGAAATAGCAAATTTTTTATTATTAATTACAGTTGTATGAAGGGTAGCAATATTCCCAGATAGCCATGGTATTCGGCTGAACTCGGTGGTGAAGCAGTTCAGACTATAAGCCCAGGCCAGGAGTTGTTCAATCAGACAGAACACAACAGAATGGAACCTAACGCGAGGATCGAGACACAAATTTCCAGGTTGAACTCCTTTCTTGACAAAGCGTTTAAAAACTCTTAATTGCTTAATCTGAGAATGTCTTATAAGAGAGCAAGATGCAACAGCCAAAGACCTCCACCAACTGTAAGGGGCTGTTCACACTGAACGCGTTTGCAACCATCTATTTGTTTTTCTTTGTAAACACAAGCTAGACAAACGTATTTGTTTTTGTTTATACAGCGTCTCATGCAGGGGCGCTATTTTTTTAGATGCTGCGTCTAATTAAAAAAACCTTGAAAAAGCATCTTGAAACACCTGCTTACTGTTAAACTGCATTTGTTGTACTGTAGCCTTTTTTAGCACAAGAATGTGATCGATCTTAAGTCTTCGTCAGTTCTTGGCACACAAATGCACAGTTTAAGCAATCGGATGTGCATTTTTTTCTTAAATTTGACAAATATTTGAATTTTAAATTAACAGACCTAATGTAATTAATAATGTCAATGTGGCACAAAAATTATGATTTCAATACTAAGTTCAAGTTGGACTGCAACGCAATCATACGTTGCCATACAGTGTATGTGAACTTACAGTTATAAATGTGTAGCTTGCACCTAGCTATATATTAGCATCTGTCTTGCTATCCTGAAAAACTTCCATACTTGTAGCCAGGTTGATAAAATGAGTCTAGCCTTACTGTAACATTAGCCTAAACAAGACAAGATCTGTACTGATCTGTAATTATCAGTGGCCCATGGTTAAATGACCATTTAAAAATTAAAACAACAACTAAAATGTTATATTTAGCTATATGGTGTTGATTGTAGTTTTTTAAATGTTCAGGGTTCTTGTTTTGTTATGTTTTCATTTAAATGTCAATTTGGTATTGAAAATTTTAACTTGTTATTAACAGAACAGCAATAAAGTTTGTTTATTGTTCAACCCTTTTTGTAATGTAATTCAATACCGTGGTAATACCGTTTACCATGTGAGTATGGGACAGAATGATCTGCTTGTACAACCAAATGAAAACAGGGAGTTTTATGTTCAATATCATGAATACTGCAATGATTTTAATGTTTTGTTTGGCCATTTAGTTTAATAAAGAGCATAACAGTACACTCATTTCATGTTCCTTCAGGGCTGCACTTCAGGGCGAGTTGGTCATATGTGATTATTAATCTACAAAATGCTGCAATTTAAAGACAGAGAAACATGGTCTGTGTGTGATTCAGAACAAACCGGGGAAGCACAGAACTTTGTGCAAGCGTATGGCGTCGCTCTCAGATTAGATCACATGCATTGTGAAATCAAAGTCATACAGGTTCAAGCAGTCACAATTCCAAACATTAGTAACCACTACAAGTTATTACACAAATTTTCAAACGCAGCACAGCATAACAGAAGAGGAGGAGATTACAGCATTTCAGGAAACCTGAAACATTGTCAAATACACATTGCCTTTTCTGTGTCTAAATAAAAACTCCTTGTGAAGGTGAAGTAAACAGCCCTTGTGCATAAAGCAAATCTATTCCAAGAAACTGAACCAATTCACTCCCATTTCAGGATACGTAGATCCTTAAACAGTCTGGAAAACAAAATTATATGTACTTTCTCAATTTCTTCAGATTTTATATCTCACAGAACAGGAGAACACAGACGTTTCTGTGTCTTTAACGGCAATCTAATAGTTAGAATAATAATGATAATTCAGCATTATAATAATCAACCTGGCATTCCCCACAGTAATAAATTAGTATTATGCAATGTTCAAATGGGTTTCAAAAATAAGTCAGTGAAGTAGCTTTACACACCTTGTTCATTCAAAAGAAATTATTCATATGAAGGTAAATAATGTGTTTTAATAGATTTTAATTTAAAGTCTTTAATACAATGGCTACAATGGCTTTTTGGATGAAATTATGGTTCCTCTGATGATAAAAATATACAAACATTTTTGAGCCATTTCAGAGCACACTGCAAAAAAAAAAAAAAAAAAAAAAAAAAATTATAATATTTTTGTCTTGCTTTCCTGTAAAATGATTTAAACATTCTTATAATGTGATTTATTGTCATGCAAAATGGGATAAGCTATTAAGTCATGTTTTAAGATAAATATGACAAAATCTTTGAACTTTAGACTTCTGCTAATGGGATAAGCAAAATAAACTTAATTCAAAGAGAAAACAAGTTTATTTTGCTAACCCCAAGTGCAGATTTTTTTTTCTTGTTTTAAGTTCACTCAATTTTATTAGATTTCTCTCAAAACAAGACTTAAAATCTTATGCCAATTTGCTTGTCGAGTAAATAAATCACATTTTAAGAATGTTTAGATATTTTTACTGGAAAACAAGACAAAAATACTTTTTTTGCAGTGCCAATACATAATTATCGAGATATACACTGGTGTACAAAAGTTTGGAATAATGTACAGATTTTGCTGTTTCAGAAGAAAATTGGTACTTTAATTCACCAAAGTGGCATTCAATTGGTCACAAAATATAATCAGGACATTACTTATGTAAAACAAAAACAAAAAAACACCATCACTATTTGAAAAAAGGTAATTTTTGATCAAATCTAGACAGGCCACATTTCTAGCAGCCATCACTCCAACACCTTATCCTTGAGTAATAAAAAAAAATCTCTTGCCATTATATCAAACACAGTTGAAAGCTATTTGGTTCATTAAATGAAGCTTAACATTGTATTTGTGTATGTTTTTGAGTTGCCACAGTAGGCAATAGACTGGCATGTATTAGGAAAAAAATGGCAAAAAAAAAGAAAAGAAAATTAAATGAAAAAGATTGAAGGCTACACTGAATTGAATTCATTGAATTCTACCTGCTCAACACCAGTTTCATGTACAACAGTAAAGAGAAGACTCAGGGGTGCAGCCTTATGGGAAGAATTGCAAAGAAAAAGCCACTTTTGAAACAGAAAAACAAAAAGAAGAGGTTAAAGTGGGCAAAGAAACACAGATATTGGACAACAGATAATTGGAAAAGAGTGTTATGGATCTTAACCCCATTGAGCTTTTGTGGGATCAGCTAAACTGTAAGGTGAGTGAGAAGTGCCCGACAAGACAGACACATCTATGGCAAGTGCTACAGGAAGTGTGGGGTGAAATGTCACCATTGTATCTGGATAAACAAAGCTAGAATGCCAAAGAACTGCAAAGCTACCATTGTTGGATGTGGAGGATTTTTTGATGAGAACTTTGTAGTAGTTTTTGAAGTTCTGAAAAAACAAAATTATAATAGTAATTTTTCACACTATTGATGTCCTGACTATACATTGTGATCAGTTGAATGCCACTTTGGAGAATAAAAGTACCAATTTCTTTCCATACGATCAAAATCTGTGCATTATTCCAAACTTTGGATGCCAGTGTATATCGAAAATTGTCAATAGGCTGAAATATCGCTCCGCCCTAGTGATCAGACTAACGATTTTCTGGAAGACAATAAAACAGCCTAAGTAATGCCTTGGACTTACATTAGAATTACTTAAAAATTTTGTGCTGGACCCTTTTGACATCCACCCAGAACACCCAAGCAACTTCTTTGCAAAGTTTGGTCAATCACCTTCAACACCCATGGCAGTGAGTTATCCTCTTTTCACTCACACACACACAGTTGACCAGAAAACTGATGCATGCATTTAGACGCTCTGCCAAACACATACACAAACCCACAACACAGGGATAAATCAGACACACTCATTGTGCCATCTTTAGCACTAATTAAGTGCCTGGGGTGAGTTACAGAGGTATTGTCCCCCTGAATTAGGCATAAAACAAGCTCACGTTCATTTTTAATAACAGTCCCAAGCAAGATGATAGTGGTAGAAATAGAAGAGGTATGATTTTTTTCCCTTGTGTATTACATTTTGAAACAAAAAACATCAAGTCGATCAATATTTGTCTTTATTTTTAGAGTATTTTATTAATCTTGGCAGCAGGATGTCATATAGAACACAAGCACAAACAGTGCAACACTGATCTATCAGTGCACAATTGCTCTACCAACACACAATACAACTGAACCAATTGGCATCAATGTACACATGCCTCTGTTTCCTGTAATCCTCATGCCATGGGAAGTAATGATTTCTTAGGAGAAGAACATTTGAACATTGACACATATGTTAACCATGCCTTTCATGGGCCCAAATGTAACCATTCCATAATTTCTCAAACCAATATTTCAGACCATAGCCAGGTAGGAATCTCAACACATAATAAACCAGCATCTCTAAAATCAGTCCATTACTCAAATATATTCCAGACCACAAGATTGGAATATAGGAATTAACTATACAGTTGCCAGCATCCAGATCACTGAATACAATGCATGGATCTTAACATGTATGAACAGGTCACCCCCATCAGCTCTTTGTTAAACTGAAGTTGCACTTCAAAAAACTGGCTGCCTGGCGCACTGCCGTGTATAAGATTATAACCACACCGCATTCTTCGTAATGCTTTCGCTGCAAACCGTGAAGGATCGAGGTAAAATGTATACGCACTAATTTTATGCATTTAATTGTGGCTCGTTTTATCCACTGTCACGGTTCCTCCGGTTATACTGATTGCGTTGCCCTAAGTAAATGCCCTAAAAAAAACTCGAGCACACCCGCGTTATCCAGCGACACACTGCCGCTTCCCTCCACTGCGTACAGACGCCTTACCTCGGCACGCAGCTCGGGGACGATCGGTCCACTTCCCAGGTGGCGTACAAGTTCATGTGCACCGGGCGATTGGAAGTGATCGCCGCCGGTTTGGAAGGCTGCGGAGACGGTACATTTCCAGTCCTTGGGAGCCCTCCCCGCTCCGACATACTGGATGTACCTTATGTTTATCAAAAACAAAAGAAATCCTAAATGAAAAGGCGAGCTTTGGAAGCGCGAATCCTACTGCACAACAATCATCCGTCCGCGTGGATTGAGGTTGGACCGGTCCGCTTGAAACGATCCTTTCAACCGCTGTGCGCTGCAGTTGTATCCGTTCGTTGTCGTAAAGTCACCGCGAATGTTTTCTTAAGTTGCGTTAGTTGTTTATCAGTGCAGGAAGCGGAAACCTCTTTTTTGCCTTCCAGAGTAGCCCCACGACCAAAGAGATACGCCTCTTGTGAAAGACGTACACTAACCCAACCCTTAGAGAGAGAGAGAGAGAGAGAGAGAGAGAGAGAGAGAGAGAGAGAGAGAGAGAGAGAGAGAGATTCGTCTTTTTGTTCGTTTTGATATGAAAGTACAGAATTTCCAAGACTGTTCTTAGAATCACAGACAGTGGATGAATAATTATTTTTTCGCGCTCGAATTTCGTGCATTCTTTCACATATATGACGTCATACGACCCTAGGGGAAAACATGTTATCATAATTTAACCAAATGTTTATATTTATGGATTTTGAGAACACAATCAAAAAGTATCGTAATTATAACGGTAAGCTAAATATTGAAATGTAAAACTGTGAGCTTAAAGAGATAGTTCACCCAAAAATGAAAATGATCTCATCATTTACTCACACCATCCCAGATGTGTATGACTGACTTTCTTCTGCAACACAGAAATTAAGATTTTTAGAAGAATATCTCAGCTCTGTAGGTCCATACAATGCAAGTCAACAGGTTCCAGAATTTTTAAGCTCCAAAAAGCACATACAGGCAGCATAAAAACATGAGACTTCAGTGGTTAAATCAATGTCTTCGAAAGCGATATGATAGGTGTGGGTGAGAAACTGAACATTATTTAAGTAATTTTTTACTATAAATTATCCTCCATGCCCTGAAGCCTGTAGTTGTACGCCATATTCACTGTGCGTACCATGACCGATTACTGCTCTGTCTGACTGACCTGAGAAATATTACTCTCTGTATATTTCACCAATCATGAAATGTGTTCCGTATTTCTGTTGGCGGTTTAAAAGAACTAGCAAAGCACCATTTGTGAATGAATAATTATTTTGAGTCGGTTATTTTAGGTGAATTGGCCAAACATACACGTGATTCAGTACAATTCGTTCAGAGTGCTCTCTCGCTGAATCTTTTGGAGCGGTTTCTCACACAGTAAAACAGTGTCGGGATACTTACGAATACAGCGCTGGATAGTGTACATTTACCTACAGTCAACTGAAACAAAAGGCTGTCTTTTTGAGAGGTGACTTTGAGAAACATCAGCTGAAACAAAAGGCGGTCTTTTTGAGAGGTGACTTTGAGAAAAATCAGCTGTGTCATTTGTACAAGAGGCTGTTACGCTTTCCATGTAAATATTCGCTTGATGAATGTCTTTTGTGTTTTTAGTATCTTTCACAGGAGTGCAGCATTTTATAGGCCTATAAGACGCTGTCAAGTTAAAATATGTTAAACTTTTTTTTTTAGCGCGAAAACGCGTCTGTCTGAACGGTTAATGGGAGAAATGCTTTAGCCAATAGTTACATGAATGCTAATCATCAGAATATTTAATTCAAGCCAGCATATTTCCGACGGCAAAGCCAATTAAACTTAAGAATGCGCTTCATGTGTCTTTCACTTATAACGTACCCATGTGTTAATGCCAGAGACCGCACTATATCTTTATATGACAGTCATAATTCAAAGTAAAATGTTATTTCATTAGTCATCTCCATCTCATGCCGACTGCTGTAGCATATGGTTACAGTGACGGATGTCGTTCCCTGAACATGAGATCTCGAGGCCACGACATAAGGATGTCATTCCCTCAACGTAAGATCTCGAGGCCACGACATAAGGATATCGTTACCTCGACAAAATGACGTTATCACGTTCCCATGAGTTAATAAGTCGTGGCCACGACAAAACCAAGTGAACCGAACATGTCCCCTCCCGGTCACCGTAGTAATGTAATGCCTTTTCCCCCTTCTGCTAGTTTAAGGGACTGGTGACTTGTTAAAACTGTATGCTTACTATTTCAGTACTGTTAAGAATGTTGCCTATATGCTTACACAAAATACAACTATACTAGGAGAAATTAGATATAAGTGGGTTCGGGCTTAATTTTAATGCCCATGCATACCCTCAGATTAAATCCTGCAGGCGCCCATGTGCAGGAAGTATGTGAATCGCCAAAAACAAGAACTCTTAGGAGAGAATAGCGCTTAGGGGGGCAGTTTGAAGGTGAAGATTTATAGTATAAAAGGACACAAAAATCTGTTTCTAACCCACACCTATCATATCACTTCTGTAGACAAGGATTTAACTTCTGGAGTTTTATGGATTAGTTTTATTATACTGTCTTTATGTGCTTTTGGAGCTTCAAAGTTTTGGAACCTGTTGACTTGCATTGTATGCACCCACAGAGCTGAGCTTCATTTGTGTTCTGCAGAAGAAATAAAGTCATACACATCTGGGATGGCATGAGGGTGAATAAATGAGAGAATTTTCATTTTCATTGGGAGCAACTTGGGGTTCAGTGTCTTTCCCAAGGACACTTCAGCATGTGGAGTCGTGTGGGCCGGGATTCAAACCACCAAGTGGCACCCAAATGTATTTGGACATCTAAGCAACAATGAAATATGTACAGTATGAATGTCATTGCATCAGATAACAAAATATCAAACCAAATGGCATCTCCAAAGAATTAATGCTGATCTTTTCTCAGAATTAACTTTTCTGAGTGATGTTTGGCAATGACTTTCAACCAAGTTTTGTCAAGATAATTTTCACTGTATTTAAGTTCATACAGACAGCACAGTAATCACAGGTGCATAAGCGTGTACAAATTTGACAACCTGAAATTCTCCAAATACTTTTCTATGATTCTGAGCGGTATATCTATCATTTTATCATTTAAAAATGAAACTTGCTTGGAAATAAAGTCATTTGAGTTCAAACACTCACTTAACACTGTGTCTTGTTATGTTGGTCATGTCACTGTCAGCCACATTATAATGAGCCTGGATTAATCACATGCTGGGTCAGATATGGCAGCTCTCACAGTGATCCCCTCCTGTCCCAATATACACATACATGTCAACAGGACAGAGAGGAAGGTCAATTAGAAACTGTCCTTGTGTCATAAGCTCTGCCACTGTGATTATAAAGTTAGTTTTCTATTCAGAACACTAGAATTCTTGTCCATGTGGAAGCCTGCCTTTGCAGTTATAAGAACATTTAAGTGAGTGCAAGGTATTGGTTGTGTTCGAAATTACATATCATACTTTCTATTATTGCAGTATGCAGCACGTATTCTGTGCATCTTATTAAAACTTATTGTATGCATGGAATATCAGGATGACTTACTACTTTTGCCAAAATGTACAACATGCAACCAGAGGAGAGCATGGGATACTTCATCCCACGATGCATTATGCTCAACTTGATATTCCTGTTCCATTGTGATGAATGAACCAGTAGTATCAGGCCCGCTTTTTAAAGGGATAGTTCAGCCCAAAATATAAATTCACTCATTTACTCACCCTCATGCCATCCCATCTTTGTTTGACTTTCTTCTGTAGAACACAAACATTTTTAAAAGAATTTTTCAGCACTGTAGGTCCATACAACGCAAGTAAATGGTGATCAGATCTTCGTAGCTCTAAACATCACATAAAGCCACACATTGTATCGCTTCTGAAGACATGGATTTAAACACTGGAGTCGTATGGATTACTCTTATGTTTCCTCTATGTGATTTTTGGAACTACAAAGATCTGATCACCATTCACTTGCATTGTCTGGATATACAGAGCTGAGATATTCTTCTAAAAATCTTCATTTGTGTTCAACAGAAGAAAGTCATACACATCTGAGATGGCATGAGTGTGAGTAAATTATAAGAATATTACAAGAATTTTCCTGGTAAACTATCCCTTTAAACGGAGACATGGAAAAACACTAACATCAGTTTGTAACAGACTGGTATTTTATTTACAAAAACGTTAACCATATATGCAAAAAAGTTGCTCGTTGTAAAAATGCGGGTACGAACACGAGATTCTACAGAACTTAATCAGTTAAAAAGAATAACAAAAAGAAGGATGAATACAAGTGGTCTTCCATATCTCTCTCTGGGGCTAAAATTTTAATTCTTTGTATTTCTTTGCTCCTGCACGTGTGTCCTGTGGCTGCGCCTTTCGTTTCTTTTGCTGTGAGGATGACAGAGAGAGAGAGAGAGAAAAAAAAAAAAAGTTTAGGCACAGAAAACATTATTAGCTTATGCACAAAGACTCCATTTAAATTATATTTCATACCATCAGAAGCATTTGAAATTCCCCAATCGCTGATAATTCTCATCAGAAGGCACATGCACAAGCCTCCAGATACTAGTAAACTCATCTCACCTTTTGTTTGGCTGCGTGTTCGGCCACCATGTCACTGAAATCTTCTTTCTCAACCTGCGCCTGCTGCTCTCGGACGTGCTCCTCGTACTTTTGCGTCATGGCCATGGGGTCCAACTCCAGCTCCTCTGGGGCCAGAGCCACTTCCACACCCTGAGAGTCTCCACCCACTTTACGCCCTGCCACTGCCTGGACAATGAAAAGAGAGAAGGCGAGAAATCAAACTAGCCATATGTGACTCAATTGCATTTAAAATTAATGTGAGAAGATAGTCATGTGCATGTGATTGCTTTGAGCAATGAGAGCCAGCTGTAGGAGGAGAAGCGGGTAACCCATTGCTCTGTTATCTGCCCACCACATTTAAATCAGATCAGACAGTCTGGGCTATGAGCAGGATAAGATGCTGTCTGGCTCTACATGCTGATATGTAAACACCCAACCATATCTCTCTCTCTCTCTCTCTCTCTCTCTCTCTCTCTCTCTCTCTCTCTCTCTCTCACACACACACACACACACATACACATACACACAATCGTACCGCAGACATGTCATAGATGCGAGTGGAGGCCATCATAGCAGCGCCCACTGGTCCTGTTCTCCTCTCTGGCAGCACTGTGAACAGCTGAGGCGTCTCGTTTCTGAAAACAGACATAGAAGATACATTTAGTCACTCAGCACAGGCTTTTCAGGGTGCAGATTAGTTTTTCACTTAAACCACACACACTTACCCGTCCTTGGCCTCTTCAATCTTCTTCTTCCTGAGCTCAATGAGCTCTGGAGTTTCCATGCCAGTAGGAACAGAGGAGAACCCACCAGGAGTGATCATCCCACTGCTATAACAAGAGACAGAACAACCTCTGTAATCTTCCACATTTTGAATGTACAATTAAAAAGTAATAATTTCATAACCACTTAAATGCTGCTGCATTTTTTGGATGCCACCTGCAATTTTTCACACCCGAATTGAAAAGCTCACCTTAAGACACATACAGTGGACTAATTGCAAAATTGGTCTCATTTTACCAAAAAAAAGTTTCCATTACTTCATAAATAATACTATATGTTTACAATACTATGCTCAGTTGAATTTTTGTTTTTGCATTAGATTGCTTAAATGTTTTAAAATGAAAAATTAAAGCACTGTTTCCTCTATTTTCTTAGTAGCTCTTGAATAATTACTCTAAACACTACAAATTTAAAAAAATAATAATTAAAACATTTTGAGAACCATAGACATTCAGTCAATTGTTGGTTGCATGCATTTATCATAAATTGATGTTGTTTGTCTTGCTTTCTGTGGACTGCAAATTTTGTTCTGGACATCGGAGACCAACACTGGATTCTTTAACCTAACAAGCTCACAGATAAGTAAAAAATGGCAAATGTTGAAGAAAACAGCCTAAAGTAAGCACTGATATAGGGTTTGAAGCTACTTGGGTCTAACAGAAGCGGTGATTGGAACAGACATGAGACGTTTGTCTTTGCTTTCTTACAGAGATCATTTTTTTATGTTTATTTCCTCCCCAATTTGGCATGCCCAATTCCAAATGCGCTCTAAGTCTCTGGTGGCGTTGTGACTCGCCTCAATTTGGGTGGCTGAGGACGAATCTCAAACAGTCAATCCTTGCATCTCATCACGTGGCTTGAGTGTGTTACCGCGGAGACGTACTGCGTGTGGAGGCTTCAAGATATTATCCGTGGCATCCACACACAACTCACCACGAGCCCCACTGAGAGCGAGAACCATATTATAGCGATGACGAGGTTAACCCTACAGGACTCTACCCACCCTAGCAACCGGGCCAATTGGTTGCTTAGGAAGCCTGACAGGAGGTTCTCAGCATACCCTAGATTCAAACTTGCGACTCCAGGTGTGGTAGTCAGCTCCTTTACTTGCTGAGCTACCCAGGCCTACCCCACAGAGATCATATTTTGTGATTTTAACTTTGTGATTCTTTTTATAATTATTTGAACTTGGTGTTATGACAGCAAAAACTGTACAGTCAAATTTCTGAGAACAGAAGCTTTCATTTGATAAATGACTTGTCTATTTAAGTGCTATGTGAAAATCTTTCACCTCTATGTGGTGCAGATTAACGACAGAATTTTTCAGGCTTTGTTTTGATATTTGATCAAACATGAATGCAAAATTGATGGTATTCTATGAAAAGTTCAGATTCTATGCTTTCAAATGGTACCACATGAGTGACTTACAGTTCAAGTTTACATACACCTTAGCCAAATACATTTAAATTCAGCTTTTTCACAATTCCTGACATTTAATCGTAGAAAACTTTCCATGTCTTAGGTCAGTTAGGATCATTACTTTATTTCAAGAATGTGAAATGTCAGAATAATAGGAGGAGATATAGATTTATTCCAGCTTTTATTTCTTTCATCACATTCCCAGTGGGTCAGATGTTTACATACACTTTTTTTAGTATTTGGTAGTATTGACTTTAAATTGTTTAACTTGGGTCAAACATTTTGGGTAGCCTTTCCTCAAGCTTCTCACAATAAGATGCTGGAATTTTGGCCTATTCCTCCAGACAGAACTGGTTTAACTGAGTCAGGTTTGAAGGCCTCCTTGCTCACACATTTGTTATTTCAGTTCTGCCCACAAATTTTCAATTGGATTGAGGTCAGGGCTTTGTGATGGCCACTCAAATACCTTGACTTTGTTGTCTTTAAGCCATTTTGCCACAGCTCTGGATGTATGCTTGGGGTCATTGTCCATTTGGAAGACCCATTTGCGACCAAGTTTTAACTTCATGGCTGATGTCTTGAGATGTTGCTTCAATATATCCACAAAATTTTCCTTCCTCATGATGCCATCTATTTTGTGAAGTGCACCAGTTCCTCCTGCTACAAAGCACCCCCACAGCATGATGCTGCCATTCCCATACTTCATGGTTGGGATGGTGTTCTTCAGCTTGCAAGCCTCACCCATTTTCCTCCAAACATAACAATGGTCATTATGGCCAAACAGTTAAATATTTGTTTAATTAGACCAGAGGACATTTCTCAGAAAAGAGCCTTGTCCCCATGTGCAATTGCATACTGTAGTCTGGCTTTTTAATGTCAGTTTTGGAGCAGTGGCTTTATCCTTGCTGTGCAGCCTTTCAGCTTATGTCGATATAGGACTGGTTTTAAGTGGATATAGATACATGACAACCTGTTTCCTCCAGCATCTTCACAAGGTAATTTGCTGTTGTTCTGGGATTGATTTGCACTTTTCGCACAATTTGCATTCATCACTAGGAGATCAAATTTGTCTTCTTCCTGAGCGGTATGATGGCTGCGTGGTCCATTGGTGGTCCCACTTGTGTACTATTGTTTGTACAGATGAACGTGGTACCTTCAGGAGTTTGGAAATTGCTCCCAAGAATGAATCAAACTTGTGGAGATCCACATTTTGTTTTCTGAGGTCTTGGCTGATTTCTTTTGATTTTCAAATGATGTCAAGCAAAGAGGCACAGAGTTTGAAGGTAGGCCTTAAAATACATCCACAGGTACACCTCCAATTCAGTACACCTCCTATCAGAAGCAAATTGTCTAATTGTCTAAAGGATTTACATAATTTTCCAAGCTGCTTAAAGACACAATTACCTTAGTGTATGTAAACTTTTCACCCACTGGAATTGTGAAACAATATGTCTGTAAACAATTTTTGGAAAAATTACTTGTATCATGCACAAAGTAGATGTCCTAAATTACTTGCCAAAACTATAGTTTGCTAATATTGAATCTGTTGAGTTGTTGAAAAAATAGTTTTAATGACTTCAACCTAAGTGGATGTAAACCACCAGTTTAAGAGAATAAAGAGTTTATTTATATCACAACAGGCTGTGAGTGGAAATTAATCAGTACCTGTCTGCAGGTGTGAAGAAACCAGTTTTGTCTGGTTTCTCTTCATCGCTCTCCTCCTCCTCTTCTTCCTCAGATGATTCCTCATCAGAAGGCTCCAGCTCACCCCAAGGGGTTCGATCCACTTCTTCCTCCTCTGCTTTGGCCTGTCAACAGATCAGGTCATCAAAACAACACAAAGGAAACACTAATTGAACAAGTAGTGTGTGAAAGCTCTTATTATAAAACATTTAGTTCTGAGACTTGTTGCTGATCAATACAGCATACCAGCTGTGCTCTGCAATAGCTATGTTCACCTACACACTGTTTATCAGCACTCATAGAGACCTTATAGCAGAAGGATGCCACTTCATAAATTTGCTTAATATGATTTTAATTAAACGTGTGTCCTTAATATTTTTATTATCTAGTAACTGTTACATAAAAGCAATTAATTACACAAGGTTGTGCAAAATTACCATTAGTGAATCCACTAGCCATGACTATATTCACAATATAGCACAGCCACTCATTGCTTATTCCTTAAATATGTGCTCCATTTTGTGCGAGTTAACATGGTTGGTCGTGTGTTCTGACCATAGACTGTAAAAAAAGACACATTTTTAAGCTAAAATACATTTATTACAACCTTTTGGACTGTAGTAATTTAAGTTCTATTGTTTGCATGTAAAGTAGTCTGTGAAGGAGGTAACTATCTATTTGTTTGTGTAAAGTTTTCCTCTAGGTAAGTTTTGTTGTGTAGGTTCAGGTTAATTTACCTCAATAGTAAGCTTGGTTTGAATCGTTTCAAAATAAACCGCCAATATCTTCCATCCAAAGACAACTTGAACGCATCGAGCTAGGCGGGCGTGGTTTCAGCAGCAGGCTCCTCGGCTCCACCCACGTCCCGCCTCTTTGGCCATTTTCGTTTTTCCGGGAGTGACGCGTTACCAAGATGGCGACGGTCGGCCCCGCCCACTTTAGGCTTCAAAAACGCTCTTCAGAAACCTACGGGTGACGTCACGGACACTATGTCCATTCTTTTTTACAGTCTATGGTTCTGACCTGGAAGTCCACTGCATTGGTTCCAAACACATCTCCGTACAGAGGTTTTCCCATCTCATCCACAGGAGGTTTACCCCAGCCGCCAGCATGATACCCGAATGAACAGCCCTGAAAGAGACAAACAGACAGTGAAACATGTATAACTGTGGGAGAAAAAATTTGCATTGTTTTTTAACTTAATGCAAGAAAGGTCAGTGGTACAGTTGTTGCAAGCAAACAATGTTGTGATTGAACACTTCACATCAACATTTAAAAAAATAAATAGGGTGTTTCTTCAATTTCAGGCACATTCATGTCCCAGGGGTTGATCTTGTTGTAATTGTTATGACTTTCAGGAATTTTTTTTTAACATTGTACAGTTTGTTTAGACATTGTAAGTAGACAAATTAACTAAAATTATTTGGAGTGTGAAAAATGTTTTAACAAGATTTTATTTTCTAGAATTTCAAAGTGCCTGAAGTGCCTTAAGTTGAAGAAACATCCATATAAAACTTTCCAAATGTAAAAGACACCTTGTTCATAGTCAAGCCAAGCTTAGCACTATCATTCTGCAATAATATAATGCATTACTTCTCAAAGTAATATTTCCCAACACTGGTTAAGGTTTGTGTGTATCTGGCCTCTGGGATTGGGGCTTTCAGCCCTGCATGGCGATAAGCCATGGTGGAGGAACTTTATGAGAGTTCTGACGAAGGAGTGACAAACCAATAAATTGAACTTAAATAGCACTGCTAAAATTATACAGGTAAACAGATAGAATTACAAAATCTCTCTTGCAATTTTAATGGAACAAAAACAGCAGAATGGTTTTGCATGGTAGCTACCAAAAATCAAATTCAAATTTGAAGTGTAATCATAAGTATGTAGATTGTTCTAGGGTTAAAGCACTCGGGTCCAGTGGGCATTCCCAGAGCAATCCTAAGCTCATCGGACAGATCACCCGGCTTCTTCTCCTTCAGCCTTGTTTCAAATTCTTTTTCCCAAAAAAAATCAAACAACTTTTTTTTTTTTTTTTTTTTAAATGGCAGAATAGCCCAGGATCAGAACAGTTTGGATGAATGATTGGTACTTAGGTACACAACAGCAGCGTTAGCTCAGCAACACCTGAAACAACTTTAGGCGATTAACAGGTATTAACTGGCCATAGAATGTGTGTGCTTCTCATCTGTCACTTTATGTTGATTGAAAATAGACCATGATGGCAAATTTTAAGACAGTCTGTCAGAGTGGGGAAAAAAAATCCAAGTGCAACCTCTGGCTGAGATACGGTGTACGTCATCATGTAATTAGAGACCTTCCCCTTGAAATCCAAATGCAAGTGATCACAGGAGATGCAGTTGAGCAACCAGATGTAAACAGCGGTGTGTTTTGTCTGAGCACATGTGATCAGTTCACAGGAGATGCATCTTAATACCAGGTGTAAAAGAAGACTCTATGGCCAAAAGTACAAAGGAAGTGAAAGGGGCCAGTGCATGAACATTAAAATACATACAGTTTCATAATTATAGCCACAAGACGTAAACATTATACATGTTAACATGATTTAAATGTGATAAAATATTTAACTGACCATATCGGTGTAAAGTTATATCAAAATGTAGGCCCTTTCCCACTGCACGGACTAAAGCCTGTTTTAGGTACTTTTCCCCCTTTTCGCACCTGAGGAACTATAAATTCCATTCATTAAAAAATGCTGTCGTTTAAACCATTAACTGATTAGGTTGCTATGCAGCTGCCTACATTTTCAGATGGATCCAAAGTTAATGTAAATCAGCCCTAACAAAAGCAGGGCTCGACAATAAGGACTGCCTGATGGCCCGGGGCCAGTGTGAGAAAGATTCGGGCCAGTTGCTAGAACTGCCACTTGCCCGATCAAGCCAGTGCTGAATTTATAACAGTGCAAGCAAACAACAAGTGAGAGAGCACAAAAATTACATGGAATGAACGACGTCTTCTAACCGAGGAGCGAGCACGAGTATATTTATCTCACAATGACGCACAAATGCATAATATACTGGACGCGCAAATGCACAGTCACATGCACGCACAAGATCATGCAGAGCACTGTCCTCGCTCTTTTTCCAAGTGTCTTAGCAGCAGCTATTACAAATGTATAGAAAGTAGCAGGAAAAAACCCACTTAATGAATTTCGTAGTGGGATTTAACGTCTTTTGCAACATTTTAAGTATCCCTGCAGATTCTGTGATCACAGTGCGAAATTCACACATTTTTCATTTTTACATGTTGGTGAAAATTTGTAATCCACACATTGGAACAAGAAATCAACAGTTTCTTTCTATAGGACTGAAAATCCATGTCTCTCCATGCATATGTCTCATCATCATCTCCGTGCAGCATAGTCTGTTTAAAAAGCATGTGCTTTCGTAAAGGGAGGCTAGTTTTATTCCCACTGTAAAAAAAAAAGAACAAATTCTCTCATTAAGTCGCCTTTAGAGATGACTCGCCGACTGAGATGTAATAAACTTTGTTAAACCCCAGTTATATACGTGTCTGGAATCACGAGCTGCTCAATATCCAAAATGTAAGTATACATTTAATTAGGCAATGTTTCAAAACATAATCATTAATTGGACATGATAATGGCATTTGATATTGTCAGAGCTGTTCAGCTGCAGGGTGAAGATGAATATATAAAACAGTCTACTTCATATCCACCCTCATAAAACACCTGTCACATGTCTCATTTCTGGACCATACAAGTATTTTTGTTCTTTGTATATTGTTTGGGTTGTCTGATTTCATGTTATATACACATTGTTAATTCACAGATTAGGCCTAATATCTACCTACTGTACATTACTCATCACCACCGATTTAGTAGCAAATCTGTTCTCTCAGCCAATAATAAAATCTTTAACTCAGTAAATTATCTTTGATCCTTCTTGTGAAAACACTACACATGGGCAAAAGTAGCATGACTAAACGGGTGACTGAAAACCTATCATCTCCTCCACAGAGCTCTTGGCTTAAAAACACATGTGTAAATGGCAGGATGGCTGAGGTTAATATGATACATTTATTAATTTCTATATGTAAAGCGCATATATGGGATTACATAAGGAATAAATAATATCTTGCAAATTATAAATGTGATTAAATTTTGGGGGACATTGTATTTTTTTTTTTCTCCCCTTTTTCTCCTCAATTTGGTATGCTAAATTCCCAATGCACTCGAAGTCCTCGTGGTGGCGTAGTGACTCAATCTGGGTGACAGAGGATGAATCTCCACTGACACCATCAATCCACGCATCTCATCACGTGGCTTGAGCACATTTCTACAGAGACTTAGCGCATGTGGAGGCCCACGTTATTCTCCACGGCATCTATACACAACTCACCACACACCCCACAGAGAGCAAGAACCACACATTACTTCATGCCACTCTCCCCTCCCTAGCAACCAGACCAGTTTGGTTGCTTAGGAGACCAGGCTGGAGGCACTCAGCACGCCCTGGATTTGAACTCGTGACCCCAGGGGTGGTAATCAGCATCTTTACTCGCTTTACCCCCTGGGGGACATTGTATTAAAAACAGAAGCAGGATTTCTGCAGGTTTTATGAAGCTAAATTTAAGACTTTAAGACCAACTAAAGAAAATGTAAGGAATTAATGCATGTGTGCGTGGTTGTGATCCCTCATTTTTATTTAGTACTGCCCAGAAGAAGCTATTTGACATAACACATCCTCACATATATTCCACACGATAAAATATTACCCGAATTTACACATGATCCTCTTAAGAAGTTTACATTCAGTTGGTTTCTAATATGGTGTGTTGCTTTCTTGATATTCAATGACTGTTTGTGTAATAATTGTTCATGAATTCCTGCTTTGCCCTGAGCAGTGAAGATGTCCACTTTTCTTAATAAAAAAACCTAACAATTATTTGGTTTCTTTGCATCTTCTGCACATTTGAGTTCTTCCCAACAGTGGCTATATATGAGGACCAGATTTTTACAATTAAGGGAATAATACACAACTTTTACAAAAGGTGAAAACAATTTTTGAGGGGTGTAACATAAAAACAAAAGGGTTATGCAAACTTCTGCACTTAACTGTATAGGCAATATTGTTTGTGAAAATTTATATTTTATATTTTATTTTTTCACAATTAAACCACATTTTAGCTTTTTTTAAATGTACAAATTCCATGTAGCCTATCCTATCCGTATGATGTCATATTATTGTCTGTGAAATGACTTCACAAAAATTCACAACATTGTATACAAAAATTCAAAATACAACCCCCACATCTCACATAAGAGCTTAAAAAGTGCAGTGTAGCTGGTTAAATGTGACATTGTCTGATTTACCTCCCAATTTTATTGGGAAATTAACATAACAGAAAAATACAAGCTTACATATTCACGTGCTGCATGAAGAAATAGATTTTTTATTGGTGCATTTCTACTTGCGCTGAATGACGGGATGACAAAGAGTATGCGCCAAGCGTATGACATCATTGCCATGGTATACAGATACATTTCAGCAGAAAGACTAGAATGAAAGTATCGTCAAATCAAAGTGCAACGCTTCAAAATTGCTTCTCTTCTCTGAAAACGATACCAAAGACAATAGCAAGAAGGAAAATGAGTACATCATATGCAAGTAGAAAAAAATCAGTGAGCCTACCAGCTGAAACCAGGACATAATTACAATGTTTAGAGAATTGTCGGGACACCGGTACACACCTCTTTAAAACGGGACGTCTGGTCACCCTACTTAAATGCAATGAGAAAATAATCCCGCAACAAGAAAACTATCCCTCATACAACGTTTAATGCCATGACCTTATGAATTAAAGACTTGTTGCTCCGATTTTTAAAGGCCTTATTTTGCGGAAGGGCGAATTAAGACTTTTTAAGACTCGTGGAAACCCTGCATAAGATATGTAAAAAAATCTTTGGACATATTTTTTAAGCTGTGATGGTAAAAACAGCTATTTGTCATTATAGCTGTTTAGCATATGGCCAGTAGAAAAAATTCTTAGCGCTGAGCCCTGAAAAGTGTAGCTCCGATCCCTGCATCCTTCGTCGGTGTTGTTGATTTTGTTGCTATTGAATCGCATGGGCCAACAACATCAGAAGAAAAATGGTCGATACTAGATGACATCAAAACGAGGGTTACTTTTGTGAGGGGGAAAGTCTCCTCAGGTGTCCCGTTCCTTTTAAGTGTTCCCAACTTGAAAGTCACTAAGGGGAAAGTACCAGGACTGTATGTGGGAAAGGGGCTAGTGATGTCAAAAGTACGGGTACTTCAGAATCAAGTCAAAACTAAAATAAAAAAAAGATGTAATGACACCAGTGTTTCTGGAATACCGGTTGTAATGAGCACTGACTCAATTCGGTTCCCATGCACTGTTTGACTGACACACGGCTATTTTCAAATGCTCACACTTATTTGAGCGTGTGTTCTGATACTCCTTTTACACAGAAATAGACAATTAGACAATAACCTTCGGCTTGCTCACTGGGGTTATAAATACAATTATTATTTAATTACTTATTTTTAAACAATTCACAATCATATTTTATCAAACTACACAATGATGACTCATAGACATTATAGATATTACAGTTTTATCTTCTGTTAATGCCTGATCTTCTGTAAAGCTGCTTTGAAACGATGTGTGTTTAAAGGTGCTGTACAAATAAAAATGACTTGAATTAATCAAATTAAAAGTGTGATATATCTAGAGATGCACAGATACCACTTTTTCCCCTTCCGATCCGATTCCAATATCAGAAATCTCAGTATCGGCCAATACAGATCCCGATCCCAGTGTTGTTTTTGCATAAACGGTTTAGAATATCTTTACATTATTGTGTGGAACTAATAGGGGGTACTCTTTAATATGTAAAGAAACACAAACCTCTAAATACACATTATTTCAATATAAATGTGTAGCTTATTAGGAAAAACTTTGTTATCTAGTATAATGTAGCAGCAAAATTAACAGTAATTCCAGTATAAGTCATCACTAGAAAAGAAGCCGTTTTTTTGTTTGCAAAATTTTTCAACTTGTATCTGGACTTTAAAGGGTTCAGATCAATTTTTTTGTTTAATTTAGTTGTAAGATTTCAGCTCACTTTTCATTCACACAGTTATTATTTGGAACTCAATTCAACTTAAATTCAACTTTGTAAACAAATAATAATATTATAATATATATATATATATATATATAGTAATATATCTCATTCGTGCACCTTTTGTCACGGATCCACTGGTCTCTCTTTCTCTTCCTCACTGCCGTCAGCGCTCACTTTCCCGAGTTCTGATTACACACACCTGCATATCATTAGTGGCTAATCAAGGACAGCATATAAACCCCCCCCCCCCCCCCCCCCATAAGAATGTTGTGAGTTATCCGTTCATCGTGTTTATACCCTGTCTGGATATTACTCGCCTGCTGTTTGCCACTCTGCTCAACTGGATTTACATCACTGTTTCAATCATCTGTTCAATAAACCCTGCAATTGAGTTCATATCTCTGTGTCAGTGTGTCTCTCCGTGACTTCTTTAACTTTTAAAAACCCTCACGCTTTTCTTTTAACATTCTGAACTCTCTAGGAAGTCCTGTATGTATCTGTTTGTAGGAAAATTCACTGTGGTTTAATTCACTTCTTATTCAAATTCTAAATGCTTATTACAGATGAGATGTTGTTTGTGAGTAGCACTCAAATATTGCGCACCACCTGAAGACTAAAAATAGCCGCGGGTGTGTGTAAACAGAGCAGCGTCATTCAATAACGCGCTGGAGCTGCACATGCATTTCATCTATTATAAAACAGCTTTTTGTGATTCACAGAGCTATCGCACATCTTCAAATTGTTTTGAATAAAATGCACGAGTCATATGAACTACTTTAATTGTGTTTTAATGGTTCTTTTATGTAATTTCTGAGCTTGACAGTAATGAACATGATTAACACTCACAGTATAGGATTTGGATCGGGCTCGTTGGACCGATACATGATCCGTTTAAAAATATCTGTATCAGAGCCGATACCGATGTCAAATTCACAAGACATCAAATAATGTGTTGTTGTAGTGCTCTGGATACAGCACAGGATGAATAGAGTTTACATATCACTCCTTTTTGTTTTTATTGCCTTTTTTCATACCTCATAATACAGGTCACCGTGTATGGTTAGCTTTGGTTTGATCTGCCATTTGAAGAAGGCGTCGTGAAGTTTCTGGTAATCAATGTCGATTTTCCCCATTTTGGGCCGAACTTTCTCTCTCATTTTGGTCTTCATGGTTTTGGCATCTTCCTAAAGAGAGACGGAAACATCAGTAAAACTGACAGCAATTGGGAAAAATCTCAGGCCACAACACTGAAATTTAAGTAAATTGTACTTGCAAAATTATAAAATATAATTCAAATGTGCTGCGATGGACTGGCGACCTGTCCAGGGTGTACCCCGCCTTTCGCCCAATGTTAGCTGGGATAGGCTCCAGCCCCCCCCCTGCGACCCTGTACACAGGATAAGCAGTTGACGATGGATGGATGGATGGATGGATGGATGGATGGATGGATGGATGGATGGATGAATTCAAATGTGGTCTCTTAAGTCAATAGCTTACAAGCCAAAATAAAGTTTTCAGTCAGTTTTCAAGGCATCAAGAGTTAATGTGTCAGATTTAAGAGAGAAGTGAAATATTGAGCAGATCCCCTCAAGGATTTACTTAATGCCGGTGAGCTAGTTTTGGTGACTAACAGATTTCTCAATGGTCAATAATCGCTGTGCTAAAATACACAACACAGTAAACAACCCCAAACCAATTTAGCCAACGTGGGCGTGCCTTTAAAGGTGATCCTTTGAGGAACGGTCATAAATGGTTTAAGTAAAGATCAAACGATAATCTGATTTTCTGACATTTTTTTCAAATGAACATTTTTCTTAACCGGACATCATTTCTGTAATATCGTATCCACCGATATCTGCCGCCATCTAGCGGGAGTTTCTGAAATTGCCCACAAGACGGACATTGCAGGAGTTGGTGTGAGAGGAAACAATGCTGGGGGTCGTCCACTGGTAATGTAACTTGCTTTTGCAATGTAATGCTTGAATTAATACATTTTATTAAACGTAACCGCTATTCACGCTCTAGTGAGTCCTCACATTTACCAAGCGTTCTGATCACATTGCACCTCTTCTGCATAATCTCCACTGGCTGCCTGTTGCATCTTGCATTAAATACAAAATACTCCCAACATTTAAGGGGTTAAATGGTCTTGCCCAACTTATTTGTCTGATTTACTGATTCACCCATATCTCCCACCTCGGTCACTCAGATCCTCTGAACTTGGGCTTTTGTCACAGTGGGCGGTAGGTCATTCTGTGTTACTACCTCTTAATCTTCACAATATCTCCTCTATAACTGCTTTCAAGTCTCAACTAAATACATGTTATTCTCATTTTGACTTACCATCTCAGATGTAACAGATACTTGATGTTGATGTCTTGATACTTTTTGTGTGTGTGGGACACTATATAAAATAAATTTCTTCTAGTGAGATGTGTTACGTAAATGCTTCATGTGTATTTTAAGTGCTAAGAAACAGACACAAACTCATGTAAAGACAAATCTTGCAAAGTCCCAAAGACTTAACATTAGGTCACATTAATCAACTCGAAGAGCCTAGGATGAGTGTATGTTGGAAATATTACCATTTAATTTAATTCTCTGTTGGCTGTGCTTATTAATCTTGTAAAGTAGCCATTCAGGAAGATGCTCCAATGGAATGACTAGCCGTATGCCAGAATGGCCACCATATGCCAGTACAGTTTTTAAAAAAGATCCACTTGTTTAAAATTCCCTAAATGATATTAACATTTACTATTAAAATGTATTTAGCGATTAATCATCATCTGCACGATTACAGCTCTGTGGAAACTAATTATCGCGCTACACTGTTCAAGTAAATGTTTTGCGTAAACGCATAGACATTCATGGGGAAAAGTCTTCGTGTCACAATAAGTGTCTAAAATAGCTTTGTGTTGGGTGTCATTGAGAGCATTGAAGAGAGTTGTGTCATTTACAGCAAGATACGCTGCAGATGTGTTGCTCACTGTAAAACAAAAAATGTCAGCTCTGTCAGCAGGTGTTTTGTGAGGCAGCAGCTTTAATCTAGTGACCGACAAAACATAATTAATAATTCTGATGCCTTTTGGGATGGACTTTTTAATTGCAGCAATGTATTTGTTTTTCACTTTCCTGAGAATGTGTACTTATTCCAACGATTCCAACTATTTGCCATAAGCCTATTAAACAACACCTAAACCTTTAAACAGTAGGTCTAGTTTAAAATGGAAGATTACATTCATGCAATGACACTCTTGTTGTTTATTTACTGCATGAAATCAGATGTTGTCAATTTATTTATCCTATAATATTTGTTGTTGTTTTTCTGTTGAATATATTCTCTATAAAATAAAGATGAAATAAAACAAATATTTCATGAATAAAAAAACAACAATTGGTTATGCATTTCAGTTATCAGATATGTAAACATACAATTAATAATTATCGTATCGGTTTAAAAAAAACGAATTATCTCTACTTTAAAGAAATCCAAATGATACACCTAGATTATTACCCGTTACCACCAATCTGTCAGCATATTCAATGTGCACAGATTTTATGACCTTATCCCAGCAACTGTCATGATTGGTGTGAATTTGTTTGTTATAAAATCTAGTATTATCACAAGAGCTAGCTAAAAATAATAATAATAAAAAGTTCTCATTGTGGGCATGCCTAGGCAACATAATCTATAGAAAAAATGTTTCAGACCTTCTCTGTTGCTCTGACAGTACTGGTAGCTTTTCCTGCAATGCTTCTCTCATCTCCTGGATGCCAGTTCTCTTGATAAACTCAGGCAGCTCAAACGGAGGTTTCTCAATGCCTCTCTTCCCCTGCAGGTGCTCTTGAAGCACCAGTGACGTGGCACAGACACAGTGTTCCTGGTGGCTTTCAGGTGCACCAGCAGTTTGGGCTCCTGTGCAGTCACGTCATGCATCTCGACCACGCCAGGACGAGCCACTAGCTGATGGGGAGAAGGAGGTTAAAAGTCATGAAGGTATCATATGTTGCACTAGCCTTATACAAAGTCATAGAGGTTTTTTTATTTAATTAGTGTATCTTTACCTCGTTTAACTCTGATTACACATTCACAGACATTGTATTTTAGCTTTGCTAATCGCAACAAATAGTTTTAATTAATTTACGGTGACTGATCTCAGTAAAGATACTCTAGGCTGTCAGTAAAGGGTTAAACTTTCGACAAATGAGTTATGTGACAAAACAACATGGTGCCGATCACAGCAAAGTTTTTCTTTGAAAAGAAAACAGCAACAAAAATACATCTGGTAAGAAACTTAAGCTGACATTGAGTCAAAAGATTAGTCTCTGGTTTCATCTGATAAGCCATTTTTAAAATTTGAGCAATTTATCGCGAAACGCCACACCGTTAAACACAGTGTACACTATTGTGTACTTTAATGCTTTTTATCCTTGAAAATCCCATATTTACTCTGCATTTTCACATTGAGAATCAATGAGTTTATCCAAAGCTGAAAAATTTGCTTTCAGAATTACAATGAAAATAAGGTGCATTTCGAACTGTTCTGAGACCAGTGCAGACAGACGGCACATTGGAGGTTAAGCCATTCACTAAATAGCTTCCCTATGCAGACAAGTGCATTCACGCCAAACTTCCAGGCAAAAGTTCAGTTTCAGGCTGCAGATGCTGTTTGGATCACTCAACATGTTTGGCAGGAATGGGACAATGATAATCAGAACATAGATTCAGAATTTATAATGCTTAATTTTATTTTAATGTGATTGGATGATGCTGGCCATTACTTGTATCAGAATTAATTATGCTAATTTCTGATCAGTAAAATGCTTCAGCACAGGCAATCACTTGTTTGTTTGAGAACATTGAGATTTTGTTGCCAAAGTAGAAAAAACATTGTAACATAAGTCAACTCAAGTCAAATAATTCTTATTTTTATAGTTTATTTGTGCTTTTCCCAATACATATTGTTCCAAAGCAGCTTTACAGAAAATCAGCTTTAATGTCTGTAACGTCTCAAAAACATGAATAACCAACATTTCAACTGACTTTCTATGGCTTTGTATTTTCAAATTTCACAACTTAGTCCTGCTGTCCACATAAGTGACATACAATTTTAGAAAAACTATTTGCTCTGTTTTTTGTTTTTTTTGCATGTTTATTAGGTGCTACCAGTTAAAAATCAAAAAAGGAAATGGAAAATGCATACAGCAGTCACGCTCTGGTCTCAGAAGAATAGTTTACTCGAAAATACAAGTCCTGCCATTTACTCTATTGGCCCAAATGTCAGTCCAGACCTGTGTGACTTTCTTCCATGGACAACAATGGAAGTGTCTTTTCAGGGTTTATTTGCCATATCATTAAAAAAGTGTCTCATGTCTGTCAGGTCCAAAAAGAAATAATGCACCATAAAACCACAGTAAAAGCAACTGATACGACACACAAACTATCTTCCAAGTTTTCAGAAGCCATTGAATCACTTTGTGCAATGAGCGGAAAACATTTTAGGCTGTTATTTACTCCTTAATAAAGCGCTGAAATAGGGCAATGTTGATAACAACGAACTTCATTGGTTCTTACAACATCTGGTCACGAGATGTGAAGAAAACAAATGAGGTTCGACGTAACCACCACATTTGATTTTAGTGCTTCATCAATGATTTGAGAAAGAAAACGGCTTGTTCATATGTATGGATTACTTTACCAATTCTCAGCTACATTTAAATGTGAATAAAAGTGTGTGGAAATTCCACGCATTATGAACGTGGACTTGCAGGAATCATATAATACCCATGCAGAATTTTAGTCCCAGCATCTCTGCTCTGCCCTCCTTCTCTCCCTCCCACATTCTACCTAACAGCTTATGAATGTGCTGCTTTTTTCACAAACAAAATAACTACCATCAGCACTCAATTCTCCACACGACAGCCGCAAAAACACCCATCACCAACACACAACCCTCTGCTCCACTCTGATAACTCTCATGGGGCTTTTCCACTGCACGGTACAGCTCGACCCGACTCGACTATGCTCACTTTTTGGGGGTTTCCCACTGTGTATAGTACCAGCTACTTTTTTTAGTACCACCTCGTTCGAGGTTCCAAGTGAGCCGAGGCGATACTAAGTGTGACGTCAAAACCCTGCAGGTCACTGATTGGTCAGAGATATTCGTCACTACCATCGTCACTGGATTTGCGGCACAGTATATCAACACGCTAGTTTTAAAGTTAGCATACCAGTATCATTTGTTCACGCGACTTTCTAATTGTAGAAAGACATGGCTGTGCGCAAAACCATGCCGTAGTCAATAAACGAGGTGCAGACGTTCCTCTCGATAGCGACGAACGAAATGAAAAAGTATTTCAGGAAGTGTCTCAGCTTTTGGCCGCACACTGCTACCACCGGACCTACCAACAGAGTAGGGAAAAGTATTAAAAAAAAAAAAAACTTAAGTGACTACAGAACCATCAAGGACCACAACAGCCAGAGAGGTTCAAACAGAAGGAAGTGGTTTGACCAAATGGACACTATCTATGGCAATTGACCGGCAAGCAAAGGGAGGGAGAATGCCCTGGACCTGGCCACAGCATTGTTGGTGTCCCCAATGGAGGATGGTACGTTTTGTTACATTAACTCTATATTCTGCTTGAAAGCTTCACTTTATTTAGTTGACCAGCTACAGGAAAGCTTGCTTCTAAAACAACCAGGCCAATTTAACTTTTACACTTGTGTAAAATCACCATGCAACAACTGCTTTGTGCAGAACAATGAGCTAGTAGCAAACAGCTAGCGGTCGTGTTATTGTGTCACGTTTAAGATGATGTCACGGCAGTAGAGGCGGCACAACTATGACAATCAGTCTATAATCCCACCCACGTTGAGACGGCACTTAACTGGGGTGGAAAAGAAAGACCAGAAAAGTAAAGCGAGCAGAGTCGAGTCGAACCGTAACGTGCAGTGGAAAAGTGCCATCAGATCCAATTCCTTCCCATCATCACCTTCAAACAGGTCTCCAGTTTCTCTCTCAGAACAACCTGCAACTAGTCTGGCTTCAAACGCATACACCCAAGTGAGTATGCCTTTTTGTCCATCACATATATAGAGCAACCACTAGCTCAGCATCTTCCTATCTAAACTCACTATATTAGCTCTATGTGCCCTCCAAGAGCTTGTGACCAGCATGTGAGCTGTGTCTCGTGTTGTCAGACACACAATCACTTAGCCGGACTTTCACTTCCACTGTTCCTCGCTGGTGGAACGACCTTTCGAACTCCACCCGAACAGCTTCCCTAGCTACTTTTAAGAAACATCTAAAAATGCATCACTTCTGTGATTCTCCCAATTTGGAATGCCCAATTCCCATTACTTAGTAGGTTCTCGTGGTGGCGTGGTTACTCACCTCAATCCGGGTGGTGGAGGACAAGTATCAGTTGCCTCCAATTCTGAGATGTCAATCCACGCATCTTATCACGTGGCACGCTGTGCATGATACTGTGGAGACTCCACATGTGAAGGCTCATGCTACTCTCCGCGATCCACGCACAACTTACCACACACCCCATTGAGAGCGAGAACCACTAAATCGCGACCACGAGGAGGTTACCCCATGTGACTCTACCCTCCCTAGCAACCGTGCCAATTTGGTTGCTTAGGAGACCTGGCTGGAGTCAATCAGCACATCCTGGATTCAAACTCACGACTCCAGGGGTGGTAGTCAGCATCAATACTCGCTGAGTATTGGCCCCCTATTTTATTTTTTATTTTAAAAAAATATTAAATATATGTTTAAAAAACAAGTGTAAATGTAAAATTGACCAAAAACAAAGTTTAAGTATTTAGGAATATTTTGATATTTAAAACAATACTTTTCATGTCATTCATAAGTTTTTAAAACCTTAAATGGAAATCTTAGTTTATTCCTATCTTATTATTTGATTTATATATTTGAAGTTAAATATGTAAGGTGTATGAAGCACACATGCAGAAAAAAAAGCACACCTTAAAAAAAATATGACAATTTCTATGACAATTAACCGTGTAAGCCCTTAACAATACAATACAATCATCATAATCACAATTATTTGTTTGACAATTAATCATCAGGCAAATTTCATAATCGTGACAGTCCTACCAATAGCAGATGATATCCGACTTTGTTTAGCAAGTATTGTGTGTCTTGGCACAGACAATAAATTGCTTATTTAAGAGAAATGTGACTCATCTCTTCGCTGCATTACCTGTTTGAGCTCCGCCACTGTCACTCTGTTCATTCTCTTCAGTTTCTTCTTGGACAGCTTGGTCATGTCCTT
The DNA here is from genome assembly GCA_032164185.1 of Moxostoma hubbsi. Taxonomy (NCBI): domain Eukaryota; kingdom Metazoa; phylum Chordata; class Actinopteri; order Cypriniformes; family Catostomidae; genus Moxostoma; species Moxostoma hubbsi. The sequence continues at coordinate 62,071,258 of JAVLUX010000002.1, read as the reverse complement.
CTTTATTTCCTGTCAAATAGGAAGGGGAGGTGTTGGACAGGAAAAACACCAGGAGAATAAGAGCTGGAAGGCTTTGAAATAGTCTTCAACTCACCTCATCACTGTCATCGCTATCTTTCCTCTCCAGCTCAAATCCCTTCTTTTTCAAGGAAACCATTTCCAGCTTTTAAGGCTTCTCTGACTCCTTTTCCTTCATTTTCATATCATCTGTCAGCTGTGATTGAAAGCCATACAAAGCCATATTCATCAAAAAATCTGAAATCCTTCACAAAAATGTCCTGTGATTAAAAAAATAAAATAATTCTAGGTAAATTAAACTGCTGCATGGATTTCAAATAGGGATGGATGGTCAAGAATTATACATCTAATCAGAAGACTTGTATATATATAATACAACACCAGACTGTTGATTCATTCGTCAATCTTTTTCTTGATGACACCATTTTCTACACATAGCTTTCTGTATTTTCCTTCAAGTCAACTTAATCTTAGCCAAAGTCATAATTAAGGATGTAATCATAAGAAATTTAATGATTCCATATCCGATTCCTTAACGTTTCTAATTACGATTCTTTAGAAAAAGAAATTCAGTTCTTATTGGATTACTGCCCTGAGAAGTCTGTAACTGATATCATTACATATTTTAACAACGGATTCTTGCAAATGGTGTTTACACAGACTTTATAGCCAAGATATTTTATCCATTCATATTTTTAAATGCCACTAATTACTACAAAACTCACAATGTGTCTCTTAAGTCAGAAATGACAAAATTAATGACTTGTGGTTTTCCGTTCCCTTAAAAGAATTGGCTGATAAAAGTCATTTGTTCAATAGGAATCGCTAATTCGAAAAGAACCGACTCACAATAGTCATTCACTTAGGAATCAAACTACATTGGCCCACTGCTTTCACGCAGCTAATTCAGTAGCTGTGTTGCAGTGCTGCTGAATTGATATTAGCATCGCGTTACATTTGTAGTGGTGGGAGAATGCACGTTCGAGAATAGTTAACAGAGACACACATCCTGAAAATAGCTACTAGTGTTACTTCCTCGTGTCAATTAAAATCTAGTGGCAGAATTATTTAATGGAAAGTTTTCAAAGTCTTAAATAAATGGTGTAGCACAGTTTTTACACAAACATCTCGTCTACAGTGATGTGAAAAAGTATTCTTCTGTTTTTATGTATATCTCATACTAAATTGTTTCAAACATTCAAACAAAATCAAACATAAAACAAAGGCAATCCGAGTAAACACAAAATACAGTTTTTAAATAATAATGTATTTACTGAAGCAAAAACGTTATCCAATACCAACTGGGCTTGTTTGAAAAAGTATTTGCCCTTAGTTCCTAAATCCCCAAATCTATGAAACTGCATTCATAATGGGGCTCAGATGGACTAGACACACTCAGGCCCGATTACTGCCAGCCCTGTTCAATCAAATCAACAGCCAAATAGAACTTTTTCAGCAGCATCAAGTTGGCTTAAAGGTCTCACCCAGAAGCACACAATGCCAAGGTCGAATGAAATTCCAGAAATGAAGAAAAAGGTGATTGAATTACATCAGTCTGGGAAGGGTTACAAAACTATTTCAAAAACTCTGGGACTCCAAAGATCCGCAGTGAGAGCCATTATCTCCAAATGGTGAAAACTTTGGCACAGTAGTGAACCTTCTCAGAAGTTCCTCCAAGAGCACAGCGACAACTCATCCAGGAAGTCACAAAAAAGCCAAGGACAACTTCCAAGGACTCTCTCACATCACTACAGGTCACTGTTCATGACTCCACTTTCAAAAAGACACTGGCAAAAATGCCATCTATGGAAGAGTGGCAAGGCGAAAACCACTACTAACCCAGGATTTTGCCAAAACACACCTTGATGATCCTCAAACCTTTTAGGAGAATGTTCTGTGGACTGATGAGTCAAAAGTGGAACAGTTTGGAAGACAGGTGTCCCCCTGTTATATCTGGTGTAAATCAAACACAGAATTCCACAAGAAGAACATCATACCTACGGTCAGGCATGGTGGTGGTAGCGTGATGGTGTGGGGATGCTTTGCTGCTTCAGGGCCAAGGAGACTTGCAATAATTGAGGGAAAATCCTAAAGAAGAACGTACAGTCATCAGTCTGTGAGTTGAAGCTCAAGTGCAACTGGATTATGCAGCAAGACAATGATCCAAAGCATAGCAGTAAGTCCATCTCTGAATGGCTCAAAAGAAGCAAAATTAAAGTTTTGGAGTGGCCTAGTCGAGTCCTGGCTCGCGGGAAGCGCAGGCCATAATTCCACCACAGCGTTGTGAAAGACTGATCTCCAGTTACCAGAAGCGTTTTGTTGCAGTTGTTGCTGCTAAAGCTGGCACAATTAGCTATTAAGTTTAAGGGGCAGTTAGCTTTTCACATGGGTGATATAGGTGTTGTTTTTTGCTTCAGTAAAAAGAAATACAGTGAGGGGAAAAAAGTATTTGATCCCCTGCTGATTTTGTACATTTGCCCACTGACAAAGAAATTATCAGTCTATAATATAATATAATATTAATGGAAAAACGCATGTCAAAAATGTTATAAATTGAATTGCATTTTAATAAGGGAAATAAGTATTCGACCCCCTCTCAATCAGAGATTTCTGCCTCCCAGGTGTCTTTTATACAGGTAACGAGCTGAGATTAGGAGCACACTCTTAAAGGGAGTGCTCCCAATCTCAGTTTATTACCTGTATAAAAGACACCTGTTCACAGAAGCAATCAATCAATCAATCAGATTCCAAACTCTCCACCATGGCCAAGACCAAAGAGCTCTCCAAGGATGTCAGGGACAAGATTGTAGATCTACACAAGGCTGGAATGGGCTACAAGACCATCGCCAAGCAGCTTGGTGAGAAGGTGACAACAGTTGGTGCAATTATTCGCAAATGGAAGAAACACAAAAGAACTGTCAATCTCCCTCAGTCTGGGGCTCCATGCAAGATCTCACCACGTGGAGTTGCAATGATCATGAAAACAGTGAGGAATCAGCCCAGAACTACACGGGAGGATCTTGTCAATGATCTCAAGGCAGCTGGGACCATAGTCACCAAGAAAACAATTGGTAACACACTACGCCGTGAAGGACTGAAATCCTGCAGCGCCCGCAAGGTCCCCCTGCTCAAGAAAGCACATGTACAGGCCCATCTGAAGTTTTCCAATGAAAATCTGAATGATTCAGAGGAGAACTGAGTGATAGTGTTGTGCCCAGAAGATCTGCAAAGAGGAGTGGGACAAAATCCCTCCTGAGAGGTGTGCAAACCTGGTGGCCAACTACAAGAAACGTCTGACCTCTGTGATTGCCAACAAGGGTTTTGCCACCAAGTACTAAATCATGTTTTGCAGAGGGGTCGGATACTTATTTCCATCATTAAAATGCAATTAAATTTATAAAATTTTGACATGCGTTTTTCTGGATTTTTTTGTTATTCTGTCTCTTACTGTTCAAATTAACCAACCATTAATATTATAGACTGATCATTTGTTTGTCGGTGGGCAAACGTACAATATCAGCAGGGGATACAAATACTGTATATACAGTGTATATATATTTCAAAACTGTATTTTGTTTACACCCAGGTCGCCTTTGTTTTATGTTACATCTCATTTGAAGATCTAAAAAATGTTTGTATGAAAATACTCATATTACTCATACAGAGTCATTTCAGCACCATGCCCTCTGAAAACCCCTTTTACCATTTCATCATTATTGCACTAGGTCTACATTGCACTTAAACTTTCATTTCAAAAGAAAAACAAAAAGAAGAAAAATCTGCTTAACATTATATGATTTCTCTTTCAATTCCATTATCAAGCATTTGGAGTAGTAGACTGAGATATATATATGTATATTTATTAATCGGTGCCGATTAATTCTACAGTATAACAGTGGCCTCTAGAGGAGAAGTAAACAATCAATGAGACCTTATGGGTATCTGCTATCTCTAAATCTGTCATCATTGAAAATATACATTCATATTTTTATCCTCACTTCAATACATATTTTGTTATTTTGATGAAATTATGACGTGTTCTAAATTGAAGCAAATGCGTGCAAAGAAAAATTTGACAATATGGAAACATGCCCCGTAAATATGTGGAGCCATTATTGTGCTGCTCATAGCTTTAGAGCTCCTTTGCTCATAAACAATCATGAGCATCACGCTCTCTGTTTGCAGCAGATGACAGCGAACAGAGTGCTAATTCACTTTGTAGCGTGAGGCACATACAGACTACATATTTCTGAATTAAATAGCAGCCTTTTGTGGTTTAATTACGGCAAAATAAAAACTAAATTTAAATGGAAAAAGCACAACAGAAATATATCACTACTTTATAGTTATGTAATATTCATTGTAATACTACTACTACTACTACTAATAATAATAATAATAATAAAATATAATAATTGTATTATATTCAAGCAATATCTCACATTTGTGATGCTCTGTTTGGCAGCACTTTATTTGACAAAAATAACATACATTTTGTATTTTGGATTGTACTGTGAGGTTCTGTATAAAAGCAATTAATTTGATAAAATAATGCAAGATGTTGAAAATGAACTGTTAATTTTGTATTTGATTAAAGTTAATGAATTAATTTATTTACAGACCATTTTGATTAAAATTGAAATAAAGTGTTGATATGGAATTCAGAAAAGTAAATATATATATATATATATATTTATATATATATTCTTAGTCGACTAGTTGGCGTTAGTTTAAGCCATTAGTCGACTAGACATCACACGTTTATGATATTAATTGAATTACTTAAATATATATATACATGTTGGGGGGCATCAGAAAATTGTTTGAGTTCCAGGGCTGAGAAAGAATGTTAAAAGTAACATTGCTAACATAAAATTTTACAAGCGCACGCATGAAGCGAGCCGCTGTGACACCGGTAAAAGCAGTAATGATTCTGAATGTGTCGGAAAAACCAGCAAGGAGACTGTCTTTATATGATGCATATTAGGGTTGTGCAGACAGATGAAGATCTTGGGGATTGCCGATGGTAAGAGTGATCGGCACTAGTTGAGGCTCATTTTCCCATGTATTAAATAATTATTATTATTATTAGGCTGTTATTATTATTATCAAATAATTAGCCCGTAGACAGACACGCGCTTGAAGAAATACACTTCATTATATTATTAAGAACAAGATGACAGAAAAGCCGTCTATGCGCATGTACGACACGCTGCTATTTGAACGGAGGCGTGCAGTCTCGTGGAATATGCGCCATGTAAAAGGTTCTCACTCTTTCTTTGTTTCAGTCTTCTGATTTTTTTTTTAGTTCAGTTCATTCTGCAGCTTACACATCTGTGATTAAAACATAAATGTAACACTGGGTTATGATGGGCAAGGAGGAGGCGAGATCCGGCTTGTCAATATAAATAATGTTTTAATGAAGAACTTAAAACAGAAGCACAAACAAACACACAACGAACATGTCCGGGACTGAGCTCTCCCTCTCGAACCGTCGTCACCGGCCGCCTTTATCCCTCGCGCGCCCCATCAGGCCGATTGGGGACCGGGCGTGCGACATTCCAGCCCAGCCCCCTTCCACTCCACAATAAAACAATACAAAAACACATTCACCTCGAATCATGATTTATATCTCAGAGATTATTATAATCATTATAATTATCATTTTTATATTTATAATTGTTTTTATCTCTCCAAATGTGCGAGAAATTTTCCACCAGCATATTTAGATGAATACTTGCCTGAAGGTAAATGGAAAGGTGGTTTATATATATATATATATATATATATATATATATATATATATATATATATATATATATATATATATATATATATATATATATATATATATATATATATATATTAGTTTCCTTTTTCGTTTGGAGTGCTATTTGAATTTAGAAATGTTTTTGAGGTTTTTAGTTTTTTAAATAAATTAATTTTCAATGCAAAATCAGTAAAGCAACAATATTCACGATCCCTCAGCCCAGGGGTTGCCAAAGTAATTGGATATTTTTAAGTTTATATATAATATATCGTGAAGATGGGAACAAAACTAATTTATTCACACACATGATGTATTTACTCGGACAATGAAACACCCGGGAGAGAATGCACAGATGAAGTAGGCTCTTTGCCAGAGAGATGTTGTCCATCACAACTGTTGTAAAGCCATCTACAACACACATTTTAATTGCACTTTTTCCAGTTTCATTTTAATTTTTAGTTAAAATATATAAAAAATAAAGTTCAAAGTTTGAAATCAAGGTGTCTTGCTTTACTGTGTAGGCTTAACCCTAACCCTGCTTAAAGAGCACCTTTTATGTTTTTTCCTTAAACAAATATTACCTTTCATGTAGTGTGTTATATAACTGTATATAACTGAATGTAAAAAAAAGTCTGCCAAGTTTCGAAAATCAAAGTTTATGACAAATTAACTTATTGACTTCCAAAAGAAAGAACCGATTCTGAATACCTGAAACAAATCGTTAGTAATTCCAGACTTCCTGTACTAAAATACGTAATTTGGTAACAAAAAACCCACCTCTGGTCTTCATTGGCTGCTAGCACACCACTTTGACCTTCCCTCAAACACTAGACTACACAGCGGTAGACCAATCACAACAGACTGGGACATCTGACCAATCAGAGTAGAGTAAGCTCTCTGAAAGGAGGAGTTTAGAATTAATCCTCTAGAACAGATCATTGAAGGAGCTGTTTTTGACACTTGGGAAAAAAAGATAATGCTGCCATTTAAATTATGACCAAATTAAAGCATTTTTTGATCTTGGATGCATGTAAATCTATATTATGAGACCTTTAAAACTTAATTAGGCACGTTTCAAAACCATAATAGGTGCACTTTAACAAAAAATACACCATAGTACCACCTAGTGTCCAATCAGTGGTAATACCGGTGTTCGTTGGTTTCCTGTGGAGGTTTTTTTTTTCTGTGACCAACCGACCAATCAAAAATTGGTCAACCAAGACTCTTCTCATCGACTGTCATTTGGTCGACTATTAGGGGGCTGCCCTTAGTGGCATACTTAATTTTTTACATTTTAAACTATCAGCCGATTAATAAATAATCCTCCTTTTCCACCACCCTAGTTTTCAGTATAGGCAAAATCCACAATCAGTCGAACTTTTTATCAACTCAACTGATTTAAACAGCTCCTGACATTGAAAGCTTCAAAGATGAAATTGGGGTCGTATATCTCTGGCTCTTCTGTGACATACTCTATCTCCACTTCTGGCTCTTTCTCACGGTTCTCTTCTTTCTTCCTGTTCTCCCCCTGCTCCTTTTCCTGCTCACGCTTCTTCGTCTTGTTCTTCTTCCGGTGCTGCTGTAACAAAATGAACAGTTTTAAGTGTAACTGATGCTTTACAGAAACGGCATTTAATATAATTATGTAATTGCCCTGAAATGGCTCAAAAGTTTTTATCTTTTTTTAAATCAGAGGACCCATCACTTCATCCAAACAACCACTGTAGCCGAGTAGATTCAATATGCTAAAGGAAATGAATAATTTTTATTGATATGCACTTTTATATTTTATATATAAAATTATTTTGTGCAAGGAACCCAGTGAATATTGCATAATACTAAATGATTACTGTTGGACCCAGTCAAGTTTATTCTTATAATATAATACTGTATCATTATTATCATTATTATTTTGAGGATTAAATTTGTTTAATATAAAATAATATTTCAGTTATATTTACTTCACCTTCATCTGGAGATTTTATTTTGACACTTCAGATTCAACAGGAGCTTTTATTTTGACACAGAAAGTGCTGCATGTATCTGACAAGTGTACAATGTTCTGCAGCTGGTGAAACATGGTCATCTCCTTTTCTGTTATACTGTGCCATCTTTGTAAATTTGTATAATAACTTGGAGCGGTTTCTAATTTTTGGAATTGCATGAATGCTTGAACGTCATGTACTTTCCTTTCACAATGCATGTTTATCTGTCTTTAATTGCAGCTTTCTGCAGTTTAATTATCTCATATGACCATATTGTGCAATATTCACAATATTGCATAAGTTTATCTTGTCAGAAAAATACACTTGATTATATTGTAATTATTCTATATATCACCTACTTCAAAATGTATTTTATCATTCCCTGGCTGCCAGAGAGAATGGTGAAATAGGTAGTTCTGATGCATAAGCCTGTAACCGATATTTCATATATCAGAGAATTTATATAAAACGATATATCGATAAAGCCAATTAGTTAAGCAATATTTTGGCATTTCTAGATTAACATTCAGCTCCAAAATGCACAGACAGCCTTGTCAATGAATGAAAAATTTCTGTTTTCAAATTTGTTTGGTGAATTGAGTGAATATTGTGTAAAATAAGTGGGTTTTTTTGTTGTTGTTTTTGTTTTTACAGTAGATCTATACTTTTTACTTGCATTCAATTGTATTACTATGTATGTGTCTGCCACCCTGCTCTCTAGACTTCAGTAAAAATAATTTAAATAATACAATATACTTAATTATATTGACTACATTAACAATTAGAATGTTCAAAACTTGTTAACTTCTGCCATGATTCATAATTAAACAACCCCCAACTTGGAAACACAAAGAAAGAATTTCCAGCTGGTAATTTCAACAGTGGTGCCATTTGTGTGCTCGTCTCCTAAATATGGCAGCATCTGAGGCCCAATACTTGGTCAGATGTGAATGTTAGGCGTCTGCATACAGGACCCATGCAGCAAATTGTCACCAGCAGAGTGAGGCATGATTTTCAAGTGCATGGAATAATTTGCACTAATTAGTGCATGTGTCAATACTTCACACAGTCAAATAAAGTATACTTTGAATGGCTGAGCTTTCCACAGTACCCTTCCAAAACAAAGTATACTTTAGGCTTGAGGCTAAAATTGTATGTGGATCACAAATCAGTTTCTTATTAAAACCTGTAGGGGCAGTGCTGAGCTGCTCCTGTCTCATTTCCTTCAGCTGCAGGATCTTCTCCAGAGCCTGAGGAATCTTCAGCCCGATGCCCACATCTTCACCCTGCCACACCTGAACAAAAAAAATACCAAGGTTTTGCATTCACTTTTAACTTTATATTCTGATTTAGAATTTTTGTGCATTGGTGCAAAAATCTAAGAAAGCATCATGGTACATGTGTGAATTGGATTTTTCCCTCTGCCCTCTTTGATTTCATAGTATTGAGTCTTTCTTTCAAATGCCACATTGTTGGAGCTTTTGTAATGCTGCACAGCTCGATAACAGTATGAAAGCTGTGGGGCAGCTAACCTCTGAGAGGAGGAATGGGGGGCGGGAGGTTTGGTCACGGTCCCAGTTCAGGTCCTCTTGTGCCTGGTAGCCCCTGCTGGTTTTTAGCAATTTCTTGCTGCCTTTCATGTTCCAACAGCACAGCAGCCTGAGAGAAACACTCAATTTAAGACCATCCAACATTATGAATGTATTATTTCAGATCAACTAATAATATAAATAATAATAAACAAACAAATAATACGTATATATCTATACAGCAAAATGTTTTCATGTACTAAAACTGACTTAACAGGACAGAAAACTCACAAAATGGTACACAAAGATGCAAATTCATGCCATTAATATTCTTATTATGCAATAACTGTTTTCTAAAATCAATAAGGCACTCAAGGCTGCTAGTGGAAAGGATGATAATTCTTGATATCAAAAGGAAATTTCCATTTGTAAAAACTTTCATTTCTGATATGTGTACTGCATTGTACTCACAATGACCTGTAATTCATTCCTGTTCAATGTGCAATTACAGATATCTATAATTTCTTCCTAGTTAAAATTCCGCACCAACTAGGTACTTACTAGTAAATTATTATTATTTAAATCAATAATTTGTTACTAGTGCAAATGTCAAATAACACCTACAACTGAAGTACAACCTCTGGTAGAAAAAAATGCTATTTTTTTTATATCTGTCATTTGAATTTCACTAGTGCCAATGTTAATTTTAGATACCTTTAATGAGATTGTAACTACTACGAAAGCCTTTTACTATATCTTTAATACATCTTCAATGTACTTCAATATATCTGAAATTAATATTCCCAAAAGTTAAAACCAAATAAAACATATAAATATTAGCATTTTTACTAGTTGTAATTCAATTGTTAACATAAGAATGGACATTTGCACTAGAAAGCAAGCAATTACTGATTTCAAAATTCTTATTTTTTCTACAAATAGTACATTGCTAATATGTGAAATTGGAATTTCAAATAGTATTATCGATATATGTAATTACAATTGGAACAGAAGTGAATGACAGATCAATGTGAAAATTTACCAGTGAAAATCCAGTTACAGATCAATGTTTTTGAACAGTTTCAATTGCATTTTTGATATCAATAATTAAATTTTTTAGAGTGCAAAACATACTAGCATTTCCACCATTAGTAAGTCCACTGCTGCTGATATCAAGAACAACCATTTTATCTAGTGAAAATGTATTATAGATATTTGTAATTCATATTCTGCACACATGATTATAGGTCAATTCTTGCCATAATAAACACAATAATGAACAGAGATGCTGCAGTACCATTGTCATGACCTTATCTCCTCCTGACATGTTTGGCTTAGTCAAGATCATCCCAGACTGTGGACAAAATAAAATATAATGTATACGCGGGTAAGAAATAAAAAATACAATCAGACTTTGCAGATAAACTCCAGAATCACTTACTTGAGCAAAAGCTTTCAATCTGTCTATGAGCTCCTCTCTGGGGCCTGAATGAACAGAGAATATATATATAAAAAACACTTTAGTTGAATATGTGCAACATTGTAACTACAATATCGACATTAATGCAGCAATAGAGTGTAATAAAAGTTCATGCAGGATCCCCACTCTTTTCAAGCCACAATTTTCCAAGACATTTTATGTGCCCAACAAGTGTAATATTTAAGCAAAAACACTTATCCATTTAAAAAGAGCTTTCATTTTGCCGTTTCTGTGTGTTTTTGACAGACGTTTCTCACTCCAGATAAGCAGTATGCTCCATGGCATTTTGTGATTATTAATCCCCATAAAGCAGTAATTTAATAAAATAAATACACAGTCTGTATGTGCTGTGCACTTCAGAGTCCTCTCCATTAGACATAATGATTTTTATACTGTATGAACTACATATTCTATCCCCTAACTTTAACTCTACCTCTAAACCTAACCCTCACAAAAAACATTCTGCATTAGGGGTGCCATCGTGTATATTGTGTCACAAGGGAGGCCCACTGTCTTTGACTCTGAAAGCCCCTGTCCTAGTCTCTGTCATCTCATACACACAAGCGTACACATGATGATCATGATGCGGTGTTTTCAGTGTATGAGCGGACGGCTCTACACATTCATTTTGAAGCTCGCATCACTTGCAGATGATTTATTATTCAATTAAATCAGAAACTTTTTTTTGTTTAATTATCACACTGACATATCACAATTTTAAATGTACATTCAAACAAAAGTTTAAACTGGCAGGGATGCAAAAATTTGAGACAATCACTAATCCACAGACATGTTTTCTGGGTTTTTTTTGTTGTTTTTTTTTAAAGAATAAGCTAAAAGCACCTGATTCATGTATAGAAAATTATCTGCACAATTGTGCAGAATTATCTGCAAAAGTAAAGGGTATTTTAGTGTGGCTTGTTTCTGTTCACAAATATGTTCAGATTCAATAATTGATCAGTCGAAGAGGGAAAAGGCAAGGGTTTCCGATAGGGAAGCTTTGTCATGCGAGCAAAACTTGAAACCATTTTAAATTTTACTGCAACGCACTCTGGTGTAGGCATCTATTGACCAATGGGAAACTCGGAGAGGCAGGACTAGTTGCGCTGTGAAAAAAACATGGCGAACAATTTAAAACATGAAGGGTATTTATTCCCTGTCCTCAATTATCTATCTCTGTCATCCTAAAAATATATTACTTGAGGAGAGGGAGCCTGGAGAAGAGTTTCAATGTTTACTGGTACATTGTCATTAAGATATATTTTAAAATGTCATCTCAGTCTGTGGCCGCCTCTTCTCTCTGTGATACAAGCCTTCCAAACTGGCCTTTTTCAAATGCTCCATTTGAGCTTTTTATTTTTTGGGGGTTTTTCAAAGTGTGGGTGGCACCTCCCCAGGAGCACTGTACTGAGTTTAACAATTATATTATATTTAAAACATTATTTAATCAGTTCTGAAAATAAAAGGCAAAAAATATATATATTTATCAAGAATCTTTGTGAAGATTCTCTGATATTTGTGAAGCCCGCCAATAAAGCATACTCTTATTAGTCTGTAATTACAATGGAGTCGTTTCTGAGACCACCAAATTCGAATCCTTCAGTTTCAGGGGTCGAAGACAACGATACGATGAGCAGTATTTAAGTTTAGGATTTAAATGGACCGGATCAGTTGGTGCATCATGACCAAGGGCTTAGATTAGGTTACATTTGCTTGCAATGTGAAGCATTTCCATGTTACCACTGATCATGGTATAAATATTGGGGGTGGATGGGATGGGGTAGGTGGCAGTACTTGCTTGTTTTGATTATTCCCCCCTGGAATCCACACACTGACCACAACCTTTGTGTCGTTTGTCAGGAGAATTTAGCTAATGACAGCATGCGACCTGCTAAACTCCGCAGACAACTTGACACCAAGCATGCTGAGGTAGCAGGGACAACTTATTTTTCCAAAGAAAACTTTAAGCCTTTCAATGTCAGGAAAAAGTAAAATGTAAATGTAAAGACCAATGACGCTTCATATCATGTTGCGCTGCATTCTGCCGGCAGCCAAAGATATGTGTTTCTTGATGGATGAAAGAAGCAGAGGCTTCTAAGCTTGATTATGTTCCACTCTATGACAACACAGTGGGTCAGTGCCTCTCTGACATGGCACAGGATGTGAAGGAGCAAGTGTTAGACAGCATCAGGCACAACCTTTTTTGCTCTGCAGATCAACAAATCCACTGATGTGGAGAGCTGCGCACAGCTGTTAACATATGTGAAAAAACATGGTCAATCAAGAAGAGTTTCTCTCACACACACACACGTTGGTGCGGCTATCCTTATGAGGACTCTACATAGACAATGATTTTTATACTGTACGAACTACATATTCTATCCCCTAACTCTACCTATAAACCTAATCCTCACAAAAAACATTCTGCATTGGGGGAGCCATCATGTACATTGTGTCACAATGGAGGCCCACTGTCTTTGACTTTGAAAGCCCCTGCCCTAGTGAGTAAGCGCCCTTAAGGCCAATTTATACTTCTGCGTTGAATTTATGGCATAGGCTACGTGAAGGTATGGTGGTTACGGCATAGCACCTCCTCAAAAATTTTACTGTGCGTTGTGTTGACACAGACTACAACAGCTGTGATTGGTCCACTTTAACCAGAGACCACCCCCAGGATGATAACAAGGATGTTTTTCCAAATATATATCATATTGTATTTAGACTCAGGACCATTAAAGCAATTGTCTCAATCTGGTGCATCTGATGTTTTTGTTGTTGTTGTTGTTGTTGTTGTTTTTTGTGTTTAATAATAATAAGTTTATTTTTTATAGTGTCTTTCTTGAACCTAAGGTCATTTTACATGAGAGCAAATACATGAAACAGCAAATGGATAGATAACACAAACACTCCCAAACAAGCAGCCAAGAGATAACACTGAGTGAAGAAATTTGTTTTAGATGTGATTTAAATGAGGAGAAAGTAGTAATGGGGTTGTGGAAGAGCATTCCAATGTCGAGGAGCAACAGTCATACATGACCTACCTCCCATTGGAGACAACCTGAACTTTGGGATAACAGGTAATTTGCACCAATAGACTGTAGTGTGCGAGTGGGAATATAAGGGCGAAGCAACTCGGTGATGTAGTGAGAAGCAAGTGTGCGAAGTGCCTTAAAGTTATCAACAATATCTTGTATCGAATGCGGAATTGTGCACTTTAAACATTGACAAAATTTATAACTGTAGTTCAATAACTGGGGTTTCTGGATACTCGAAAATTATAAGATAAAAATGTGCTAAAATAAATTCTGAGACGTTCAACATCTCTTTAGAAATTTCAACCATTTTAAAACATTTAAATGTAGATTTGTACTCTCAAAGACATCATTTGTGAGGCAAAACGGGAGTGAAAAACACTTTGGTGTGAAGTTGGAGCCGAGGTTATGCTGACGCGTCACTTCATAGACTTCAATGTTATTCGCAAGCACTGAAACAAGTCATGTAACATCCCCTCAACGTGTAGAAGCATCAGTCACTTTTACACATTAATTAGCCCTTCCGCCACTTTCCCTCCATGATGAACTAGGTAGACTCAAATGCCGATGCTGAAGTAAATGAACAACATGCTCCTCTCATTCAGTCAGTTCAAGTACCAGGTCATTCCGTTTGTTTACGAATGCCGCTTCTTGCATGAGCCTCTGAAGCTAAGCACGCGATTGGTCGTAGCTGTAACCATTCAAGAGGTCCGCCTCGGTTGGTCCACGATTGTCAAGCACATGATTGGCTGCTGCTGTAATAAATCATGAGGATGTAAGCGGCCTTAACAGCTGATGGTGTTTCACGATGCGCAGCCGCCAGCAGTAAAAAACTACACGAATTTGCTTATTTGACTCCTATTCCGAGTCCGATCGTTACCATGTCTTTGTGCTTGTAACGGAAACCTTGCTAGCAACACAGTCAAATGTTATATTAATATTTTCCAGGAATTAAATTAAAATTCCCAATTTAACATATTTAAATGCAAAAAACACAACAACTCAAGAAGTTTGGTGCACTAACCAGAGTAAATAACAGGCTAACCTGCTAATGTTATCTATCAAGGTAAAGATTGACTAAAACATCCGCAAATGTCTTCTTATTAAAACATAAATATCTCACCAATATTAGGAGCTCCAAACTCCGCCAGTTTGGCCTTTAACTCGCCGTCTCTCCATGAATTAAATCCGACGTGCGGCCCGACGGTCGCTATGGTGAACCTCTACAGGCACAATCACGTTCACTTCACAAACAGAGGAATGACGGGGAAATCCGCAAAAAACAGCATCATGGGCTTTGTAGTTCATAAGTGGGCTTGCCGAACACAAACGTCCCCAGAGCTTTTTTTTAAAAGTAACATGTCACCCCAAAATAAAATGTATCTCATCTTTTACTCACCCTCATGTCATCTTAGAAGTGTATGACTTTCTTTCTTCTGTAGACGACAAATGAAGATTTTTAGAAGAATATCTCAGCTCTGTGGTCCATACAATGCAAGTGAATGGTGGCCAAAAAGGACATAAAGGCAGCATAAATGTAATCCATACTACACTTAAAAATAAAGGTTCCAATTAGAACCAATAAGGGTTTTTCAGAGCGATGCCATAGGAGAACCCTTTTAAGATCTACAAAGAACCCTTTATTGTCAAGTTCTTTAGAGAACCATCTATATACTGGTGGTTTAAAGAACCCAGAAATGGTTCTTAACAGCGGTGCCACAAGGAACCCCTTTTCAGTTCCACAAAGAACCCTTCTAAGTTCCACAAAGAACCATGATATTACAAGTTCTCTAAAGAACCCTTAGTACTATGGTGCTTTAAGGAACCAAAGAAAGGTTCTTAAAGAGTGATGCCATAGGAGAACCTTTTCCAGTTCCACAAAGAACCTAATATTCATTAGATCTCTGAAGGTCCAATGGCTTATACAGCACTGTTAAGATACTTAGCAAAAGAAAAGGATGTGGTCAGTTACAATAAATAAAATAGCAATACAAAGCCTTTGAAAATTATAACAAATGTTTTATTAAAATTAACCATTCATAGTTTTTTTTTATAGATTAAATTATTGTATTTTTTTTTGTGCAAGTATTTACTTACAAAGTGGGTAACATAACAAGTTAGCTGTAGTTAGCATTTCATTCTTTAATTTAACATTAACACTGAATTTTAAAAAGACATGGAATTTAAAGACAAGATTTCCTTAAACATTTAGCTTACAAAAGAACTGTAAACTCTCTGGACAGCAATGCAAAAACTGAACTTTCATTTGAATACAACTGCCTCAAAACAAAAACAAAAAATAGTTTTTCTTATACATTCAGCTTACAAAGAATTGTAAACTCTCTGGACAGCAATCGGCACTCTAATTTTCATTTTGAAGACAAATGCCTCAAGGAACAACATCATTTTCCGTAAATTTTTGGGATACTCAATTTGGAACACGTGAAACAATGAAAATGCCAGACCCATTGCAAGTGAAATGTCAACTCCTCCATCGTCATGGACCATGACATTTCCGTCCATTTTGATTGTCACATTTGTGCTATCAAGTGGACTCCCATAACAGCTACCTACACCAGCGTGGGTGTTGGAGTCACCGGATCCTGACAATGAAAAAAGACCTGTCAGTCCTAGCATCATAAACAACATCAAATCAAAGTACGGTTTGGTGATGGGAGTAGTAGATGATGATGATTTAGGATTACTTTGGAGATAATCAGGTGTGGACTGGCCATTGGGAGAACCAGACATTTCCCGGTGTGCCACCTGCAAAATGGGGCCACCGTGTTATGCAGAACGCGCCACAAAACGGCGCCGCAATATGCCCCCATGCTCAACCTCCCCACACCCACTCAACAACTTTTGGACCAGTTTCTATGTCAAATCCCAGGCCGAATTTTCTTCCCAGTCTGCCCCTGGACATAATGATGATGAGGATAATTTCATAAACTTACCTTATCAATAGTGAAAAGTTCATCTTGGTTCTCTTTAAAAAAACTGGGCAGGAGCAGGACAGCTGCATTGACCATTTGCCCTGTACACAATAAATAAAAACTCTAGTGAAAAGGATATTCATTTCAAGAACTATCCTTATTTTAGTTTATGAAGTCTTTAAAATGCAACAATTAACACATTTGTAGTTTGTTTAAAATGTTTAAAAATATTTTCTACTGAAGTTGGACTAAATGTGGTATTGAGCAGGTTTCTTATGTGCAAGTGAAGAAGCAGTGTGTTTTTATGTCACAGAGAACAAAAGAGAAACATGCATCTGTTTAGACTGCTTAGATCTCACTGATTTGGATTAGTTTGTTGTTACTGATTGTGCATTGCATCCATACAATGCTCAAATCTACAAAAACTTCTCAATGGATGTAAACAGACTGCTGTAATCAACACTCAGCCACCCTCCCTAATAATGATTGCATAATCACAACAGCTGTAATAGTAATCTTGAATATTGTGCAGCCCTGATATATTTACCACTAAATGTACATGAGTATTCCTAAAAATCCAGGTTTTCCATAACCATGGGAACATGGTGTCAAACACTTGTGCAGTAATGAGCAAACAAACCTCTTCTTTCTTCATCAGTCATACATTTCTCCAGTGTCCGGACACACTGAAGCTTCAGAGGGCATTTTGGTGCCTTTTGTACAATACTGTTGGCCATTTTTGAAAGATTTGTCAACAGCAGTTTGTCCGCATCAATTTTTGTGATAACCTTCATCTCTTCCAAAAGCTAAAATAAGACACAGTACATTATATTATTTCATGAAATATATGAAAATTGTGGACAGCAGGGTCTTGGCACCATCTAATTAATGAATGACAAAAAAAGGAAAAAAACTGATCGTTCGACCACTGATCTTTATTTGCCAATATACCTCAAATGAGAGATCACGATAGAGTCTAATATCAGGCCCAATATTTATTTGTCACAAAATCATAAATACATGTCAGAGAAGCTTCTGTTACTAAAGATATTATGCATGTTTTTGACTAGAAATGATTTGTTTTGATTAGAAATGGAAAATATGCACTTCTTGTTTTGCATCTTAAGATAGAGATGTGCTGAGTTTAGCCAAAAGATAGTTATTACATTTGTAGAGTTGTAGACCAAGAACAAATATAGTCACTTTGAAACAATTTTATAATATACAATTTTTTTTATAGAAAACTTTTCGGATTCGGGTGAAGAATTTTAATTTTGGTACATCACTAAAAAAATATATATAAAAAAAGATGATGTGCAGGGGGATTGGGGTATTGCCGCCACAGGTCTTCTGTTTCAAATAAACACTGCAAGAATTCATGTGTACCGTCCACCTGGTCTAGATAATGAGTGCTAAATCTGAATCTTAAAGGTCATGAATTCAAAATTCAAATTATCCTTCATCTTTTGACAAATCATTATACAATAAAAACATATTGTAAGTTTTAGAATTCAAAACTTCAAAAGTTGCGGTAGGCCAATATATTAGCATAGGCCAATACATTGACTGATATTTTAAATTTTTTTGATTTCTTGTTTTCCCGATTAGTGTCAGAAGCGGAAATTTTAGTTTATTGTGGCACACTTTCTTTGCAGCGGAGAATCTCTGTGTGAAGCTGGCATGAGAGTGTCTTCTAAATAAAGATGTGCTTTAAAAAATGTTTTATTTGAATTGATGTATGCACTCAAATAATCATAGTATCATAGGTTATTTGAGCGATGCATCAACCTAGATCGATGGGATCATTACACCCCTAGTAAACTGTCTGAAATTATACAGCGCGGTAAATTTTTCTGCAGCATATAAGTTATTTTTACATGTATGGCAAGGGGCTCTTTAAAAATTTATATAACAGAATGATTAGCTTTATCTCTCAAATCATTTGGTCAACAATAATGAAAAGCTATGTTCAACTCACCAATACTGGATGACGTAGACATGGAAATTCATGCAATGTTTCAGCTGTTGTGTGCTCCTGAATGAACTTGGCTCTGTACTTTTGAGTTTTTTCCATTCGCAGTTTGAGAAGATCAAATTTTGGCCTTGCTTTTAGGCTTTCCTGTCTCATGGTCTCAATGTGATGGCAAATGCTCCTCTCATCCTCACAATCGATATGCTGCTCCACCATCTTGAAAAATTCAAACAATTTAAGTTTGTTTTTGAACAATTTCTTCTTGCTCTTTAAAACATTACAATTAAAAGTTATGGATACCAAATATTCATACTTACTGCGACAGGTTTCTTTACTGACAATTCCTGAGCTGACACAGGCAATTCTACAAGGCGCTTCCGGCCAGAATTTGGAGTTGAGAACTTTTCCTTCATTTTGGCAACCTCTTCCATCACTACAAGAGGGAGTCTCTCTTTTTTAAACTTGTTTCGAAGAGATTCCAAAAGTGCATCCTAACAAACAAAAAATAAACTGCCATTTTCATTTTTTAATAGAAGAAATGTTAAATGGGACCCATTATGCAAAATTCACGTTTGAACATAAATATGTGTTGGCAGTGTGTACACAACCACCATTTAATGATAAATAAATGGGCATATTCAACATGGTATAATAAATGATCTGTAGGTTATATTGAGCTGAAAATTCCCAGACACATTCTGAGGACACCAAAGATTTAAATTACATCTTGTGAAAAGGGGCATAATAGGTGCCCTTTAAGTGACAGAGCAGAAAGTTAAGAATATGTGTTAATTGTTTACAACTGAATTACTAACGTAACTCAACCTACTGTCAGTCAAAGGTTGGCTACACGAGACTAAACCCAACCCTTCAATAAAAGAAAACTAAGAATACTTTTTTAATGCACTTACATATCCAGTTCCATACTTTTCATGCAGGAATGGGTACTGGATGAGGAGCATCTTCAGAAGGTCCACATACTGTCTGTGACTTGGATACCTGCCATGGATAATAGTGGAACTAATTTTAATGACACTTCATTTATAAGCAACATCAGATCCTCAAATATTTTAACCTATTACATTCTATATTCATATTAGCCATCACATCACTTCACATTTGGAAGATGTGAAGTGTTACTTTGGTTAAGTTTTAGGGAAGATTTGAGAAACAGCCAAATTTGATTTATTTCTACAAAAGAAAACGTACATAGTTTGCAGACTAAGACCATCATAGAGAGCCTGCACCAATGAATTTTTCATCTTATTCCTTTGATGTGACTTCAGTTGAGGGTCTTGATTCTTCAGTGCAGTCATGAGGAATGGTGGAAAGTGAAGTTGGACACTGGCTGGACCACTTCCCACACTCGCTTGTAAAGTAGAATTTGCTCCCTCATCTGACGGTTGAGTCAGTAATGCTTTCTCACTTCTATTTAAAAAATAAACAAACTAACATCATCGACTTTACAAGCCCAGGTTTTCTTCCTAGACATGACCATCTGCATTGCAAATTTGTACTGTTTGATAAATCAGTTTATATTATAGTTGCAACTTACTCTTTTAGTGCATCTAGTGCAGTCATGAACTGCACCTGGTCCTTAATTTTAGGGAAGATCCGCTCACCCATTCGTTCTGTGAATTTCATAAGCGTTGGGCCATCAACTTCATTTTCTAGAAATTGAGGGGGGGGGAACACCCGGCATGAGGTAAAATTACATCTTATGCAACAAAATATGAGTAACTTAAAGCTGCTGTTGTTATACAAAAATATTCATAAAGTACAAAGTTTGGTAGTTTACATGAACACTTTAAACCAGGGGTCACCAGTCCTGCTCCTGGAGGGCCACAGTCCTGCAGAGTTTAATTTCAACCTATTCTGTTTGGTGTGTGCCTCAATCAGTATATCATGTACATGAATTTGTGCACTGTCAAGGGTGTTGATCCACTGAAAATTGGGACCCTTATGACTAAATCACCTTTGGGCCACATGATTAAACTACATTTTTTATAGTTTATTTTAGAATCAACAATGATTTTATGAAAGATAAATTACATAAAGGAGTGAATTTTTTAATCGTCTTCTAAAACAATTATATTTAAAGGATTAATTTGCTTTCACACACACATGAAGAATGAAATATATTATAAACAAAATCTCTTTTAAAGAGAAAATAAAGCTTGTGCTCTTCTTGTGCTTTTAATGATGTGAGAGACTTCAGAAGACATGACATCATTTCCAGTAAGGAAACAACATTGTGAGCAACGATGCTCTCTGGGGCATTGTGGGATTTTCTGAAACAATTTTGACATTGGGACACCCCTTAAAAAAAGGGGTGAAAGTTTCTGGTAATCCTGAAGACCATGACTAGCTGGTTCAGGTGTGTTTAATTAAGGTTGGAACTAAGATCCACTGGACTGTGGCCCTCCAGTGCCAGAATTTGTGACCCTTGTCACAAACAATAGAAGACCTTTATGCATGGGCTTTTATTAACGCAAATGCCAAAGATGGACAAAGCAATTACCTTTAAACATATACAGATTTGAATGGCCGATGTAGGAATGTGATGAAATCTTTTCCAGAATAATGGTAACAGTCAAGTGCGTGAAAATCAATTTCATCTCCAGGGCTCAGAAGGAAATTTGTTTCTGTCTTCTTGATATAGAAGGCATGTAAATGGCTCTCAAATGCCACTGTGTGGAAGACATTAGCAACAAGCACCCAATTTGTCCGTATATTCAGTATGTGAGTGATCTGCACAAACAATGGAACCTCATCTCCATGCAACAAATCAACAATGAAGAAGTCTCCAATAGAATATTTGACAGTGTCCATCACAACTTCCTTTGTTTTCCAAAGCTTTTCATCCTGTGACAAGGCTGTTTGCAGGCCTTGAAAGTGTTCTTGTACACAAACAGGCAATTCATTCAAAGTGACTGGAGTTGTACAGTGGGGGACAGTATCAGCTCCATCTAGACTTGAGGTGTTCCACTCCCAGCACTGTCTGAGTTGATTTCTTTTGGCCAATGAGTAGCAAATATTTTTGAAGTTCTTCGTGACATTGGAAACATTTTTGAAATACAAGTGCTTTGCCTCGTATCTCATACACCAGTTGGATCTTGGGGCACCATATTGTACTATAAGTCGAGGATAGTGAACCAAGTAGTGCAGCTTTGGAGTAAAGTCATCTGGAAACAAGTCTTTAAATCCATTCAGAAACTCTGATATTAGAGAATCCAGATAACTTATCCATCTTTGACTGACAACAGTTGCAAGTAATATCTCACATATTTCCCGAAGTACAAGATACAATTGCCACTGCTTATTGTTGGGTGCAACTTTATCTCCAACCACAAAAGGAAGCAATCGAAATAGAGTCCACTTCTCAACAGCTTTTCCAATAATATGTCCATCAGCCGGAAGTTTTTCAGAAATTAATGGTGGTTTGTGGTGAATGTCATTATGACCATACCTGAAGTGTTTTAGGCCAAAATTCAGTTCACGAACACTTACATATTTTTCCTTGTGCAGTGTTTTGATGATCAACTTGAGTGTAAGTGGTATGACTCCCTCTAAAACATCGTGCATAACATCAGGAGGAAATGCTTGTGTGACCTCAAAGTTAGGTAGTATACTGAAAGCACAGGGTCCAGTAACACCGTATACGGAGCTAACGCGTGGGTCATCTGCGACACACTTTAAATGATAACTGTGCACAGCAGAGGTCCGAAGCACACAATTCTCTTCATTTGTCTTACTTGATAGATCATTGTAATGGCAAAGGCAGTATCTGCAGATTCGACCATTACTAAATGATCCTGAAAATCCAGCAAGAGCATGAGCTGAAAGGTTATCTGCAGATATAGTTGTAACAGTTCCTCTGATACTATGTGGGATACCTTTATAACAGACTTTTACCCCTTCATTCTGTAATTTTGCAACATCCTCAAGAAGGGATTTTAAGACTTCTTCTACGCCGTACTGTTTCAAATGTCTGTACTTGACTAAAATTAGTAGATGGATATGCTTCAAAATAGATCGGTACTTGGGTGTAATATTTCCAAGTGTAAAATAAAAAGCTGATAACTTGTGCACAAGCCTTTTTGAACCTAGAGGGTTTACCACCTCAAACTCATCATTGTAGAGTTGGAGAGTCAAGAATGGTGCACTAGAATTAAAAACAGTGCTTTCCTTAAAAATAATACCATCACTAAAATCACACTGTAAAAAACCCAACTTGAAAAATGTTCAAATGACTGGTTTTGTTGTGCTGGCTCAGCAAAATTCTATGAAAAAGTCAGTATAACTATGTTTAATACATTTATTCAACCTAAACCAAGTTTCTTTCCATAAACTTAAAAAGTTTAATTTTGTGAACAAGGTTTTGCAAGTTCATCCAAAAAACTTCTGCCAACTTATTAAGTTAAGTTAGTAACTGCCCTCCCACTAGCAAATACTGATACAAATACCATTTGTTTGTGACATTGAAGAAACATGGTTGTTTAGTTATTTTTTAAAATAACTTAATTGAGCCTATTGTATAACTGTAAAATAACATTATTGTAAAATAATAATAGTGTTAATATTATAAAGATAGATAGATAGATAGATAGATAGATAGATAGATAGATAGATAGATAGATAGATAGATAGATAGATAGATAGATAGATAGATAGATAGATAGATAGATAGATAGATAGATAGATAGATAGATAGATAGATAGATAGATAGATAGATAGATAGATAGATAGATAGATAGATAGATAGATAGATAGATAGATAGATAGATAGACAGACAGACAGACAGACAGACAGACAGACAGACAGACAGACAGACAGACAGACAGACAGACAGACAGACAGACAGACAGACAGACAGACAGACAGACAGACAGACAGACAGACAGACAGACACACATTTTATGGACTTTGAGTCTGGAAATAAAGTTGAATTGAATAATAGTATTATTATCAATTAAATAATGCCCACTGTATAAATAATAATATACAGATAATGTACAATAATAATGTATTATTAGTATTATTAGTAGTAGTAGTAGTAGTAGTAGTAATAGCAGTAGTAGTAGTATATTGTGCACAGCAGTATATTATGAACTCTGGAAATAATGCTGCCTTCACGTGGTATTGGAATTCTGATAAATATTAGTTTCTTCATCAAAAAAAAGGAAATTAAGTTAAAATTGACCTCAAGTCAAAATCACGATTTCAAAAGCGGGAGGAAATTTAAGATAGCACATGAAGGCAGCATTAATTTGGCGGAGGAAGACTTTTACTGTGAAGTTCGTTAGTGGGCGCCAATGCTCTCATCTCACTAGAACGTAACACAATTAGCCTAGCAAAGAGTTATTTTTTTATTTTATTGAAATGTTAAATTTAAATAAAAAATACATTTAAAAAGAATTAGCAGCATGTTTTCCGATAAACGTTATTTTTTTTCTCTCGTGACAAACCACGCCCCCCAAGTACGTGACCTTTGCGCAAGCTTGCTGTGACTCAACGTCAACGTTCACTTTTTAATGCGGGAGAAACAACTTGAGAAGACAAGGCGTGTTCATCAAGCGGCCGAAGAAACATCTTTATAGATTTTACAGAAAATCTAGACAAGGCAGCACGTGGGCGATAATAATCCAGACAGAGGACTATATGGTATTGTACTTTCTTCTGAATTAGTTGATATTAGTTAATTTGGAAAAACAAACACCACTAACTTTGCATTGTAAGTTATCAACATTACTGAATGTTTAAATCTATCCAGCTTTATTTTTAATCATTTTAACGTGACGTGAAATATTTAAGTTTTTATATTTTGTTGCGATGGCTTTTGCTGCACAGTAACGTTAACATTTTTGAAGTCGCGCACATTCTTTACTTTAAACATATTACATTGCTCTCCATCTGCTAATAATACAGTACTAAAGGGCAACTGAGAATTCTGATTCTGCTCCAAGAGTATATATTGATTAATAAAGTTCTGAAGAGATAATGATTTTTGAAAACTCTCTGTTGTCATACATTTAAAAAATAAAAAGCATAGGTAACGTTATACACTGCAACAAAAGCTTTTCTTATTTAGTATTTGTGTCTTGTTTCCAGTACAAATATCTAAAAAGTCTTAAATCAAGATGCATTTACTAGTTGAGTAAAAGCCATAAGATATTATGTCTTGTTTTCAGGGGAAATAAAAAAAATAATCGAATTTTTGCTTAAAAAAAGCAAAATTGAATGCCAATGGAATAGGAAAAATATTCTTGTTTTTGTTTGAATTAAAATTTATTTTTCTTATTCCATTGGCAGATAATTTTGCTTTTTTTAAGCAAAAACTCACTTATTTTTGCTTTCTACTACTATTTTACTCATCTAGTAAATGCATCTTGATTTAAGACTTTTTAGATATTTGGACTGGAAACAAGACACAAATACTAAATAAGAAAAGCTTTTTTTGCAGTGTAAATTCATTGTTATTTCATTGTTCATTCATTAATTTGCCTTTTATGAAACTGATCATTCACGTTTGTGTTTTTTTTTCTTTTCTTAAACAGATCTACCTTGAGAGCAAACTTCATGCAGTGTAGATACTGTAAATACAATTGTGCCAGTCAAAATCTGCAGCTGAGACACTACAGGCTAAAGCACTGGCGCCCAGGCCGACGTGAACCATTGTTGTGCCTGTACCCTGAGTGTGTCTGCTCTTTCAAAACACCAGGTGCGTTGAAAACACATTTATATAGGGTCCACACAAATTCTGATAAAACAACGTTGCAAGCTACATTTAAATGTGACCTATGTGATTATCACAATGTTTGTACTGAAAAAGACTTTATCAGACATCTGGGTACACATCTGAAAAGGAATGAGACCATCCAATGCCCATTTTTGCACTGTAATGTTAAAACTAATGTCTACGCAACATTTCATAACCACAAGTCCAAACATCACCAAAAATGCAAAATAAGTGATTATAGGTCATCGGTTGTAACTGTCAATTGCACAGACTCTGATAATTGGTTAGATTCTGCTTCAGAATGCTTTGAGGATACATCGCATGACAAAGATATACATGTGGAAGCTGCTGATGTTGAAGATATTGACAAAATTCTTGAGAATAAGTTAGCTTCTTTGTTCCTTTGTATGCAGACAGAACTTGGTGTATCTAGAAGTGCTACATATCACATTTTTCAAAGTCTGAATGAAATACTATACCTGTCTAAACCATCCACAGAAAAGGTGATTACAGATATTTTATGCCACCACAACTGTGAAGCTGACCAATCTTTGATCACAGAAATCACTGAAGCTGTTCATAGAACAAATCCTCTTTATGCTACCACTAATAAAGGAACATTATCAACTGATCATAAACGAAAAGTATATTACAATCAAAACTTTGATGTCGTTGAACCAGTTGAGTTTGTATTCAGTAGGCAAAAAAATAAATCATTTGTTTATGTTCCTATTCTTGAAGTTTTGAAAAAGTTTCTAGGCCATAGTGAGACAGTGCAAAAGACTTTTTCTAATCCTACCACAAATGGCTTCTATGCATCTTGATTTGATGGCCAGCATTTCAAAGAGCATCCTCTGCTTTGTGATGAGAATGTAGCTATTGCACTTGGTCTATATATTGATGACTTTGAAGTCGCCAATCCTTTGGGAACGTCACGTAAAAAGCACAAGATTACAGCAGTCTACTGGGTGATCTTGAACTGGCCCTCCCAATTCAGAGCAAATTTGCACGCTATTCAACTTGCCTTGTTGGGTAAGAGTACTGATGTAAGAGAATTTGGCTATGACATGTTTTTTGAGCCATTAATGAAGGATGTGCAGACACTGGAAAGAGAGGGTTTGTTTGTAGATCATTTTGGGGAAAATATAGAAGGAACTGTCGTTACTGTCTCTGCAGACAATCTAGGGGCACATGGCCTAGCAGGATTTCAGGAAAGTTTTCGTGTTGAGAAGTTCTGTAGGTTTTGCCTCACTTCTTTCCAGGACATACAGACCACTGATGTAAGCAAGGGACTTTTTCCCTTAAGAAGTGTAGAACAACACAACCAATTTATTGAGGAGCTGAAAGCAACCCCAACTCTGACAAATGTACAAGGCGTAAAAGGAGAATGTGTCTTACAAACTCATCTTGCCTTCTTTCACCCAGTAACTGGATTTCCTCCAGATGCATTGCACGATTTGTTTGAAGGAATTGTGCCATACGAGTTGTCTTTGTGTCTCCAGAAGCTAATAGCTGATAAGTTCTTTACCCTTGACCAGTTGAACAG
Source organism: Moxostoma hubbsi (assembly GCA_032164185.1). Taxonomy (NCBI): domain Eukaryota; kingdom Metazoa; phylum Chordata; class Actinopteri; order Cypriniformes; family Catostomidae; genus Moxostoma; species Moxostoma hubbsi. The sequence continues at coordinate 62,044,252 of JAVLUX010000002.1, read as the reverse complement.
TGTAATTCAGTCTTTCCCTTACTGTTTCTCTGACAAGGTGAACCGCCCACAAAAAATCCCCAAAACTTTCTTCTCCAAAAAAACCATTGGAGGAGCGACGACAGTGAAGGATGAGAGAGGACCAGGCTTGGACTATTTACGTTATGTTTTGTTTATGTTTGAGCGGCAGTCATCTGTGAGGGACTCAGCAAGAGACACATAAATAAAACATAACATAAATAATCCAGGCCTGGTCTTCACTCGTTTTGCAATGTTCTCGCTCTTCCTTTTATTCATCCGGACCTCCTTTTGTGAGTAACGAGGCAGGTGAGCTTGTTCACATGGCTCTTATCCTTGTCCTGCTTGTCACAGTGCCATGTTTTGTTTGCAAGAGTTTGAGCTTTGATTTTTGTAAAAAATTTATTTGTACATATGCACAACCATTTTTTAATGAAATGTATATAATTCTTAGGACACTGATTTGAATGAAACCTACACAAGAGGAGTGAAACTGTGCATCCTTGAAGTCATGGAGGACGATATCTCACAGACAACAAAGACATGTCTAAACTTCGGCATCATTCTTGAGGAAACTGTCGTCATGGAGGACCTACCTGACTTTCCTACTGCTTTCATGGTACTCTTTGGACTTCTCTATGCGCTGAACATTGAGTATTCAAAAGGACTAAAATACACATTTGAGGCAGTGCAGAACATCTTTGTGGGATTGGGAGAAAAGTGCACCAACAGAGTTCAGTCCCTAAAGAATAAGCTACTTGCTGTATAGGGAGTTTAAGATGATTTTACTGTTGGTGGGTACCTTTGGCATAATGATGTTGTTTGTTAGGATGTTCCTGTATATTGTGTAGTGAAATTTGAATTTTTAAGACTTAGCCTTGAATTCTCTAAAAGTAAAATGCTTATGTCTACATTTGCTACTGTTCAGGTACATTTCATATTCAGTGTTAGTGCTTTGTAATACTGTTTTAACAGCAGTGTTTTACTTGCAGTATTGCAGTATTTAAATTTTCATTGTTTCAATGTTTCATGTTTAGGTGCGCCATTGCTGTGTAGATGGATGGTCTTTTAAATTTGGAAAGATTGTGTTCCTCATGTGCATTGGCAGTGTTTTGTAAAACTGTTTTACTGTGTTGCAGTAATGTATTATTCCAATTTGCAGTGTTGCAAATTACACTTACAATTACAGTTTTATTTGCCTCCAACAAGAATAAATGTTTTGTTAACATTGACTCACAGTTTTCAGTTTTTGACTTGGGCAATGTTATTTTAGTTTCCAGTTGTAACATATTATTACTTAGTACCAATTTCCAATAGGATTTTTTTGTTTACTCAACTTCAGACATTGAGTTCTACAGACCAAAAATGTTGAATTGGCTCAACTTAAGAAGTTTTGTTAATAAATAGTTGCACCGCTCCACAAAACTAACAATCTTAAGTTAACACAATTAAATATTTTTTGTATGAGTGACAACTTAATTTCAGTTAGTATAACTACTATTTACAAAAGTTGAGTAAACAAAAAAAAACTGAAGGAAATTGGTACTAAGATTTTTTTTGTTGTACTGGCTTAAAATTTTTTACAGTGCATTGATCGCCTCAATATCCTTCAATTGATGATTAAAGATATGTTCTTGTGTGGCACTGTCCCTTAAAATTAGATTCAAAATATCCAGTATGGGAATATATTGAAATGTGTCCTTTGTTCCAGAGGAGTCTTCACCTAGATTGTATTCCACAGGCTCAATAAGAGAAAGTTTGTCAACACAATATTTGTCAAGTTGATAGGTACTACTCACAGCACTAAAGCAGTGCTCCAGCAAATGAGTTTGTGTTAAAAGTGACCACTCTGGATTGTTGAGATCAACGTTTACCTTTTCAAGATACTGTGCCAAAAGTTCTTTATAACTCTCTTGAAAATAATTAAAAAGTGCCTCTACTTCACTAATGACTGTTCCATGCACAGACCATGGAATAACATGCCTCCCATGAAGCTTTAAAGAGAAAAGTGCCAAATTTTGTTTCACTGACTTTATAAGATTGTCAACAACACTGCCAACAGTAATGCTTGTAGATTCAGTACTTTCCTCTGGGACTGAAGAACAGCTCGGAGGTGTATCACGGTCAGTTTCTATAATGGTGTCTCTCTCTCTATGCTTCTGTCGGATGTGATTATGAAGAGATTTTACTTTGGAATACTGACGAGGACAACTGTCAATTCCACATGTAACCAAAAAATTACTCTCACTTTCATGGTACAGCTGCAGATGTTTTAGGTATTTGGAGTAATTAGTGCTCTTAATTGGACATCTTTGGCACTGCATTTGTTCCAATTAGCTCACCAATGAAAACTGACGCAAAAGCACCAAGTCCATTCTTCTGCAGCCAGCTGCATACATCATCCAATGTCCACTGGTGTGTCATATCTAAAATGGAAAAGGACAACAATTATTATATTTTTGTTTGTAAACAATCAAAAGCATCAAAACATTTTTTTCCTTTTACAAATGTTATTTTTTTACGGCTGTCAAATCGCTAAATTACAGCTTTAAAAAAAAAAAAACATCATGATTTTAAGAGATTTTAAGTTTATCAAAATCTGAAAATGTTGTTACATTTTCACCCTCATGTCATTCCAAACTTTATAAACATATATTATAAGCTCAATAGTCACTACTGACTTTCATTAGACATTAACATATTCAAACAAATATTTTATTTTGTGTTCTGCAGAAGAATGAAAGTCATACAGTACAGTTGAAACAACATGAAGCTGTATTATTTCATTCTATTGAAGCTATAGATTTGAACAATTACAGGCAAATCAACAATTTTGTGCAAAACAAATCTTAAGATTTTAGGAAAGGGTCCCTTGCAAGAGCATCATTATATTTGGTAGGTTTTTGGCATCAAAATATTTCATAACCACTGGTTCAGATTACAGACGCATTAAAAAGCACTAAAATATAAAAACAAGAAATAATTTACTTTTCTTTTTAACTTCCGTTCCAAACAAGTTTCTCATAAAATTTTATATTTTACATTTAAACTAATGCCATTGTTTAGTAATTTTGAGGTAAAAAGTGTATAAAAAAATAAATAAAACAAAAGTACCACATATCTGCCGAAACACAGCACAAATGTAGAGATAAGTAAATAATAATAAAATATATATTATTTGTGTGTGGTCAAATTTTTTAATTGTAACGAAAGAGACTAGAAGGGTTCATATGTATTTGTTTCTTACAAACAGGCAGCGTTTTGCCTCAGAAGACCTTCTACAATTATCATGCATAAATATGTCTTTAAACAGACATATTTTTTTGGGGGTTAACTAATTATTTAAGGTAACAATTAAAATAACTTCCAATATGCATATTAAGCTAATGTATGCAATACATAGTTTCTATCGAGTTATAATATCACAATAAAGATTTCCAGCTAGGTTAAACTCCCTTTTCGGCGCCAAAAGAACGCCATCTTAATTTGTACTATACGTAGTTCTACTAACATTACAAAAAGCAAATAGTAAGATAACCCAAGTCATAAAACTTACGCCATACTGACCTTTCTCTAAAAATAGCTAGTTACAAGAATTAATTAAACGGTCTTTCGTTCATGTCCATCATTTGTGTGAAGTACAAATAACAGTGCACATTAATTGTTCCAACATTGTAATAACACCTCAACAATAAGAAGACATTTTACTTAAAAATACTAAAAATAATCATTTAATAAATAATAACTTACCACCGTCAAATGAAGCTGAGTGAAAAACCGTTGGAGTTGGAGTTGAAGTTCCCGCTGGAGCAATGCGTGGGTGGGAGAGAGTAGAAGCGAGAGCGTGATTGGTTGTTTCGAATGAAGCGCGAAAAAGACTGTTCAATCAACTATCATGTTTGTGTATGCGTGCGTGCGTGCACGAGTGTGAGTGAAGAGAGGGAGATGTGGGTACACGATCCGTACCACCTGCACGATCCGTTCTACGCATGCGTAGTAGACACAGTAGAAAACGCGCATGCGCAAATGATAATTCTGTTTTGCGACGCTGATTTTGATTTACGACACTGCACGATCTGTTCCACGCATGCGCATATTTGTACCGCGAGACTTGTATTTACTCACAGCGAAAGAAAATGGACCGTGGGTGGAGAAGACGGGCAAAGATTTTGAAGTAACTTTGCTTACTATGTAATTTCGCCATTTCATTTTGCACAGCGGACACTATATATGGTTGTCAACATCACATCTGAGTAACCGTATATTACTTTTCAGCCATTTCCAGTTCAGTCAGATGGACAGAGCTGTGGGATATTCATGCTTATGGTAAACTCATACAATTTCTACTCAATTTTTCCTGTTTGTCCTAAATCTCCGTAATCATTATTTTTCTCTTTAACAGTATGCCCTCTGCATCTGTACTGGTGCCATGTTTCAGTTTTTGGATGTAAGTTGTAATTCATGGAATGTATATGTATCCAAGAATGTTAAAAAACAAACAATGCAAGACTCCAATATTACATGTGTATTACAGACTGACATACCATCTATTCGGAAGTGGTGGTGTCTCCAGATTCTGGAGAGATTCTCCATCGCAAGGTAGGACACATTTCAAGCAGTAAAACATTGGTCTGCTTTACAATTATGCTACATTAAAAGTACCATACTTTTGAATAGGCATGGGCAGAACTTCGGGCAGCGCTTTGCCTTCTGGACAGAGGAGGCAGAACAGCTGATGGCAGGCACCCTACCACCTATTTATAGGATTTCTCGACCCCAAATAGTCAAGGTATGGCCAAACTAACCAGACAACCATTTTCACGTATGCATTCTATACAGGTAGGTCTCAAAAAATTTGAATATTGTGGAAAAGTGTGTGAATTACTGAATTAAATGTAAAACTTGAAACTGATACATTATATAGATTTATACAACATGTTACGTCACGTGATATATTAAAAAATAGAAGATCGTAACAAACAGTTCAAGTCAAGTGGGTTTAACTCATAATAACTATTTAATTTATGCTAAAAAGATGTCTTTAGGCCCCTTTTGAAAGACCCAAAACATCTTATGTTGTAGTGTATTCTTAATTTATGGCATTTTACTTTATCATAGGAGGAACAGGTAGAAGTGGAGGAGCTGCCCCTCACATTGAAACATATGTACCAGGCAGAGTACATTGTGAGGAACAGTCTTGGTCTTTTCACTGGCCATGTGCAAGAACCATCGTACATGTTGATGGATCATGATGACCAAATGAAAGCGTGGAGGGTGCTGATGGAGTCGATGGAGTGCTATGCCATGGAGCCTTTCACGTTCATTTTTGAAAACATCCAGGACATGGAAAACTTCATGATTATTTGCAAAGACACCCTCAACCTGAGAGTAAATGCTGGAGTTGGGTTGCACAGTCACCCATATACATTTTGTTAGTGTATCTGGGTCACTGTGCACCCCACACTGTGAGTGAGTGAGTGAGTGAGTGAGTGAGTTTTTTTACTCCTAAATAAAGATACTCAAAAAGTAAACTTCACTACTGTCCACCACCGGTCTCATGCTTCTTTCAAGTCATTTCCATTGTCAGTTTGAAATACTCTAAATAAATAACGTTTCCCCAGACTAGTGCAGAAATGCATATTATGTTCCTTGTTGTCTTCTGTAAACAACATTGAAGGGATTATTTTCCTCATTTAGATTATTTATATGTATATATATTTATTTATATATATATATTAGCCTATATAGACCCATACTAATACAAAATTTCTCAAGTTAACTAATATTAGCAGCTTTTAATTAAAAGAAAAAACGACACAAACCATCTTTGACCTCAGACCAAAACACGGTTAGTTAAGTAAGTTAATACCATAGAGCAATGAATCGCAAAGGAGTATGGAGGAAACTGATCATGTATGTTCATGTAACAACTCACAACTCCTTTATTATTGTGGATTGCAACCACGTAAACGCATCGTAATGCATAGCGTAAGCTACATTTAAAATCATCAACGCTGTGACATGGTAAACACAATACAACTAACGTTACACAAATATGCCACAAGTTGTGCCGCCTGGCCGCCAAGTGTTTCATCGCATGCGTAGTACAGATAGTGTAGGAAAACCGTGACGTTTTCTACTACGTAATTACGCGCATGCGTAGAACGGATCGTGCAGGTGGAACGGATCGTGTACCCACAGGAGAATTTATTCACAAATATACACAGTATATGTGAGTTTAATTTATTTACACGTGTGAGTGAGTGAGTGCGTGCGTGCGTGCGTGAGTAAGTGTGTGTGTGTGTGTGTGTGTGTGTGTGTGTGTGTGTGTGTGTGTGTGTGTGTGTGTGTGTGTGTGTGTGTGTGAGTGAGTGAGTGAGTGAGGGAGAGTTTTTTTCACACGGATACACAGGTGTATGTGAGAGTTGTATTTATTTACATATATCTGTGTGTATGAGTGAGTGACTGTCTGTGTTTGTGTGTAAATAAATAAAACTCTTACCCTCACACACGTGAGTGAGTGAATCTCTCTCTCTCTCTCTCTCTCTCTCTCTCCTAAGGCTTCACTTACAGAAACCTTAGATGATACCTCAGAGAACCATATACTAAACTGAAGAACCTATACTGAAACATAAAGAACTTTTTTAATCTCCAAAGAACCATGTAACTCAAATAAAAAACCCTATCGTTAAAAATGGTTCTTAACAAGAACAAGGTTCTTTGTGGAACCTAAGGTGCTGCAAAGAACCATTTAAGAACCTTTTTTTAAGAGTATACTCTAGTGGTTAAATCTATGTCTTCAGAAGTGATATGATCAGTGCTTGACATTAACGCCCACCCACTCGCCAAATGAGGGTAGAAATCATCAGTTTTGGGTAACTCAGTCCCTCTAGCCACTTAAGAGCCAAAGCAAATTTAATTGTATTTATCTCATGTTCAGCGCTCTTAAGAGCCAAAGCAAATTTAATTGTATTTATCTCATGTTCAGCGCTTTATACGCAGTAAATATATGCCTCTAATAACTTACACGCGCATAAGAATGAAGCGTACATTCCCATGCACTGCCGCAGCGCACATCCGTGTGCTCCAGAGATAAGATCGGCAGAGCAAAATTTGCGTGATTCTACAGAGAACCTTCTCATATAAAGCTCTATATGGAGGAAGTCAAACTTCTTAAACAGCCCTGATATTAAACAGCACAGCTGAGATTGAGGCAACAGTGTGCCATGCATCAACATTGATTACAAGTTTTTTTACAATACGTCATCATCCAAACTAAAAATTATAGGTGAGGACGATCAATACTTAAGTCCTTTGTAACTATAAATCCACTTTCAAACATCCTATGTATGTTCACGAGTGTTCTTCTTCTGTTTTATTTTTTCGTGCATGTTCCCACCTACTGGGCTATTGAGCATATTATAACTGCCATTCATATTATTTCTGTTATTTAACATGTTTTGTTATATTTAATCTATTCATGAATATTGAGTGTTGATGTTAACTAGGAACTAAAGTACATTTTGCGTTGCACACGGACACTTTTAAGGTGCAACAGGAAATATACATTTTTTTGGTGATAAGTTATTCTCCGTGTATGGACCATTCAAGAGTTAAGTTTGTGTTTGAGCGAAGAAGTAAAGATGATGTTTTTTGTTTTTGAATCTGGTATTTTCAAGTGAACTCATTTCCCTCTTGGTTATATGCAGCCAGCGAGTTTGACGGTGGATTTCATTGACGGTGAATGTGATGACGGAGAAAGGGATGACAAGTGCAATAAATCCATCAGTAACCAGAACCATGGTGTTTTTTATTTCCTGGAGGGAGTGATAGTCATCAAGCATTTCAATATGTATGGCTCTAGAGCACATACAGGTGAAAAGAAGACCATATTTCTTTAGTTCCTTTCTTGCTTCCTTCACAAAGAACGGTCCAAAGCAATCTATGCCACAATATGTGAAAGGAGGTGTCATTTCCATTCTTTCTTCTGGCAAATCTGCCATTTTTGGATCTTGTGTGTTCCTTCTGTACTTTCTGCATGTTGTGCACTTGTAAATATGTGAGGCAGCTGCACTGCTGCATCCTATAACCCATACTCCATTGGATCTCAGTTCATTGGCAGTTATTCCTCTTCCTTGATGATGAACCTTTTCATGGTAATGCTTAATAAGCAACGATGATACATGACTCTTATTTGGCACAATGGCAGGATGCTTGACATGCAGATGAAGAACAGATCTTGTCAAACGTCCTCCAACCCTAAGCACATCATGCTCATCTACAAACGGACTCAGTTTTTGTAGTTTGTTTACTTTGTCTTTGGGTTTTACTTCCTTGCCTTGCTTTATACCTCTCATTTCACTGCTGAATGCTTCCCTCTGAACCAACTTGATTATAAACAGCTCTGCTTCCTGTCTTTCCTCAATACTTGTAGCTCCACTTACTTTATCTTTGATGCCCTTGATTTGCTTAGCATGGCGCCTTAGAAGAGCAATAGCTTTGACGGCTCTTTTCCAGTCAGAGAACTTTGTAAGACGGTCTAACAATGACCTCTCCTCCCTCACCTTGGTGTTGAGAACCAGGGCCTTTCGAAGTTCCGGATCATCATCATAGATTTCTCCCACCATAACATCTCCTCTGGGTAGCTCTCTTTCCCATAAAAAATCTGGGCCAGTGAACCAATTTGAAGCAACAAGCTGATCTGCGGAGAGACCTCTCGACGCATGATCCGCAGGATTATCTTCAGATCTTATAAAATGCCATTGTTCAGGATCTGTAGTGGACTTGATTCTTTGGACTCTGTTCGCTACAAACACATGAAACCGTCTGGCATCATTGTTTATATAGCCGAGGACGACCTTTGAGTCAGTCCAAAAATGTTCTTGAAGACCCTCTATTTCAAGCTCATTTCTGAGCATAACACTTGTTCTTGCTGCTACAACTGCAGCCGACAACTCAAGCCGTGGCACTGTGGTTACCTTGGTAGGAGCAACACGTGCTTTTCCCATGACTAGCGTGCAGTGAACATCTCCCTTGATGTCGACTGCTCTGAGGTAAGTACATTCCCCATAACCGATGACACTAGCATCTGAGAAGTGGTGAAGTTCGTACTGCTTGACATCCTTGAAGTTGTCTGGGATATAGCACCTTCTGACCCTTACATTAGATAAGTTTTGAAGATCTTGTAGCCAGATTTCCCACTGTGCTCTTAGCTCTTGTGGGAGTGGCTCATCCCAAGTTACTTTGTCTCGACACAGTTTTTGTAGGATCTGCTTTCCACGGAGAATAAAAGGCGCTACGAACCCCAATGGATCGTAGATGGAAGCTACTGTGGAAAGTACTCCTCTTCTGGTATTTGGGTGTTCCTTGACAGTCACTCTGAACTGGAAATCATCAGAAGATACACACCATTGAACGCCAAGAGCTCTTTCCATGAGTGGCTCTCCCAAAACCATATTCATATCTTTGACACTTTCAGCACACATATGATTTATTTATTTATTCTTTTTCTTTGCCTTATCCCTCCATTTTTTCTCCTCCATGCCCAGTAGGTGGCGATATGCATGAAGAATGCGAATCGCTAAAACACTGAAGAACTCGGTCCTCTCGTGAATATGCCTTGAAAGGCTGTCAAAGCGGAGATTTAGAGTATAAAATTACTCTATAAAAATATTGATCTGTTTCTCACTCACACCTATCATATCACTTCTGAAGACATGGATTTGTCCACTGTCATATAGATAACTTTTTGCTGCCTTTATGTGCTTTTTGGAGCTTCAAAGTTCTAGTCAACATTCACCTGCGTTTAATGGACCAACAGAGCTGAGATATTCTTCTAAAACTCTTCGTTTATGTTAAGCAGAAAAAGTTCAGCAAGTCATTCACATCTGGGATGGGATGTTGAGTAAATCATGAGGCAATTTTCATTTTTGGCTGAACTGTCCCTTTTATGGTTAATGTTTGGTTAATTTTGGGAACTTTCAAGGAACGTTCTATGTGGGTTTAATATTTTTTAAGCATAAAAAAAAACATTCGGTTTTGCAATGAGGTTTTTATGTAAACCTAATTAGACTTACTTTGAAACATTTCTAATGGTTAGGTTTTTTATTACCATAAAATAATATTCCCAAAATATTGTGTTGATGTTTATTTTGTGTGAAAACCTAACATGAACTATTCTGTTTTTGGTGGATAATGACTACATTAGAGCCTAATATTATTATTTAATCAAATACTGGCTTACAATGTATGTTTATACTATTAACGTATGTAATTGAACACTCGGCCAAGCATTACATAGTTGAATATTTCACAGGAATGCGTTTGCCATGTAGTGACGCAGGGTGGCAGACTTTGAAGGATAATGATCCCTTTCCTATGGCGTTAAATGTTGGACAAAACAGCGCAAGCGCATAAACACAGCGTGCAAGTGAATTACAACAGTGTGAGCACCATGACACAGTTCGCACGTAAAATGTAAACCTGCAGAATTTACAAATCCCAAACTCGAGCACAAAAAAATATGATTGTGCACACAAATTAACAAGTCGCGAGCAGAAATAATGTGTACGCACGCGCGAGTTATTTCCTGCACGCGCAACTGAAATCTTCACACACACACACACACACACACACACACACACACACACAAGTCAGTTTTGACACTTTGACCAATCCTTTCTGTTAAATAATGCTATTGGCTGCTTACCAAATCCTGTATTGATTGGCTGCATCTCTTCGAATCTCGTGATTGGCTGTTGTTGGACGAGGGCAGACAGAAAGCGGGAACTTTTTGTTTGTTTATTTATTGACAAGAAAAAACATACACAACTCTCGTAGGGGAGAAATTAAGAAATATACATAAATAGGAACAATACAATTATTGTCAGTGTAAATGAAAGAAAAGAGTCCCCTACACAATACTGAACAACAAAAAAACAAACAACAAGTATTAGTTAAAAAAAAAAAAAAGTCGAGAGCAAAAGGCTAGAAAAATAAAAAAAAATATTAAAGAAAAAATAAAAATAAAAGCATCCTTTAGACGTAGCATACAAGTGGATATTTATCAAAACAATTGTCTGGATATATTACTAACCATCTTTCTTGCAATTTTACTAGACTTAACTTTTTTCAGTGAGGAAAAATGCTATTTAAAATCGTTCATAAGCCATGAAAAAGAAGTCTTTGAATATCTCCACTTACTACTACGAATATGATATTTACACATGAGAACAATAATATTAACCAAATCAGATAGGGATGAATCCATTATCCATATAAAAGAGAATGTGTGATAAGTCAAACATCGTGATGTCATCAATCTTAAATGACAGCCAATTATGTAAATCAGAGCAGAAGCTTTTACCCTTAGGACATAAAAAGAACAAGTGTTCCAGAGTCTTATCTGCCTCACAAAATACACAGGGATCTACTTCAAATTTAAACCTCTTTCTAAGAAAGTCAGCAACCGGATATATTTTATAAATTATATTAAAGTGAGTCTCTTTGACTTTAGGGGAAATGGGCCATTTGATGAATTTGAAATGTGGTTTATCTATGAACAAGGCATTCATATTTGGAACTTGTTCACACAATCCTCTATAATAATCCAAAAACATTCTAGATTTAAAAAAATCATTAATACATTTGTTATTACATTTACTGTCATGTAAATTACATTAATTCATTACTAGATTTGGTAAGGTTGGTGAAAGTCTTATTCTCACATACATCAATGTGTTTTGGATTAACTGTAATAACGGTAACGGTATTTCTTTACACATCTTATTATATTCATCTTATTACATCTTATTATATATATTTATTATATTTGGTTAAGATTATACTTGAGCAAAAAAAAATATGTTCCAAGAAGTAACTATTATCATCTAATATATCATTCCAAAGCTCAATACCCTTCTCATACTAATCACTTTTAAATAATGATTTCCTATTAATTGTAATGACCCTGTTATTCCATAGGGGAGAAAAGTTGTGGGTAAATATAATTTTACAGTATTGGTGAAGTTGTTTGTGGAAGTTTGATAATTTAATAGGAATCTTAGTGTAGATAGCTGTCAAGCTAGTTCCCTGGTAGTGTGGTACTGCAAGGGTCATCCACTACTCATCAGCCTCTACATGAATTCATTATGTAGATGAAATGCAGGCTCAGAGAGGAAGCCAGTGAGGCCCTAGGACCTTTGGGGCTGGGAAAGAACAGCAGGTGCAGCAGAATATGGCCAGGTAAGGAAATCAAATGTACATTAAGATTCTTATTACACGGCTCTCTGAAATGTTGATTCTGATTTGAGACAATTCTTTCTGATAATGATCGTCGTCAGTAGCAAGGCTTTATAATGACCGCTCATCCGGCCCTTCTTTCATGTCTCTTATCACTTCGGATGGATGCGCTCTCGTTTTATTCAAACGCAACTAGTGTCATCTTGCCTCTCTCTCTCTCTCTCTCTCTCTCTCTCTCTCTCTCTCTCTCTCTCTCTCTCTGTATATATATATATATATATATATATATATATATATATATATATATATATATATATATATATATATATATATATATATATATACACACACACACACACACACACACACAAAAAACATCTTACAGCTACAAGAAATTAAGGAGGAATTTAGAAAGACGCCATAACCTCTTTACTGTCTGCCACCATTCGCTTCCCAATCGTCCCGCTTTCTGTCTGTCCTAGTCCAACAAATGCCAATCAAGAGAGATTCGAGATGCAGCCAATCAATACAGAATTTGATCAGCAGCCAATAGCATTTGTTAACAGAAAGGTTTGGGCCCCGCCCCTGAGTGTCAAAACCAACTTGTGTGCGTAAAGATTTCAGGTGCGCGTGTACATAAAATAACTCGTGTGTTCAGATCTGCGCGCGTTTTTGAGACCTATCATGACTCGCGGTTTTGTTATTTCTGCTCGCGAATTGTTAGTTTGTGTGCACAATCATATTTTTTGTGCTCGAGTTTGGGATTTGCAAGTTCTGCAGGTTTACATTTTACGTGCGAGCTGTGTCATGGTGCTCACACTGTTGTAATTCACTTGCGCGCTGTTTGTGCGCTTGCGCTGTTTTGTCCAACATTTAACGCTATACCTTTCCAGTGTAATCTAGTTAACCATGACATTAAATTGGATAAGCGGGAAATAAAATCAACTGAAAGTACATAAAAAAGCATTCCGAGTATTAAGTAAAGGGTTGTGCTACATTGCAAAGCGAGGCGAAAAAAATAGAGCGTTCCTGTCAAATCAAACCTTAAAGCGCGCGTGTCTCGCCTTTCCCATAAAATGTCTTTTGATTGATCAAGTCGGCGCTGACGTAAATAACTCCACCCACTATCACTTCGTTAGCAGTGTAGTAGCAGTGTAGTTGCTATTTTGAGCGGCTGTCAACCACACAGAGCGCACTGCGCAGACGCGCCTCCTTTCTGCAGCGGGTTGAGGGAAATCAGTGATATTTTCTTAAATTCTACACGGGCTCCACATTGTTAAAATATCAAATAGTCATAATCTCTGCATAATAATTTGATAGAACTAGGAAGTGAGTACAAATAAAGACAGAGGTAAGTCTGAACGCAACAATTCAATGCTTTGACACTTTTCTCCTGTGTGAACCATGTATATTTTGTCTTATTAAACCTATACATTTAGATGCAATATTTTTGCCACAACTGTTTTCCGTTCTCTATAATAACATTTGGATGGTTTAAAACAGAATTCATGCAAGTCCTGACTATTTAAAGATTTTAAATGACACTTGCATGGTCAGCTGTTGTGGTTAGGGTGAGTTTTTTAAATTATTGCTCTTATGGCTAATACTAGTGGCCTAAACACAGGAAGTGATGAAATAATGTTATTATGTAATTGGCAAAAAGTTTCTAGGGAAAGTATTTCTGGGGTATTATATAACACTTGGCGAAGACTTTGAACTCCTAGGAGGGAAAGTTCCTGCCATTAGTAGAGCCCTATGAAAATGTTTTTTTGTTTGTTTTTGTTTTCTCAAATTCAGTTGAATTTGGTGTTTGAAGTTAAATTCGTTTTTTATCGTAAGAAAAAAAATCATAGAAGTTTGTTTAAATGGAAAAAAACAGAACAATTACTTTTCAACATATCATGACATTTTTATCAAATGAAGTGCTTTTATACAGATCCAGTACAATCCAAAAAACAACATTGGATTTATGTTTATTTATTTTTGTGGAATACAGCAGAGCATCACAGTATTTATTCAGACCAACAGCACTCGTGCGTGTAAGATTTTGCTTGAAGATGAAGTAAATAGGCCTCTTATTGGTGCATTTATTATTATTAATTATTATTACTACATTGAATATTATATTTTACCATGCATTAGTAATATATTTCTGTTACAATTTCTCTTAATTTCAGGTGTCTAGTTAAATGAAAAGCATTTATTTTGGTGGAAAGGTGTAAGATTGTCACCAAATTGTCTGCATCACCTCCAGGAAAGGCAAAGAACTCTGCGAGAACCAACGTCATAAAACTCTCACACAGATGAACATCTCCACCCAAGATAACACTCCCTACTTGCTAAGGACCATAAAAAGCAAATCCCACATTTGACCTCTATCTCACCTAAGGACTATTTAGAATGACTCCTTTTCTGTAATATAAGAGAGTTTCTGTTCATACATGTTTGATATCATTCAAGAGGTCTCAGTGCAACTGGTAAAGTGGTCTCATTCTCTTTCAGAAAAAACAAATCTTCATTAAGATTTTAGAACTTAGAAAAATCCTGCACTCTATTAGAGACATGTCCCTCCCAAATCTCCCACAGGGGCCACATACTGTATGCAGATTAGGTAGATTCTTTATTAACATAAAAGGACCTAATCATCACAAGTTTCAAAGGTCTACTGGATAACATGAAACGCACTCATCTGAAATAACAATAGAATTGTTTGGTACTTAAGGAGGGTTGGCAAGTAGCTCAGGGAATCTGCATTCAGATCTCCCACAACATTGTTGTAGTCTCTCTACCAGGTATGCAAACCTTATTTCTTATGTGTTGATAAATTGTTTACATTTGTCTTATTATTGTCTAAATGGATTGTTGAATTGGTTATGTCACCTGGTAAATAAATTGTTACAATTGAATTTATTATGATTGATTCTTAAACTATTGTCTTTAGTAGATTACGTTAAGTCCATGTTTCCGCAAATCTTCGACCAGGTTAGTAGCGGACTAAAGCCGGTTTTGAGTGGAGCATGGTGCACACCGACTGAGACTTTAGAGCTCCGTCTAACTAATTGGCATTATTTCAAGTGTACTTAGTGTGTACAGGCTCGATAGGGAATTTCCGTTTTGTGTCGACCAAGCCTAAATAGGGTGAAGCCTAAACCTCTGGTTATTGTAATATTTTCTAGCTAAGTGTACATAGGAAACTATGGCATGATCATATAAAACTATTTTAACTTGGTATGTTGGTCTATCTTTGTACATTTAGTGCAATGACCTCTGGGTAGAAATGTTACTGTAATTAAGTGTTTACTATCTAAGGGGACTAAACAAAATACTTGTAGATAAAAAGGCAAGCAGGAGCAGCCATCTAATTAGTATTTAGTCAAATACTGTTTTAATGACCAATACTGGCATATTTGTGACCGTGAGATCCGCGTTCGCGGCCGGCGCGAGACTCTCTAAGCGACAGGAATCCGAATGAACGAGTAGCCTACAATATAAAATAGAGTTTAAATATTATGATTCAATGTTAAGTCAAATTAAATAATAATAATTAAGATTAGAACATTAATATATCCTTAGAAACCTTTATAATTGGAGTCAGATAAAATAAACGAGGATCTTAAAATGAATAATATAGTGATTTAATTAGAATGAAATTACTTATCTGAACGCGCACGATAAGACAGAACATGCAGGAGACCTTCAGGCACGCTGTTGGAAACCGCCATTGGACCAATAGGTGGACCCCCCTTACAAAGGCAAATGGAGTACTTTGAGTTTTTAAGTTATTGACAACAGGTTCACAGCTCCAGTTCGCTAAATGGCTTAAATATGCGTAATAAACCGCAAAATGCTTCGATTCAATTATAGGGCCCTATTTTAAGAGTGCTAGTGATACATTTTTTTTTATTTTCGTGTATGTACGCAGTACTACGTCTAGGCACAAGTGGGTTTGGTGAAATTGCATGGGTAAAGCACTCATGAGCTGGGTCAAGTACAACTTAGGCCATGCCCACAATAATGCGTTTTTGTTTGAAAACGCATCTTTTTCTCTCCGTTTTGGTCTTCATGTCACACTGAGATGGTGTTTCTCTCCGCGAGATCTGAGCTTTTTGAAAACACTCCAAAGTGGATAAATTGTCTTTAAAAAGTGTGGACTGTGAAATCATGTGACGCAGTCATGTGATCTATCCAACCAAATATAAAGGCCGTTTCATAGCGGTGCTGTTGTACATGATACTCACTTTGATATCATTGTTAAAAAATAAATGTTACTTTGTACAACCATCACATTGTGTTCCTTCAAATGCGAAGGGAAGTTTACTCAGAATTGGTGTCCGGCGACAGAACACGAGGACTTTTGGAAAATGCTTGAAAACGGTAGTGTGAGAGCGTTTTGAAACGAAAACACAGTTTTCAAATATATCCGGATTAAAGTAGATGTAGCCTTAATTCGAAGGTTCCTCTCCGGTTATTGCAGCATTTGCCTCATATTATGTAGTCCATATATAGGTAGTGTAAATGGACTCTATGCAATGAATTAGAAGTTCTCTTGTGCATTAATGATGTCCTAGTTGAATGTCAGGCCTGTTTCTATGATGGTGACAAGCATGGAAAATGTGGTTCTCGTGATGATTTGGATTTACAGTACATTAAATCATTGAGAATGTAAGTATTATTAATAATGTTCATCTACTGACACAAAAATCATGGTTAATATTAACAGTGAATGTATCGGAACACACTTCACTTCTATTTGGATTTTGAAAAATTAAATAAATTATAGAAATACAAAAAAAATGAAACAAAAATTATTATAAATTCAAATTACACTTCAAATGAAACAAAAATAGAATCAAAATGATGAAATTGTAAAAATAATCTTATACCAAATCCAAACATTTACTCTCTCCAATGCCTCTTTTGTAGTGACTTAAACATCACTCTTTGACAACAGGTGGAAAAATACCAATAAAAATGAGATCATATGTTCAATTGTAAATTTAAACATAATTGCAATAACTGAAAAATAAAGCATGAAATGTAGATCGTTTAACACAAATATCATAAAAAATTGTTTCATGAAGCAGCTACAACCGTGATTGTTAGTGAAATAATTTGATGTTCCACTATATTTTCAGAGTTTGGAAAAAAGTTTATTACCACCTGCTAGTGGAGTCTACAAACAGCAAAGGTAGGAACTGAATTTAGACGTTGCGCTCAAATCAGACGTAGTTCTGAAACGTCTTAGTGCAATGTCCTATTTCTCAGGAAAATAGTAAATTGCACTTTGTGCCACTTCATTAACATACAAAACACCTACGGTTAGCATGCATACACCCACAGATAGCGCCAACACTCCCACCCACTGCCACTTGTGCTTTGGGCTGACACGAAAATTGCACTTACAATAAGACGCAGCGCACGGTCGTTGCGTGTTGTGCTGCGCTTTATGTGCTCATGAAAATAGAGCCCATAGTCTGCATGTGCTGTGCGCTTCAAGGTTAATGCACACTTTTATGTCTGTCATCTATTCCAAAAAGAGTGTGCTTTTTTTTTTTTTGCTTCCTTCAATTAATTACATAGAAGACAAATTTACATTAATTGCATAAAAGACAGTTTTATATCCCATGTGAATACACCTTAGCAACTTCATTCTAACTTTTGTGTAGTGATTATGCAATATTTATAATATTGAGTATAGTCTGGGTTGTGTTTATCCAAAACTTTTGCACCATAATTCCTTCCTCCTTTTGACATTTATTACATAAACCATTATCTTGCCTTCAACAATTTAGCTGGTGTACAATAAATACAATTTAAAATATTAAATTGCTGTAGTTTGTTATTTACAGCTCTGAATGGATACCTTACAGTTCACCATATTGATTTTAAATGTAATTCACTGATGGGTATATGTAGCTCAAATTGTTTTGCACAATTATCAATTTCAGCGTGTTTCTTTATTTAATAAATCATAGAAGATATTTATTTTATTAATACCATTATCATCATCAGCAAAAAGAGAGTGCTTGCTGCTCATGATGCTTATTTGTGTATGAGCTTTACACATTTCTTTTTGAAGTGCACAGCATTTGATTTAACATTAACTTAATGTTAACTCAAAATCAACATGGCACAGGGTCTACATCCCATTTTACTTACTAAACAAACTGTACTTCAATAAACAGATGGTTGCTAAACCATGTTCCCACACATGGCATAAGCCTACAGTATATTGTGTAGCTAGTGGTCTTGTTATTGGTTTTAGGTAAGATGCTTGTGGAACACGTTTTACTTAAAACAATTCTTCAAATATCCATGTTTCCATGCTCCATGTCTGTGCACATCTTCTGCTTTTCTCTGGTTGGTCTCTCTGCATCTCGGTAATAACTGAGGTTTTGTGATGTGTTTTTACTTGCATTACGGGTTTTGTCAGCTCTCTTCTTAGTCTTTCTCCAGAGATTTCATTTACATGTTTTTTTTTAAATATATTTATCTCTGCCAAAAGAGATAAATTCAATGATAATTTCAGTTTTTGTCAGCTTCTGCAGAGCATTTCAAGTTACTTTAGGCCTGAGTGCCCCCATCAGCGGAAATAGATGACAACTTTAACATTTACAGTTGATGTCAGAAGTTTACATATACTTAGGATGAAGTCATTAAAACTAATTTCCTTTACAGTTGTTTTTTCACAATTGCTTACAGACAGATTGTTTAACTTTTAATTGACTATATCACAATTCCAGTGGGTCAGAAGTTTACATACGCTAAGTTAAGTGTGACTTTAAGCAGCAGGAAATTCCAGAAAATTCTGTCAAGCCTTTAGACAATTAGCCAATCAGCTTGTGAATGTATTTTAAGGCCTACGTTCAAACTCTGTGCCTATTTGCTTGACATCATGGGAAAATCAAAAGAAATAAGCCAAGACCTCAGAAAAAAAATTGTGTACCTCCACAAGTCTGATTCATCATTTGGAGCAATTTCCAAATGCCTGAAGGTACCACTTTCATCTGTACAAACAATAGAATGCAAGTATAAACAACATGGGACCATGCAGCCATCATACCGCTCAGGAAGGAGACATTCTGTCTCCTAGAGATGAATGTAGTTTGGTGCGAAAAGTACAAATCAATACCTGAACAATATCAAAGGACATTGTGAAGATGCTGGAGGAAACAGGTAGACAAGTATCTATATCCACAGTAAAACAAGTCCTATATCAACATTACCTGAAAAGCTGGTATAGCGCATTTAATGCCTATATCAGGCATTAAAAAATCATGATAAAGGCTAAGTATAATTCTAAAATATTTTATCATCTCTACTTTCCTGGTAATTTATTATACAAATTAAAACAATCTCTACATCAGGGGTCGGTGTTATCAAAAAAAACACTAACATTAATGCTTCACCAAGATGGGCATTGGCGGAATTATAAAGTGTATTTCACCATTTAGACACGTATTACATTAGCGCACAAATATTAACCGCCTTTCAATCAAACAGCATGCAGCTACAGATGTAAGGAAATAAAAAGTAAACCTTTTAAATTTGATCTAGATCAGACAGTGGTTGTCTTGCTATCGTGATCAATGTAATAAACACCCCTGGTCTAGATGTAGCACATAGCCTAAATATACAAATTTATTCAAAATTTATCATCGAAATCGAGGACATCTCTCTATTTTTTAAGATTGTTTTATCGCCCGGCCCTATTGATAACATTTCCTTAATCTCTCACATCAACCCAATAATCTCAGTGATAGATAGCTAATTTACAGGCTATGTTATAGACACAGAATCTAGTAAGCAGAAATACTACATTTACCTTGTTATGTTTCTTAAAATTAGAGGCAGGATTAAGGCTGATATCTGGCTTGAGCAAATTAATCTCACTTGACATAAGCAATTGGCCTTTTATATTGCAAAAAACACTTTCAGGTGCGGCTGTGATGTTCAAGTGTCGAACTGCTGTTTGAGGCAGACACATCCACAAAAGTCGGCACCGATCTATAGCTGCCATTCAAGTTTTTTACATGTGATTTTATTTGATGGGAGTCACGAGACTCTCCCTAGACTCTCCCTAGCTAAAATCAGGACAGTGAAGTAGCGAACACAGAGGCCAGGAAAATAACACATTAAAAGTACAGTTACAGCACTTAAAAAGTAAAAGTATAAAATGTTTAAACTACTTTAAGTACAATTCCTGTGGAAAAACTACTTCATTACAGTAACATGAGTATTTGTAATTCATTACTTTACACTCCTGGTTAACTGTAACAGTTAACTGTAACTTCTGGACAGGGTCCCAGCTGCATTGGCACATCAACTGCCTAAAGTTGCTGGCTGTATTCCTTGCCTTCCGGAGGTTTCTCCCGCTGATTCAGGGCAAGCACATCTTCATCCGCTCAGACAGCACCACGGCAGTAGCGTACAAAAATGGCCATGTGTCACAACTCGCCCGCCATCTCCTCCTTTGTAGTCAGCAGTGACTCAGGTCGCTGTGCGCCACTAATATCCCTGGCAACTGCAACACGACGGCAGACGCGCTGTCGCGACAGGTTTCGCCCAGCGGAGAGTGGAGGCTCCACCCCTAGGTGATTCAGCTGATTTGGGGCCGATTTGGCATGGCACAGGTAGATCTCTTTGCCTCCCAGGACAACACTCACTGCCCGCTCTGGACATATTGGCACACAGCTGTCCCTGGGGGCTGCGCAAGTACGCATTTCCCCAGTGAGCCTTCTTGCACTGGTGCTGTGCAAGATCAGGGAGATGAGGAACAAGTCACCTTAGTGGCTCCTTATTGGCCCACTCGGACTTGGTTCTCGGATCGCGCGCTCCAGCCGACAGCACCTCCCTGGAAAACTCCCCTGAGGAAGGACCTTCTTTCTCAGGGAAGGGGCACCCTCTGGCACCTGCGTCCAGACCTCTGTAACCTCCATGTCTGGCCCCTGGATGGGACGCGGAAGATCTGAGTGACCTAACACTTTCAGTCGTAGACACGATCAACCAAGACAGAGCTCCCTTCACCAGGCATCTTTACGCCCTGAAGTGGCGCTTGTTCGCGAATTGGTGTTCTTCCTGAGCCGAAGACCCGCAGAAATGCGCTGTCCTCCTCCACCTTGAAGCTGTATCGCGGCCCACCATGACGCAGTGGACGGTAAGTCCTTGGGTAAGCACGACTTGATTATCTGGTTCCTTAGAGATGCCCGGAGACTGAATCCTCCCCGCCCAAGCCTGTTCCCCTCCTCGGATCTTTCAGTGGTCCATTCGGGCCTTTAGAGACCCCCCATCGAGGTGCTTGACTCAGTTGAGCTCAAGTCTGTCCTTGAAGACGTCCCTCCTGATCGTGCTAGCTTCCATCAAGAGGGTTGGGGACCTGTAAGCGTTCTCTGTCAGTGACACCTGCCTGGAGATTGTTCCAGCAAATATTCACGTTATCCTAAGACTGCGACCGGCTATGTGCCCAAGGTTCCTATGACACCCTTCAGGGATCAGGAACCTGCAAGCGTGGTCCCGAGAGGAGGCAGACCCAGCCTTTTCATTGCTGTCTCCGGTACATGCTTATCTATTTGGACCGTATGCAGAGCTTTAGATGTTCTGAGCAGCTCTTTGTCTGCTTTGGCGGACGGTGGAAAAGGAATGTCGTCTCCAAACAGAGGTTAGCTCACTGGGTCGTTGACGCCATCTCTCTGGCTTACCAGACCCAGGCCGTGCCTGCCTCCTTGTGGGTTCAAGCGCACTCATCGAGATGGATGGCATCCTCGTGGGCACTGGCCAATGGCACCTCTGTAGCAGACATCTGCAGAGCAGTGGGCTGGGCAACACCCAAAACCTTTGTGAGATTTTACAATCTCAGGGTTGAGCCGGTCTTGTCCCATGTTTAGTCAGGTCCGAGCCTGTAGAACTTGGTAATGCGGAACAGCCAACCGAGTGTTCCGCTTGCACCTAGCGCCCTTTACCAAGTTGATCCAGTGCTCTGTCTCTCCCAGGCTAGCCAATAAGCGTCGCTTCCTGGATGTTTTTCCTCCCTAGCCTGCGAATTCAGCGGAGCAATTCGCGACCAGACCCACTACGAGACACAAGTGTTCTGTACTGGTAGGGCTCCACAGGTTTAATTCCCTCTTCAGGCAACTCCCTGTGATGTATTTTCCGCAGTACGGTCCCCCTGTCGGCAGACCCGCGTCTCACTTGGGCAGTCCCACTGCCCCCGGTTGCTGTGTTTGTAGAGCTGCTCTCTCATTAGGTAGGACCTCCCACATGTGGCCTGACATCCACGTGGTGTATTAGCCAAATATCACCTCCCCCTAGTCTGGTTTGGATATGTCCTCTGCAGGGTCTTTTCCCCCTGAAAGAATAGGATCGGGAAAGACCGCCTTCCCCAACACATTTCATAGCGTTAAGATATTTCCAGCTGCTTCACACTCTATGCGAGAGACATAGAGAGAGAAAAGGCTGTGGCTGCCGGGCTTGTTCCCATGCTGGTCATGTAGCACCTGTCATGACTCTGATGATGTTGGTGGTCAGATCTTCAGAAGTTCTCTCTGAGTTTAAGTGAAGGTCTTTGCTAAAACCTATTTTAAATTAATATAGCATTGTCCCCTCCCTCTTTCAGGTAGACGGAGATGACCTGCCCGCAGACAGGGTGGAAGGCACGCCCCTCCCCAGGGAAAGGGGGGGGGGTGGGGGTGGGGGGGGGTATATGTACGTCATGCCGGGGGCTCCCCAGCCTGAGAGAACGAGGGAGGAATGTGGCAGGGCGGAGGGCAGGGCCGGGTCTTATTTCTACACACCCGGTCCCTTATCAGGCTAATCAAGCCTCCGAGAGGGATAAAGGCCGACTGCGGAGGATGGTGCAGGAGAGAGAGATTGTTTACGGGCATGTCCGTCGTGTGTGTTTGTGTCTTTTGATTCAGTTTATCATTAAAATATTATTTATATTGCCAAGCCGGTTCTCGCCTCCTCCTTTCCATTGAAGTGCGTTACAAGGATGCTTGCATGTTTTGATCACTCGTGCGAGTTGCTTCTCTGCGAGCGCACGGCTTAACGGAATATTCTGGGTTCAATACAAGTTAAACTCAATTGACAGCATTTGTGGCTTAATATTGATTACCACACAAATTTATTTCGACTCATTCCTCCTTTTCTTTAAAAAAAAGCGGTTACAGTGAGTCACTCATGGAATTGATTGTGGCCAATTTTTGGAGGGTTTAAAGGCAGTAATGTGAAGCTTATAATTTTATAAAAGCATTTACAATGATTCTCTGTTAAAACCTGTGTATTATTTGAGCAGTTTAGATTGTCATTTATTAAGTCATTTTAGGGTTTGTTGACATTACATTGTCTTGGTTGTAAAATTGGCTATAACTTTACACAGAAAAGGTTTGTAAGTGATTTTATCACACTAAAATCATGTTCACGCATAAGTCTCGTGGCTATACTTTTGAAACAGTGAGGGTTTTAACGTTAAAAAATAGGTTCCCAGATTCACTTCCAAGTGCCGCACTGTAACCCAGATTTGTACTTTTTTTTATAGAAAAGTTGGGACAAGTTGATATTAGTAATCACCATTATGCCACAAATGCTGAAAATTTAGATTAACTTGAATTTGAACCTGGAACATTCCTTTTAACGTGCCTTTGCGCTATGTACAGCAAGACTAAAATAATCAGTGCAACATGCTCCAATTGTTTGCTGTTTATGATAAACACAATTTTATCCATTTGTTGTTGAATAGTCAAGAATAGAATGTGCCATAGACTGTATATTGATACTGACATAAACCTGTTGTTTAAAAGAGAAAGGACATTGGATCTTATCCTCATTAATTCTTTTGTAATCAAACTAAAAGCTTTTGGTGTACCAGGTGAAAATATACAACAGAAACTTGGCGATGTATACAAATGGGCCATGGACAGTCATCATTAATATAAAAATAGCTTATTACAATACTTATAGTTATGAAAGATTTTATGAAAAAATAAGTGGCATTTTATTTATGTGCAATCACTTATATAAAAATTTATACAGTATTTACAGTAATCGCCTCAGAGACACAGTATCTGAGCAGAAGCAGTAGGGGGCATTTGACTACTACTGGAGTGTTTCGCACCGCTTCTCGTATGAATGTGGCAAGAAATACATTTTTGTAAATCTTTGTAAATAGAACCAGCATTATGTGTACTTTGAAACTAAGTAAAGAACCTTAGGGTTCTATATAGATCCCCAAAGAACCTTTTTTTTAAACCTTCCTCATTCTGAACTAAAACCAGTCTTCAGTACATTAAATTAACCTGCTTGGGTTTAAACCCATAAGCTTTCTGTAGCCAGCAAATAGCCAGATCATTTACCACTAGACAACCATCGAAATGGGTGCCTCATTGCTATCAGAACCTCTTTGGTTAACGGTTGATGGCCACTTCGTTTATTTGATGTCACTCATTTTATTACTCATTTCCTTGATTCAACTCTTTCTTCTCTTTTCCAGGACTATTGGACAGTTTCTATTGGCAGCTAAAATGGAGCCCATTTTTGCTACTGGAATTGCCGCAAAGCTTCGGAGTCAGTGGGACCGGGATGCAGGTTTGGGTCAGAATGACAATGCTATGAAGTTCCTAGGACAAGATTATGGGTCACTGAGGGCCCAATGCCTCCAGACCAGAACCCTGTTCGAGGATTCTTTGTTTCCAGCCAGCGGCACTTCTCTGGGTTTCAACGAGCTGGGCCCACGTTCCTCCAAGACACAGGGTGTGCAATGGATAAGGCCAACGGTGAGCCAATAGGGTCATAAGGCTTGTTTGTCTTTTCTTTATTTCAGATTGGTCTTGTATTGTTTTACCTGTCTCAATTTTTCCACTTTGTCATGCAATGTCTCCTGTCCTAGTGTTTCCTGTATAATGCTTCCTGTATATTTTCTGTGTATAATAACTGTTCTCCATCACTGATTTCTCTATAATCCTTCACTACTTCCTATGTTTGTCATCCTGCTTTCGCTGTTCACCATCACTGCTTCCTACACCCCTATTCTCTGCTTCCTCTATACTCCAACACTGCTTGCTGCTAATAGATGACCGCTTCCTCTATACTGCATCACTGCTTAATACAGATGACTGCTTTCTCTAGTTTCCTTGATTACTTCCTATGTATGTCATCCTGCTTATACTTTCCTGCACTGTCTCACCCACTAGAGGCCAAAAGTGCACAATGGATGGATGTTATATTAAGAAGGTATGAGAAATCACAAAACATAAGGTAAACAAATGCTACAATTTACTTAATAATATTCTCAATATGTTAAATAACCATAATGCTAATTAAGACTTTATTATTACAACTGTAATACAATAATACATATACAGAACAACCACTATTAATGTTTGAATTGATCATTTCTCTCACTAAACACTGTTTATTTTTGACTTTTTTTTATTCAGTTGGCATGTAGGATTTGATATCAGTTTGCTTAATAATCTCATTCCATATCTGGATAATTGCTGCAATATCATAGAGGATGAATTGCCTCCTCTATGAAATTGCATTATATTAGTTTCCCGTCTGTCGCTCTCTTCGACGTTGTGTCGAAGAAGCGACACTAGGGGTCTCTCTTGAGTGCCGAATATGCCTCTGATCTATGAAAAATGGCCAATGAGAAGTTGGCAGCCAGTATTTGCATACCCCGCCCCCGGACATACAGGTATAAAGGCGAGGAAATACGCTGAGTTCATTCAGAAAATTTTCTTCGGAGCCGATGGTTGTACTGCAGCGAGCTGCGAGTCACACACATGTTCCTGTTCCTCTGACGCTCTCTGATGTTGGATCTATGGCGCACTACAGCGGCTTTCTCCTTCCTTTGCACGGCAGTGCAGTTGCCCCTGGGCGCTTCGACAGCGCAGAGCATAATTAAAAAAGTGATATTTCTTTTAAAAGAGTGTTTTTTCTCTATTAGAGCAATACACAGTGGCGTTGAATGTCCTTTTCAGGACACGTCTTTATAAAGATGCCATTCAGCCTCAGACGGCCACAGGCATTGTCTCGTGTGTCTGGGCAGCGATCACACCGAGGCAGCGTTTGTGGATGGTTCATGCTCTCATTCCGAGGGCATGACCATGGCAACGTTGCGGTCGCGGCTCGCTTTCAATAGAAAGCACGCCACTCCAGCCGCCCCCCGCATTGCTCCATCTTCCCACGGGATTGAGGATGATGCGGCTGGCGATGGAGGCCATCTGGGGATGGCAGCGGGTGCAGCTCCACCGGGTATGCCCCCTCGGACCACCCGTCCCCCAGCACGCTCGTTGACTCCCATCCATGCTCGAGGCAACAGCTGCTCGCCTTACAGCCAGCCTGCCTATCCTCTGGAGCTCGAAGTGGATGAGCTCGCCGCTGCATCGGAGAGCACGGCGTCTGACGCGGATGACTCACCTGGGCTGCCGCCTTCGAGGCCAGCACGCCCAGGATGAGGCTGACGCTCAGATGACCGACATGCTTTCCCAGGCCGCCACCAGCGTGGGCTTAGACTGGAACCCTCCGTCCTCCCCACAGCCATCGTGGTTGGATGACTGGTTCCTGGGGTCCGGGCGCCGCTCACAGCCTCGCCCCCCCCAGATCCCGTTTTTCCCGGAGGTGCATGATGAGCTGACGTCATCGTGGAGAGCACCACTCATCACAAAACCACTCACTCATCCGCTCTCGCTACCCTCGATGGCGGAGCGGCCCACGGGTACATGGCGATTCCCCAGGTGGATAGGGCTGTTGCGCTCCACTTATGCCCCGGAAACCCTACCACCTGGCGGGGTCGCCCTGTGCTCCCCTCCAAGGCCTGTAGGACAACATCCTCGCTGAACGCGAAGGCCTACAGCGCCGCCGGACAGGCTTCTTCCGCCCTGCATGCCATGGCCCTCCTACAAGTCCACCAGGCAAAGGCACTCAAAGATCTGCACGCGGGTAGCCCTGATCCCGATGTGCTGCAGGAACTGCGCTCAGCGACCGACCTCGCCCTTAGAGCCATGAAGGTCACAGCGCAGTCACTCGGGCAGGTGATGGCCACACTCGTGGCCCAGGAACGTCATCTGTGGCTGAACTTGGTTGAGATGTGTGAGACCGACATGGTTTGCTTTCTCAACACCCCTGTCTCCCAGTTCGGCCTCTTCGGCGACACCGTTAATGACTTCGCCCAGCAGTTCTCTGCAGTGAAGAAGCAGACAGAGGCCATATCTCACATCCTGCCCTGCCGCAAACCTGCCGCCATGGGCCATGCCCCGTCTGCTCGCTGAGGGCGTCCTCCTGTGGCTAAGAAGCACCCTGCTCCGCCTCAACCCGGGCCCAGCTCTCAGCCCCAGCGTCGAGCAACCCGCAGGAAGCAGACACCCCCCGTCTCATGGACCCCCTCGAGGACCTGAAAGGCTCCCAGGCGCTGCTGAGACGTTTGACCCAGAGCCCGAGATGTTAGATCCGGAGCTGGTAAGAGCACTCCATCCCCCGGTGGGGGACCAGGAGTAGAATCTTTTGTTGAATTTATTTCATTTGCCGCCCCCCCTAAACGGGGCTGCGGTACCCACATTCTCAATAACAGAGCTATTTCCTTTGTCTCTGGGTCACCTGGCCCGCAAATGCCATTGTCACGGCACTCTACCTCCAGATATTTACAGTCCTGGCATGCTGGATGTGGACCCACCGCCTTCAGCTCCATGACCAGCCGGTTCCGACGAGTCTAGAGGACACCTACACTGGACCTCCTCCTCAGTCGCTAACCCGCCCCCTGCCGGGTGTGCAGAGCAAGGTCAGTGCTTTGAGTCTTTTCTCAGCACCAGAGCCTCGGGACTTGCCCTCGCCACCTGACGCCGTACTACCTGCTCCACACCACTGCAAAGCCCTGCCGGGTATGTCAAAAATAACCGTCCCCTTGGTGCCCCTAGCGCGGAGCTTGGATGCATGGCTTTCACTTCCAAACCCGTCACGCTGGCTGGCCCGGACCATCCGACTCGGTTACGCAATTAAGTTTGCCAGGCCCCCGCCTCCGCCCCCCTTCGCGGGCGTCCGCTTTACCGCAGTATATGGCGAACATGCCAAGTCCCTGCCCGCGGAAATCGCTACTCCTTTACTCAAAGACGCAATAGAGCCTGTTCCTCCAACTGAAGCAAAAATGGGTTTCTACAGCCCTTACTTCGTTGTACCCAAGAAAGGCGGCGGCTTACGACTGATCTTGGACCTGCGAGTATTCAACCGGGCTCTGCTCAAACTCCTGTTCAAAATGCTCACGCAAAAACACATCTTAACTTGCGTCCGGCATCTATTTTTACGGGCAGGAGTATCCTTGCAGCAGGTGTCCCAACGCGTCCTGGTCATGACCGACACCTCCAGAATGGGTTGGGGCACCGTGTGCAACGGGCACACAGCCACGGGCTGTTGGAAAGGGGACCCGCTGCGCTGGCACATCAACTGCCTAGAGTTTTCTTTGCCCTGCGAAAGATACTCCCGTTAGTTCGGGACAAACTATGTCCTAGTCAGGTCAGACAGCACCACCGTGGTAGCGTACATAAATCGCCAAGGTGGTGTGCGCTCCCGCCACATGTCACTACTCGCCCGTCGTCTCCTTCTTTGGAGCCAGCAGTGAGCCACTCACATCCCAGTCACAAGTTGCTGCGTGCCACTCACATCCCCGGCAACCTCAATGTGGTAGCGGACGCACTGTCATGACAACGCTTGCCCAGTGGAGAGTGGAGGCTTCACCCCCAGTCGATCCAGCTGATTTGGGAACAGTTTGGCAAGGCCCAGGAAGACCTGTTTGCCTCCCAAGAGACCTCCCACTGCCCGCTCTGGTACGCCCGAACAGAGGCTCCCCTCGGGGCAGACGCATTGGCACACAGCTGGCCTGCGGGGCTGCGCAAGTACGCATTTCCCCCAGTGAGCCTTCTTGCGCAGGTGCTGTGCAAGGTCAGTGAGGATGAGGAACAAGTCACTCTAGTGGCTCCCTATTGGCCCACCCGGGCTTGGTTCTCGGACCTCATATTCCTTGCGACAGCCCCTCCCTGGCGAATTCACCTGAGGAAAGACCTTCTTTCTCAGGGACGAGGCACACTCTAGCATCCGCACCCAGACCTTTGGAACCTCCATGTCTGGCCCCTGGATGGAACGCGGAAGATCTAGCTGGTCTACCACCTGCTGTCGTAGACACAATCAGCCAGAGCCCCTTCTACCAGGCATCTTCACGTCCTGAAGTGGCGCCTGTTCGCAAATTGGTGTTCTTCCCGGGCTGAAGACCCACAGATGTGCGCAGTTAGGTCAGTGCTCTTATTTCTGCAGGAGAGGCTGGAGGGGAGCTGTCCCATTCCACCCTAAAGGTGTATATCGCTGCCATCGCTGCCCACCACGACACAGTAGACGGCAAGTCTTTGGGTAAGCACCTCTTAATATTCAGGTTCCTAAGAGGCGTCCAGAGATTAAATCCCTCCCGGCCAAGCCTGTTCCCCTCATGGGACCTCTCAGTGGTCCTCTCGGGCCTTCAGAGACCTCCCTTTGAGCCGCTAGAATCAGCTGGACTCAGTGCCCTCTCTCTAAAGACGGCCCTGCTGATCGCACTCGCCTCCATCAAGAGGGTCAGGGACCTGCAAGCGTTCTCTGTTAGCGACACTTGCCTGGAGTTCGGTCCGGCAGACACGTTTGTGATCCGAAAAACACGATCTGGCTACATGCCCAAGGTTCCTACCACGCCCTTTAGAGACCAGGTAGTGAACCTGCAAGCGCTGCCCCGGGAGGAGACAGACCCAGCCCCTTCGTTGCTGTGTCCGGTATGTGCTTTGCGGACCGCACGCAGAGCTTTAGATGTTCTGAGCAGCTCTTTGTCTGTTTTGGTGGACAGCAGAAAGGGAACGCTGTCTCCAAACAGAGGTATTCCCACTGGATAGTGGACGCCATTTCATTGGCCTATCACACCCAGGCCGTGCAACCCCCCCCCCCCCTTACGGGTCCGAGTGCACTCGACAAGGAGTGTTACATCCTCATGGGCACTGGCCAGGAGTACCTCCCTAGCAGACATATGTAGAGCAGTGGGTTGGGCAACACTTAATACCTTCGTGAGATTGTACAATCTCCGGGTTGAGTCAGTATCGTCCCGTGTTTTCTCAGGTCCGAGCCAGTAGAACTCAGTAACATGTCGATGGTCTGGCCAGGTGGATCACTTGAGCCTAGCGCCCTTTCCCTCGGCTGAGGTAAAACTGTGCGCTTTCTTTCCCAGGAGATCCCACTCATTCGGATCCCTGGACGATTCCTCCCTAGTCCCTTTGGGTCCGCAGTTCAGCGGAGGAACTCGCTGACCCAATCCACTGCGGGTACTTAATCTACCCTGTACTGGAATAGGTGCTCCGCAGGACAGGACTCCTACGCGGACTCCCCCGTGTGTATTTTCTGTAGTACGGTCCCCTTAGGAGTGGACCCGCGTCTCCCTCAGGCAGTTCCAGCTGCCCTCCGGTCGCAGTGTTGTAGCAACTCCCCCCCTCCTAGCGAGGTTGGATCTACCACTGCGCCATCTCCACATGCCGTCTAAAAATCCATGTGATGCATTCGCCACCTTTACCTCCCCTTTCGGGCAGGTGTGGCCTCCGCAGGGTCTTTTCTCCCTGAAAGAATAGGAAACTGGGTAAGACCCCTTCCCTCGATGCATGTAAGGGCCCTGGCCATTCTTGCTCTGTACGGAGAAACATAGAGAGAGAAGAAGCCCAGCCAGGCTTGGCCCATTCCCAGGTTGGAAAGCGCCGCCTTGTTCCCCTGCCTAGGGTAACCAGAAGGATTCTGATGGCTTTTGTGGGGCATTGGGGAAGGGTACGTGCAGTCTGACACAGCTGGTCGCCGTTTCACGTAGAATACCTGCCCGCTCCTGTGTCAGCAGAACACGTACAGGGCTCAGCGCATGGCGTGATTTAAATTGGACCCTAGTGTCGCTTCTTCGAAGTGAGCGACAGATGGGGAACGTCTAGGTTACGGATGTAACCTCCATTCCCTGATGGAGGGAACGAGACGTGTGTCCTCCCAGCCATGTCACTGAGCCGAGCCACTGTTGTGGCTGGACCATTTCTGGCTCCTCAGAAAAATCCTGATTGAACTCAGCGTATTTCCCCTCTTTTATGGCTGCCAACTTCTCATTGGCCTTTTTTAGATCAGAGGCATATTCGGCGCTCAAGAGAGACCCCTAATGTCCCTTTTTCTACACAACGTCTCGTTCCCTCCATCAGGGAACGGAGGTTACATCCGTAACCTAGACGTTTTGTACAGTATGAAAATATCCAAAATACTTGGATATACGTGAATGAGAGTATACCTGAAATAGGAATGTGTTTCAGTCAAAATGCACATTATGTAGTTTAGAGATGATTTAGAGACATAGAAAATAAAATGGCTATATCTATTTAAATAAATTATGTATTCTTAAAATGTTCTGTTTGTCCAAGAAACTTCTTGCAGTAATGCAGGTTTTTGGGATTTATAAGCTGGTCGTTTAGGACCTGTTAGGAGACTGTTTCTCAAACTAGAGACTGTGACTTACTTGTCTTTTTGTTGTGCATCTGGCTGTCCACTTCCCTCTCTATCCTGGTTAGAGATTCTTTTTTCAAAACAGTAATGCATGGAATAGCCTTTATCTCTCTAAAACAATATATTTTAGGAGAAAATATAACTTTTTGTCTATTTTTAAAACCAAAATTTGACTTGCAAGAGTAAAGCAACTTGTAAAAACTCAATACCTTAGCAAATGGGGAAAAAACCCAATGTATTGCGATTTCCATATGGCAGCACAACCATTTTCAATTGTTCTTATAATAAGAAACTTTTCTTGAAATCCAAATTAGCCCTTTAGAATGCTTTTGTAAGGAATAGGTGACACTGTATATGTTTGCCATCACAGGTAAGGAAATAATTTAAACAATTTTTTCAAACTTCACTTAAAACAATTATTTCAAACCATAATAATATTGGCAATTAATGATTTTGGCAGTATTTTTGACCAATTTAAGGCATCCTTGGTGAAAGGAAGCATACATTTTTTTTAAGAACAAAAATGTCTTTGTGTTCTAAAAATTAAAGCATATATAATATATATAATTTTCATAAAGTAACTTGTAACGTAATTACTTGAGTCATAATATACTTCTACACTACATCACTGCGTCCTGATTCTTGCCACTTTCCCAAGCATTCGTTTATGCTGCCTCCTCTTAGAGGACCACTTCATCTACACTTCATCACTGCTTCCCCTATACACCATTACTGCTTTCTGCTTATAGACACTTCCCATCTACTCTATCACTGTTTTTCTACTTACAGCCACTTCTCCTATACTCCATCATTGCTTCCAGCTCTTAGATGACCACTTTCTCTACATTTTATCACTGCTTCCTCTATACACCATTACTGCTTCCTGCTATTAGTCACTTCTCCTATACTCCATCTCTGCATTCTACAGCTTCCTACTTAAAGCCACTTTCCCATTCTCCATCATTGCTTCCTGCTCTTAGATGGCCACTTCTTCTGCATTTTATTACTGCTTCCTGCTTTCACTTTCCCTATACTCCCATCAATGCTTCCTGCTCTTAAATTACCACTTCCTCTACATTCGATCACTTCTTTTTTCTTATAGTCACTTCTCCACTTCCTCCATCATTGCTTCTGGCTCTTGGATATACACTTCCCCTATACTCACATAATTGCTTCCTGCTCTTAGATACAGTACTTCCTCTACACCCCATTACTGGTTTAAATTCCTCTCATTCTCCTTCCGTGACTGCATTATTTTACACTTCACCACTGCCATCCCATGTTTTTATCCATTCCCCTGTCTCTCCTCTCTCTCTTCATTCAGTGTTTTCTGCACTCTCAGAACACATTTTTAAATATTCCTATATCTATCAGGTCAACTCTGCTACCTTGACATCCCACAGGATTTAATGCCTTGTAACCAGTACATTTATGTGTGGCTTTTTATAACCACATATCTCATGCTTGTTGCTATGGTCAGGTCAAGAGCTGAAATGATTTCCCTTACTCCTCAGGAGAACATAAATTAATCCATTCCACCCTTATAGGAAACAAGAGTCTTGCGAGAAGGCAGTGTGCTGTTCAGAGAGAATTTGAAAGTGTTTTCAGACTTAACTGAATGTGGTTGTCACTTGGGCTGGGCGAGATTTATACAATATTTTACAGAGAATCGCCTTAAAAAATATTGCAAAATATATGATTATATCGTCAATCCCGAGGGTCTGTGAATATTTTTGCTTTATTGATTTTGCCTTAAAAATTTAATTCATTTATTGAAACATGAAAAATTTAAAAGATATTTCTACATTCAAATTGCACTTTAAACTAAGCAAAAGTGATAAAAAAAAATCGTATTTAACCACCTTCCCAAATCCAAACATTTACCATCTCCAACGACCCCATTTGCACTCACACAAGCATCCGTCAACAAGAACAGATGGAATATTACCAACAGCCTACATATTAAGAACTAAAAACAATTATGAATGTAAAGATAATAATAAATTAATAAATTCCCATGTGTTACCAAAATAATGTTTCCAATTGTCTGTTTTATCAAATTTATGTTTGTATTGCATAACACAGTAAGGCTAAAACTGCCTAAAGAAAATAAAATAGAACTAAATTTTAGGCTCAAGGTGAACGTGTCTTGTATTATTTTATGATTTTATCACTTTCGTCTTTTCTCCTTTACTACAAAGATATGCTGTATACTAGGCTACGGGACCTGCATAGTTGCATTCAGAATGCATGTAAACCGCAAACTGGTCTGTGGAAATAAAGCAAACTAAATTCACAGCACTTCCTGATGATCGGAGATCATTTGAAGCATTCTCATAGACAACATTATTCTTGCAAACTTTTTTCTCGATTTCATTAATCTGAAAACTGACTTCTCTTTACATGCATATGTTCCACGAGACAGGGTGCCTCTGAACAAACAGCCAAACAGACACAAGCATTGATGGCTTTTCTTTTGTCTGTTCAAATATAATAAAGTGTGTTTCTTCAAGTTCTTTGTGACTAACAGCATTTTTGTCATGTGTCATTCCGAGACATTTTACAGGTTGCCTGCCTGTTGCGGGTACATGAGCAAAATTACCCATGCATGGAAAACCTGCATTTGGATGAGGAGCAAACTAGATTCAGCCTCATCACATTTGTCAGGTTGAGTTGGGTGCTAGTTTCACACCCTGGCCAATGTTTAATATATTTGGCGACTTCCCAGATCCATGGTTTTGCCATTTCCTTATTTTGTCAATCATCATCTGTCATCATGTCAGTTGGAATCCGAATCTTTGCTCGATTTCGTCGATATCCGATAACATCATCCTTTCTCACAGCTTACAAACAGGAATCAGTCACAGAGAGCAGAACTTTTTAAGTCAAATAGCTTCCAATAGGATGGTTCCTTTTCAAAGACTCACATAATCTGCAAAGTTTAAAACTCTTGTTTTAGCACAGGAGTTGATAGAAATATGAGTAGGCTGTGTTTGAATGCTTTCGAATTGATGAGTGTTGACACTACAAACCCAATGTGGTTACATGCGTTTTCGATCACCTCTGAACATGGCTGACAAATCTCAAAATCTGTTTTTAACAGGGGCCTGGGTATCTCAACTAATATTGACGCTGACTACCACCCCTGGAGTCGAGGTTTTGTATCCAGGGTGTGCTGAGTGACTCCAGCCGGGTCTCCTAAGCAACCAAATTGGCCCAGTTGCTAGGGAGGTTAGTTTTACATGGGGTAACCTCCTCGTGGTCGCGATTAGTGCTTCTCGGGAATGGGGCGCGTGGCAAGTTGTGCGTGGATCGTGGAGAATAGCATGAGCCTCCACATGCTTTGAGCCTCTGCGTTGTCATGCACAGCGAGCCATGTGATAAGATGCACGGATTGACTGTCTCAGAAGCGGAGGCAACTGAGACTTGTCCTCCTCCACCTGTATTGAGGTGAGTAACCATGCCACCACGAGGACCTAGTCAGCAGTGGGAATTGGGCATGCCAAATTGGGGAGAACGTTTTATAAAATTAAATAAAAAAATAAAATAAAATATTTTTTTTACATAGTCCCATTTCAAAAATATCAACAAAACATATCTACATGATACCAGGTGTAAAAGTGAGAGAGACAGAGAAAGAGAGAACTTGAGAGACTTTGACAAAGAGAGAAGGACAGACTTTGATTTTCATCAGTTTTAAGGCAGTTTGCAAGCACTCTCATTATTATCATTCAGACTAACTTTCTGCATTTGTGTAGAAGAAAAAGAGGCAAAGAATCAAAAAAGTTTGTAAAATAAAGCTGTAAATGGATTAATGGAAAGGAGGAGGCGAGAACCAGCTTGACAATATAAATAATATTTTAATGAAGAACCAAAAAGACAAACACACAAAGGTGTTGGACAGCTGCCCGTAAATCTCTTTCTCTGTACCATTGCAGTCTCCAGTCTACCTCTCTCCCTCTCTGAGGCTTGATTAGCCCGATTAGGGGCTGGGTGAATAGCATCACGACCCGGCCCCGCCCTCCGCCCTGTCACATTCCTCCCTCGTTCTCTCAGGTCAGGGAGCCCCAGCATGATGTTCATCCCCCCTCTCTTTACCTGGGGAGGGGCGTGCCTTCTGCCCCATCTGCCGGCAGGTGATACCCGTCTACCTGGATGAGGGAGGGGACAAGGGGAGGGTAACGGCGATCGTGACAAAAAAAATAAAAAATGGAAATTTAAAAAGAGAGGGAAAAGCCAACACGGAGTAAGGGCCCAGACATACTTCACCCAAGTACGGAAATGTAGGCGAATGCATCACCAACGCATGGCCAACACATGGTCCCGTTGTACGTATGCATTATGTGTACTCTTGCGGTTAGAAACCTCGGACGCAAGGGGGCGAAAGCGTTTTTTAGGCACAACGAAACCAGATGTGGTGGAGTCAACATGTCGAAAGTTGAGTGTGTGCTTTTGTATTTGCTGGAAAGACGAATTGCTGCCCTGCCGTGACAGTTGTTGATTATAAAAAGAAAATCTGCTGTAGTGCCTCTTGCAGCAATGCTGAGAATACAGCGTTTACTTGCATTAGGTGCTCTGACACGTTTCACAACACGACGACGTGTGAAAATCGAGCTTGTGTAACACGATGCATCTGTGTTCATGTACTTATGTATGTTTGGGCCTTAAGTGTGTTTGTTACAGCTGTAACTGTGCATTTATGTGTTTGCAGGAGATTTGTTTGCATCCTAAGTTCATCATAGATGGAGCCACTTGCACTGACATTTGTCAGGGAGCTCTGGGTGAGTCTGTCTTCATCGTGATCATGGTGGTAATATGAGGGGCAAGGATCCCCTCACTACAGCTGAAACCTCAACCTGTCATTTACACCAAAACAAACCATCTCTGTGTAGTGGAGAGCACTGAAAAGGAGAGTTTGAATTTGTATAGGTAAATATGGACTCTATATGGGTACAAAAAGGATAATAACTAATTGAAAATTGGTATACATATATCAGTACACTGTAAAAAGAAAAAGTTGTGATGTGAACAACAGTTGTTAGGATAGTAGTTGTTAAGGTTAGGATAGTTGGTAGGACAGTTCACCCTAAAAAAGTTCACATTTTGTTATCATTTACTCACCCTCATGTTGTTCCAAACCTGAAGAACTTTTTTTTTTTTCTTGGGTTGTTAGGCTGATTCAGTCAAATAAAATTATATTTGTAAATGTAGATTTTCTTATTTTTTTACTGACAAAACAGTGAACATGCATAAAAGCAATTTGTACATAAAATATCCATTGCATTAAGCACATTAAATGTAACTAATAATTCAAGTAAATTAATATAATAAGCTAAATTAAAGAGTAAATATCCACAGAGACCAGGAGAGAACAATACATGTTAACAATGACATTTGATAACTTTAAAAGCAATATGACATATTTCAAAAAGGAGGACAAAGCTATAAAATGGCGTGATGTTTACTCCAAGCATAGCTCCTCATGCATAATAAAAGCTCTGACCCCTGTGGTCATTAAATAAAAAGTTGCTGTATTGCAGCAGTACAGCTAATGCATTATGACAACATAAAGGGGCAGCGATAAAATGTTCAAACATGCACAGTTATGACTGGACGTCAGGCTGTTTGTGATAAACTAATGACTGCTGTTTTTATCTTTTCTTTGAAAGCTTTAGTATATCTGGTAACAAAATGACTGTCCCATTCTTTTGTCAGATATCTTTGTTCCAAATGGCTAGATAATTTAAGTTACGTATTTATTCATTCTGTTCCATCTTCCAAAAATTGATGTCTTGTTTTGTTTGGGGCAATACATTTTCATGGTTAAGGGATCCCAAACCCAGGGATATGTACAGTAGATGTCAAAGAAGGGGGGTTGGTGGTGTTAGACAGACTCTGTCTCTAAACCACATGAGTGCAATGGCAATATTAGTTATCGTCATGGTTACTGTTGTAACCTCCATTCTCTGATGGAGGGAACGAGACTTTGTGTCGATTGTGGTGACACAAGGGGTCTTCCTTGGGAGCCTCACGTACCTCTGAACTTGAGAAAAGGTCAATGTGAAATTGGCAGACAGAATTTGCATGTCACGCCCCCGGACATACGGGTATAAAGGGAGCGGACATGCATCTGTTTAGTCAGGTTTTTGCACTGAGGAGCCGATAATGAGGTATGGCGTGTTACCGTAGTAGGAATAGTGTCATGGCAAGGGGGACACAATGTCTCGTTCCCTCATCAGGAAACGGAGGTTACAACAGTAACCATGACGTTCCCCTTCTGTCGCTCACTCATCATTGTGTTGATTGTAGTGACACAAGGGATCCCTTTTAAAAACGCCATGCACTAAACCGTGTTACGTGAACTGCTGAGACTGGTGCAAGCAGGCTGTTGCGTGTTAGAAGAAGCTGTGTCGGCCACATGTAACCCTCCCCAACGCCCCCAATAAAAGGTGTCATATACTGCTCTTAGGTTCCCAGTACCCACACGGGAACAGGCAACATGACTAGCATGGGAGCAAGCCCGGCAGCCGCGGCTTTTTCTCTCTCTATGTCTCTAGCTTAGGGTGTGAAGCGGCTATCTTAATGCTATAGGTACGTTGGGGAAGGCATCCATTCTCGTTCCTATTCATTCAGGGGGGAAAGGCTCTGCAGAGACCACAACCTGCCCAGACAAGGGGGAGGTAACTTGTGGCCAATACACAAAGGGGTTGTCAAACCACACATGGACATGGTGCGGTGGTAGATCCTGCCTGACAAGGGAGGAGTTACTACAGACAAGGTGACCGGGGGACAGCGGAGACTGCCAAAGGGAGACAAAGGTCCTGCCAACAGAGGGACCGTACCACTGAAAATACATCACAGGGAGTTGCCTGAATTGGAAACTATGTGCGTGGTGGATCTGGAGGTGAATTCCTCCGCAGGCCAGAGGGCTAGGAAGGAAGAGCATCCAGGAACGAGAGCTTAGTGGCTAACCTGGGTGAGAAGGTGCACTGGATCTACTTGGTGAAGGACGCATGGTGCAAGAGGAACACCCGGTCGGCTGTTCCATATTACTGAGTTCTACAGGCTCGGACCTGACAAAACATGGGACAAGACCGACTCAACCCTGTAGAATCTAGCAAATGTGTTGGGTGTTGCCCAGCCCGCTGCTCTGCAGATATCTGCTAGGCAGGTGCCGTGTGCCAGTGCCCACGAGGATGCCACACTCCTTGTAGAGTGTGCTCGAACCTGCAAGGGGTCGGCCACGACCTGGGTGTGATAGGCTAGGGAGATAGCATCAATGACCCAATGAGCAAACCTCTGTTTGGAGACGGCGTTCCCTTTCCACCATCTGCCAAAGCAGACAATGAGCTGCTTAGAGCATCTAAAGCCCTGCGTCCACATAGATACGTAAAGCACGTACCAGACACAGCAACGAAGAGCCTGGGTCTGCCTCCTCCCAGAGCAGCTTAGCTTGCAGGTTCACGACCTGATCCCTGAAGGGGGTCATAGGAACCTTGGGCACGTATCCCGGTTGCAGTCTTAGGATGAGATAAGCATCTGCCAGACCGGACTCCAGGCAAGTGTTGCCGACAGAGAATGTTTGCAGGTCCCCAACCCTCTTTATGGAAGCGAGCACGATCGGGGGGCCATCTTCAAGGAGAGGGCTTTGAGCTCAACTGAAGTGGCTCGAAGGGGGGTCTCTGAAGGCCTGAGAGGACCACTGAGAGATCCCAGGAGGGGAACAGGCTTGGCCGGGAATGGCTCAACCTCCGGGCGCCTCTAAGGAACCCGATAATCAAGTCGTGCTTACCAAGCGACTTGCCATCCACTGCATCATGGTGGGCAGCGACGCCTCCCCTCCAACCTCTCCTGCAGAAATGAAAGCACTGACCGAGCTGCGCATCTCTGCGAGTCTTCAGATCTGGAAGAACACCAATTTGCGAACAGATGCCACTTAAGGGGTAAAGCTGCCATATAGTGGGAGCTCTGGCTTGGTTGATCGTGTCTACA
This sequence comes from Moxostoma hubbsi, assembly GCA_032164185.1. Classification (NCBI taxonomy): domain Eukaryota; kingdom Metazoa; phylum Chordata; class Actinopteri; order Cypriniformes; family Catostomidae; genus Moxostoma; species Moxostoma hubbsi. The sequence goes on along the minus strand of JAVLUX010000002.1, from coordinate 62,004,505 downwards.
ACTGCAGGTGGTAGACCGCTTAAGTCTTCCGCATCCCATCCAGGGTCCAGACGTGGAGGTTTCAGAGGTCTGGGCGCGGGTGCCAGAGGGTGCCTCATCCCTGATAAAGAAGGTCCTACCTCAGGGGAAGTAACCTGTCACAACAGCACTTCCACCGCCATGTTGTGGTCGCCCGGGATGTGAGTGGCGTGCAGCGACCTGAGTCGCGGCTGACTCCAAAGGAGGAGATGGTTGGCAAGTTGTGACATATGATAAGAGTGGCAATTTATGTACGCTACTGTCGCGGTGCTGTCTGAATTGATCAAGATGTGCTTGCCCCGAACTAGCAGGAGAAACCTCCGCAGGGCAAGGAATACAGCCAACGACTCGAGGCAGTTAATGTGCCAATGGAGGCGGGGCCCTGTCCAGGAGGGTTGAGAACTTGCTGGTACAAGATTGGTCGCAACCCGCCACCTTTTTTGGGTACAATGAAGTAAGGGCTGTAGAAACCCTTCTTCATCTCAGCTGGAGGGATGGGCTCTATTGTGTCCTTGAGAAGCAGAGTCGTGATCTCTGCCCGTAAAGCACTGGCTTTTTCGCCACATACGGAGGTGGAGCAAATACCGCCAAAACGAGGCAGGAGCCTGGCGATCTGAATCGCGTAGCTGAGTCAGCCCATCCCGACCAGCGTGTCGGGATGGGCTGCGAAAGCCACACGTCCAAACTCCGCCCATGGGGCACTAACGGGATGATCGCTTTTGACATACTGGGCAGGGCTTCGTGGCGGGCGGGCGGGCGGGCGGGCGGGCGGGGGGGGGGAGCAGGTAATAGCACGTTCTGCGTCCCGAGGCTTGGGTGCTGGGAAAAGACTCTTACCTTGCTCTGCACACCCGGCAGGGTGCGGGTTAGAGACTGAGGAAGAGGTCCTGGAAAGGTGTCTTCGGAACTCGACAGCACTGGCTTGCCAGGGCTGAACAGTCACAGGTCCGAAAGCAAGGAAGCTGCTTCAGGGGAGCCGGGACTGTAGAGTTTTGGATCCACAGGTGGATTGCAACCGCTCTGTCCCCGTGGGCTGCCCCGCCATCCAGGGTAGTGAGAACGAACGGAATGGTCGGTTCCGAGCAGTAAAATGTGCCCTCCACGACTGCGTCAGATCGTCATGCACTTCCGGGAAGAAAGGAACCATTGGGGGGGGGTATGAGCTACTATAGAGTAGCCATGAGGGGGGGACAGAAGTTTACAGTCCAGCCTCACACTCATGGCAGCCCAGGAAAGCATAGCGGACACCGGTGCATCAGCCTCAGACTGGGCGAGCAGACCTGAAGGTGACAGCCCAGACAAGTCATCAGCATCAGACGCCGCTGTGATGCTCTCTGATGCAGCGGCAATGTCATAATCCAAAGGAGTTCAAGGGAGAATGCCGGCTGGCTGCGAGGCGAACCGCAGTCATCCCGAGCTCGGATGGAAGCAAGCGAGCGTGTCGGTGGGCGGGTGGTTCGTGGGGATTTACCCGACGAAACGGAGCCCGTCATTATCCCCAAATCGCCTTCATTGCCAGCCGTGTCATCCTCAATCCTGTGGGGAAAAGGAATGACGTGGGGGCGGCTGAAGTGGTTTTCTCTCTTGAGGAAAGAAAGCCGCGGCCGCAACCTTGCCATGGCTTTGATCTCGCACTGAGAACATGAACCAATCATAAAACGCTGCCTACGTGTGATCGCAGCCCAAGCACGCGAGGCAGCTTTTATGACCGTCAGAAGTGGAGAGAAATCGACTGCATCCAGGAACTACACAGAGGCGGAAAGACATCTTTAAAAAGACGCATCCTGAAAAGGACGTTCATGGATGAATGAATACTCAAACTCTTTTAGAGAAACAAACTAATTTAGGAGGAGAAAACACTCTTTTAGGCAGTGAAAGTGCTGTCGAAGCACCCAGGGGCTTGGACTGCACAGCGTGTAGAGAGAGAGAACACCAGCTGGAAATGCGGTGTAATATCCAACAGCAGTACTTCTTGCCAATAGAGGTGAATGGAACAGTTGTGAACTCAGCTTGCTGTTGCACATCCGCTCGGCCCCGAAGAAAGAAAAAAATCTGACTAAACAGACGCATGTCCGCTCCCTTTATACCCGTATGTCCGGGGGCAGGACATGCAAATTCTGTCTGCCAAATTTCACATTGGCCTTTTCTCAAGTTCAGAGGGTACGCAAGGCTCCCAAGGAAGACCCCTTGTGTCACTACAACACACGACACAACATCGAGTGAGTGACAGAAGGGGAACTATGTGTAATACAATCTTGTTTTAAGTAAGTAAACTGAGTAGATTTTGGTGGCCAGTGTTTAAACTAAAGGATTTTGTATGAACTATAAGATTAATGATTAATTGTCAATTAGTTCCATCCCAAATTTTTTGCAGAAGTGTACATAAATGCAGTGTCCATTTATTTGGCTGATTAAGGCTTGAGTTGGTATTAATTTATCATTTATGCATTCTATTATAAGAGAGTGTAGTCCATCATATGACCAAGACATAAGTTCATATATAAAACTTCAAATTTCAATAACTCAATAGAGTAAATGAATAAAAATGTAAATTAAACAAACAGCAATAAACAGATATGAACAGCAATGAACTTCACGAAATGAAGTTTTGTTCAAACAAAAGACTTTGCCATGGCAGACTTGCAACCATAAAAATTCTAATCGTGATGTGAACAGCAATAATGTGGGGTCAGACTTTGATCTGTATTTGTGCGCTAGTGTGTGCTGCATTTTGGCTGATTGATTGATTTTCTTTTTTTTTTTTGCTGTTCTGTTGTTAAAAATCTTTATTTTATGTTTTTTATGGTATATTGAACATACTACATTACACATTTTTATTATATTATTACTTTGATCATACCAGCAAATATATCACCATTATCAATATTCCTTATTAAAATATGCATTAAAAAAAAATGATAACTTGTCACTGATGGTTAATTAATATTTGTATTCAATATTATATTGATATTATTAAGTTGTTTATTTTAAGTACATTTTTAAGGATACTGTTTTTTTTTTTTCACTGTGTAGAGTTGCAAATGCTCTTTTCAGCACATCGTAAAGCATTGTATAGATGTTTTGTGAGTGGCCATTATCTGTACACAAATCTGGAAAAAAAGCCAAAATATATTATCTCTGCTAGAAACTGTCCATTATTCTGGTGTTTCTTGTTTGTAGGTGACTGTTGGTTGCTGGCGGCCATTGCATCTCTGACTCTGAATGAAAACTTCCTGCACCGCGTAGTGCCGCATGGACAGAGCTTTGACAGCAGCTATGCAGGAATCTTTCACTTCCTGGTACATAATTTTAAATAAAAATGTTCATAACAGAGCATGCTCAGAAAGGAAGAAGAGTCCTGATGTCTTCCGAACATCATAGAGTGCAAATGATCAGGCAGTCAGTGAAATGAGCATAATGCTCAGTAGTCATCAAACATTACCAGCAAGTTCCTGGCTGACCAGTATGACATTAAAGTAAATTACTGGGCTGGAGTTGGAGGCAGTGTTGTTTCAGACAGGCCTATATATTTAAAAGACAGGTCAAGATTTGTACAGATACTATGGGGTTGTCCGACTGAATTGAAATGAACTTTTTGCCACAGTGGGCAGTTAGTTAATTGAGAAAGTTTATCACAATAAATATTTCTTACCATGAAAATGTATTTAGCATTATTTTTAATAAGATAGTTTGTTTTCCTTGCACATTTCTGACAAACAGCTTAGATGGTTGTGTCACTCAAAGCATAATTTACAAGCGAGTTTCATGGATTTTGCTCTGAACACAGACTAGTAAAAGCCAGCAAAGCACACACACAAGGTGCATATGGAGTATGAAATCATGTAACACTGCCTAGCAACAATGTATGGTTAATACACCATGGTTAAGCTGTTCTTCTTGTGGTGTAAAAATGCTAGTGCATACACATCTCATCGGCCTTCTACGTGTGCAGATTTACTTAGCTATAGTTTGGGGACAATTGTCCCCAGAAGTGAGCTTAATCTGACACAATCTGCCATTAGGGAAAATTGGGGATGTCCTCAATTGGATAAAAAATTATTCATAAATAAAGTAAATCATGTTTTTTCTTTCTTTTTTTTTCTTTCCTTTTATTGATAGGGTTATGGTTTAGTTTAGAATGAATGTGTAGTAATTATAATTAGCTGTTACATTATAGCTATATTATGTTTGCAACTTTATATAGTTCAAAATCAATATTATTATTTTAAAAATATTTTTGTAAAGAAAACACACACTTTAAATTCTGGCACAAAAATATATTTGGTTAAAATGGATTATATATTTTTTTTCATGGTAGGGCCAGTTAAACTGTTGGCAGGGCAAATAAAAATCTGAGCTTTTGACCCAAGAAATAATCCTTACTCCAGGATTTTGCGATTGCAAAAATTAATACAAATCCAACCACTCTCAACATGTTTTGCAGTAGCTTGCAGTTTTGTATAATGTCAACAAAATATGTTACAAAATGCTCTGTTGTACCAGACATTTAGACTGGAAAATATGCCGTTCATGTCATATATTCGCTTGAAATTAATAGAATGTGATTAGAATTTAAAATGCTCAATAATTGCAATTATTTTTAAATAACCATGGTCTAGGCAATTTTATTTGGATAACACACATCGTTTCAAAGCACCTTTACAGAGAGTCCTCATTGTGCGGTTGAAATGAAAATTGTTATTGAAAATCATGCCTTAAAGGGATAGTTCCCCTAAAAATTTAAATTCTCTTGTCATTTACTCACCCTCATGCCATCCCAGATGTGTATGATTTCTTTGTTCTGCAGAACACAAATTAAGATATTTGGAAGAATATTTCAGCTCTGTTGGTCCATACAATGCAAGTGAATGGTGTCCCGAACTCAGAAGGTCCAAAAATCACATCAAATCAGCATAAAAGAACTTTAGTGTTTAAATCCATATCTTCAGAAATTAAGTGTGGGGGAGATAAAGTTCCTTTTCAACTATAAATCTCCACCTATGACCAGCTACAACCAGTTGGTGGCGATATACACGAAAAATGTTTATGCCATAAAACAAAAGAAGAAGAATGTGGAAGTGAAAGTGGAGGTTTATAAGTAAAAAAGGAATTAAATATTGATCTGTCTTTTACACACACCTAACATATTGCTTCTGAAGACATTGATTTAACCACTGGAGTCGTGTGGATTACTTTAATGCTGCCTTAATGAGCTTTTTGGAGCTTCAAAGTTCTGGCCACCATTCACTTGCATTCTATAGGTCTACAGAGCTGAGATACTGTATTCTTCTAAAAATCTTTGTTTGTGTTCTGCAGAATAAAGAAAATCATACACATCTGAGATGGAATGAGGGTGAGTAAATGAGAGAATTCAAATTTTTGGATGAAGCATTACTTTCAAAATTATTATCAGGCAATATAATAATCACAACATGTCTAATTCTTATTATATATGTGTTTTTAGTTTATAGTAGAGGTTGACTGATAGTGGATTTTACAGATTCCGATAACTAAATTGTGCAGTACCTTCCGATAGCAGATTATCAACTGATAGTTTTTAAAACTGATACTGAATGAAAAAATAGTTCTGAATTAAATTACAAAAATAAACAGTACTGACTGAACCATGAAAATGTATTTTACTTTTTTAAATGAACTACATATATAAATATTAATTTATATGAACTAATATTCAAATTTAAAGTCAACTGATTTTTAAATTAATGTTGTTTCCTTAGTCCACAAGAGGGCACAATACATAAACCATACAGCGCCATTATATTATTGCATAGAACATTTCTGGCATGGCTGTTAAAAAAAAAAAAAAGAGCATTTCATTTTCAACTAATGTGCATAAAATAAATAAATAAAACGTTTTAGTTGGTCCATATTCTCAAATGTTAATTCAAAAGTAAATGAGGGGTAAAACACTTCAATAGACAGATCACATGTTGTGACACCTTCACTGATTACTACTGCTCCACACTCAAGCTTCATTATAACAGCAAAATTCCACATTGTTTTTTATTCAGTACAGTTGTATGTAGAGTAGCAATATTCACAGATAGCAGTGGTATTCGGCTAAACTCAGAGCCAGGGGCTGTTTAAACAGATGGAACACAACAGACTGGAAACGAACACGAGGATCTCGAGACACACATTTTAGAGTTGAACATCTTTCCTGACAAAGCATTTAAACAACTCATTGCTTAATCTGAGAAACACTTACAATAGAGAAAGATGCAATGGTCAAAGACCTCCACCAACTGTAACGGGCTGTTCACATGGAACACTTTTCCAACCATCCACATGTTTTTCTATGTAAACGCACACTAGATGAACATCTTTGTTTCTCTTTGTTTTTGTTTATTCAGCGTCTCATGCAGGAGCGCTGTTTTTAGATGTCTTATTAAAAATAACTTTAAAAGCATATTGAAACACCTGCTTTTGTTGCGCTGTCTAGCCTTTTTTAGTGCAAGAATGTGATAGATCTGAAGTCATCGTATTACAGTGAGGATAAAAACATTTTAATTGAATTCAGATGCGTTTCTGATTTTTTTTATGTTTCTCTCGGCTGCATGAAGATGAATTTGCTTTCACACGTCACTAGCTTAAAATATGCAATTTAGCTGGCTAACAAATGCATAAATGTGACCAGCAGGATTAATGGTGTGTTCACGTGCTATGGTAAATATGATATTTTCCACTTGTGAACTGGTATTTACCAGTGTGTTGCGTTCAAGTGCTTTTGTTGTCGTAATGTGGTAAAAAGATGGAGATACACACACACACACACACACACAATTGCAATCTTGACATCACAGCCTGTTCATTATGCTGTGTTCACACCAAACGCGAATAGAGCGTAATTTATCGCTATTTAGAGTTTTATTTATTTTTATAACGTGTATTCTCCGTGTAAATTCGTGCACCGGACCGCGCCGTTTCGATTCAATACGAATGTACCGTTCCACCCTTAGCTAACAGTAGCAAAAAAGGTTTGGTTTTGTACAATGCTTACCATTCAACATAATTATGAGAGAGAGTGATTTAATTGCTGGGGGATTAAGGGAGAGAATTTTACAGACATTATGAAATAGGCAAAATTATTTTAAACAATTTACAGTCTCATTTTAATACAATCAGTATCAGATTCAAGGTATCAAAATTCAGCAAGAGACTAAAGTGCAAAGTAAGTATAAACAAATGAACATTACAATAAGAAATACTATCATTATTTATAAACATTTTTACAATTTGAGTTATGGTCCGAAGGCTTAATTGTTATGGTCCTAAGGCTTAATTTTCTTTATGCAATCTTACATATTGGTAATCAGATAACATGAAAAGAAACTGCTGGGAAGAGAATAACATGATTCAAGAGCAGTATTATAATATAACCTTCCAATTCATCTTCAGCATTATTTGAGTAGCACAAGGGGGCTCATATGTTTTAATGAGGGTGAGGGTGTGTAGACATATTGTGTGTGTGCTGGAGAAATAGAAACCCAGTATTGGTATTCAGGGTTGGGATGGTTTTGAAATGTATTCCACTACAGATTTCATAATATATGCTGTAAAATGTAATTTGTAACTTATTCCGTTAGATTACTCAAGGTCAGTAAAGTATTCTAAATACTTTGGATTACTTCTTCAGCACTGGTAGATTATTTCATTTGTTTTGACTATAAAAACTCTGCCAGTACAGTAAGACAAAATACAAATGTTAAAAATACATTCTCTGAAACACCTAAATATCTTATGCAGTGTTGTTTCTAAAACAAGATAAATCAAATTGATCTTGTTTTAAGGATTTTTAGATATTTGTACCGGAAAACAATAAAAAAAATATTATCAAGAATATGATTTATGCCCTAAAATCAAAGGTCTTACTAGAAAAAAAAGAAATTATGATGTAAAATGAATTTTCTTCATAAAAAAATATGTTCATGTCTGGTAACATGTGCATGTAAAATGTCTAGAAATAGCATTTTAGTTTGGCGTAAAGCTGACAATTTACACAAGGTTTATTTCTATTTCTTCTGCTCCAAACTTACTTCAAACTTACTTCTCTGTCTGCTCTTATGAATCACACATAATAAGAAAGTGTTTCACTGCTGTTCAAATGCACTTTGGATCACATCATCCGAAAGGACTAAATATTAAATGAAACAAATGACAGTAAAATGCAAAGTAAACTCTTCAGTTATCAAAATAGTTTTTGAAGGTAATTTAAATTGTAACTGTAGTGGAATACAGATACTAATATTTTGTATTTTAAATATGTAATCCTGTTACATGTATTCCTTTACTCTCCAACCCTGTTAGAATTAACTGATTAGAAAGCAGAGTTCAGCTTGACTCAGCAGTATCCTGAACCAATAGGATTTACATTGAATGTGCACGCCACCTTTTGGTCGTTTATGGAAACTCTCTCTTTGTTTGTCTGTAGTTCTGGCAGTTTGGTGAGTGGGTGGAAGTGGTGATTGATGACCGGCTGCCTGTGAAGGATGGTAAACTGTTGTTTGTACACTCAGCGGAGGGTGGAGAATTCTGGAGTGCCCTGCTGGAGAAAGCCTATGCCAAGTATGACAATCCATTTCAACAGAATTTTCCATTACTATGTACTCATTGATTTCATGCATCTGTGTGTTGTATTAGTGGTGTTTGCTAAGAGGTTAGAGGAGAGGCACGCTATTTCTTTTGCCTGCCGAGCGATTACAAAAAATCCAAAAGACTTACATTGAGGGAGGGACCTGAGCCATAAATAGGGACCAGAATATCATAGGAACAGTGCTGTGAAAATGTATTAACCCCATTCCTGATTTCTTCTATTTATGTGTATTTTTCATACTAAATTGTTTTAGATCTTTAAATAAGATATAACATGAAACAAAGGCAACCTGAGTAAACACAAAATACAGTTTTAATATATATATATATATATATATATATATATATATATATATATATATATGTATATTTTTATTGAAGCATAAAAAGTTATCCAGCATTATATCACCCACGTGAAAAACGAACTAACCCCTTTAAATTTAATAGCTGGTTGTGACACCTTTAGCAGCTGCAACCAAATGCTTCCAATAACTGGAGATCAGTCTTTCACATTGCTGTTGTGGAATTTTGCCCAGTGTCTTTCTGATAGTGGAGTCAGGAACAGTGATCGTTAGGGCAGTGGTGGCTCAGCGGTTAAGGCTCTGGGTTACTGACCAGAAGGTTGGAGGTTCAAGCCCCAGCACCGCCAAGACACCACTGTGTGACCCTTGAGCAAGGCCCTTGATCGTATCTGCTCCAGGGGCACCGAATCATGGCTGACCCTGCACTCTGACCCCAGCTTAGCTGGGATATGTAAAAAATAAATAATTTCACTGTATATATGCAGAAATGTATGTATAATGTGTGACAATTAATCAATTTATTTTATTTATTATTGATGCGAGAGATGCCTGCAGTCTTTCTTGTTTTTTTATGGCTGCTGTCCTCTGTGAGCTACCAAACAAATTTCGTTGTATAACTACAATGACAACAAAGTTTCTTCTTCTTCTTACTTGGATGTTGCCCTTGACTTTTTGGTAACTTCCTGGATGAGCGTTGTTGTGCTATTGGAGGAAGTTTGGAAGGTCGGCCACTTCTGGGAAGGTTCACTACTGTGCCTCCATTTGGAGATAATGGCTCTCCCTGTGGTTCTTTGGAGTCCCAGAAATAGCTTTGTAACCCTTCCCAAACTGATTTATTTCAATCACCGTTTTTTCTCATAATTCCTCAAATTTCTTTTGACCTTGACATAGTGTGCTAACTGGGTGAGACTTTTTAGCCAACTTCATACTGATGAAAAAGTTATATTCAGGTGTTGATTTGATTGAACAAGGCTGGCAGTAATCAGACTAGTTCAGCTGAACTCTATCAGGAATGCAGTTTCATAGATTTGGGGATTTAATAACTAAGGGGCAAATATGTTTTCACACAGGCCCAGTTGGTATTGGGTAATTTTTTGCTTCAATAAATAACATTAGCATTTAAAAAACTATTTAGTGTTTATTCAAAATGCCTTTTTTATGTTAGCTTTTGTTCAAATTTGTGACATTTTTTTTTATGAGATATACACAAAAACAGAAATAATCAGGATGGGGCAAATCCTTTCACAGAACGGTACATGGTTGGGGTGGACCCTTTTGTCTCGGATCAGGAAGCAATCACAGAATGCCCTAGCACAGTGGTTCCCAAACTGGGTGCCTCCACAACCAGATTCCAAATGGAATCTCTGCTCAGTTTGATATTTTAATTTAACACCAATTGTAAAAGTACCGGCCGTACCGGGTACTGGCTCAGTTCGGTAACTGTGTGTAGTTTGACTACAGCTGACTACTTCTAAATGCTCACAATCCTATGTCTGCATGTGCTCCATTGCTCTCATGTTTCGGGGATAAATGCTGCTGTGCCAGTGAACAATCAAATGCGCTTCTTTGTTAAAATGCCATGTTTGGCCAAAGTCCCTTTGTCCACTTGACTATTTTCTATGGATGCAAGTGGCATTAAAGTACAGCACCTTTCTAATTGAATGGATAAATCAGAAATCACCTTAACAGTTGGACAAGATTACGATCAAACATGACCGAGTCTAAGGGGGAAGCTAGGGTAGCATATTTCCCCTATGTTCTCTGAGATTCCCAGGAACATCTGACACCACCCCACTCTCAGTTCTATGAAGAGACAACAACTTGCCCACCCTAAAGATCAAAGATCAAAGATCAAAATGCCCCTCAAAGATCACATTTAGGTACCAGTCCTGTAATCAAAGAACTGATTTCAAATCAGCAGTAAAATCTGTCAACATTGGTTTAATAAATAGTGTTTCTTTAGCTTAGATCATGCCATAAAACACTTTTTCAAGCTTGAACAAATAATGCACATGCAGGTTCTCCAGTTGACTGACAATGTCTATATCTGAAAGGTGATTGGCTCTTTTACCTGTAAGGCAGGACTTGCTTTTGAACATCCACCATATTTGGTGTTCCAATTTGTCCCGTTCATTTGAATACAATTGCTCTGTCTCGGGCTACATAGTCTCTGTCGTAACACAAGATGAATGTAAACAGCTGTTATGAGAGTGCATGCTGACAGGACAAAAATTGTGTGTATATATATATATATATATATATATATATATATATATATATATATATATCAAAATATCCAGTCTGTGCAATGTGTAAACGAAGCCTACTAGTCCTGCTGCAGCGGTTATAAGCCTATCGTTAAACATTACTCAAACAACAATATTGAGAAGATAAAGAGGAAAGCATCCACTGTCCATGATTGGATGACTTTAGTGGATATGAGCACAGTAGATTTCAATAAAAGGTCTGCTTCTCGGTCGAATTCTGACTGCATTGAATCAGGATTAATGTATATCTAAAAATCACATAGTAATGAGTATGTCAGTAATTTTATTTTGCATTATGGGTTACTTTTTAATGTTTGATATATTGATGTTTAATTGATGCTGTTACTGAAAAACATTTCTGATGTTTTTTTACTCAATGTTTTACTGGCTCTTGAATAATAAAATTAAAAACTTGTTTCAGGAATGTTTAAGAAACTCTTAAAAATTATATTATTTTGTAATGACGCGGAGGCAGAGGCTGAATCCATTTGCAGATGTTTATTAAAATCCACAGTAAACTAGTTTGAATCGGCAGGCAGATATCAACAACTTAAGGCAGGCAGAGTTCAAACACAGTGAGACAGTCCAATCCGAAATGACAAAGTAGAGGGGTGATCCAAGAGGTGAAAACAAGACAAGGCAGGCAATGGTTATTCACAATATAGGCAAGACTATGACAATGGGTAAACGCTCAGTAAGGCAGGAGAAACTGGCAATACTTCGCAATGGCCTGTTAGACAGGCCATGCTTAAATATTATGGAAACAGGAAATGAATAGTGAAGCAGAGGGAGTGGCACACAGTCAGTACTCGGGAGAGGGCTCCCTCTGCTGGCGTGACGTTACAGAATCCCCCCCCCCCCAGGAACGACTCCTGGCGCTCGACGAGGGCGTCCCCGTGGTCGCGGTGCTGGACGATCGGGTCTGGCTCGATGGAAGTCTCTGACAAGAGATGGATCCAAGATGTCATGGGCGGCTACCCAAGACCTCTCCTCAGGGCCGTACCCCTCCCAGTCCACCAGATATTGGAGCTGACCCCCTCTCCTTCTTGAGTCCAACAACTCCCTTACCGCGTAAGCAGGGGACCCATCAATGTCCAGCGGTGGAGGTGGCTCTTGACTCTCAATGTTGGGGTCAGCACCCGGGTGGACCGGTTTGAGGAGGGAGACATGGAAGGAGGGAGAGACACGATAATTAATAGGAAGCTCCAGCTGATAGGTAACTTCATTAATCTGTCTAAGAATTTTGAATGGGCCTACATACCTTGGGCTTAGCTTCTTGCTTGGTAGCCGCAACTTAAGATCTCGTGTGGAGAGTCAGACCCTTTGACCAACTTGGTAGGGAGGGTGTGGACGACGACGTCTATTAGCCTGGATCTCCTGGTTCCTGACAGCTCTTTGTAGATGCACATGAGTCGGAGTTCCACACCCTCTCACTACGTCGTATCCAGTCATCAATCGCAGGTACCGTAGAAGGTTCACCTGACCATGGGAACATAGGGGGTTGATACCCAAGCACGCATTGGAATGGGGTGACACCAGTGGATGAATGTTTTAAAGAGTTTTGGGCATATTCTGCCCAGGGCAGAAATTCTGCCCAGCGATGTTGTTCACGACCACAATAAGACCGTAAATATCTACCAATTTCCTGGTTCAGCCTCTCCACTTGACCGTTGGACTGAGGATGATATCCTGAAGTCAGACTGACATTGATATCAAGTAGGGGTGTCCATGGTTAACCGATTAACCATTAAAAATTGCGTAACCGAGTGAAACATTTTGCTCGGTTAAGTGGGGTCAATGGCGTGCATTGAATTTAGTTGTAATACATTTTTTGCACCACCAGAGACTGCCAGAGCGCTCCCAGACATTTGTAATGTCCACAAGAAGTAGTCTTGACCAGTTTTCTAATATGAAGCGGGCAAAGAAAAGCACAGCGTGGGAGCACTTTAAAATCGAGAATGACGGGGCAAAATGCAAGTATTGCAATGCAGCATTAAATTCTAGGGCCTTGTTCACAGGCCACGAACGCAAAAGTCAGTGACCTACTTTAACTGCTCTGTCCTTACCACTGCGTTTTATTTCTATAAATTAATTTCGTTTCAAATGTGGTCCAACCAGTTATTAAAGGTGTTAAAAATGAACTACCCCTTTCTCGTGTGTCTGTATCTCGGGGTTGCGGCGCGCACACCAGGGATGGAAATTAGCACCCGCCACCAGCCAAATGCGGGTGATTTTGTGTTGTGGCGGGTAAACTCGCTTCACCTACCGGCCACCGTGGCGGGTAAATAAAAATAGCATCATGCGACGTTCGTCTGTTAAAGGACAAATTAGTTTGAATAAATGAGGAGACACTGATTAGCAAGACAACTCCGTGAATGTGCTTTCCATTAAATGAATCACACACACAGTAAACAAATCCTTAACAAAAAAACAGGGCTATTCTGGTGGGTGCGGTGACGCGCTCATGTAAGGGGCGTGGCGCTGCCAATAAAGCTCCTAAAATCTGTCACAAAGAACCGGCAAAAGTAATGATTATGAATATGTAAAATATAGCAAGGAGATATTTTAATTATTTATTAATAAACAAGTCTTTTCTTTGTCCGTGTCATTTGCAAAGATGAAGTTGACGATGCTGACTCGCGGTCTTCGCAGTAACGCACCAGAGAGAAATGCACATTTCTTACGGATTACATAAGCAGAGAGCAGTCTGTGTCTGTTTTCTTTAGTTTTGAATTATTTGTGAGGCAAGGCTACCTTATACACTGAGTTTCGGTTCATTTATGAGACGAGCTCCAGTTCACGCGCCGGCGCCTCCGCTTTGTGATTATATCGTCTGCTATATTTAATTCTTATTTATTAAATCCAGGCAATTGGTTGATGAAACATTGATTAAAATTAAGACACAATTAATACAAAACAAAATTCACTTTAAAGAAAGGTTTTGTGCTTTCTGTTTGATGTCTCTGTGGAAGTTTTAAAGCATCTTTCAGTGCCGCTTTCAGAGCGCTCACGTCCGTAACATTGTGTTTTCCTCGTATGCGAACTGAAATGAATATCAGTTCATGGATTGTGTGTGTAGACTATAAGAGAGAAAGAGAAAATGCCAGTATTTCATTGAGACTTGAGATTAAATAAACGGCTTAAGTATTGTAGATCTTGTAGTATTAATTTTCACATGCAGTTACACATTGTCGGTTAAAAACAAGAAAGTGGCTGTTAAAAACATTGAGTGGCTGGTAGATTTTGAAATCCACAGTGGCCGGTGGACAAAAAAGTTAATTTCCATCCCTGGCGCACACTATGGTTAACCGAGTATTAACCGTTAAGGGCCTCGGTTAACGGTTAACGAAAAACTTGAAAACGTGCAGCCCTAATATCAAGCTGTCTGCAGAAGGCTTTCCAGACTTGAGAGGTGAATTGAGTTCCCCTATCTGAGACAATGTCTTCTGGGATACCGAAAACTCTGAAGACGTGCTGGAACAGAGCTTGAGCCATTTCCATGGCAGTGGGGAGGCCTTTCATGGGAACTAGACGGCAGGATTTAGAGAAGCGGTCAATGATAACTAGAATTGTTGTGAATTCAGTTGATGGGGGTAGGTCTGTGACGAAGTCAATGGACAGGTGTGACCAAGGTCGTTGGGGAATGGGCAGAGGTTGTAACAGACCAGAAGGTAAATGTTTGGGAGTCTTGGACTGGGCACAGATTGAACAGGATTTGACAATGTTGGCCACATCTTTTGCCATCGATGGCCACCAGAAAGAGTTTTGGGTTAGATTGAGGGTTTGTGTGATACCTGGATGTCCTGAGCTGAGTGATGTATGGACCCAATGGATGACTCTAGCACGAAGGTTTCTTGGAACATAATGCTTGTTGGGTGGACAACTAGGTGGTGTTGGTTCATTTTGTTGTCCCCTTTGGATTTCTTCCATCAGATCCCATGTGACAGGTGCAATGATTATTGAAGGTGGCAGGATGGGTTCTGGTTTGGATTCTGTTTGGGGATGGCTATGGAGTCTGGATAGGGCGTCTGCCTTGCTATTTTTGCTTCCCGGTCTGTACGTTACGGTGAACTGAAACCTAGTGAAGAATAGTGACCAACGTGCTTGACGGGAATTGAGTCTCTTGGCACTCCTGACATATTCAAGGTTTTTATGGTCGGTAATTATTTGAAAGGGGTGAGTGGAACCCTCCAGCCAGTGCCTCCATTCTTCCATTGCGGCTTTCATGGAGAGAAGTTCCTTGTTGCCGACATCATTGTTACGTTCGGCATCAGTGAGTTTCCTTGAGAAGTATGCGCATGGGTAGAGCTTGCCTGGTTGACCGTGACGTTGTGAGAGCACTGCCCCAATTCCATTATCTGAGGCATCGACTTCAACTACAAACGGTAAATTTGGATCTGGATGTTTGAGGATGGGTGCTGTCGTGAAGCTGTTCTTGAGTTTAGTGAAAGCTTTTGTGGCATTTTCTGTCCATTTTAATTTTGAGGGCTTGCCTTTCAGCAGAGATGTCAGAGGGGCTGCAATGGTGCTATAATTGCGAATGAAGCGCCGATAAAAGTTGGCAAATCCTAAGAAGCGCTGTAGTTCTTTGACTGTAGTCGGCTGGGGCCATTCAGTGACTGCCGTAACTTTAGAGTCGTCCATTTCAACACCTTGGTGACTGATGTTATACCCCAGAAATGAAGTTTGTTTAACATGGAACTCACACTTTTCAGCTTTTACGTAAAGCTGGTTCTCAAGCAACCTGGATAGTACGGTTTTAACATGATCTTGATGTTCTACTTCAGACTTTGAATAAATGAGGATGTCATCAATGTAAGCAATAACGTACTTGTTGAGGATGTCCTTGAAGATCTCATTAATGAACGACTGGAAGACTGCCGGTGCATTGGCTAGTCCGTACGGCATGACCTGATATTCGTAGTGCCCCCTAGAGGTCAAAAAGGCAGTTTTCCATTCATCCCCTTCTCGGATTCTAATGAGGTTGTAGGCGCTCCTGAGGTCTAGCTTAGTGTAAATGGTAGCTTCATGGAGTAGTTAGAATTTAACTGTGACATTGTTCAAACCTCGATAGTCGATACAAGGCCGCAATCGTCCATCCTTCTTTTCCACGAAAAAGAAGCCTGCGGCCGCTGGAGAAGTGGATGGACGAATAAAACCAGAGCTGAGCGCTTCTTCTATGTATTCTTCCATAGCTAGAGCTTCGGGATGCGATAAGGGATAAATCTTACTCTTGGGGGGCATTGCATTGGGCAAGAGGTCAATGGCGCAATCCCAGGAGCGATGTGGTGGAAGAAGGGTTGCCTTGGTCTTGCTAAAGACTTCTTGGTATTCTTGATAACAAGATGGAAAAGAAACAGGTTTAGAATCAGGACTTTCAATACTTGTGGTTAAACATGGCTTGGTATCTGTGGTGTTGAGACAGTGTGTTATGCAAAACGGTGACCATTGCGTAATTTCGCCTTGCTGCCAAGAGATGACTGGGTTGTGAACTGCAAGCCAAGGGTATCCCAGGATGATTTCATGGCGAGGGGAATCAATCACATAAAATGAAAGGATTTCTGAATGAAAAGGTCCAACTTGGAGTTGTATTGGCAGGGTTTGTAAGTTGATGCCCTCTCCGATGGGTTTGTTGTTAATAGCATTAATTTTAAGAGGGGGGTCGCAAGGTTGTGTGGGGATGTTGAATTTTTTAACAACGTCTTGATGGATTAGATTTAAAGCGGAACCGGAATCGATCAATGCTGTGAAATCAACAGAGTTCTTCTTAAAAGTAATCTTGACACTGATAGTGAAGAATTTGGTGATGAGAGGGGGGATGTTGTTAACACTCACCTGGCTAGTAGATTTAATAGTTTTTCGGGCTTTGAGTGGACACACGGCGTTGACGTGGCCTGCGTTTCCACAGTAGAAACATAAATTGTGTATTAAACGTCGGGATTTTTCTTCCACAGAGAGTTTGGTAGTTCCTAGCTGCATTGGTTCCTGGCTAGATTGAGCAGTAGTTGAAGGAGGATTGGATACTTGGGAGGTTAGATTTGATACAGCGATTCTTTGTGGGGGTGTCCTGGATTTAGCGGGGCTGTTGCGCATGAGGTTATCTATTTTGATAGCGAGCGTCACAAATTCTGAGAATGAACAGTTTTCTCCTCTGCAAGCGAGTTCTGTTTGTAATTCGATATTAAAACTCCGTTGGAACATGGCCTTGAGCGCAACATCATTCCATCCACTCTGAGCAGCGATCGTTCTAAACTTGATTGCATATTCAGCCGCTGAACGTCGGCCTTGATTGAGTTGCAAGAGTTGGGTTGAAATATCCATACCCCCTGCTGGATATTCAAACACTTCTTTGATCTGTTGAACGAAGTAAGTAGATGAAGTTTTAATCAAAGGATCTGTTTCCCAAACAGCTGCGGCCCAGTCAATAGCTTTGCCAGTCAACAGAGACATTAGAAAAGCGCATTTTTTTCTCTTCAGATTCAAATTCATCACTCTGGTGTTTGAAAAAGAGCTCAACTTGTCGTAAAAATCCCTTACAACGATCTGCAGAGCCGTCAAATTTATCTGGAAAGGCAAAGCTTACCTTCTTGGGTATTGACGGTGGTAATGAATGGAGATATTGTGTGAGGTATTCGTTGGTAGCCTGTAGTCTACTCAACTGTTCTTGATATTTCCTGAGAACGTCACTTTGATAAGCAAACGTTTGCTGTAGATCAGAAACTTCTGCTGGAGTCATCGTTGGCGAAGTATTTTGTAATGACGCGGAGGCAGAGGCTGAATCCATTTGCAGATGTTTATTAAAATCCACAGTAAACTAGTTTGAATCGGCAGGCAGATATCAACAACTTAAGGCAGGCAGAGTTCAAACACAGTGAGACAGTCCAATCCGAAATGACAAAGTAGAGGGGTGATCCAAGAGGCGAAAACAAGACAAGGCAGGCAATGGTCATTCACAATATAGGCAAGACTATGACAATGGGTAAACGCTCAGTAAGGCAGGAGAAACTGGCAATACTTCGCAATGGCCTGTTAGACAGGCCATGCTTAAATATTATGGAAACAGGAAATGAATAGTGAAGCAGAGGGAGTGGCACACAGTCAGTACTCGGGAGAGGGCTCCCTCTGCTGGCGTGACGTTACATATTTTAATACAATGTGCCCCATTTCAAGAGCACTAGCGCTAGGCACAGGTGGGTTTGAAGAACTCTCGCAAGTAAATCGCTAATGGACGAGGTCAAGTGCAATTTCATTCTGAGGTTCTTCTCCGATTATTGCACAGTCTGTGTCCTATAATATAGTTAATTCCCTCAAGCATCAGCGATATAAACGAAGACAGCACATTCATAAGAAGCTGGTAGTGTAAATAGATTAGTATTAATAGTGATTGTATCGGCACGCACTTCACTTTTACCGGTTGGTTTTGATTCTGAAAAACAAATTAATTTATTGAAATGCAAAAAAAATTAAACAAAAAAAATTTCTAAATTCAAAATACACTTCAAATGAAACGAAAATACAATCAAAAAAACTAAATGCATTCACTTTTGCAGTGACTTAAAAATCACTCTACGACAACAGGTGGAAAAATACCTGTTCAGATTAGATCATAGTTACAATTGTAAATATAAACAAAATAATAATTGAAAAATAAACCATGTCCTAAAGATAGTTTAACGCAAATCTCATACATTTTGTTTTCATAAAACGGTGATTGTCAGGGCCAAAATTTGATGTTCCACAATATTTTCAGAGTTTGGACATGAACTTTATTACCACCTGCTAGGGGAATGCAGGTAGTGAATTTAGACTTTGCACTGAACCCAGATCTGCTCTTGAACAGTCTTAGGTTCAGAAGCACTTATAAGAAATGTAATTGGCTATTTCTCATGAAAATAGCAAATTGCACTTTGTGCCACTTCATCAACATACAGTACACACACAGTTTGCGTGCATACACCCACAGACTCCCACCCATGGCCACTTGTGCTTTTTGATGGCACGAAATTTGCGCTTTCTTTGCGTATAACGCAGTGCTTTGCGTGCTTATGAAAATAAAGCCCAAAATGTTAATGTTTAAATGAATATTAAACTTTTTAAATAAAGGCCTGTTTTCAATAGCTTATTTATTTATTTATTAGCGGTTTGGGTACCATATAAAAATAAAAAACACTAAAAGGGTGCCGTAGTAAAAAAGAAAAATTGGGAACCACTGGCCTAGCAACCACATAAAACACCCTTTCAACCGCATTGCAATGTGCTAAAAACCACTTCGAACCCCTTCTAACACACAAGTACATGAGAATATAAAAAAAAATAAAAAATACATTTTGGTCTTTTGAGTGGTGAATTTGAATCTTGAAAAGGAAAATCGTATTTATTCTGTCCTGTTGTGTGTGTACATCAGACTGAACGGCTGTTATGAAGCTCTGTCAGGTGGCAGTACATCTGAGGGGTTTGAGGATTTCACAGGTGGGGTCACAGAGATTTATGAGTTAAATAAAGCACCATCTGACCTCTTCAGCATCATTGGCCGAGCCATCGAGAGGGGCTCACTGCTGGGCTGCTCTATACATGTGAGGACTGATCTCACTTCTCTGCATTTCTTATTCACTGTGTTTATTTACATTCTGTGTATTTCTTTGTGATCAAAACTTTGACAAGTTTCTGGGAAAAAGCTAATTTTGGAAGAATAATTATTTTGCTCTTTATATTACATTATACATTTATACAATGTATAATTGAGTGTGTTATAGTGTTACACTTTTTTGTCCTCTAGATCACCAGTAAGTTTGACATGGAGGCAGTGACCTTCAAGAAGCTGGTCAAAGGTCATGCGTACTCAGTGACTGGAGTGGAGGAGGTGAGTCAGAGACCCTAACCATAATCAATGGCAACACAAAGACTGTGGCCCAAAAACCATGTGAGATTAGAATAAGCACAACCTCAATAAACAGACAAGCCATCGATAGATAAATTTTTACTATTTATAATAAATCTTTATTATATATAATTAGTCACTAAAATCAGCAACAACTTATTTTGGAAGATTAAAAAAGATCTTTTCTGCAACCCTGCTGTACGTAAATGCCATACTAAAAACTGAGCCTTGTGCTTGCAAATATGTGTTCAGGTTAAATGAGTAAAATGCACTTTAAATATGCCCATATTAGAAAATCAGCATATTATTATGATTTCTGAAGGATCATGTGACACTGAGGACTGCAGTAATGATGCTGAAAATTCAGCTTTGATAACAAATTGCATTTTACAGTATATTCAAATAGAAAACTGTTCTTTTAAATTGTAAAAAGAGTTAAGAATATCAATGTTGTTTCTGTATTTTAGATCAAATAAATGCAGCCTTGGTGAGCGAAGAGACTTCTTTTAAAGGTAGTGTAGGTCTAAAATTAAGTAAAGTCTTTATGTAAAGAAAATCTATAGTCAGATTACTTCTTTTAACTTAAAACTTGATTTGGATCATTAAGTCTCCTCACATTCAGGCCCAGGGGAGTGGTCTTTTTTCTCTCAGGTGTGAATTGCAATCCATATTCATGATCGTTCACGCCTCCTCGCATATTACCTTTCAACACTAAAATTGTCGTACAGAAGTTAAATTACTATATTGTTTTGTATGAATGAGTGATCAGGATGGTTTTCACATAATTTTGAAGCAAAAACTCTAGGCTACAAGATCCAGTTCTCAAAAGTCTTGTGGACAAATGTTTAGTATGTGTTATATGGCCTTATTTCAGTGACTTAAAATTTTAGTTTTTTCATAAACTTTATTTTCTCAAAAATACAAACATGTACACACATGTTGCTCACATATTATTGTAGCCCTGTTTGTGCTGAATACAGTGTTATCAGACTTTAGCCATTAATATGTTTTTAAGCAACTGAAAAAAGCACAAATGTCAAGGCATGTCAAAACCTCTCCAGGGCCCAAAATACCCTCAGAACTTAGAGGGTTAAAATGCGTTCAAATCCCATACACAGTGATTTCTACATTCAGTTAAATGCTGTACTACTTTAATGTTAGTCATTGTTGTCTATATGTATAATTGAAAAAATATATATGATCATGTAAAATATGAATGAAACATAAAACCTAAAAATATCCATAGAATGTTCTGTATAAGTTCTTATTAGTTTGTCACACAAAAACATAGAATTGGACTAATGGGAACATTAGTTTGTGGTTAAAAAATAGAACATAAAGAGATTGTTCCAAGAATATTAGAAATTGGTTCCCAAATAAATAACCAGATTGGAACCATACGCTAATGTTAGGGGAATGTTCTTTGCTCCCAATCTGTCACTCACTCGACGTTGATTCAATGAGTTGACACTGGGGCCTAGACATCTCTGATCTTGAGAAAAGGCCAATGGAAATTGGTGTGTGTAATTTGCATGCCTCTCCCCCGGACATACGGGTATAAAAGGAGTGCCGCTGCAAACACACATCAGATATCTTCTTCGGAGCCGAGAGAGCAAGTCACAGAGCTGAATTCCTCTGCCGCCTCCATTCATCTCTACACAACGCTGTTGGATCTACGGCGCATTCCAGTGGTTCTTCCCCTCTCACACTACGTTGTGCTGAGCACACACCCCTGGGCATTTCAGCAGCAGAGAAAAAAGTTTACAGAGTGAATAACTTTGTGTATATATATATTTATATACCTACTTTATATATAAGAGTGCAAGCCACCCCAGTGGATCCTCGACTCGGTCCTTCTACCTATGGCTATGAGGCGGGGTCGGTTAGCACTGGGGGCGATATGGGGACTTCAGTGGAAGCCTCTCCGACCTCCCACTCCCCATCACGCTCGTATGCTCCAACCGAGCGCTGGGGCGAGGTTGCCGGTTCGTTTCACGGCAGACCCGTGATCTCGTTTGGGGCACCTGACGACGATGAGATTTCGATTGTGGCATCGGAGAGCGGGCTCGTCATGTCTGACATTGAGGACTCGGCTGGACTCCCAGCGGCGGCTCAGTCGCAGGCTGACGCGGAGCTGACGGCCATGCTTGCCCGGGCTGGACGATTGGTTCCTAGGGCCAGAGCGCCGCTCACGGCCACGCTCCGCCCCCGGAGTCCGGCAAGTCCAGCATCTGGAATTGTTCACGGTGGTAGACCTGTAAGACGCGTACTTCCATGTCTCGATCCTTCCTCGACAAAGAACCTTCTTCCAGTTTGCCTTCGAGGGTCAGGCATTTCAGTACAAAGTCCTCCCCTTCGGCCTGTCCTTGTCCCCTCTAAGTTGCAGATGCAGCCCTTGCCCCACTAAGGGAAGTGGGTGTCCGCATCCTCAACTATCTCGACGACTGGCTAATCTCCGCTCACTCGCGGGACATGTTGTGTGCTCACAGGGACCTGGTGCTCAGGAACCTCAGCTGCTTGGGGCTTCGGGTCAGCTAGGAAAAGAGCAAGCTCCTCCCGGTTCAGAGCATCTCTTTTCTCGGTATGGAGTTGGACTCGGTCTCAATGACGGCACGCCTCACCAACGAGTGCATTCAGACAGAACACGTTGGTCCCACTGAAATCCTTTCAGAGGCTCCTGGGGCATATGGCATCCTCAGCGATGGTCACGCCTCTTGGGTTGATGCATATGAGACCACTTCAGCACTGGCTACAGACCCGAGTCGAGAGACGAGCATGGTGCCACGGCACACACCGCATCTTTGTCACGCAGGCTTGTTGTGGCTTTTTCAGCCCCTGGTCAGACCTAGCATTCCTACGGGCAGGAGTTCCCCTAAGCCAGGTCTCCAGGCACGTCTCCAGGCACGTCATGGTTACAACAGATGCCTCCCAACGGGGCTGGGGCACCTTATGCAACCGGGCACTCAGTCGCCGGCCCTTAGACCGGCCCGCGACTGCGTTGGCACGTCAACTGCCTTGAGTTGCTGGCGTTACTACTTGCCCTGAGGAGGGGCAAGCACTTGTTGCTCCGGACGGACAACACAGCTACGGTAGCGTATATCAACAGGCAAGGCGGCCTACGCTCTCGTCGTATGTCACAACTTGCCCGGCATCTCCTCCTTTGGAGTCCGCACCCGCTCAAGTCGCTGCGAGCCACTCATATCCCGGGCCACCTCAACAGCACAGCGGATGCGCTGTCGCGGCAGGTTACGCCCAGGGGAGAGTGGAGGTTCCACCCTCAGGTAGACCTGTTAGTTTCCCCAGAATCCTCCCATTGCCCACTATGGTACTCTCTGACCGAGGCTCCCCTCGGCACAGATGCCTTGGCACACAGCTAGCCCCTGGGGCTGCGCAAGTATGCGTTTCCCCCAGTGAGCCTACAGACGTTGTGCAAAGTCAGGGAGGACTGGGAGCAGATCCTCTTAGTGGGACCTCGGACCTCATGCTCCTCGCGACATAGACATTACTATCCTAAACAACTATAGAAAGATTGGGCAGAATTTGGTTGTTTGAAGTACCTGCCATTCTTTAAACATTGTTCATGTGCCTACAACTGTGTAGACTGAAGTGCAAAGGGGTCTTTGAATGTGTCTGTGTACCAGGTGGTCTACAGGGGAAACGTGACTAAACTGGTGCGTATCAGAAACCCCTGGGGTGAAGTGGAGTGGACTGGAGCCTGGAGCGATGAGTAAGATAAACACACAAGCGTGCACATACTACACTCTTACTGTGGTCTTACTACCTTATGTGCTGCGTAGTGCATTACTGTTCTGATAATAGTACTGAAATGCATGTGTCTCAGCTCTCGGGAATGGAACAATGTGGACCACTCTGTCAGGGGCAGATTACAGAACCGCAGCGAGGATGGAGAGTTCTGGTGAGTAGATCATGATCAATTGTGTATAAGCAAATAATCATCATCCATCTAAATACAGTAGCCAGTGGTAGTAGTTAATAGAGGTCCGTTATGGAGCTAGAACAATGATTTAAGTAATTCAATCTGAAATTTGTTCATTTGAATTCTAGACATATATAAAATTGAAGATTTTTGCGGCGTATTTTATAATTTTGTATTTTTAAACAGCAGAATTTTTTCTTTTTACATTTTTAATTAGCTGTAAATTAGGTCTAATTAGCTGTAAATATTTAGATAATAGAAGATTAAGAAGAAATTCAGAACTCCAAATACAAATCTCTCACGAGGTCTCGACGGCCTGAGATTTCAGACATAATAAACATAAATAATATGATAAACCTCTCTCAAAGTGTTGACAGCACATCCACTGTT
The DNA here is from genome assembly GCA_032164185.1 of Moxostoma hubbsi. NCBI lineage: Eukaryota > Metazoa > Chordata > Actinopteri > Cypriniformes > Catostomidae > Moxostoma > Moxostoma hubbsi. The sequence goes on along the minus strand of JAVLUX010000002.1, from coordinate 61,980,100 downwards.
TGCTTACCTGGTCATTCATGTTTAATTGTTGGTGTGTTTTTGGATTAAAGTTATTAAACTTAATCCTCAACTGAGATTTAAATCAGACTTTAAAGCAATAGATCAGCAGGATTAAAGTTAATTCAGATTACTGTGAAATTTGAATTTCACAGGATCAAAGCAATGGTCAGAATATCAGAGTAACCTTGATTTAATTCTTAACTCTTTAACATTTATCTATTAAATATAATTCTATCCCAGCTTAATATGCAGAGACAACTACAAATAAGTCTTTCAGAGGTATATTTTCTCGAAAACTGTAAAGGCTTTGTCTCTGTGGCATTATAAAATTCCTGTGATCTGCCCCAACAACATTATTCAACCAATGAATGAGTTGGGGGCGGGACTAATTTACGATTCAAACAACACTAGATGAGGGCCTATTTCGGAAAGCTGTTTTGAAAACAATTTTTATTTTTGCAATTACGCTCGGCAGCGCTAGTGTTGCAGAAATTATATACTTCAGATTTTATCTAATTTTAAGATTAATCCTTTTTGGTACCATATACCCTAAATAAGAACAGTTTGAAGGTCTGTGCAACGTACAGTATATGTAGCTCTAGGCATCTCAGAATAAATAATAAGAACTATAATAAAAATTATGTTCAAATAGAATATCAGTATGTTGGCCTTGTCGAACCAACATAAAGAAACCTCAAATCATCTGGCTTGTTAAGGAGAGATGTTCTTTTACTTGTCAAAGTGATCTGACTTTTGATTTTTGTATGGCGAATGATAAAACTCCCATAGATGTATATTGAAGGAGGGACCCAAGCCATATATAAGGAGAAGAATATAATAGAGTAGGTGAGGACCAGTAATTAACAACCTATGTAGCAACCACCCAGAACGCTTCGTTGCAACCACATAGCAACGCCCTAACAAACACCCACAACACCCTAGCATCATGGCGACAATGTTTGGTGTGGGCAACAATCACCTTTTCTTCAGAAAATTAAAAAAATCTAAAATAGTTATAAAAATCAGAGTATGAATTTTAATGTAAATTACTTTGTGCATACTGTTCGTGTACACACACTTTTTGTGTCAGAGTCTTGTCACTACTTGGAGAGGAAATAAAGAGTGAGCAATTTAGTTTTTTGTCCTAAAATTTGACAGTACAGGTCAATTTGGGTCACCTGGTTTTGTCTCAACTTAAAAAGGTTAGGTATGGTTGCCGATTCAGACCTGTAATAGTGAACACATTACAATATTACTGGTTACATATATTCGATACCACCTGATCTTGCAGGTTTGCGCATTAAAACATCATGAAAATCAGACATTTCTTGTCTGAATATGCTGCGCAGCTCCTGGTCCAAGGACTACCGCAACGCACTGTTGGTCAGCCTCCCAGCTAGCATACTTAAGTTGCTGCAGATAGTCTAGAGCGTGGTGGCATGCTTGCTTTCAATCAACCAAAGAGGGCTCACATCACCACCTCTCTTGATATTAGTTCACTGGCTACCTGTAGCTACCCGTATCACATTCAAGGCTTGACTCTGGCCTTCATGACAGCCAATGGAACAGCACCCTCATACTTCAACTCACTTTGAAAGGTCTATGTCCCCACTCACACTCTATGCATTCAACGAACAAATCACATTGAGGTACAAAGTCCATTGTGTTCCACTGTTGTGTAATGCGTGTCCAACCACCACTCGATCTGGTTAAACCATCTCAAAATTCGAAGAAGCCGAAAGCACATCTGTTCCACTAGTACTTAACCAGTCCACAATAAAGGCACTTACTATTTATTTAGATAATAATAATAATAATAATTATAACAACAAAAGACGTTCTTTGTCTTTCTTCTGCGCTAGCTCTATGCTATTCTAGCTACTCTTGGAAATTGGCAGTGCGATGCTGCATATATTGTTGACTTTTGTATAACAAATTGCACATGTTCCTTATTTGTAAATTGCTTTGGATAAAAGCATCTTCTAAATAACTAAATGTAAATGTGAAAGTAATGTTTACATGCATGTTGCGAATGTAATTTATGCGAAAATCTGAAACATTGCAAAATCAATTAGCAAATAAGCAGCATTTCCATTCCATGTGTTTAAAATTGGTTCAAAATAGAAATGAAAATGTAAATTGAGACAACTGTGTTTTTTATTTAATGTAATAAATGACTTGGGGTTTAGAGTGTGCAGACCAAACGCTCTTATTTTTTTCTAATGCTAATTTTTGGAAGAAGTCTCATGTCTGGGAGTGAAAGTGTGCCAGACAGTTCTGGAAAGCAGTCATTTTGATGACAGACTTTAGTTCCAGCATTTCACAATAACCAAAGCAAAATTTGAGATGTTATGCATTGATTTTGATTATATTTTCTGAGAGAATTACGTGTTTACATGCCGCATCAATATTCCTGTATAAGTTCTATAGGAGTATATTAGTTAAATGTGTTTGCACTGTAGTTTATGTGCATGTCTTATTATTTCTGAATAAAACATGTATCTGCCTCATGCAAGCTTATAATTATTATTATTTTTTTTGTTGCATAATTTGCATAACTTCACATCTTGATGTTTCCATTCTGTCATGGATTATACTGTTTCCTTGCCACTGTTCATGTAAAAGGCATTCTGTGTGTTTCAGGATGTCATTCAGTGATTTCCTGCGTGAGTTCAGCCGATTGGAGATCTGTAATCTGACAGCAGACGCTCTGCAGGCAAGTCAGGTAAAGAAATGGAGCACAGCCCTTTATCAGGGGGAGTGGAGGAGAGGAAGTACTGCTGGTGGCTGCAGGAACTACCCAGGTAGTGTGTGTGTGTGTGTATGTGTGTGTGTGTGTGTGTGTGGGCATGGTTATGGGGTTTAACGAGCAGGCGCGGAGCTGTGGGCGGGCCTGGACGGGCCTGGGCCCGCCCACATTGACAGCTGGCCCGCCCAATCAGAAAAAAAATAAATAAATACTACTCTGTATAGTTAAACATGGATACTACTTTATGTGGTGTATTTTATCTATAACATGTTATGTTAAAAACAGTAAAATTATAAGCCTGATAATTTAAAAAGTTAAGTGTGTTGGTGACGTGTTTTCATTGGTCAATGCAACATCAACGTAGCAATCTGGCGCGAACAACCAACGGTATGCTAATGTTCGCTGGAAGTGTTATGGTATCTTGATTTTTCTTTAGTATGGCAAAACAAGTTACTCTGATGCTAACCGGAGAGCAGATCTGCCTATGCACACTCCCTTGGCTAATCGACGATTACTGCTACACTTGATTGCACCGTCGGATATGTCAGCTCTGGGGGAACCTATTACCCAACCTCATCTACAGGTATTCCCGAGTACCATAATTGATGGGAAATATCGAAGCTTCAACGTCAAGTGGTATGAAAGGTTCAACTGTATTGAATATAGCCCAAGACTCTGCTGCTCTAGTATAATTTCAGGGCTGCGTTTCCCGATAACGTTGTCTCTTAGTGCGCTACGAAGACTCTTAAGGTATAACTTAACTAAAGGTATACCATTTCTAGGCGTGTTCCCCAAACCATACCTTAGGAAAGCAGCTTAAGATAGCCCTATACATTCTTACATGCAACGTTACCAGGTGCTGTCCGTGGCGATGGTGCTGAATTGGTTGATATCGATGGCTCCAGAATTGTTTATTCTCTCAAGCACGGGCTGTTTCACTGCGTTATGTGAGAAATTGGAGCAGCCACAACCCCCCCTCCCTGTTTTTACATGTAAAGCAACATTTTGTTCATTTACACTTATTCATTAAGCATTTAGTAATTTATTTGTAATAAAGACTTTAATGGGCTATTTAAAAAGTGTTAGGTTTTTTATGTTCATTTATATTTCCTGTCACTGTGCAGGCTCTTTTTTTTTTGTACATGACAGTGTAAACAGCCCAATAACTTTTTTACTAATTAATGTCACGTTGCATTACGATTTAAAGCAGTATCAATAATGTCAAAAATGTGACGTGCAGTCAAGTTCGGGTGTGTGTGTGTATGCTGTTTAAATGAGTGTTCTCACCAATACGCTTGTGATTTGCGAAGTTTTGACGAATTTTATAGACTTGTTATCGTTTCTTATTCAAAAGTGATGTACACGTGCACATATACGATAAGGTACAGTGTAACATAAGAACGACGTAGCGTTAAGGTTTCGGAAAACCCAGCCCTGGATTCGGGACAACTGCTTTGATTTCGGGACACCCATAGATTCAGGCCCACCTCGACTTAATCCAGGCCCACCCATCTGTCACGTTCTGCATCCGCCACTGTTTACGAGGACAATTTTTTAGGTTACAAAAGGGTATTATGCTATAAATGTGGTTTGAGGACATTTCTAGTGTCCCCATAATTTAAATTGCTTAAAAAACATATTAAACAATGTTTTATTGAAAATGTAAAAATGCAGAAAGTTTTCTGTGAGGGTTATGTTTAGGGGTTGTGTTAGAATCTATAGTTCCCCGTCTTCGCTCACTTCGACGTTGTGTCGAAGAAGCAACACTAGGGATCTCTCTTGATCGTATCTCTGATCTTTGAGAAAAAGCCAATGAGAAATTGGCAGACAGAATTTGCATGTCCTGCCCCCGGACATACGGGTATAAAGGGAATTAAATGTTTCATTCAGAAATGTTCTTCGGAGCCAATCGGTTATGTATGCAGTGATGCCTTGTGTGTCTGGGTAGTGATCACAACGAGGCAACAAAGCTGTCAAGCACTGCCTACCACCCCTCCTGTGCCATCAATGATGCTACACTGCGTCCATTGCAGCGCATTGCATCGAGTCGCCTTTATTATTGTTATTATCATAATTACAGAATTACTAAATATTTATACATTGGATTTATGTTGAAATAAAGTAGTATAGAGGTTATCCTTTTTTAACCATTGCTGAAGTCTACTCAAACTACTCAACACAAATAACTTAAAATTGCATTTAAAATATAAAGCGATATATTCCGAGACTTCTGAAGTCATACGATAGGAATGTTTGTGAGGAACAGACTGAAATTTAACCCATTACGTTAAATATTTCAATTGTGTTTTGATGTACAGTGTAATTCGCTGATTAATTTTCATTGTTTAACTATTAATGAGGTACGCTTGGCTGAAAAGTTGAGACTTTAGTCAAGTCAAGTCAAGTCAATTTTATTTGTATAGCGCCTTTCACTACACACATCGTTTCAAAGCAGCTTTACAGAAGTTCAGCATTAACAGACGATAAAAATGTAATGTCTATAAAGTCGATAAATCATCATCCTTGTGCAGGGCTCCAAACTGCGACTAAAAATGGTCGCATTTGTGACCAAATAAATTTATTTGTGAGTGTAATTTCTGTCAAGGTCGCCATTGGCGACAGTAAAAGTTTACTCCCTTTTGATTTTAAAATTTGCATTACATTTCCCGAGATACATAACAAAAGTTTATATCAAAGAAATAGCGGGGAAAACGGAGTTCATTGCAGGAACTAACAATTTCAAAAAAGAGACTGTTAGAAAACACGGTGACAGTAACAAGCATAAAAATGCACGTGATCACATAATTGCGAAGAATGCTCCACAGACTACACTGTTAGCGAGCTGCGGGACGAAAAGGAATGGATGGAGTTAAAAATTTTTTAAATATTTGGCACCTGTTTTTCCCCCTGTAGGAGCCATTGGCTCCTTAATTGATTTTTTTTTTTGTTTGGAGCCCTGTTGTGGAATTAGATAAGATATGATTCTTTATCGTGTTTAAAAATAATTAAATAATAATTGTATTAATAACCCCAGTGAGCAAGCCGAAGGCGACTGTGGCAAGGAACACAAAACTCCAAAAGATGATTGTTAATGGAGAAAAATAACCTTGGGAGAAACCAGACTCACTGTGGGGGCCAGTTCCCCTCTGGCTAACATCATGAATAATGTAAATAAGAATTATTTATAGTCAAAAAACATGATTTAAAAAATTATTAAACTTATTAAGTGCTAAGGGTCAGTATTTAGACAGTGAATGTGTTTGAACTGCAAGATTAGTGACCAGTGTCTTTGAAGTCCATCCTTGATTAAATTCCAGAAGTTCACTTAGATGCAATTGTCCTTGTTTGGCTGATGAAGGCTTTTGTTGGCAATAATTAGTCTATGTATCCCATTTTAAGATCCTTGTCCATGGTGATGGGGCATCTGAAGTCTCCGTGAGAGGCTGGATACAAACTGGAGCTGACGAACGCTATTTACCTCGGGACTGGCGTCCCGAGATAACAGCAGAAAAGCAGATGGGAAATAATTAGCATAGCTGATGTTCATAATATTAATGCATTATAACTGATTCAGCAATAGTATAAAAAGTTAGCATTATGTGAATGCTTGGTTAAAGAGATGTGTCTTTAATCTAGTTTTAAACTGGGACAGCGAGTCTGAGCCTCGAACAATATCGGGAAGGCTATTCCAGAGTTTAGGAGCTAAATGTGAGAACGCCCTCCCTCCATTAGTGGACTTAGATATCCTAGGTATGACCAGAAGCCTCGAATTTAGTGATCTTAAAGAGCGCGATGGATTGTATGGCGATAGAAGATCCGTTAAATACACCGGAGATAAACCATTTAGGGCTTTATAGGTCAGTAGTAATACTTTGTAATTGATACGGAACTTAATTGGTAGCCAGTGTAGAGATGATAAAATCGGTGTTATGTGATCATATTTTCTTGACCTAGTAAGAACTCTAGCGGCTGCATTTTGGACTAACTGTAGCTTGTTTGTTGAGGATGCAGGGCAACCAGCTAATAAAGCATTACAGTAATCTAGTCTCGAGGTCATGAATGCATGAACTAACTTTTCTGCATCAGAAACAGATAGCATGTTACGTAGCTTAGCAATGTTTCTAAGGTGGAAAAAGGCTGTTCTCGTAACAGATGAAATATGATTTTCGAAAGTCAAGTTGCGGTCTAGTATAACACCCAGGTCTTTTACTGTAGTGGATAATGTAACAGGACATCCTTCTAAATTAAAGTTGTATTGTAAGGGATTTTGTGGGTAGTTTTTTGGACCAATAAGTAATACCTTCGTTTTATCGGAATTTAATAACAGGAAATTACGCGTCATCCAACATTTTATATCTTTAAGACACTCTGTCAAGTTAGATAAGTTAATGTTTTCATCTGGTCGTGATGAGATATATAATTGAGTGTCATCAGCATAACAGTGGAAATTAATTCCATGTTTTCTTATAATTTTACCAAGTGGTAGCATATATATTGAGAATAATAGAGGGCCTAACACAGATCCTTGTGGCACTCCATAGTCTACTGACGTTATTTTTGATTTTTCCCCATTTAAACAGACAAAATGGTAACGGTCTGATAAGTACGATCTAAACCAGCTTAATGCCTGTCCCTGAACACCAGTGTAGTTTTGTAGTCGATCCAAGAGTATTTTATGATCTATAGTGTCGAACGCAGCGCTAAGATCGAGTAGAACTAATATTGAGATGCAGCCTTGGTCAGAAGCTAAAAGTAAATCATTTGTAATTTTAACTAGCGCAGTTTCTGTGCTATGATGCGGTCTGAATCCTGACTGAAATTTTTCATAGATATCATTTTCTTGCAAGAAAGAGCACAATTGAGCGGACACAACTTTTTCTAATATTTTAGACATAAATGGAAGATTTGAGATGGGTCTGTAATTTGCTAGGTTATTTGGATCTAATTGTGGTTTCTTAATGAGAGGTTTTATAACTGCCAGCTTAAATATTCTTGGAACATGACCTAAAAATAAAGACGAGTTAATAATATTGAGAAGAGGCTCTTCCACTACAGGTAACACTTCTTTCAGTAGTTTAGTGGGTATTGGATCTAGTAAACATGTTGTTGGTTTAGATGCAATGATAAGTTTATTTAGCTCTTCCTGTCCTATAGTTGTAAAGCGGTGTAGTTGTTCTTGAGGGGCGATAATTGAGGCTGAATCATAAGACACCATTAACAATTGTGTTTACAATTGTGTTTCTGATGTTTTCTATTTTCTCAGTGAAGAAATTCATAAAATCATTACTACTAAACTGTAAAGGAATATTTTGCTCAGGTGATCTCTGTTTATTTGTTAGTCTAGCCACGGTGTTAAATAAGAACCTTGGATTATTTTGGTTATTTTCTATTAGTTTGCGGAGGTGCTCAGCCCTGGCTGTTTTTAGAGCCTTTTTGTAACGTGACATACTGTCTTTCCATGCGATTCTAAAGACCTCTAAATTAGTTTGTTTCCATTTACGCTCCAAGTTACGAGTTTCTCTCTTGATAGCATGCGTAGCACTGTTGTACCATGGTGCTCTAGTTTTTTCTCTAAACTTTTTTAATCTAATTGGTGCAACAATATCTAATGTACCAGAGAAAATGGTGCTCAAACTGCTAGTCATTTCCTCTAGTTCATCTGTTTGTTTGGGTTCACTGAGCAGCTGAGATAGATCAGGTAAGCTATTTGTGAATCTATCTATTGTGGTTGGAAGGATTGTTCTGCTTGGTCGATAACGTGGCGCAATATGACAGATTTCAGTGGTACGTAGTATGCAAGTTACCATGTAATGATCAGTGACATCATCATTTTGCGGTATAATATCTATATCGGTTGGATTGGTTCCATAAGATATAATTAAATCTAGCGTATGATTTAGGCGATGAGTGGGACCACTGACGTTTTGCGTGACCCCGAAGGAGTTTAACAAATCTGTAAACGCAGCCCCTAACGCATCATTTGTGTTATCTACGTGTATGTTACAATCTCCAACAATTATTGCTTTATCAACATTGACCAATAGATCTGATAGAAAGTCTGCAAACTCTTTTAGGAAAACAGTGTAAGGCCCTGGAGGTCTATATACGGTAGCCAAGGCTAGAGATAATAGGGATTTTTTTCTTACATCTGAGAGTGTAACATTTAGCACAAGTACTTCAAACGAATTAAACCTGTGACCTATTTTCTGAGTAACATTAAGAATATCTCTATAGATTGTTGCAACACCGCCGCCACGACCAATCAGACGGGGCTCATGTTTATAACAGTATCCTGGCGGAGTAGACTCATTTAGACCGAAATAATCATTTGGTTTAAGCCAGGTTTCAGTAAGGCAAAATACATCAAAACTATTATCTGAGACCATTTCATTTACAATAACCGCCTTAGGTGTGAGCGATCTAATGTTTAGAAGACCTAGCTTTAGAAATTGTTTTTGTTCACTGATATTGAGATTTTCTGGTTTAATTACAATTAGATTTTTCCTAGATCCTACAGTAGATGTATTGTTTGGCTTTACTAAACGAGGAATAGACACAGTTTCTATATAATGTTCTACATTGGTACTTATATCAATTAAGTTGGGACAGCAAATACTGTGATTTGGACTTTGACTTACTAGTCATATGGTGTGTAGCGTCTTGGAGATGTTGTCCGACAGAACAGCCGCTCCGACTCTGCTGGGGTGAAGGCCATCAGGACGGAAGAGCCTAGGTCGCTCCCAAAACAGATTCCAATTATTAACAAAGAGCAGTCTCTGTTCATTACACCATGACATTAACCATTCATTTAGAGCAAATAATCTGCTGAACCTTTCTTGTCCTAGTCGGTACGTGGGAAGCGGTCCAGACACGACGATCGTTGTTTCTGGCGAAGTGCTGCGTACCGTCTCGATCAGGCTCCTGTAGTCCTCCTTCAGTACCTCCGTCTTCCGCAGCCTGGTGTCGTTCGTTCCCACGTGCAGCACGACAGCTCCGACGCGCTCGTCACCATTCAGGATCTCGGGAACCTGCATAGAGACATCAAGAACACGAGCACCAGGAAAGCAGTGAGTGCGCACCTTACCTTTGCCAGAGATAGCGCGGACATGACGGACGGTCGAATCGCCGATGATCACGGCGTCGTCGCGCTCCGACTCGCGAAGAGGTGAGAAGCGGTTCCGGGTGGAGATCTCGAAGGCCGGGAGGGGCGGGGAGGTCCTTGGTCTGGTCCTGGCTCGCGTCTTCCGCCGTGGAATCACCCAGGGTCCATGGTGATGTGTCGGTGCCGGAGTGAATGAAGCCAGGGAGGATCGCATCCTGTGCAGAGAAACACACGGAGTAGACGAGGACGGAGTCAAAAAATGATGAACCACTGACCTGTGAGCATCGGCGCGTGATGCTTCAAGCGCGGACCGCCGATCTCGCAGCTCGGCCTGTCTCTCTAGCAGGTCCTGGATCTGCCTCTCGACGGATTCCAGCTCCAACTGCACCGAATGCAGTTCAAAGGTGTCTTCACCTGCACACAGAGGTAGAGTTAGACACACATCCGCTATATTCGCCATTATAGCAGATGTGCTATAATGGCGAATTATAGCTTTCAGTTATACAGGTGTAGAGGTGTAAGTAAGACGATCGATTGGCGAGAGACCACGCGTGCAGTGCTAGCGGGCTAAGAATAGTAGCGAAAGTTTCGGAAAGTTGGATATAAATAGCTATATCAAAGAAATCTGATTATTTTTTATAAAGACTAGTATCGGAGATATATTCACACGTTTGTAAAGTTTAAAATTTAGGTTTATGAACAAATGTGAAAGAAGAAAATCAAGGATTGGGGATCAATTCGACGGAGTTATCCCAGTAAGCTTTTGTGAAGGTTGACGCAATGAAGTCTAGAAATGAGTCCACAACACTGCTCGGAAGGCTATTCCATAGTTTAGGAGCCAAATAGGTAAAGGACCTCCTTCCTTTTGTGGATTTTGATATTCTAGATATTATTAACAGGTGAAACACTTTTGCGATCTAAGTGAACATGATGGAATATAGCATGATAGAAGGTCGCTTAAGTACTGTGGAGTGAACCACATTTTTGAATGAAAGCTTTGTAAGTAATTAACAGAATTTTTTAATTAAAATGAAACTTAACAGGTAGCCAATGTAACAACGATAAAATGGGTCTGATATGATCATATCTCTTGCTTCTAGTCAGCACTCTAGCTGCTGCGTTTTGAACCTATTGAAGTTTATTTATTGAACCTGCATGACATCCACCCTGCAATGCATTACAGTAATCTAGTCTTGAGGTCATGAATGCATGAATTAGTTTTTCCACATCAGAAACAGAGAGCATGTAACGTAACTTAGCAATATTTCTGAAGTGGATGAATGCTGTTTGACAAACATTGAAAAGGACAGATTGCTATCAAATAACACCTAAATTGTTTGTTGCAGAAGATAATAATAATTTTTTAGTGGCTTATTTTTTGAAGTTTTGGTTCCAATAATTAGGACTGATTTTAGGTCTGTTTTGTCAGAATTGAGTAGAAGGATATTTCTAGCCATCCAATCTTTATTATAATTTCTACACTCTGCTAACTTGGAGAACTGTAAAATTTCATCAGGTTTTGAATAAATATGAAGTTATGTATCATTGACATAACAGTGAAAACGAATTCCATGCTTCCTGATAATGTCTCCCAGGGGAAGCATATACAGTATATGGAGAAAAGAAGAGGTCCTAAAACTGATCCCTGTGGCACTGCATAAAGTACTTGACTTTAATTTGATCTGACAGTTCATCGTTTACATGGACAAAGTGGTGGCGGTCGAAGAAATAGGACCTAAACCAAGCTAATGCCTGTCCCTGTGTATTTCTTGTGTTTTGCCTTTGCACAGCTGTATTCCTTCAACTTGGCCTCTGTTGTTCTTATTAACCACAGCCACGTTCTGGATCAATCCTCAATTCAAGGTAGCCCTGCAGCACACTGATTCTCCCGGTCAATCAGAATGCAGCTTCCTGGTAGCTCTGATGCAGAAAAACCGCAGGAAGAAGCGAAGAGAAGGACAAGACATGGAGACCATTGGATTTGCCATTTATGAGGTCAGTGAGATTTGTCCAAAGTTTTGAAATTTCTGTAATGTTTTTTATAGGGATTGCTCCTGTTCTGAATGTTTGTTTTGCCACATTTTTTGCAGGTTCCAAGAGAGGTATGATGAAAGCTGCCTTTTAGATTGTGAGATGATTAGAATGGCATAGGTCTTGAAACCCAATAGAGTACAGAGAGCCATGTCTGTAAAGGGGTTAGGTAAATAAGAGAAGCCTTTAGATTAGAGAGCTGATCTGTCATTATGTCATTTCCTCAGGAATATCCTTTGGGAATTTAGAATAGAGATTTCTGATTTATTAGTAAGTTACATAAAAAAACACACACAGTGGCTTCAAAATTCACGTTTGAGGTATGACTGTTTGTAATTTTGGTAGAACAAAACATGAACTCAAATCAAATCAAATCAAATCACTTTATTGTCACACTACTGTGTACACGAGTGCAACAGCAGGTGAAATTCTTGTGTGCAGTTCCGAGCAACATTGCAGTAATGACAGTGACGAGACATAAACCATTTTACAATAAACAACATATTACACAAAACAATTTACATAAACTTACACAACAAATGTACACATACCTACACAACAATTTACATAACAAATGTACACAATACACACAATGTAGAATACACACACTAGAGAAGGGTATAAATATATATATATATACACTGACTGAATTGGGAGCGAGAATATATTGACAGAATGAGGATTAATAAAGTGCAGTGCTGATTGTAGATCGTGAGAGATCATGTGTTCAAAAGTCTTATTGCTTGTGGGAAGAAGCTGTCATGTAGTCGGGTGGTGCGGGTCCTGATGCTGCGATACCGCCTGCCTGATGGAAGCAGTGAGAGCAGCCCATGACTCGGGTGGCTGGAGTCTTTGATAATCCTCCGAGCTTTCTTCACACACCGTCTGTTATATATATCCTGGAGGGAGGGAAGCTCACCTCCGATGATGTTTCTGGCAGTTCGCACCACCCTTTGCAGGTCTTTGCGGTTGTGGGCGGTGCTATTGCCGTACCAGGCGGTGATGCAGCCAGTCAAGATGCTCTCAACAGTACTAGTGTAGAACAGTGTGAGGATGTGTTGGTTCATTCCAAACTTCCTCAGCCGTCTCAGGAAGAAGAGGCGCCGGTGAGCCTTCTTCAGAACGGCCTCAGTGTGGACGGACCATGTGAGTTCCTCAGTAATGTGGACACCGAGGAACTTGAAACTGCTGACTCTCTCCACCGGTGCTCCATTAATGGTGATGGGGCTGTGTTCTCTGTCTTTCTTCCTGAAGTCCACCACAAGCTCCTTGGTTTTACTGACGTTGAGGGAGAGTTTGTGCTCCTGACACCAGCGCGTCAGAGTGTGCACCTCCTCTCTGTAGGCTGTTTCATCATTGTCAGTGATCAGACCTACAACCGTCGTATCGTCAGCAAACTTAATGATGGCATTGGAGCTATGTGTCGCCACACAGTCATGTGTGTAAAGGGAATACAGGAGTGGGCTGAGAACACAGCCCTGCGGGGCTCCAGTGTTGAGGGTCAGTGATGAGGAGATGTTGCTGCCCATTCTAACCACCTGACGTCTGCCTGACAGGAAATCCAGGATCCAGCTGCACAGCGAGCTGTTTAAGCCCAGAGCCCGGAGTTTCACATCAAGCTTGGAGGGCACTATGGTGTTAAATGCTGAGCTGTAGTCTACAAACAGCATTCTCACATATGTGTTCCTTTTTTCCAGGTGGGAGAGAGCAGTGTGTATTGTAGATGCAATAGCATCATCAGTGGAGTGGTTGTTACGGTAGGCAAACTGCAATGGGTCCAAAGAGGTGGGCAGAACAGAGCAGATGTGATCTCTGATTAACCTCTCAAAGCATTTGCTGATGATGGGGGTCAGAGCAACAGGACGCCAGTCGTTTAAACAAGTGATTTTGGCTTGCTTCGGTACAGGCACAATGGTTGATGTTTTGAAGCATGTGGGGACTACAGACAGGGATAGGGACAGGTTGAAAATGTCCGTAAAAACACCAGCCAGTTGGTTCGCGCATGCTCTGTTGACGCGGCCCGGAATGCCGTCTGGACCCGCGGCTTTACGGATGTTCACCCGTCGAAAGGATCGGGTTACATCCGCAACAGAGACGGAGAGTGAACCATCATCTGTAGTATCGGCCGCGAGTGCTCTCTCCGCGAGGGCGGTGTTGTTGTCCTCGAAACGAGCATAAAATGTATTAAGCTCGTCCGGGAGAGAGGCAGCCGTGTTCATGGCGGAGTTTTTATTCTGTTTATAGTCCGTGATGATGTTAATTCCCTTCCACATACTTCTGGAGTCAGTGGTGTTGAACTGACCTTCAATTTTGTGCCTGTACTGGCGTTTGGCTGTGCTGATGGATTTACGGAGGGCATAACTGGCTTGTTTACGCTCCTCCGCGTTCCCGGAATTAAAAGCGGTGGTCCGCGCAGTAAGTGCCGCGCGAACATCGCCGTTAACCCAGGGTTTCTGGTTGGGGTAGATCCGTATGTTTTTCGTCGGAATAACGTCCTCTACGCACTTCCTGATGAAACACGTTACGCTATCAGCGTAAACCTCGATGTCATCATCGGAGGCAGACCGGAACATCTCCCAGTCCGCGTGATCAGAACTTGTCTTCAAGCAATGTTCTGAATCTTACACATTGGAAACCCATTTGAAATTCCCAAGGGAACTCATGGCATAAAAATGCTAATCCTCTTTTGACTTTTAGTGCTACAACCTGTACAGCACTATGATATGGCTCTCTGGAATACTTGATTCTGATTTGTCAATAGCAGCAATTTTTGGTGAAATATTTTTAGTGACAAACTGTATTACTGTCTCTTGTCCCAGGCAAATGATACAATACCTAAATTATTTTCTGATTTCTTTGAATGGTGTGCACTGAGTTAGAAAAAGGCAGTTTTGCATACTCTCTTCCTTCTCCTTGTTTCTGGCCTCAGTATTTGGGTAAGTCAGGTGTGCATCTGAAGAGAGATTTCTTCCTCAGTCATGCGTCTAGCGCCCGCTCTGAGCTCTTCATCAACTTGAGGGAGGTGAGCACGCGTTTCCGGCTGCCAGTGGGAGAATACATCATCATACCATCCACCTTTGAGCCGCACAAAGAGGCTGACTTCGTCCTCCGAGTTTTCTTAGAAAAACCTGCCAACTCTGAGTAAGAGAATATGAGATAATTACATAATTTCACATTTTGATAAATTTAGTCCAGCTTAGTTTTTTATGCTGGTGCCAAAATACAGAGCATTTTATTGTGCAAAAGTCTGGCACCACTTGTGAAAATTATAAATTTTGTATTTTTCTTTCCTTTTTTTCATTACACATTATATTCAGTATATATATATATATATATATATATATATATATATATATATATAAATATATATATATATATATATATATATATATATATATATATATATATATATAAATCAGCATAACCAACATTTTGTGTCTTAGATTATGTCACGGCAGTTTTGACACCACTGACTCTGATTCACATATGTCCTAACCAAACGTGATGCGTCAAGTTTGAATACATGTTATAATACGGCGAAACATTTCTACATAGTAACTCCAAAAAAGAAACCCAAACACGCCATGTCGAAATCACAATTATTATGAGATTCCAACTTGCAAAAACTGAATACCTCTTCGTAGAACACACAATTACAAGTTGGATAAGCTGATTGTTGTAGTGGCCTCAAGAGTTAATCACTTTAAAAAATATTTTTCTAGTGTTTTTATCTTGCTTTCCAGTAAATGATTTATGATTTATTTACTTGGCAAGCAAAATGGCATTAGATTTTAAGTCTTGTTTTTTAATAAATCTATTCGAATTTAGTGAGATTTATGATAAAACAGGAAAAAACTGTTTGCCAATGGGCCAAGAAAAATAAATTTAATTTAAAGGGATTTTTTTTCTTACCTCATTGGCAGATTTTTTTTCTTATTTTAACCTTAAAAGTTCTCAAAATTTTGTCAGATTTCTCTGACAACAAAACTTTTTTTTTAAGCCATTTTGCTTGTCAAGTAAATACACCGATCAGCCACAACATCAAAACCGCTTGCCTAACTCTGTGCACTTTGCTAGTTTTGCTAGTTTTTTGTGTCATAATCCGGTGAGGTTCGATACACCCTGTTCCATAACTGTTTTATGAAGACAATCTGTCAAATAATTCAAAATTCTCGGGCTCTGGAGACATTAAAAGACACTTACGTGCTCAAGCTGAAGCTCCTGAGCAGCAGGCCGCAAGCCCGTGACTCAATTTGGCCAATGAGGTGAAAGAGATTCAGTGTCAACTGTCGAACATGTCGGCAATGCTGACGAAGGTCGTTGCCGACTTGGGGGATCTTGCTCTAATACGTCGACCGATCACTATCATGGAGACAAAATTCACTGAGTTGGTTACAAGAGTTGCAGATGTTGAGAAACAGATTGATTATCTGGAGTCATCGGAGAAGGAATTATCTGCTAATGGGCAACCAAGACGGTCTTGGGAACGCGTATGGGAAAAGTTGGAAGACCTTGAGAATCGTAACTGCCAAAACAACATTTGAATTATTGGAATTCCTGAGGACGAAGAAGGCCGAGATATGGTGAAATTTCTAGACGTGTCTGCTCTACATAACAGGCAATAAGATGGAAATTGATGAGCTCACAGGGTTCCGGCATGGAGATCCGAGGAGGGAGATCATCTGATAAAGATCTTGTGTTATGCAAGGCGAGGATTAATGAAAGGCTTTCTTGGAACTGCTTCTTTGTTATTATGCCTCCTATTGGATGGAGTTTGTTTTGTGGAATGTTTCTTCCAAATCATTAGAGTGATTAGGGCATTTGTTACACTCATGAAACAGCCAATTGGGCCGGCTCACTGAACATTTGTTCAACTGTCCGAGGAAACTAAGTTTAATTGTTTTTTTGTTTTGTTTTTTTTGGTGTGCTGGTTCTGCTAGCAGCTGGAGCTTGTTTTGTGGAGGAACTCACCTTCTGGACAGTTATGTGGGTGAATCAAAATGTTCTTTATGATTATTACGCCTTTTGGCTGGAGTCTGTTTTATAGATTATTTTCTGTTTTCTGTTATAATTCTGTCTCACAAAATTTGTATAGAAGCCCCATACTTGAGCAATCCGATGGCATATTTGTTGTGGGGACTCTCGTAGGCATACATGGACTGTTTGAGCTTGGAGGGATGGTCGTCCACGGGGTTAATGCGCACGTTTTTCTTTTTTCTGTTTTTTTTTGTTTTTTTGTTTCGGGGGATGTTCTGGGGTTGATTTTTGCACCAGTGTTGGAATGTGGTCTTTATAATTTTATTTTTACACATGCCCAAATGTCAAATATTAATATGAGTGGATTGTCTCTCTCCACGTGGAATGTGAATGGGTTGGGGCACCCCATAAAAAGAAGATTATTTATTTTCTTAAACTTAAGAAATTTGATATATTGTTTCTTTATAGAAATGCATCTTTCCCCCAGGAAGCTGAAAAATTTGTCATTACATTGATAAGTAAACATCTATATATCAAATGTCTCAAACAGATTAAAGATAAATTAGTAAGAGTCATTATTGTTTTAGCAGAAATTCAGGGGCAAAGGTTGATTTTGGTTTACGCACCTAATGCTGATGATCAGGGCTTTTTTTATTGATCTTGAAGGGATGTTGCAAGCTGATGGCACCCCTCATGATATAATATTGGGAGAAGACTTTAGTCTTGAGTTGGACTCAGACATTGATCATAGTGAAGCAAATGTGTGTATGCCCCCTAGAGCAAAAGTGACGCTTCACAGGATGTGTTTTGAACCCATCTGGTAGGGACTATACATTTTTTTCAGCATTTCATAATATTTATTCTAGAATTGTTTTTATATATATATATATATCATAGTCATCTCATCTGTTGTTGATTGTTCAATTGGAAACATTTTAGTCTCAGATCATGGTGACTTTAGAGGTGTAGCCACATACGGCGAAAAAGAAATCATATAGTTGGCGCTTTAATGTATCCCTTTTGCAAAATCCTGAATTCCAACAAATGCTAAAGGCTGAAATCAATGTCTATATGGAGACCAACTGGTCATCAGTATCCTTTGTTGGCGTGGCTTGGGAGGCACTTAAGGTGGTTCTCAGGGGTCAGATTATACTGTATGATTAATTTATCAAAAAATCCAAAGCACGAGAACTTGTGGATTTGGAAGGGATCTTATTAAAAGTGCTGAGGCAAAGCTGAAGCGCCAAATGTCGATTGAAATACAAATATAATACTATTTTGTCACATAAGGTGGAGTTTTGGCTATTCAGGGCAAGACAGTCATTTTTTGAGTCGGGGGACAAAGCAGGGAAGCTTTTGGTTAGATATATAAAGTAGAGAGTGTCTTTTTCTACCATTCCCTCAGTGAAATCTGCTGGTGGTGAAATATTTACCTCAGCCATAGATATTAATAATGCTTTTAAAGAATTATATCTTGATCTCTGTAGTTCCACGTGTTCGTCTACTGATGAAGACATTAGAAACTTTGTGGAACCATTAGAACTCCCTAAATTGATGATTGAGCAAAATCATTTTCTTGATTCTGAGATAAACTTGGAGGAGCTTGACGAGGTAATTAAGGCCTAGCATACAGGCAAAGCTCTGGGGCCAGATGGCTTTGCCACGGAATTTTTTAGATCTTATATTACAGAACTAGCTCCACTTTTGTAAAACGTTTATACAGAATCATTAAAGAATGGAAAGCTTCAGTCAACCATGACACAAGTCGGATCAGTTTGATTCTTAAAAAGGACAAAGATCTAAGCAAGTGTAAAAGTTATCGTCCAATTTCCCTGATCCAGCTAGACGTAAAATATTTTCTAAAATTCTGGCTAACTGATTAAGTAAAGTTATGACATCTCATCAATAAGTGGTTAGTGGTGAATGATCAGAAACTGATCGTGGCAATCTCACTTGACACTGAAAGGAGAATGGGATTATCTTTTAAGATTTTGGAAATGCACTGGTTCGGGAGTACTTTTATTGGATGGATTAAGTTACTTTATAGACACACGATAGCGACGGTACAAACAAATGGATTAATTTCAGATTATTTTACTCTGGATAGGGGCACCCATCAGGGTTGCCCTCTTTCTTCATTATTGTTCTGTCTTGCACTGGAACCATTAGCAGCTGCGATAAGAAGGGAAGATGACTTTCCAGGGGTGGTGGCAGGAGGTGTGGCGCTTTTACTTTATGCAAATGATATTTGATTATTCATCTCCGACCCCATTAGATCTATGCCTTGCCTCCACAGAATTATTCATTCCTTTTCTAAGTTCTCAGGATACAGATTCAGTGTGTCTAAATCTGAAGCTTTGGCTCTGACAGCATACTGCCTGGTAACTGCTTTCCAGCCGGGGGTCTTCCAGTGGACCAAACAGGGCATTAAGTATTTGGGCATTTTATTCCCAGCAAGTTTGTCTGATTTAGTTAGATAATTTTGACCTCTTAATAAAAAGGTTTTCGAGCGATGTGGGCAGGTGGGCTTCATTATATTTATCTATGATTGGAAGGTTAATATTATTAACTAATTGTATTCCAAAATGTAACTACCTGTTACAGTCGCTCCCTGTATTTGGAATGGTAAACGTCATAGATTGCATTTTAATAAATTACATTGGCCGAATGACAAAGGTGGGCTAGGCCTACCCAAGATTTTGTTTTATTATTATGCATTCGGTCTCAGACATTTGGCTCATTGGTCGCTTCCACCTGAGAGATCCCTTCCCTGGTTTTGTATCGAACAGGAAGTTCTTGCCCCTATTTCACCATTGCAAAGCCTTATAAACTAATCAGAGAATATAAGTTGCACACCATTGTTGGAGCACTTTCATTGTTCTTGAACATCTTGCTAAAACATACAGAGATGAATTAAAGAATTTCTGTAGTGATTATTATTTTTGTGCAATCAACGACTAAGCAATTTTGGTGCTGAGTGTTGCCTTAGAAACAAACTACTTCTGAGGTCCCAGGACCTGAAGAGCTTTGAATAAATTCTCTGAGTTGCCATCTTGTATTCACAGTAATTCTGACATGATGTGAACACAAAATATTCACAATAGCAAATGTTGCAAATTGCACTTTG
The DNA here is from genome assembly GCA_032164185.1 of Moxostoma hubbsi. Lineage (NCBI taxonomy): Eukaryota > Metazoa > Chordata > Actinopteri > Cypriniformes > Catostomidae > Moxostoma > Moxostoma hubbsi. The sequence continues at coordinate 61,960,114 of JAVLUX010000002.1, read as the reverse complement.
TGCCGCTTCATTAACTTAAGGTATACCAAAAGTTTGCAAGCATACAACCACACATGGCCACTTGCTCTGGCACGAAAATTGCACTTAGAATTATAGCTCTTACGAAAATAGGATAAATTAATAATTTATAATGATCAAAAAAAGCAATTTGTTTCCAATCATTAAAGTTTATTATCCAAAGTGTTGGCTGTTTGCAGTTACCAAGTAACGTAGCGATGAATTAATATTAATAGAATGTGCAGTCACATGTGTGTTTATAGTCATTTTACAACTTTGAATACGGCTAATCTGCTAAAAATGTATATTTGTGTCCTTCAGGGAAATGGATGATAAGGTCACAGCTGACCCTCCTGATGAGGTGAGGAGATAGTGATGAGATATAGCTACATTATACAGCTATATGATATAAAGGCACAATTATATAAAAAATGTAAATTTCTCTCTCTCTCTCTCTCTCTCTCTCTCTCTCTCTCTCTCTCTCGCAACATCTGGATGAGAGTCAGATTGATCCTGGGTTTAAGAATCTCTTCAGACAGCTGGCTGGACCTGTAAGGGAGAATCTAATGAATAAATCCTGTCAGCCGGTTAAATATTAGATGCGTTAACAAATTAAATATATGTGATTGTGCGTGAATGTGATTTTTAGGACATGGAGATCAGTACCACAGAGTTGCAGACCATACTAAACAGAATTATCAGCAAACGTAAGTTCTTTCTAAAACAATAGCTACTGTTTCAAACTCTAGTGAGCTGTGTCTCTGTTAATTGTCTATGTAAGGCAGCTGCATTCTAACTGGCTTTGTTAAAAAATGTTTAAGAACAAAGAAAGCACTCAAGTAACATGAAGTCAGGAATGTCAAGTCAAAGCTTTTATTGAATTCATAGTGTACAACTTTTAAATATGAGTTCTATAAACACTTGAATGCTTTTCAAACGTCGGAATTTCTTAATTACGGTAATTACGACATGCCGTAAACACATCTTTAAAATGCTGTAAAGAGAGAGCAACAATCTTAACATTTACTCACACTTGCAACACATAGCACTCCTTTTGAGAAACTCACAAGAGACTCGACCAGGAGTCAAGCTTTGGCTCGATAGGATGGTCCAGTTTGCTCCTGCTGGTCGATGCTGCAACTCCATCATTTTCATTGATGGCCATTCAAAAGTTGACTTTTTTTTTTTGCAACCAACATATAATTAGCAAAAATTTAATTATATTAAAGTCGATGTCTCACCAGTGACCAATTTTTTGGAGGGATCTTAACAGGCTTGTTTTCCCATTCAGCTGCATGTAGTTCTAATATAGAGTGATTAGTCACATGGCATTTCTGGCTAAGAAAACTGCTCTAAAAATGTTTGTCTTCTGAACTAAGACCCTTAAGAGTTAAAGATAGCAGCATCCAGAGTGCGTACTTCTGGAATAATTGGATAATTCCCTTTGAGAAGAATGGTTATGCTAACAGATAGCTCTTTCCAGGTATGTTAGAACTACTTTGACTCCATAATAAAATTGCAAAGGCAAACAGTTTATCTTATTGAAAATAAAATAAATTAGTTATTCACTGAACATCTTCCTCCCAGTTATAGTTCTCAAATCGTATTCATGCATTGGCATATTCCAACTTGGTACGTGAAGGTTTGACATCATTGACAGCAAATGCCATTGGTTTTCACATGTGTCGTAACCGAATATGATACACCAAATTTGAATATATTTTTATAATAGGGCTGAAAATGTGTGGTAGCTCAACTATTCACTCAACATACTAATAAGCATGTAGAACATAAAATAAACAGTATTAGGTGAAATAATCCATTTGTAATTAGTTGAAGCTATTTTATCTTTACTCTCTGTATTGAATGCAATACAAGTATATTTAAAATTTCTCTTGACTCCATTTTGCATTTCTGGTATTGCCTTAACTGTGAAGAATATATGCAATGCTGGCCAAATAAAGTATCTTGGAAGGAAGCATATTGTTGCTGACTACTGTTTGTGTCATGCCTAAGGTAGGCTGCTCACTAGGGTTTGGAGGGCTAATGCCTTTCAAAAACATTTTAATTGTAAAAACTCTTCATTATTTGTTTCTTTATTCTCAGATAAAGATTTGAAGACAGATGGCTTTGGTAAGGAGGCCTGCCACAGCATGATCAACCTCATGGACGTATCCTTTCCAAAATATTTTTCTTGCATTGTTTTATGTGGGGCTTCATCTGATGCGCCACATAATGTGGTATGTGTTTTGCCGTTGTCCTTCAAAATGTGGCAACGAAAGCCCTGTACTATTGTGCAGCTGAAGACCTGCATTATGGATGAAGGCAAAATTCTGCTTAGGGATGTATGCATATTCAGACGGAGGGAAATGTGAGACTAAAAACAAAATTAAGAAGCACTGCAGTAATTGTATCTTACATTACAGTTATCAACAGCTTTAATGCAAAAATAACTGCATGATTTTAACTCATAAACTTTGGTTCTTGTTTTTTTTTTTTTTTTTTACTTAAGGAAAAAAAACAACATATACAAGATAAAATAAAAATGTCTGGTGCGAATAGGTCCATAGGAATGCATTGTTCCCCTCTGAACTTGAGAAAAGGCCAATGTCAAGTTGGCAGACAGAATTTGCATGCCCCGCCTCCGAACATATGGGCATAAAGGGGAGCAGGCGAGTGACTGTCAGACAGATTTTTTCTTCGTAGTCGAGCGGTTGAGCAACAGGAAAGCTGAGTTCACCACTGTTCCACTCACCTATACTGGCGATAAGCACTACTGTTGCATCTACGGCGCATTCCAGTGGCTTTTTCCTCTCTGCACGCTGTGCAGTCCACGCCCCTGGGCGCTAAGACAGTGCTTTCATTGCCTGAAAGAGTGTTTCTCCTCCTAAAAGAGTTTATTTCCTCTAAAAGAATTTGAGTTTCCACTCATAAAAGAGCACTACACAGCAGGCATGGAATGTCCTTTTCAGGACGCCTCTGTGTAGTTCCTGGATGCGGTCAATTTCTCTCCACTTCTGAAGGTCATAAAAGCTGCCTCGTGTGCCTGGACTGAACACATGCAGGCAGCGTGTTCTCACGAGAGAAAGCCACTTCAGCTGTCTCCTGCTTCGTTCCTTCTTCCTACGGGATTGAGGATAACCTAGCTGGCGTTGAAGGCGATTCAGTGGTGACGACAGGCTCGGTTTCGCTGGGTAAAACCCCACAAACCACCTGCCCCCCGGCACACTTGCTTGCTTCCATCCGAGCTCGGGATGACAGCGGTTCACCTCGCGGCCAGCCAGCATTCTCCTTCGAGCCCCCGGAATTGGATGACGATGTTGCCGCTGCATCGGAGAGCGTCAGCGGCATCTGATGCTGATGACTCCTATGGGCTGCCACCTTCGGGTCTGCTTGCCCAGTCAGAACCTGACACATGGATGTCCGCTATGCTTTCCCGGGCCTTGAGCATGAGGTGTACTGGAAACGTTTGTCCCACCCTCACGGCTACTCAATCGGTTCCCCGAACCAGGGCGCTGCTCAAAGTCATGTACCTTTCTTCCCGGAAGTGCATGATGAGCCAACGAGTTTGTGGAGGGCACCTTTTACTGCCCGAAACCGACCTCCTCACTCGTCCGCTCTCACTACCCTGGATGGTGGGGCGGTCCACGGATACACGGAGGTCCCTCAGGTGGACAAGGCAGTTGTGATCCACTTGTGTCCCAAGAACGCCTCAACCTGGTGGGACCGCCCGGTATTCCCCTTCAAGGCCTGTAGGACAACATCGTCACTGACCGCGAAAGCCCACAGCGCCAATGGAGAGGCCGCCTCTGCCCTCCATACCATACCATGGCTCTCCTACATGTTCACCAAGCCAAGGCATTTAAAGATCTGCACCTGGGTAGTCCTGATCCCGACGTGCTGCAGGAACTGCGCCCTGCCTTCAACCTCACGCTCAGAGTTACGAGGGTCACAGCGCAAGCACTCGGGCGGGAAATGGCCAACCTAGTGGTCCAGGAACGCCATTTGTGGCGTCTCCCAGTTCGGCCTTTTCTGCGACCCTGTCGACGACTTCGCCCAGCAGTTTTCGGTGGTGAAGAGGCAGATGGAAGCTATATCTCATATCATGCCACGCCGCTGCCTCAACGCAGCCTGCGCCCCGTTTCCCCGCATAGGGCGCCCTCCTGCGACTAAACCAGGCAGCTCCACTTAAAACGGGCCCAGCTCTCCCGCCCCGCTGGTGGTGTACGCCCCCTGTCTTCAGGACGCTCTCTAGGACACGTGAAGCTACTAGGCGCCCCTGAGATGGAAGACCCGGGCAGTCAGATGTTCGCTCTGTTTCTGGTACCAAGACCACTCCGTCCCCCGGTGGAGGGCCGGGAGGAAAACCCTTGTTTTCCTTATTGTTTTTGCTGCACCCATTTCGGGCTGCGGTAACCACATTGTTAATAAAAGAGTGATTTCCTCACTTCCTGGATCATCTAGCCGGCACGCTCCGTTCTCACGGCACCCCTGCACCAAAGTCTTACAGTCCCGGCTCCACGGATGCAGTTGTCTCGCCTCCGGACCCGCAACTGTCCAACCTCGGCAGGTCAGTGCTGATGAGCTCCTCCCTCCTCAGTCTATTACCCGCCCCTGCCTGGTGCAAGGAGCAAGGTAAGTGCTTTGAGTCTTTCTCAGCACCCAAGCATCAGGACGCGCTTCTGCCTCCCGACGCATTATTACCTTCCCCCCGCTGTGAAGCCCATGCTGCGAAGTCCCGTTGGACAGAACCATCCACTGCATGCGCGGCGGAAATGCCAGCACCTTACGTACAGAGGTTACGACCCTGCTACTCAGAGATGCGATAGAGCCTGTCCCTCCAGCCGAGATGGAGAAGTGTCTCTACAGCCCTTACTTCATTGTACCTGCGGTGGGTTGTGGCCAATCTTGGACCTGCGAGTTCTCAACCGGACTTAACACAAGCTCCCGTTCACAATGCTCACGCAGAAACAAATTATAACCTGCGTTTGCATTAGAATGGTTTGCAGCGGTAGACCTGAAGGACGTGTACTTCACGTCTCCATTCTGCCTTGACGTCGACCCTCCCTAAGTCTCGCATCCGATGGCCAGGCATATCAGTACAAGGTCCTCCCCTTCGGCCCGTCCATGTCCCCTTGCGTCTTCACCAAGGTCACAGAGGCAGCCCTTGCCCTGCTATGTGAAGTGGGCATCGCATACTCGATTACCTCGACAACTGTCTCATCCTAGCACACTCTCGCTAGCTACAATGCGCCCACAGAGACCAGGTGCTCACGCACCTCAGCGGTTTGGTGCTTCAGGTCAACTGGGGAAAAAAACAAGCTCTCTCCGGTTCAGAGCATCTATTTTCCCAGCTTGGATTTAGACTCTGTTTCTGTAGTGTCTGTTGTTTCCCGATGGAAGGAACGAGACGTTGTGTTCCCCTTGCCACATCACTATCCCTACCACTGTTAAACTCCGTAACCTTATTCTCGGCTCCTCAGTGCAAACCTGTCTGACAGTCACTCGCCCGCTCCCCTTTATACCCCTATGTCCGGGGGCGGGGCATGCAAATTCAGTCTGCCAACTTGACATTGGCCTTTTCTCAAGTTCAGAGGTACACGAGGCTCTCAGAAGAGACCCCTTGTGTCACTACAATCGACACAATGTCTCGTTCCTTCCATCGGGAACGGAGGTTACAACAGTAACCATGACGTTTTTATTTATAGTTTTTATTTATTTTTTCGCTACACATATTAACTGAATATTTGCTCTCTGTGGGAATAGAACCTTACAATGTCTCTTTCTTGTCTTGCTGTCTTTCTTCTTGTCCTGCTCTTATTTTCCTTCACATGTTCATAGACCGATGGGAGTGGTAAACTCGGACTCGCAGAGTTTCATGTGTTGTGGGAAAAGATTAAACGCTACCTGGTGAGATGATACTGTCATTACATTTAGAGATATTGTTTACAACAAATGCTCTTTTGTGAAATGATAAAATATGACTCCTTTAAAAAAAGAGTTTAATGTACTGTGGAGACATACTTTAAAATTCTCAACACAAATCTCCCTCCAGTACACTCTGGCCATTTATTCAAACTAAGCTGTCAAAACTGCTTGTTCATCGGTGACGATGTCACAACTATGAGCTTGTTAGTATACGACTGTCCACATTTACTTAACAACAACTGCATGGTGCGTTGTTACTTATTTTTAACTTCTGAAGAGGCCAATCAAAACAGAGGTAATTTACATATATAAATATTAAAGTTGCAAAAACAGTTAATTTAACTCTAATGGTCAAAGATAGGTGAAAAATGGTCATCAAAAACAAGAAACCTTGTGAGTGGACTTCAGGGAAAGAAACTGTGCTGAACATGACCAGATTACTCTCAACTCACCTTTATCTCCATCCCTTGCCAAATTTTTACAGGCGATCTTCCGGGAGTATGATGTGGATAAATCTGGTACAATGAGCTCTTACGAGATGCGACAAGCTCTGGACGCAGCAGGTACACAGCCTGAAACAGTTTTTGGTTTACTCTGTTCATTAGTAAAGATGGGTCGGGATGGTCGACCAGTCGACTAGCAGTCCACCAGTAAATTAGTGAGATTGACTAGATTTTTTACAAATTTTGTTGTAGCTTTCTGCAATGCTGTAAAGGAATGAATCAAGGACATATCTTCTGTTTCTGTTGTTAGACTGTCAGCTCTGTAACTCTCTGCAAGAAGTTGTGTCTCTAAATTCACCATATTTAAAGCACTGTGGCTATAGCCACCAGAGCAATGCCTGGGTAGCAAATACACAGTCTTCAATCATACATTTCAAAGTAATTGTTGTTACACTTTAAATTGCCTGGTGTGAACATTGTTTCATTTCTAATGCATAATTTGCATGTCAGCGTTTGTTTGTGTGGGCTATGATAGTTTTTATCAATTAATAGATATTTGCTCTATTTTTTACCCTATCGAAGGGCTGGAAATTGTTGGATTCAGTCTGCGCTTCTTTTTAATTGTTGGTCTATGCACACATCCAGCTTGACATCTTTCACAATTGTGCCTTGTCTCGGGCTGTTTTATCAGCATCTCATTTTTAAGATGGTGTGTGAATTTTAAATAGTGCAACTCTTAAACAATTAATTATAACAATTAAACAAGCAGAAAAGCAGATGGAGACAACAATAACTATGAATAATTAACATGAGGAAAAAGAAGACATACATACATTTTGATAAAGAAAACATGTAACATAAAATAATGAAAAAGTGGAGGACAGAGAAATAGAATGGAAAATAATTATTTACTGAGCAAGGTGAATATATGAGTTTTAAGTTGAGAAGTTGGTTGGTTATAACAATTTGTAGTTTTGCACATACCAATTCATTAGCCCATATTTTGTTCACATTCAGTACTGCGTACTTATGCAGCAATCTCTAAAGCCAACAGACACCCAAGCAGATCTATAATATAAAAATGGACTTAATTCAAGTTCACAGAGATTGGCTTCTCTAGGTGTGCCCAACGTTTTTTGTTTTGCTTTTTGTTTTTATGCAAAATCCTCTTTCTTTAACTAGTTCAACATGATCTACCCATTTTAGTTTAGAACTCAAATATGGGAAAACAGGCCATGGAAATAAAATATTGTATCTTTCCAGAAATGATGTCTGCCCACCAATCTTGTTCATTAAGGATGAGTTTTATAAATGGTTAAACTATTTTATAGAGAAGTAAAAGCCATTTTATTAACGTGTTGTTTTTTTTAACTATCACTTGCATGCAAAACAGAATAATTTAATGAAATAGTGTCATTCGCGATAGATGTTTTTAGTCTCTTGCATTGAGCTGCAGCAGTTGCGGGCGTTGTTTTGCTTGTGCTACATACTTACAGTATGTGTTCCGTGGACTGTGTCACTTCTGCAATATTTTCCATTTGTCGATTCAACAATTTTGAATTCGAGGAAATGTTTTAATCGAGTTATCAAATTAAATCAAGCAATCATGGCAGCCCTAGATGTACTGTGCCACGATAAACCGTTACACGTCTAGCAGTAACCGATTACATTTAATCAAGATTTATTAATATTGTTGCACCCTAATCTGCATTGGATAGTTTTTTCTAACAATTTTCTTACTACTAGTTTCTAAATGAATACGCAAATAAATGCCAAACTGTTTGTATTTGCACCCTGCATCGAAAATAATGTACAGGTGCTGGTCATATAATTAGAATATCATCAAAAAGTTGATTTATTTCAGTAATTCCATTCAAAAAGTGAAACTTGGATATTATATTCATTCATTACACACAGACTGATATATTTCAAATGTTTATTTCATTTAATTGTGATGATTAAAACTGACAACTAATGAAAATCCCAAATTCAGTATCTCAGAAACCAATATCTTAAGACCAATACAAAAGGATTTTTCGAAATGTTGGCCAACTGAAAAGTATGAACATGAAAAGTATGAGCATGTACAGGACTCAATACTTAGTTGGGGCTCCTTTTGCCTGAATTACTGCAGCAATGTGGCGTGGCATGGAGTCGATCAGTCTGTGGCACTGCTCAGGTGTAATGAGAGTCCAGGTTGCTCTGATAGTGGCCTTCAGCTCTTCTGCATTGTTGGGTCTGGCGTATCGCATCTTCCTCTTCACAATACCCCATAGATTTTCTATAGGGTTAAGGTCAGGCGAGTTTGCTGGCCAATTATGAACAGGGATACCATGGTCCTTAAACCAGGTACTGGTAGCTTTGGCACTGTGTGCAGGTGCCAAGTCCTGTTGGAAAATGAAATCTGCATCTCCATAAAATTGGTCAGCAGCAGGAAGCATGAAGTGCTCTAAAACTTCCTGGTAGACGGCTGCGTTGACCTTGGACCTCAGAAAACACAGTGGACCAACACCAGCAGATGACATGGCACCCCAAACCATCACTTCAAGCAACGTGGATTCTGTGCCTCTCCTCTCTTCCTCCAGACTCTGGGACCTTGATTTCCAAAGGAAATGCAAAATTTACTTTCATCAGAGAACATAACTTTGGACCACTCAGCAGCAGTCCAGTCCTTTTTGTCTTTAGCCCAGGCGAGACGCTTCTGACGCTGTGTCTTGTTCAAGAGTGGCTTGACACAAGGAATGCGACAGCTGAAACCCATGTCTTGCATACGTCTGTGCATGGTGGTTCTTGAAGCACTGACTCCAGCTGCAGTCCACTCTTTGTGAATCTCCCCCACATTTTTGAATGGGTTTTATTTCACAATCTTCTCCAGGGTGCGGTTATCCCTATTTCTTGTACACTTTTTTCTACCACATCTTTTTCTTCCCTTCGCCTCTCTATTAATGTGCTTGGACACAGAGCTCTGTGAACAGCCAGCCTCTTTAGCAATGACATTTTGTGTCTTGCCCTCCTTGTGCAGGATGTCAATGGTCGTCTTTTGGACAGCTGTCAAGTCAGCAGTCTTCCCCATGATTGTGTAGCCTACAGAACTAGACTGAGAGACCATTTAAAGGCCTTTGCAGGTGTTTTGTGTTAATTAGCTGATTAGAGTGTGGCACCAGGTGTCTTCAATATTGAACCTTTTCACAATATTCTAATTTTCTGAGATACTGATTTTGGGGTTTTCATTAGTTGTCAGTTATTATCATCAAAATTAAAAGGAATGAACACTTTAAATATATCAGTCTGTGTGGAATGAATGTATACATTATACAAGTTTCACTTTTTGAATGGAATTACTGAAATAAATCAACTTTTTGATGATATTCTTATATGACCAGCACCTGTATTTAAAAGAAGCCCTTTTGAAGTTCTTCTCAAAAGCACATTGCAAAAAAGCATTTCAGAGGTGCTGGTCACATGCAACTTTGTTCTTTTGTACCATGCAAATGCATTTTGGCCCATGCTTCAGGATGGCAGAAAAGTGTCTTAGGTTAAGGCCAAACCTTCACATGAATAATTATGATGTACTAATTGTACACCTCTACATCATATCTAGAGACATTCTCTCATTATTGATTTCAAAGCTGGATAATAAAAGTCCAATCCCTGTTTTCTATCTGTACCTTTAATTTGTATGACCCTTCAGTTTCTATTTGAATACAGCAGTGGTTCCCAACATTTTTCAACTCACGGCCTACACAACCAAACACATACGTTTCCGCTGCCCACTGCAAAAAAACGGACCCGACTATTTGTCAATAGACTTGGACACATATTCTCTATGTTTTGTCTCCAAGTGCCGTCGTAGTTTGTTTGGTTTCAAAGCTTAATTTGACAAGACTTCTGAGCATACAACACAGAGCGGTAGATGCTCATTCTCCGCTCCCACACATGTGAAGCCTAGCGCTAGGTAGTCACTACTGTATTTTCTTTGTTTAGCTTTATTTTTAGTCTTTTCAGTCTGGCATTGCTGAAGATTTATCCTTACATGTAGATGAAATAACACCTGTATTTGTCCTTTTCAGTGACCCTATTGATAACATTTATCCATTCTTAAATCTGTTGCTACAGTTACTTTATGCAGCAAAAATATGACAAATTGGCATGTTATTCTTAAACCAAGCAGCGAGCTTGAAATGTGAACGCACAGTAACAGTTTAATATTTATTTTTCTTTATGTTTTTTATTATATATCGAATTATGATATTTAATTATGACTTAGACATTTTTACATATTAACAAAATTATTATTTCTATTAATAATAATAATTGGCGGCCCCCCTGCAATGCCTTCGGCCCACTGGTTGAAAACCACTAAACATATTTACAGTATATGTTTACTAATGTTTAATGAAAGAAGTGTTGGGGGCCTGGGTAGGTCAGCGAGTTTTGATGCTGACTACCAACCCTGGAGTCACGAGTTTGAATCCAGGGCGTGCTGAGTGACTCCATCCAGATCTCCTAAGCAACCAAATTGGCCTGATTTCTAGGGAGGGTAGAGTCTCATGGGGTAACCTCCGCGTGTTCGCTATAATGTGTGGTTCTAGCTCTCAGTGGTGCACGTGGTTGTGCGTGGATGCCACGGAGAATAGCGTGAAGCATCCACACACGCTGTTTCACAACTGAGTCACTAAACCATTACGAGGTGTTGCTTAATACATTTTAAATTAACATTAAGGGTTTATTAAATAAGTATTCCAAATGAATTAGATTAGGTGACCTAAAAAGTGTAATCTAAAAGACTACATAATGGATTACAATTTAAATTGTGTAATTTATAATAAGTTCCTGATTACATTTCAGAAGTAATCAACACTGTTTACATTGTCCACTTTCTGTTTTATCAAAATTTTTCTCTGTTCAGGTTTTAAGCTGACAAATCATATATTCCAGCTGATTATTCTTCGCTACACAGAAGAGAATATCTCTGTGGATTTCGACAACTTTGTCACCTGTTTAGTGCGACTGGAGACCATGTTCAGTAAGCTGCCATTTCATACCGTAGAACTTACATTACAAGTTGGAAAGTGAATTTTATGAAAGCTCAAGCTTTTTCCATTGTGACATAAGCAACCAAAATTTCAGTGGATTCAAAAGTTTGAGGAAGTTTGGTATCTCACTCTCTATAAATATTGTATCATATTTATTAGAATATTTCTCTATAGTTATTATAAAATGTAAGAGAATAAGACGTGTTTAATGTAATGTACAGTAATAAATCCACAACAGAGCTAGACATAAGCTGTGTCTCATTCCTCTGTGGCTAGGTAGGACGCATCCTTAGTAGGCAGCAGTATACCGAGCATCTTCAGAGAGAAAAGAACATGGATTTTGTGGCTGTACTTTTAAATTTACTTTGTATTTTTTTTACATTTATAAATTATTATATATTTCATTCCCATCTCCCGAGATACTTCATCTTAGGAATCAACATTTCTTGCATTTGAGCATAATTTTTTAATGTAAATCAACATCCTTTTTTCAGAGAAATTATGTAAGTTTCTGTTGAAGCACAGAATTGTGGGTTGTGAGTGCCAAAGAAGTATACACCTCTTGCATCCTCCGAATTCGTGTGGAAGAAGGTTGCATTTGAAGGCTGCATGCAGAGTTTCCTACTTGCATTTCTGAAACAAGGCAGCCTTGATTATGTAGGCGGCAAACAAATAAGACAGCCATGGATCCATTTTGGCATTTCAAGCTTTGCTATAGAAACAAATCATTTCTGAGACCAAGGACGTGTACAGCGAAGAGTATTTCAGTGTTATCATCTCATAATAACTGCTTCCAACATGATGTGAACAGGGCATAAAGCTATTAGGATATCCTAACTAAGACCTTTGTGTTTTGCAGAGACCTTCAAGACCATTGACACAGACAATGATGGAGTAGTATCGCTCACATTCTTTCAGGTTTAACTTCAGTTCACTTCACTTACATATACATTTCTCTCAAATGACTGTTTACTAGGTTTACAACATCTACCAATTACAGCATATAGTAAATATGCTACACTTAACAAAAATATGTTGAGAAGGAGTATGAAAGTGTTTTACAATATTTGTAACTCTTAAAAGCTAGCTAGAAACATACAGTACTTTTTGCTATGCAACTCACATTGTTGCGTTTTTAAATGTGTCAGGCCACAATTCATAATGATATTGCAAGTACGCATTGCATTCTCTGTGTTGGAGCAAGGGGCACTATAGCAGACATTAGCGTAAAACATTTTCTTCTTTAACTTACAACTTTGACTAGTTGTAGCAGAAGTGGGCACTACGTTACATTTTATTTATTTTAAGTAATTTATTTAACAATTTAACGTAACCGTACGTGCAATCTAATATTTACTGAAACGGAAAGATTGACATGTTTGGTGTGACAGACTTCAAACTTTTAGTCATATATGATGTTGATATTTACACTCGTTTACATGTACCAAAAAGCACATAATGTAAAAAAAAAAGGTGCATTCAGCAATTATTCAAGTACGTTTTTTTGGACTTTGACTCCTAGGGGCCTGGATGTAGCATCATTCAAATTCATTTGATTTCAGTTTCAGATGCCATTGTTGAAATTCACTATTCACAGTCAGCTATGATTACTTAAATCCATGAGTGAAAGTGTCCAATATCAGAGCGGTTACTGAGATAAAGCGAGTTGTATTCGGCTGGCCATGTAATTCTAACATGGCCGCCCCATGTGGGAACCCTCTCCATGTAGAATAAAACAGCTTTTACTGATTATGGTTAGGTTACTGATATGACTCGAGTCCTCATCTCATGTGAGTGGTTATGATTTGAAAAATATATTTAAAAATTCTAACTCATTTCTTTAGGAGGAGTGCACCTTTAATGACTCTTTAGCATGAAACATGATCTAAATGGTGGACTTTCCTGTGCGCATCACCCCGGTGTTATTGGAATGCCTAGTTTCAACATATACAAAATATATTGAATATAAAATTAATACATTTAATTTTTTCCAATCTGTTGTATTTGTATTTATTAATTGCATCTTATTAATTTTAGACAGTTCCTGAATAATATTTTTTAAATATACAATTTATTATTTACAGTTTTTTTCCTGGGAAGGAAATGTAATTTGTTATCACTGACTGTTACGTGACACAAAAAAAGTTTGAACAGCAATTGTAACAAGATAAAACTGAAATGCATGGCTTTACAACACTTTTTTCTTTTTACAGATTTGAAGGCTGCTTTTTGGATGAATTAAGGTCAACATTATATTATGCAACTATACATTGATTGACTGCAAGCTTACGACCAACAAGTCTTGCCTTAAGATTTGGTGGTGCAACAAAATTAAGCACTGATGTAGTTATAAACTAACTAGTATTTACTAAGCACATAGTTTGACCTTATGCCCCAGCTTAAGCGAGACCTGACCTTAGCTTAAGTGAGACCTGACCTTAGCTGGTGCAACCCTACCCAGGTCTACCCAGGAGTTATTTAAACTGTAGACCTACTTGATAATAACACACCTGGTTATTATTCAGACTTTTGAATCTTGTCCCCTTGAGTACTGAGGTTTGTTATAGCCACAGTAACGTAAAAAAAGCATGTTAAGTATGTAACGGCACCGTCTTATTGTGCAATACATTGGCCAAGCTTTTGTGTCTGTGTTAGTGGCCTAATATATTATCTGTTCTCTTTTTGCTCTTGCAGTGGATCTATATGACCATGTTTGCCTGAAATAACGGGTGGATTTCCAGTGCTTCACTGCCCAGTGTTGTTGCCTCCACATCTTTAGGCTTCAGTCTGAGAGTGCCTTCTTTTTCAAACTATCTACACTTGTTGCTACAACCTTAGTAATAGGCCTTGTTTACTTGTTTACTTGTTTGCGGATCCCTTTGTTTGGGCTGCCCGGCCGCGGAAACGCAGACGGAAAAGGGGAAAAAGAGCCGGCGTTCTCATCAGATTAAGACGTCGCGCAAATCGCCCCCCGCTACCCAGTATACTACTGGCAAATGTTCAGTCTCTGGACAACAAGCTCTGCGAGCTGAGATTGCGGATCTCTTTCCAACGAGAGATGAGAGAATGCTGTGTTATCTGTCTTACGGAAACCTGGATGTCCGCGGAGATTCCAGACTCGGCCATCGAACCCACGGGTTTCTCCGTGCACCGAGCGGACAGAGCGAAAGACCTCTCAGGTAAAAGCAGAGGTGGAGGTGTATGTTTTATGATCAAAAAATCATGGTGTGATCAGAGGAATATACATTTTATCAGGTCTTTCTGCTCTCCTGATCTGGAATTTCTCATGCTTCTGTGTCGACCATTCTGGCTACCGAGGGAATTCACAGCGGTCATTATCACTGCTGTGTACATCCCCCCACAAGCCGACACAGACCGGGCACTTAGGGAACTGTATGGCAGTATAAGTCAGCAGGAAACCGCGCACCCTGAGGCCGCGTTCATTGTTGCCGGGGACTTCAACAAAGCCAACTTCAAAACAATAGCACCAAAATACCACCAACACATCAGCTTTAACACACGAGGGGACCAGGTTTTGGATCATTGCTATTCTCCTTTCCGGGATGGCTACAAATCCCTCCCCCGCCCACCATTTGGCAAATCTGACCACTCTTCCGTTCTGCTTCTGCCCGCTTACAGGCAGAAACTGAAACGGGAAGCACCCGCCCTCAGAATGATCCAGTGCTGGTCGGACCAATCAGACTCTGCGCTACAGGACTGTTTTGATCACGCGGACTGGGAGATGTTCCGGTCTGCCTCCGATGACGACATCGAGGTTTAC
The DNA here is from genome assembly GCA_032164185.1 of Moxostoma hubbsi. Lineage (NCBI taxonomy): Eukaryota > Metazoa > Chordata > Actinopteri > Cypriniformes > Catostomidae > Moxostoma > Moxostoma hubbsi. The sequence goes on along the minus strand of JAVLUX010000002.1, from coordinate 61,944,929 downwards.
GCTGATAGCGTAACGTGTTTCATCAGAAAGTGCGTAGAGGACGTTGTTCCGACAAAAAATATACGGATCTACCCCAACCAGAAACCATGGGTTAACGGCGATGTTCGTGCGGCACTTACTGCGCGGACCACCGCTTTTAATTCCGGGAACGCGGAGGAGCGTAAACAAGCCAGTTATGCCCTCCGTAACTCCATCCGTGCAGCCAAACGCCAGTACAGGCACAAAATTGAAGAACAGTTTAACACCACTGACTCCAGAAGTATGTGGCAGGGAATTAACACCATCACGGAATAAAAACTCCATGAACACCAAGAGCCATGAACACCGCTGCCTCTCTCCCGGACGAGCTTAATACATTTTATGCTCGTTTCGAGGACAACAACACCGCCCTCACAGAGAGAGCACTCGCGGCCGATACTACAGATGATGGTTCACTCTCCGTCTCTGTTGCGGATGTAACCCGATCCTTTCGACGGGTGAACATCCGTAAAGCCGCGGGTCCAGACGGCATTCCGGGCCACGTCATCAGAGCATGCGCGAACCAACTGGCTGGTGTTTTTACGGACATTTTCAACTTGTCCCTATCCCTGTCTGTAGTCCCCACATGCTTCAAAACATCAACCATTGTGCCTGTACCGAAGCAATCAAAAATCACTTGCTTAAATGACTGGCGTCCTGTTGCCCTCACCCCCATCATCAGCAAATGCTTTGAGAGGTTGAACAGAGATCACATCTGCTCTGTTCTGCCCACCTCTTTGGACCCATTGCAGTTTGCCTACCATAACAACCGCTCCACTGATGATGCCATTGCATCTACAATACACACTGCTCTTTCCCACCTGGAAAAAAGGAACACATATGTGAGAATGCTGTTTGTAGACTACAGCTCAGCATTCAACACCATAGTGCCCTCCAAGCTTGATGAGAAACTCCGGGCTCTGGGCTTAAACAGCTCGCTGTGCAGCTGGATCCTGGATTTCCTGTCAGGCAGACGTCAGGTGGTTAGAATGGGCAGCAACATCTCCTCATCACTGACCCTCAACACTGGAGCCCCGCAGGGCTGTGTTCTCAGCCCACTCCTGTATTCCCTTTACACACATGACTGTGTGGCAACACATAGCTCCAATGCCATCATTAAGTTTGCTGACGATACGACGGTTGTAGGTCTGATCACTGACAATGATGAAACGGCCTACAGAGAGGAGGTGCACACTCTGACACGCTGGTGTCAGGAGCACAACCTCTTCCTCAACGTCAGTAAAACCAAGGAGCTTGTGGTGGACTTCAGGAAGAAAGACAGAGAACACAGCCCCATCACCATTAATGGAGCACCGGTGGAGAGAGTCAGCAGCTTCAAGTTCCTCGGTGTCCACATTACTGAGGAACTCACATGGTCCGTCCACACTGAGGCCGTTGTGAAGAAGGCTCACCAGCGCCTCTTCTTCCTGAGACGGCTGAGGAAGTTCGGAATGAACCACCACATCCTCACACGGTTCTACACCAGTACTGTAGAGAGCATCCTGACTGGCTGCATCACCGCCTGGTACGGCAATAGCACCGCCCACAACCGCAAAGACCTGCAAAGGGTGGTGCGAACTGCCAGAAACATCATCGGAGGTGAGCTTCCCTCCCTCCAGGATATATATAACAGACGGTGTGTGAAAAAAGCTCGGAGGATCATCAGAGACTCCAGTCACCCGAGTCATGGGCTGCTTTCACTGCTTCCATCAGGCAGGTGGTATCGCAGCATCAGGACCCGCACCAGTCGACTACATGACAGCTTCTTCCCACAAGCAATAAGACTTTTTGAACACATGATCTCTCACGATCAACAATCAGCACTGCACTTTATTAATCATCACTCTGTCAATATATTCTCCCAATTCAATTAGTGTTTATATATATTTATACCCGTATCTAGTGTATGTGTATTCTACATTGTGTGTATTGTGTACATTTGTTATGTAAATTGTTGTGTAAGTATGTGTACATTTGTTATATAAATTGTTTTTTGTAAATATGTTGTTTATTGTAAAGTGGTTTATGTCTCGTCACTGTTATGACTGCTATGTTACTCGGAACTGCACACAAGAATTTCACCTACTGTTGCACTCGTGTACACAGTAGTGTGACAATAAAGTGATTTGATTTGATTTTGATTTGATTGTTTACAATACCTGCAATCAGAACATGATTTACAAAACACTGTGCCATTAGTGAGTATTCATAAAGCCAAGAGAAGCCTGTACCAAGACATTCAGAATAGACATTTACATGTTTCTTGCCATTTCTGAAATTAGTTGCATGTATTGTTCCCTGGACTGCCAAAATAAATTTTGTTTATACTTCTCGTGCCAAATGAATTAGTTACACATTGCCAATTTCAATAATTCTAAAAGATCTTAATGAACATTTTATGAACATGAAATGCATTATATTTTTCAATGAATCTCAGATCTGGAATGTTGTGCACTTAAACATTGCTGTATAAGAAATGCATGTGTTGGTGCATAGTGAGACAATGCATGTTACTGTTGTTAAAGCCCAAAGTTATACACTGGACTGAATTTCATACACCATTGTATTATGCCACAATTTGATCAAGATGTACTGAAAAGGATATTTTAAAAAGCTGAAAGAGACATGGACATTTTTATTTTCATATACATTCCATTAGTTCTGTTTAAATGAGCAATGTCTTCAAAATACATATAAATGCAATATACTGTAGCAAAACAACTGAGAATGGACAGAAATCTTATTTACTTAGTTTAGAAAACAATGAAAGGAAACATGTCATTAGTATGCTGTGCCTAATAATAATAATAATAAGAAGAAGAATGTAGTGTTGATAAATGTTATATCATAGTTGATAAATGCTATAGCCCTTTAAGGGTGATGTTACATGGGGAGGTGGGTGTGGTCGGGGTGGACTAGAGTGCAGGGTTGCAGGAGTGTAATGCTAAGAGGAGAGCAATAAAAACAAGGAACACCTTCGACTAAATCTAGTCTGCATTGTGTCAGTTATTGATAAATCTACATGGTGTCAGAAGGGATCGAACATGGCACAAGGTCTCCGCCGTATTGATCCGCTAATCTTCGACGAGCACATTGCTGACAACTGGAGCAAATTCGAAAAAGAATGGCTCATATATTGCAATGCTGGTCTATCAGACAAATCGAAAAAGGTGCAGGCGTACACTCTGCTGAATTTAGCGGGCCCCGACGCGGTGGAGAAATCTGAGGCTTTCACGTTTGCAGAGGGAGAGAACAGAGAAGATCCCGACGTATTACTGAAAAAGTTTGCAGAACTATGCTTGCCCACAAAGAACATTATAATGGACAGACACGTCTTCAACACGACTAATCAAAAACCTGGTGACTCCATTCAGTCGTACATTTCTACCTTAAAGTTACTCGCAAAAAAATGCGACTTTGGAACTTTAAATGATGAGCTAATCCGTGACCGCATAGTTTGCGGGATTGAAAGTGACGGCGTGCGGAAACAGCTGCTCCGCGAAAAAAATCTGACGTTGGACTCTGCAGTTAATATATGCCTGTTATATGAGCAATCTGAAAGGAGCACAAAAGAACTGAAACACGAGACTGAAGTATGTGCAATACATGATCGCTGCATCAATTGCAACAGATATCACGTCCCTGATAAACTCAAGTGCTCTGCTTTTAATAAACAGTGCAACAACTGTGGAAAATGGAACCATTTTGCAAAATGCTGTAGATCGACTCCATCATACAAAACGGCACCACAGTCACAAACTCGTGACTACCATCCTAAACGAACTACTGCACAATTCAGAAACCATAAGCCTAATCGGGTGAATGAATTAGGCACGAATCTGGATGCCCCTGAAGACACTTTCTATTGTGAGACAGTGGATGATGTTTCGCAGAAAGGTGAAATATTCACAACAGTGCAACTGACACACGGGTTTGGCAACTTGAAACTGAAGGTGGACACAGGTGCCAAATGCAACGTTATATCTGCCCACCAGTTACACCTCATTGCACCCTCAGCTCACATAAACACTACTGAAAAAGTTAATCTCATTGCATATGGTGGGCAAACCATCAATACTGAGGGCACAACGATACTAGATTGTGAACAAGGCCAACTAAAATTCCATGTTGTAAATCGCAATGTGAGACCACTACTAGGATTGCAAGACAGCATAGCTATGGGTCTGATACAGTTAGGACCACATGTGCATGCAGTACAAAACCAAGAACCAGAGGTACAAGAGTTCAGTGATCTGTTCGACACCACAGTGCTTGGCAAACTGCCTGTTGTTTATCACATGCGATTAGACATGTCAATAGCGCCCTCTGTCTGTGCACCTAAGAAAGTGCCCATAGCAATGAAGGGGAAAGTCATGGCTGAGCTTGAGAGAATGACTACATTGGGTGTAATCACCCCTGAAACCGACGCCACTGAATGGGTGTCTGCCATGGTCGCTGCCAAAAAGAAAGATGGCTCTGTAAGAATCTGCATAGATCCAGTGCATCTCAACAAGGCACTCCTAAGGCCCCACCATCCACTGAAAACCATTGAGCAAGTCATCGCTGACATGCCGGGTGCCAAGGTTTTCAGTATCCTCGACGCAAAATGTGGATTTTGGCAAATCCCCTTAGACGAGGCATCTTCGAAGCTGACCACATTCATGACGCCTTTTGGCAGGTACAGATTTCTGCGCATGCCTTACGGAATTTCCACTGGCAGTGAAGTGTTCCAGCGTTCCATGGAGCAGCTCTTTGATGCACAACCATGTCAAATTGTGGTAGATGACATACTAGTCTGGGGCTGCACACTACAGGAACATGATGAGCGACTGAAACAGGTACTCCACAAAATCCGTGGCTGTAACATGAAATTAAACCCTGATAAGTGCAAATTTCGTGTCACCTCAGTTTCTTATATAGGCCATCTCCTGACTGCTCATGGCGTCAAACCCGACCCCGACAAGACCACAGCTATCCGCCAAATGCCAAAACCTGAGGACAAACAGGCCTTACAACGGTTTCTCGGTATGACCAACTACTTATCGAAATTCATTCCACACTATAGTGATGTCACAGGCCCTCTACGTGAACTGTTGAAGCAGGATGTTGAATGGTCGTGGCATGAGCTGCAGGATGCCGCTTTCCAAAAGCTGAAGGACGCTGTATCCAGTCCCCCAGTTCTGCAATACTTTGATGTCACCAAACCTGTCATCCTTTCAGCTGACGCATCCCAACATGGACTTGGCGCTGTGTGTCTTCAGCAGGGCGCTCCTGTTGCATTTGCTTCACGCGCCCTAACACCAACTGAATCTCGGTATGCCCAAATCGAGAAAGAAATGTTAGCATTAGTATTTGCAACTAAGAAGTTTCATGACTTCATTTATGGCCGACCCGTCACCGTGGAAACAGATCATCAGCCTCTCATCACAATCTTAATAAAGCCGCTACACACCACCTCAGCACGTCTTCAAAGTATGATGCTCAAGCTCCAACGTTACAGTCTCAACGTGATCTACAAACGGGGCAAGGAACTCTTTGTCGCTGATGCCCTATCACGTGCTCATCTCCCCTCCACTGACCCTCCCCTTTCGGATGATCTGCTAGAGGTAATGACACTCCAAGTTCTCTCATCACAGCGGACAGAGGAACTCCGAACTGTTGTAAAATCCGATCCCACATGCCAAAGACTTGTTAACATGATAATGCATGGCTGGCCAAACTCCTTCAAAGAGCTCTCACATGATCTCCGCCCATTCTTTTCCATGAGAGAAGAATTTGTTGTTGAGGATGGACTGATTTTTCGAGGACAGAGACTCCTGATACCACCGTCGCTACAAAGTTACTACGTGACTCAGCTACATCAGGGCCATCCAGGTCTGGCGGCCACAAAACGCAGGGCAAAAGAAACAATGTACTGGCCCACGATGTATGATGATATCGAGAGAGCAATCTCTCGTTGTGCTCCTTGTAATGCCCTTAGACCCCATCAATCACATGAACCGATGCAACCACACAATGTTCCTGATCTTCCCTGGATGTTCACTGCGGCAGACATATTTGAATGGCATGGAAAAATGCATTTGGTTCTAGTGGACTCATTCTCTGGTTGGTTTGAGCTTGACCATCTACCTGACATGAGAAGTGTCACGGTAATTACGAAACTTAAGAGACACTTTGCCGTCCATGGCATTCCTCAGACGCTCATGACAGACAATGCACGGCAGTTTGTATGTAGCGAATTTTCTGGTTTTGCACGTGCATGGGACTTTGAGCACATTCGGAGTAGCCCATATTACCCGCAATCCAATGGGCTTGCAGAACGTGCAGTGCGATCCGCCAAGCATCTGCTTGAGAAATGTCATAGAGAGCACAGTGACATTCAGGCTGCTTTACTCCACCTGCGTAACCTTTCACGCGCTGACCTGCCATCACCTGCCCAACTGCTCCTCTCTAGACGGACGAGAACTTTTCTTCCTGAGCTAAAAGACAGACTGATGCCCTCTGTATGCAGCAACGTCCAGGCAGCTCTTACCAGGAGGAGAAAGGAAAGCAAAGCATACTATGATCGCAATACCCATACCCTTCCACCCCTACAACAGGGTCAGACAGTAAGGATGCAGACGGCTCGCGGTTTCGACAAACTGGCAGTTGTACAGGGCCATGCTGCTCAACCTAACAGCTATGTGGTGACCTCTCAGGGCAGACAATACGTAAGAAATCGACGTCTGCTTCTCGGTGTTCAAGAGCCTGCGCCCACTGATTGTTCAGAAGATGATTACAGGCCACTTCCACCAGTGTCACCTCTTACAAACCTCTTGTCATCTACAGTGCTACCATCTCAGAGCGAAGCACCTGCCACCGGTGTTGTCGCTGAAACTGCCCAACCGGTAGTGACTCGTTCAGGGAGAGTTAGCCATCCTAACCCACGTTATCAGGACTATGTAACTGGTTAAATATGCCCGTCACATTTGTTACAATGTTACATGTTATACTGCTTATTCACATGTTCAGTTGGTGAGTGTTAGCTTAAGGGAAGGGATGTAGTGTTGATAAATGTTATATCATAGTTGATAAATGCTATAGCCCTTTAAGGGTGATGTTACATGGGAAGGTGGGTGTGGTCGGGGTGGACTAGAGTGCAGGGTTGCAGAAGTGTAATGCTAAGAGGAGAGCAATAAAAACAAGGAACACCTTCGACTAAATCTAGTCTGCATTGTGTCAGTTATTGATAAATCTACAAAGAAGAAGAAGAAGAAAAATGTATAAGTAATTTTGAATTCAATTTTGAGTTTTTAATAAACTTTCTTCAAAATGGAGAACATGTGCCCAGATCATGGTGCTTTGCATTACCTCTGTCTTATTCCCTGTTGTCTTTTATTTTTGTACTTTTATGTTGAAATTCTTGTTTAGTTCCTGTTTCCTGTTAGTTTTGTAGTCCTTTGTAGTTTTATTCATTGATTGGTTCTCCCTGATTATTTCTCATTCCCTGATTGTTTCCCCAGGTGTTCCTCGTTCCCTCGTTTGTTCCCTTGTGTATTTAAGCCCTTGGTTTCCCTGCTTCCTGTGTCAGTTCTTGCATGTTTAGCTTTCATGTTCTGTGCTTGTTTCCCAGTGTTTTTGTGTCTCATTGTTTTTGTGCTTTTCCTTTTGCACCGTGTTAACTTGTTTGTGTTTCAGTTCAATAAAGCTGTATTTAGATCCTTATTCCTTGCCTGCCTCGTCACAACCTGTAAGGTGCACCAGGTCAAGGTTATATGTAAAAAGTTTTTTATATAAATCACTTTCTAAATAGAAATAATTACATTTTATATATATATGTAAACATTTCACAGAATTAGCTATAATTAATGGGTTTACGAATATTTACCATAATAATGTGAGTTGCAGCAGTTGTTGTTACTACAATGTAGTAAATATGTTAAAGCCATAATAGCCTTTTACATTTTTATATATATATATATATATATATATATATATATATATATATATATATATATATATATATATTTAAACGACTGAAAAATGAAATCTGAAGTTTGTCATGCATGAATAAAGATGAAATCTCTGGCGCAGGTGATAGAGGGTTCTCTTTCATCATCTCATGTTCGAGATCCACCTATCGAAATCCACCTAAGGGCATCCATACCTGACCTCTGCAGAAGCATCCAATTGCACCAAGCCTGGCTTGACAGACAGAAACGCATGACCTATGCTCGGTAAGGACCCACCCCCTTACCTAAGAGCATATAACGACTTGCATGCGCTGCTGCTCCTCAGTTGATATTCGCTTCTTGCAACCTCTGTTTTTCTCTCAGCTCGGTTGGATTTTGACTTTCACTAATTTGTCTACAGGAGGACACATTGTTCAGATCAGCCTCCACCAGACGTGATTGTCTTGTTTCAGCCAGGTTAGCTGTTTCTTGTTTATTGCAAGCCGTCCACGCTCGCTTAAACTACCACCAGACTGCCCGCCTTTCTATCTCACCACTTCCCCTGCTCCACGCCACGGATTTTCCGGAGTTTTGCCCTAATATGGCATTTTCCAAACCTACGGCTTCCTCCAGGGTCAATCTATTGCGTGCCTGCCCGGCCGCGTGCGGTGCCCTCATCACAGCCAGAGACCCTCATCCTTTCTGTGTTGTGTGCATGGGTCTCAAACATGCGGAGGAAGCTCTAGAGTTTCCGGAAAACTGTTGCCACTGCCTGGCGCTGCCTAAAAAACTCAAGGCTCAAGGGGGGGACCTGCTCGACCTCAAACACGGTCTCGTGGGCCTTGAAGTGAAGGATATAACAGCCATTGGCATGGGTGACCCCCCCCCCCCCCCCCGCCATCGAGCCATCTATCGCCAGACACCTTAATCCCTCTCAAAGTGGCCTACTTGCCCCCCCAAGCCTGTTCTCCCCAACAAAATGGACCAATTTTCTGCCTCCATACACCAGGCCTCTTTCAAAGCCTCGGCCTTGGCTGTCAGGGCCCTCAACGTTTCCTCCCTTCTCTCTGCATACCAGGCTGAACTCCTGGTCGACATGGGGCAGCAACTAGGGAAAGGGACCCCCACACCCTCTCTGTGGAAGGATATTGTCACAGTCAATGACCTTGTTCTCCGTAATGCCCGTCAGGCCGCCCAAGCCTGCGGGTGCTCTATGGCTTTCTCAGTGGCCAGAGAACGTGCGCTTTGGCTTCATCTGTCGGGCCTCACTGACAGTGAGAAGCGGCGCATTGCGGGTGCCCCTGTAGAGCCTGGCCAGGCTCTCTTTGGCACTGCTGTCGCTTTAATGCAACAGCATTGCGACGATAAGAAAAAGGAGGACGAAGCGCTCAAATTATGCCTTCTTAGGAAAGCGGCTCCGCGGCAGGCGCCCCCCGCGTGACCACCCAACCCCCCTGCCTCGGGTGTCCTTTGCAGCACCCCGGCTGCGGCCAAGAAACCCCCCAACTCTACCCCCTCCGATTCTAAATGTAAATGGCCGGCCTGATACACGGCCTCAGGGGGCTTTGAGTCCACGTTCTCAGGCCACCAGCCCCCCGGACTCTTATCCTACCCTCCTAGTTCACAAAAAAGGAGGTTTTCACTCGGTGGGGTCAGCCCCCTGCACCCCCCCCCCCCACCATGTGTGTTCAGTTCAGAACAATGTGTGTTCCCCTGTGCAGCTCATGTCGGGGAACCTCCCCGTGCTGGAAGTGTTTACAGTGGGAAAAATTATGAGAGCAGTGTCACCACACATCCCCTATCTCTCCCACGCATTCAATAAAGGTTTTGGCCCCAGTGTTTCACAAAAACACAAAAAATCAAATAAATCCATTACAGAGAGAGAACATCTCTCTGCAACCACTTATGTCGCCCCCTAGGTTGTCCACTAGTGGGCACCATTGCATTTTAAATGAGCAAATCGGGCATAAACGCAGCAATAAGTGCTTCCCCGGCTCAGGTGGGGTCACTTGCGAGTCACACAACAGCTTGGCAGGCTGTGTCGGCTCCTGTGTGGGTGATTCGAACCATAATGAATGGGTACAGACTCAAGTTTGCCAGGAAACACCCGCCTTTCGGCGGCATTATCTATTCTCACACAGATAAAAGCGCTGCTCACATTCTGAAAGAAGAAATCTCATGAAATCTCATGATTCATGTAGTACCCCTAGATCAATGCAGTCAGGGGTTTTACTCCTGTTATTTCCTAGTTCCAAAGAAGGACAGCTATCTCCATCCTATTATGGATCTCAGAGTGTTAAACAAGCATTTGAGGAAATACAATTTCAGAATTTTAACACACAGCACACTCGCGCGCTCAATTCATCAGAATGACTGGTTCACATCAGTCGATCTGAAAGATGCTTTTTTCCACATCACCATCTACTCCCGCATAGGAAATTTCTTCGTTTTGCCTATCAGGGCATATGCTACAAATTCACAGTCCTCCCTTTCGGACTCTCGCTGAGTCCGAGGGCGTTCTGTCTATGTGCAGAGGCGGGCTTACCGCCGCTGAGAATAACGGGTCTAAGGATCCTAACTTACATAGACGATTGTTTAATCGTAGCCAATTCCAAGGAAAAAGTGGTGCAAGACACTCGCTGTGTGCTCATGCACATAACATCACTCGGGTTCAGAGTGAATGTGAACGAGCAATTTTACACCTGCCCAGAGTGTTATATTCCTGGGTCTGGAGCTGAATTCATTCTCCATGCGGCGCGCCTTTCACAGGAACGGGTTCGCTCTCTAATGAATTGTCTATCACAATTCAAGGAGGGGACGAAAGTGCCATATCACACATGTCTCAGATTACAGGGTCTAATGGCATCAGCTATTCAGGTTTTGCCTTTGGGCCTTCTGCGAATGAGGGCATTCATGAAGTGGGTTTTATCCCTCCACTTCCGCTCATTACGTGACCTCTCTCGCTCTGTTACAGTAATGCGCTCGTGCACAGCAGCCTTGCGCCACTGGAGGAGCACAGACATTTACGCACATGGGACCCCTCTTGGGGCTGTTATGTTGCGAAAAGTGGTAATGACAGACGCGTCCTTAACAGGGTGGGGAGCCGCTCAGGAGGGCAGGACAGTGAATGGTTCGTGGCCGAGCGAACTTTGTTCAACCCACATAAATTATTTGGAGCTCATGATTGTATGAAAGCTCTGAATCATTTTCTACACCGCTTGCAGGGGCATCATGTGCTCATTCGCTGCGACAATACCACAGCAGTGGCACACATCAATCGCCAGGGCGGCATGCACTCGCCCAAGCTTCATGCCCTAGCTCACAGGCTTTTAGTGTGGAGCAGCACTTCCTGTCATTACACGCAACCCATGTTCCAGGCATTTTGAACAGGGGCACGGACCTTCTGTCACGGGGTAACCCGCTCTACGGAGACTGGCGCCTCCACCCCCAGATAGTGGGCATGTTGTGTGAAAGATTTGGACAGGCGGCCGTAGATCTTTTCGCCTCGCGCGAAAACTCCCGTTGTCCTATGTTCTTCTCGTTAAAGGACAAGGACGCGCCCCTCGGCGTGGACGCACTAGCCCACCCGTGGCCCAAAGTGCTGCTCTACGCATTTCCTCCCCTGTGCCTGTTAATACCTACCCTGGCCAGGGTGAGAGAGCAGGGCCTGTCCCTCATTTTGATAGCACCCAGGTGGCCCAAAGCACCATGGCTGGCAGAGATAATTCCTCTTCTGCATGCCCAACTGTGGACTCTCCTTCTGCACACAGACCTGTTGTCTCAGGCGAACGGGGAGATATATCACTCACACCCAGACAGGGTGGCTCTTTGGGCTTGGCCCATGAGAGGACAAACGGGAGGACACCCCACGGGTGGTTGCCACTATACAGAATGCTAGGGCCTCCTCCACAAGGTATGACTGTAAGTGGCAAGTGTTTGAAGGGTGGTGTGATAGGAGTGGTTCCACATCATATCAGTGTTCAGTCTCTGAAATCTTGTGTTTTTTACAAGACCTTATGGATAAAGGCAGGTCTTTTTCCACTATTAAGGTCTACATGGCAGCTATTTCCGCTTGTCATTTTGGGTTTGACGGCTCAACAGCAGGGCAGCACCCCCTCATTCGGAGATTTTTATAAGGTGCCTGCTGTTCTCTCCCAGTTACTAGGAGAACTGTTCCTGAGTGAGACCTCTCCATGGTGCTGGAGGCTTTAAGTCAGCCATCTTTTGAGCCCCTGGGAAGCATTTCCCTAAAATTGCTGTCTTTCAAGACAGCGTTGCTCCTAGTCTTAGCATCAGCTAAACGTGTCAGTGACCTGCATGCACTCTCTGTTCATTCCTCGTGCACTAAATTCTCTCTAAGTGGAGATAAGGTTTTCCTTAAGCCTAACCCGGCCTTTATGCCATAATGCTTCTCAGCATTCTCGTGTGAGGTAATGGACCTTTCCACTTTTCACCCTCCTTCTTTTTCATCTGCGGAGGATCGGAGGTCTGTGTCTGGTCCGTGCCCTGCGGGCTTACTTGGATAGGACCAGTGCTTTTCGGAAGTGTAATCAGCTCTTTATCTCTTGGGCCCCACCCCCTCACTCGTTCCTCATTAAGTCCCTCTCGCATTGGCTTGTTGAAGCTATAATTTTGGCTTATGAATCTAGGGGAGTGCTGCCTCCAGAAGGCATCAGAGCCCACTCCACATGGGGCATGGCCACCTCTTGGGCTCTGTTCAGGGGAGTTTCATTGCAGGACATCTGTTCTGCTGCCAGCTGGGCTTCTCCCCATACCTTTCTACGTTACTACCGGCTGGATGTTACCAGGACCCCTGTAGCTCATTCTGTCTTGGGGGTGGGTTCTTCATAGCCCCTCCCCTGTTAGCTCCTTTTCTTTATATATATATATATATATATATATATATATATATATACACTCACCTAAAGGATTATCAGGAACACCTGTTCAATTTCTCATTAATGCAATTATCTAATCAACCAATCACATGGCAGTTGCTTCAATGCATTTAGGGGTGTGGTCCTGGTCAAGACAATCTCCTGAACTCCAAACTGAATGTCAGAATGGGAAAGAAAGGTGATTTAAGCAATTTTGAGCGTGGCATGGTTGTTGGTGCCAGACGGGCCGGTCTGAGTATTTCACAATCTGCTCAGTTACTGGGATTTTCACGCACAACCATTTCTAGGGTTTACAAAGAATGGTGTGAAAAGGGAAAAACATCCAGTATGCGGCAGTCCTGTGGGCGAAAATGCCTTGTTGATGCTAGAGGTCAGAGGAGAATGGGCCGACTGATTCAAGCTGATAGAAGAGCAACTTTGACTGAAATAACCACTCGTTACAACCGAGGTATGCAGCAAAGCATTTGTGAAGCCACAACACGCACAACCTTGAGGCGGATGGGCTACAACAGCAGAAGACCCCACCGGGTACCACTCATCTCCACTACAAATAGGAAAAAGAGGCTACAATTTGCAAGAGCTCACCAAAATTGGACAGTTGAAGACTGGAAAAATGTTGCCTGGTCTGATGAGTCTCGATTTCTGTTGAGACATTCAGATGGTAGAGTCAGAATTTGGCGTAAACAGAATGAGAACATGGATCCATCATGCCTTGTTACCACTGTGCAGGCTGGTGGTGGTGGTGTAATGGTGTGGGGGGTGTTTTCTTGGCACACTTTAGGCCCCTTAGTGCCAATTGGGCATCGTTTAAATGCCACGGCCTACCTGAGCATTGTTTCTGACCATGTCCATCCCTTTATGGCCACCATGTACCCATCCTCTGATGGCTACTTCCAGCAGGACAATGCACCATGTCACAAAGCTTGAATCATTTCAAATTGGTTTCTTGAACATGACAATGAGTTCACTGTACTAAAATGGCCCCCACAGTCACCAGATCTCAACCCAATAGAGCATCTTTGGGATGTGGTGGAACGGGAGCTTCGTGCCCTGGATGTGCATCCCACAAATCTCCATCAACTGCAAGATGCTATCCTATCAATATGGGCCAACATTTCTAAAGAATGCTTTCAGCACCTTGTTGAATCAATGCCACGTCGAATTAAGGCAGTTCTGAAGGCGAAAGGGGGTCAAACACAGTATTAGTATGGTGTTCCTAATAATCCTTTAGGTGAGTGTATATATATATATATATATATATATATATATATATATATATATATATATAGAAAGTAAGAAAAAGGGGTAATGGGCCAGTTGGCTGTGCACATTCATGTCACCAAGCATGCATTAACATTCCTGCCTGGGTGTTGTCTTTACTGTATGCTGCTTGGCTGATTTTTATGTTTGTGCCACTAACATGTTACTTATGCTCTACCTGTACACAGTTCTTACTTGTGTGTTTCAGGGTTGCCATGTGTGTGATTATGGGACGTGTCAAGCACCGCCTCCTTGGGGTGACCATTCCCTTAACTGGCTTGCAGGACCTCACTGTGAGTGTATTGTGCAATCAGGGAGCTGTCCATGTCTCCCATAGGTGGATCTCGAAAGATGAAAGAGAACAATAGGTTACTCACATAACCCTGGTTCTCTGAAACATCGAGTGGAGAGATCCACCAAGCTTGACCGCTTGCTGCACAAGAAGCTAATATACTTACTAAGCAGCAGCAGCGCATGCAGGTCATTATATGCTCTTAGGTAAGGGGGTGGGTCCTTACTGAGCATAGGTCACGCGCTTCTGTCTGTCTAACCAGACTTGGTGCAATTGAATGCTTCTGCAGAGGTCAGGTACGGATGCCCTTCCCATAAGTGGATCTCTCCACTCGATGTTTCAGAGAACCGGTGTTACGTGAGTAACCTATTGATTCTTCACGTCGCATCTGAGGAAGCAGAGGACACATGTAACGAAGGTGACTTGGAGGAAACTGGTCGAGACGCAGAGCGGCGATGATTTTCACGTTGTGGATTATGCGGAGCGGGACATTGGCGCGTTGTGCGGGTTTGTGCAGGAATTTAACCTGTACCTGCAGGTAGGCACCACCAGACCCTTCCTCTTACTCTGTGCATATCATATGAATGTACCATGGTACCTTTTGAGAGTGATGTTCAGATATTTCTAAGATTAACATGAGCTACAGTTTTTGTTACTTGTAAAATCAATGAATATTCAATGTTCAATACAAGTTAAGCTTGTGAGAAAAAAGTGGTTACAAAAAGGCTAGTTAAATGTTAAATGTTTAACGTAGGCCCCATTCACTTACATTGCAAGTGCCTCACTGTAACCCAGAAATTAACATTTTTAAAAGAAAAGGAGGGACGAGTCGAAATAAATTTTTGTTGTAATAAATATTATCACAAATGCTTTTGATTGAGTTTAACTTGTATTGAACCCGATTGTATTATTCCTTTAATATTTCATCTTTTTCCTGGGTTCACTTCCCACGGTCATGGAAAACCTGGTTTTAAAACCAGTAAAATTTATGTATACTATAAAAATCTTAAAAGTCATGGACATTGGGGGCCTGGGTAGCTCAGCGAGTAGAAGATGCTTACTACCACCCCTGGAGTTGCTAGTTCAAATCCAGGGTGCTGAGTAACTTCAGCCAGGTCTCCTAAGCAACCAAATTGGCCCGGTTGCTAGGGAGGGTAGAGTCACATGCGGTTCACTCTTGGTTAGGCACGTGGTGAGTTGTGCATGGATGCCGCAGAACATAGCGTGAAGCCTCCAATTTATGAATCAACGTGAATACAAACTTGCGAGGGCATGCAAAAATTATGGTGAAGGAATTCATTCAATTGTGAGGGAATAAACATATTGCGAGGGTATGCAAAACATCTAGGTTACGTTCGTAACCTCGGATCCCCGAGAGGAAGGGAACGAGCCATTGCGTTTATAAACGCATATGGGGAGTGCCTTCATACACTACCTATTTGAAACCTCTCTACAATAATGCCAATATTCTAATAGTGGCTATGGTGTTTGAGCCCCGCCTGTTTTAGTGCAAAACTGACCACTATAAAAACATGTGCACAAACACCATTTCCTCAGAACTTCTGACTGAGAACAAGGAGCGCATCGCTCATGCCTCAAGAATTCTGAGTCTTGTATTAAGGCTAGCGTTTGCAATGACTCGTTCCCTTCGTCTCAGGGAACCGAGGTTATGTACGTATCCGAGATGTTCCCTTAAGACTCCAATTGACATTGTGTTTATTAATGCATATGGGGAACAGAATCCTATCACGCCGCACTACACAACATAACTTCCCAGAGAGGAAATGTGGCGGCCCTTTCTTATGGGACGGCTACTGACAGGAGCTTGCCGCAGTGAGTGATCCTTGTGATGGCCAGAAGGAGAGCACTCATAACGAATATATGAACTATAGTCATATAGTATGAATTAACTTCTTATGAACCTAGTCGGGAAGGGAGTTTATTTGTAATGAAGTGCTTTTGACTTATGGAATTATAATGGCCTGAATGCAGGCGGTTGTATAATGATGGGAAGCCTGTACTTAAAGGGAGGGGCATAAGTATACATATATATGGCCAGTGAATAGTGAGTGCTCTAAACAGAGAGGACTTGTGTAGAAAGAGACGTTACATCTAGGTTGTAAAACCTTGCAAATGTGTTTTGCGAGGACCATCCTGCTGCAAAACATTTGTCTCGTAATGACACACCATTCGTCCATGCCCATGAGGAGGCCATGCCTCTAGTTGAGTGTGCTTTAACACCAACTGGGCAAGTCTGATCCTGCGACACATAAGCCAGGGTAATTGCATCGACAATCCAATGAGAAAGTCTTTGCTTGGAGATGGACATTCCTTTTGTGCCATGGCATATAAAGAGCTGATCAGACAGTCTGAACTGGCGGGTGTGCTCAATGAGGGCATAACAAATGCAATGATTGTTTCTCATCTGAATTAAATGGAGGAGGGAAGAAGGCCTGAAGGTGAACCACCTGCGCTTTGAAGGGTGTGGTTAGGACCTTGGGTACATAGCCATTCCTGGGTTTGACTGTGGCTCTTGAAATACCGGGGCCAAACTCCACATGAATTATCGACTGACAATGCATGCAGATTGCAATGCATGCAACTACCCATTATACTGAGGCCAGAGACAGCAGTAGTGCAGTCTTAATGGAAAGCATGCACAAATCAACAGAGTCCAAAGGCTCGAAGGAGGGCCCTGCGAGAGCTTTTAGGACTAAAGTTAAGTCCCAAGTCGGGACTGTAGCCGGCTGAGGTGGGTTTAATCGTCTTGCACCTTTAAGGAACTTTATGATTAAATCATTCTTGCCTAGAGAGGCTCTGGTTTCATGTGCGTGATACACAGATATAGTTGCCACATACACTTTGAGCACTTTGAGTCCTGCGCTAATCGTTCTTGAAGAAATAAATTTTTTTTACGTATGGGGCAGTTTACTGGGTCCTTGCTGTATGAGAGACACCAATCTGTGAACACCTTCCATTTTAGTGAGTAGAGGCATCTTGTGGATGGTGCTCTGGCTTGTAAAATGGTGTTCATGACTGAATGCGTCAGTCCTGGCACGTGTAGTGCGTCCCATTCAGGGGCCACACATGCAGGTTCCACAGCTGGGGCTGAGGATGCCAGATTGTGCCTTGCACCTGAGAGAGGAAATCCCTCCTCAGTGGGATCTCCCATGGTGAGCTGTACAGCATCTCCATCATTTAAGGAAACATGGCTGGTTGGGCCATTTCGGTGCAACTAATAGAACCGTTTCCTTGTCCTCTCGGACTTTGCATATGACAGAGTGGATCAGGCACACCGGAGGAAATGCATTTTTGTTTTTCGCCGGCCATGTGTGTGCCATTGTGTCCATTCTCAACGGGGCTTGGTACTTCGAATACCAAAGGCACAGTGGGTATTCTCCACTGAGGCAAATAGATCGATATCTGCTTTGCCGAATATTTCCCAAATCCTCAGTATAGTTTGAGGATGAAGTGTCCATTCACCCGGTATCACCTCTTGGCGTGACAAAAGGTCTGCGTCATAATTCAGGTGGCCTGGGACATATGTCGCTCTCAGGGAGAGGAGATGACACTCGTTCCATAGGAGGTGGTGACGAGTCAGTCTCAACAGTGGCGGTGAATGAATTCCACCTTAGCGGTTTATATATGCCACAACTGTCATGTTATCTGAGCGAACCAGGACATGACAGTTTGTTATTTCTGACTGAAAAGCCTTTATGGCTTTAATTACAGCTGATAGCTTAAGGTGGTTGATATACCACGCCCTCCTCGCACCTGTCCAGGTGCCGAAAGTTGGCCGTCCATCGCACATCGCCCCCAACCTGTGTTGGAAGCATCCATAGTCACCACTTTCCACCTGACAACTTGTACCAGCGCGTCACCTTGCTGGTAAAATGCAGGAGCTGTCCATGTTATTAAAACAGCTCAATAACGGTGGGATATAGTGATGCACATGCACCCGTGGCGCAAAGCATGTTGTGGTACGTGCCATTTCAGCCAGCACTGCAGAGGTCTCATGTGTAAGAGACCTAACCTTCTCGTTTGGCACTCAGTGAAGGCGGTCACATTTTCTCTCCCCCTGACCTCCCTGCTTTGCTCTCTCGTCACGTCTAGTCAACTGTCTTGTACTTTTGAGAGACTCTCTCAGCACTGCTCTCCAAACTAAGAAATTATTATGGATTTGATCAACTGGTCTCTCAACGCAATTGACACCATCTTCTCGAGGAGAAGCTTGGGTTCGGGGGAACCTAACTGCCCTGACGGAACGTTTGCAGCTGGCTACATGATGGACGCGTGGGAGAGGTGGCGGGTCGTGTGTCTGGCGGTTCTTTCCATGGAGGACGTTGAAGATATCTACCTATTCGGAACCATGATAACAGGTCTTCTGCTGATTGGATTAGGCATTGCCCTGGGTTATCGAAGAATTAAGAAGACGGAGACAGCTGTCCAAAGCCTCACAAGGCTGCCCGTCATGATTGAGGCGGTGGGCAGAGTTGTCAGCACTTAGACTTTCAATACGGATAACATCATGAAGGAGCTTACAGCTTTGCAAAGGCAAATGGATCGTTTAAGAGACCAAAATGGACATGAAGAATAGCCTGAGAAATTGCAGCTATTCGCCCCAAGACAAAACATCTCAATCTTATCTGTTTCGGCACCCAGCAACCAGCACTGGCCTTGGCCAAGGCCGCTGATGGATCAACAACTCCCCTGGTTAGAGCACTGCAATGAGCCGCTCTCGCATTCCCTCCCCCCTCCCAAAACACCCTGGGATTGTGACCTTCTGGCGAATCTCTGGGCTCACACACACACAAGACTTTACACAAATACAGATATGCATCCGACCCACACCCAATCCCACGCCTTCGCCGCTTCGTACCCCCCAGTCTGACAGGCGGGTCTGTGACCAGCACCGAGAATGGCTGCAGGACCGGATGGCTGTTTGCCAGTGCTGGGTTAACTCCATCCCCCACTCCCCTACCCTGTTGCAAGTTTTGTTATGTTGTAGATGTACTGATTATGTGCTAAGTGTTGCTGAGATGTTTTTTCCTGTTCCCACACTGTAATCCTAACAGGAGCATAGTCTGGGGGTTGCTTTTTTTATCTCACCTTTCCCCATGTAATGCTGTATATCTTCTCAATTCCCTGTCTTCCTGCCCTGTCTACCCCGTTGTTATATTGTATGTTTGTATTGGCAGGATGATGGCCAATTTCACTGGTTACTTTCTTGTGACTATGTGACAATAAAGGGTTACTACTACTTACTACTACTACTACTAATGGGATGACGGCTGATGCCGATGCCATAAATCCCATGCTTTCTGAAACAACTTCAGAGTAAGTGTTCTCCCCAGTTTGAACTGAGGCAGACACTGTAGAATGGCCTGAATGTGCACACTTGTGAGGTGTGCGCATGCCTGCATTGAATGTGCAAGGAGAAAGTCCGAAGAGTAGGACTTTGAATTGATACGCTGTTCCCTCAAACGCAAATCTCAAAAACATCCTGTGATGTCTTTCAATTTGGATATGAAAGTACGCATCCTTCAGATCTTTTGACGCAAACCAATCGTGTGGGTGTACATGCGATAAGATCTGTTTCTGAGTAAGCATTTTGAATGGGCACTTTATTAGTGCGCGATTTAAATGTCTCAGATCTAGGATAGGCCGAAGTCCGCCGTCTTTCTTTGGGACAAGAATATAATGGCTGTAAAACCCTTTTTGCTTGACAATTTGACACAATCTCTATAGCGTTTTTCATGATGAGATTGTGTATTTCATCTTATAACACATGCGTGTCTTCAGATGAAACCGTGGAAGACAGAACGCTGTTGAAACGGGGTGGCCGGCATGCAAATTGGATCATATTACCATGTTCAATAGTTTTTGCACCCATTCTGAAATGCCCCTTAGGGCTTGCCACGCATCTGCATAATGGGACAGAGGGAAATTTGTTTTGCTCACCATATGATATAATGCATCGCTCACCATAGGGAAGTGGTTGCGAATAATGTATGTGCTTTGAAGAGCAAAAGGGCTCCTTTTTGAGAATGTATGAGCATCTCGTGCATTTGCAACAAGTGCTGTATTCTTTATTGCATTTTTTATAGCATAGGACATAGAAACAACATTTTGCAAAACATTGTGAACAACAATATTCCTCTCCCGATAAACAGTAGTGGGAGGTGGGGAACAGTGTTCTGTGTCTCTAATTGAGCCTTCTTCAGAGCACCAGAGGGAACCACGGGCTCCATTATCCGCTTCAAAACTTCCACTGTACGGGGGGCCGCAGATACGGCTGCTTCCGTTTGGGCCACAGCTTGCATGGCCTCATTGGTGGCTCAGTGGCGGCAGGTGCAGGTGCTGATCCAGCTTGTCCTGCCACCCGGGAAGTAGGCTTTCCCCGCCAGTGTGGATTTCTGTCTACATAGCTTAGAAGGATGTATAGAGCGTGATTTCCACGCCCTGTTACTAGTAGGGCAAAGGTGTGTCGCTACCACCACCTCCACAAGGGTTAGTTGGGCAAAGCCATTCTTTTCTTCGTGGTCCACGTAGTTCATGTTCGTGAGAACGGCATCACTGCTCAAGCTCTCTGAGAAGGGCGTGTGCCAGGGCGCTCCTTCAGAGGGACGGAGCTCATCTGGCGGCCCCGCCATGCCTCCTCGTGTGAATCCTTGGGTTTCAAGGAAGAGGCAGGTGGGAGGGTGCGAGAGGCTTAATAGTTCCTCAGAACGAGGTTGATTTGTGATTTATAATTTATATTTATAACACACAAATACAATTGCTTTTTAAAAGGATACTCTACACCTGCTGATGCGCTACAGAGAATACAGATGCTGAGGTCCGTTCTCCAACGAAGCGGCGAGGCGGAGAGCTGTTCGCCGGAGCACTGCATGGGAGCGGAGAGTCTTCTCGTTGCCATGAAGATTCCGTCTGCTGACTCGTGTGTATCGACGGCAAAGGGTAGAGGTCTTCGAGACAAGATGATCGCTGTCTTGAAGGAAGAAATTCTGAGGAAATGTGCACCTGTTTTTATAGCAGTCAGTTTTGCGCCAAAACAGGCGTAGCTCAAACACCAGATGTTATCCACCAATGACAGTGGTGTCGGTGATTCCTTTGTGGTGTGAGACGAAGTCCGCTACACAATATCCATTAAACTCAATCGACAGCATTTGTGGCATAATGTTAATTACAACTTTTTTGATTTGTCCCTCCTTTTCTTAAAAAAGCAAAAATCATGGTTACAGTGAGGCACTTACAATGGAAGTGAAAGTGGGTCAATTCTTGGACATTAAAATACTCAGTTTCAAAAGTATATCCACAAGACATGTGTAAGCCGTTTATCGGTCCAATGGCGGTCTCCAATAATACGGGTGAAGGTCTCTGCGCGTTACTGTCTTTCTTTTATGCAACACAACCAGATTAAATGAAATACATTTTCTCTCATGTATTATCTCGTTATTTCATCTGACTCCATAAATGAAAAAGGTTTTAATGATATCTGAGCATCATTAAAAGTGAGCGAAGGTTTGATTATTCTTTTTAACTCTTTAATTATATTTTACCTGTTCAGATAAGGAAACTATGTCGCTTTGAGGTCCTCGCGTGTTTTCTCTACACTGCGGGTCTCACGATCACAAGCGGCCAGTATTGGATCATCAAACAGAGGTAATTGCTATATACCTGAGATCGGTCACGTTCACGTATACACAATCAAAGATACTTCAGTATAGCCCCCATGGAATTGCATACACTTGAATTTAACTGAACGTTTTCTTCAGTAGAGGTCACGGCCACTATCACAGATGTAAGTTGACCAACATAACTTCTCTTATAATAGCTTTGGATTGGCCATGTCGTGGTTTCCCACGTACACTTATCTGGAGAAACATCAAATTAAAACAGAGGTAAGACACACCCGAATCTAGTTTGTTCAAGCAGCATTTAGCTGTTCTAAACGGAAACACACTTTCTGTCTTTGCAAACCAAGTACACTTGAACTGGTGCCAAATATTAGTCGTCACTAATCTGATGCAGACTTGAGGTAACATACGAATCGCTCAATCTGTTTGGGAAAACAATTTCAGAGTCAGTCAGAATAAAATCAAATGTTCACAATTTATTGACAGGTAACATAAGTTCATCGCAGTTACCAGATATAAACTACACACAGTAAACTGTGTGGGATTGTCTGACTACAGAGAACCACGAACGATGTGCCACATCTCCTTAAATACCCAAATAATTCAATAAGCTAACCAAATGGTGGTGTCTGTCCTTCTAATTAGATTTGGGTCCCCTATTGAGGGGGTTCCTGTACATTTACATATAGTTTGTATGGAGGATCTGGGGAGGGCACACCTTTAAGGGGCACACCACATCTCTCATATCTATAACTTCTTCTAGCTTTTCATTATGGCTGGGAGGATGAGACCAGTTTACCAGGCACACTGAGACACTTAAAATGATACCAAACATGTATTGTACACACTTTTTGTACACACTTGACATTGTATAGGTTTTTAGTGAGTTCTAAGTGAGGAGGAGAGGGGGGAGTAGGGGGAGATAATCAGACGGTAGAAGGGAGGTGCGAGCCCCTGCTGGCTGCTTCTCGGATGTTGCTGTTACATGTGCAAGAGAGAGTTCAAATGTTGATTTTCATGAGAGCCTTTTGTTTTGTCGAGGAATAGCCCAGACTCGCTGGCACCTTACACATGTAAACATGATTTTTGTGCAATACAATCATTTACTAGCCTTTTCTGTGTAAAGTTATAGACAATTTTACATCTTCATTGCCATAATGATGGAATGTCAACAAACCCTAAAACGACTGTAAAAATCACATTTTAAACAACTTCACAGCTCAAATAATACATAAGTTTTAACAGAATTAATGTAGTGCTTTTATAAAATAATAAGCTTCATATTTCTACCTAAAAACCCTTCAATATTGGCCACATTCACTTCCATTGTAAGTGCCTCACTGTAACCTCGATTTTTGCTTTTTTGAAAGAAAAGAATGGATGAGTTGAAATAATTTTTTGTCATAATGAACATCATTACAAGTTGAGCTCAATCGACAGCATTTGTGGCATGAACCCGGAATATGCCTGCAATGTGGCAAAAAAATCGTGCTCATATCTCTCACATATCTACCATTAAAGAATAAAGAGGAATACATGCATAATAAATATTTTTTTTATTAATAATGTTAAAAAACACAAGACAGACATTTACTGTACATCTACGGCCAAAACTATAAACCAGTCAACATTTACAAACAATTTAAACTAATTTAATCTAATTTTAAATTAAGACTAAATGGTAAGTGAAACATTAAAATGAAACATTTAGTTTTACACATTTCCACTTTTACACATTTCCACATTCAGAGGAATGTAAAAATATATTTTTTCTTTCCTTAAGAAAAAAAAACAAAAAACCGTTGACTGTGATTATATACATTAGGGATAAATACTGTATATTGACAACTAAGAAAGAAAATGTTTAAAATCATGTTGCTCTTTAAAATATCAATCAACAAATCTTATAAATAACTGTGTGAGCCAAAAGGAACTGACTAGAACCGTATTAGTTATATTTATTAACAGAATAATTATTTGGTCTGTGATAGATGAAGGATCCGATTTCAGAACAGTCTCAGGTGTAATTGTTGTTGTGCTCTAGCCTGATGACTATGGTGGTCACCAGCCTCTCGAGCTGCACTGCCCTTTGTTTGCCCGTCAGCAGAACTTCTTCATGATTGGCTTTTTCCTCGCTGTCATAGTCCATCACTGCCTTATTAGTTATCAAAGACAGAGCAAAGACCCGCATTCCGCAGTGACGTGCCACAATCACCTCGTGAACAGTGCTCATACCTGCAACAGATACAGTCTGGTTAATAAAATTGTTGTCAATACTGCTAAAAAAAAAATAGGCTAAGATACAAATATATTGCTATGACGCTTAATAAAATAGCATTTGAATGTTTTACAAAAGCATAAGGTTATATTGTACATGTAATCAAGGCAATACTTGTCATGCCTAAGTACGTCCTTTATCCTGGACTATTTTCACAATAGTCTCTTGTGCCTTAATGCTTAAATATAGTAAGTAAACAGTTAAATAGATGTAGTTGAAATGCACTGAAAACATACTTAATTCCATTTATTTATATTTTAATCAAGTCATAAAATTATTTCAATGTATAGCTCTGCCCATGTCAGAGCTACGCTGAACACAGAATTAACTTTTTTCTATTAAACCATCATAATACTTTCTGATTTGCCATTAGTAAAGCTTTATAGCTTACCAACAGCATCAGCTCCCAGCTTGTGCAACATGCGACACTCAGCAATAGTCTCGAAAGACGGTCCTCCAAGAACACAGTACACACCCTCTCTCAGAAAGTCACTGAAACCAAGCTCTGAACCCACGTCCATCGCTAGCTGCTGAAGTTCCCGATCATATGCATTAGACATGCAGGGAAAACGGACACCAAACCTAAATAAAGTTAGATAAGACTAACATTATGTACAATATATACAAAACATATACCGAAGCATGCAATGAATTTCTGCATGTTAAACATCGCTTCAATGCCTGAGTGTATTGGTTAAATAGCAGAGGTGAAACAAACACACATTAACACTTGCCTCTCATCATTGGATCCTGCAAGAGGGTTGTTCCCAGCAAATCCCGGCATGTTGAGATGATCTTTTATGATCATGATATCTCCCACTTTATAGTCCTGGTTCAGTCCACCAGCAGCATTGGTGAGAATCACTGTCTCCACACCCAGCAGTTTGAATATCCGCATTGGCATAGTAATCTGAAACAAAATAATGCTTGATACATAAGGAATGCGTACTTGCATTCCATCTGTGTGGTTTTATAATTGTTGGTCTGTGTATATACGTATCAGAAGGATGTCTTGACCGTTGCATTGTGTTCTGATTCATTGCAATATTTCTCAATGCTAGAAGTGTTCTGGTCATTTCAGGCCACAGGGTCAGAGAGTTTATGCTCCAATCACAAACACTACACAAGCATTTAAAACTAATTAAGTTTTTAAATAAGGTTATTTGGCAAATAGTTTAATCCTTAAATGCATACCTTGTGTCTTTCGTGACCCAGAAGCTCATTCCACCCCCTGTACCTGATCCATTTTTTGGAGTTATGTAAAAGTTAGTAACTTTTTTTAGTAATCCTCAACTTTTCTCTTTATAGTTCTCTTTATATATCTATTCTCTTTTAGAATAGAAAGAAAAAAAAAAAAAAAAGTAAAAATTGCAAAAGATATATATTTAGTTATAAGTGCTTAGTGTATAGGGTCGTTAAAGACCCTAGACATGTAATAGTGTTGCTTTTTTATTTTTTACTACTATCTAATTTCTAATATTACTATCACAGTATATACATGTCTTGTTTATTACAATACAAATGATGCTTTGATATCTGATATCTCAGTATCAGTAGATATCGATCCGATACCAGTGTTGTTTATTTCTTAATCTGTGTAGAATATCTATACCTCACTGTGTGATACTAATTGGGGCAAATTCTGTCTGCCAATTTGAAATTGGCTTTTACTCAAGTTCAGAGGTACGCGAGGCTCTCAGAAAAGACCCCTTGTGTCACTACAATCGACACAATGTCGAGTGAGTGACAGAAGGGGAATGAGTGTTCTCAACCTAGTTTGGCCGCTTTTCGACTGACTTCAGATCTGAACAGTAATAAATCTGAACCCGTTACAAACAAAAACAGCGCATCACGGACTTCACTAATGACAAGGCAGGAGCTGTTGTGTAAGTCATGAAGATTAATCAGAAACAAGTTAATAAAACATTACAACATATAAATGTTTTGAATCACACTACACTAAATAGAAAGAGCAAAGAACAGTTACTCATGATGTACTCCCCAAGAAACCTCTGAAAAACAGCTACATTAATGTAAGAGGTTCAGGTTGACCAGACAAGAAGGAGGACACGGGAACGGGTTTCGAGGCAAAGGAGAGTTTCTTTAATTATACGGCTCAGACACAGACAAGGGAAGTGCGTAAAGGTGCATGTGCTAAACATAGACTTTTCTGCAAACTGTAGCTTCTCTCTCTTGCCAACACTGGACTAGCTCTCTCTGTCTAACTGGAGGCATTCAGGCTCTTTTATGCTGGTCTCCCAGTACTCACTGAAATTAGAGACAGGTGTTAGACATAATTTAGCGCAGGTGCAAGCGCCCTTACCACTTTCCCTCTCCAGACGGGCGCTTGACCACGCCCCCGCTGTCACACACCCCCACCGCCCGACTCAGGCCAGGGCGTCATCCGGCCTGCCTACCACTCCCCCCCATTTCTGGAGAGGAAGTCGGCGACAGCTATCTGCACCCCCGGTCTGTGGACCACCTCGAACTTAAAAGGCTGGAGAGCCAGATACCAACAGGTATCCTTCTCTACGGTGCTGTACTTTGTTTCCCTTAAGGAGAGCTTCCGACTGATGTACAGCACCGGGCGCTCCTCCCCCTCCACTACCTGCGAGAGTACGGCCCCCAGCCCTCTGTCAGAAGCATCCGTCTATAATAAGAAAGGGAGAGAGAAGGTAGGTGCGAATAAGAGCGGCCCTCCACAGAGTGCGGCTTTAACTTGTGTAAATGCCTGTTGGCACTGCTCCGATCATTGGACCGGATCTGGAGCCCTCTTTTTAGTGAGGTCAGTCAGCGGACTGGTGACATCCAAATAATTAGGCACAAATCTCCTATAATAGCCAGCCAGCCCCAGGAACTGCCTCACCCCCTTTTTGGTCTTAGGTCTAGGGCAAGTCGCAATCGCCGCGGTCTTATCAATTTGGGGACACACCTGGCCATGACCTAAGTGGAACCCCAGATACCGTACCTCCACACGCCCAATCGCGCACTTCTTGGGGTTTGCTGTGAGCCCCGCCCGCCGCAGCGACTTCAGGACCGCCCTCAGATGTTGTATATGCTGCTGCCAGTCATTACTGTAGATGATGATGTCATCTAAATAGGCAGCGGCGTAAGCGGAGTGCGGGTGGAGGATACGGTCCATCAGACGCTGGAACGTGGCTGGAGCCCCGAACAAACCGAACGGAAGTGTCACAAATTGGTGTAATCCGAACGGCGTGGTGATGGCTGTTTTCTCTCTGGAAATTGGTGTCAAGGGGATCTGCCAATAACCCTTTGTTAAGTCCAGGGTCGAATAAAAGCGAGCAGTACCTAACCGATCGAGCAGTTCATCAACCCGAGGCATTGGGTACGCGTCAAATTTAGACACTGCGTTGACTTTTCTATAGTCTACACAGAACCGCACAGACCCGTCACTTTTGGGAACAAGAACGACTGGGCTGGACCAGTCGCTGTGGGACTCTTCTATTACTCCCATATCAAGCATTGCATCCAATTCGTCCCGAACAATTTTCTTTTTATGCTCGGGGAGGCGATACGGGCGGCTACGAACGACCACCCCCGGCTCGGTCTCGATGTGGTGTTCGATGAGATCCGTACGACCTGGTAAAGGAGAAAACACGTCTGCAAACTCTTTCTGCAACCTGGCAACCTCTGATCGCTGGAACGGGGAGAGGTGGTCTCCACAAATGACCGGAGCATTGTGATCGGGCTTTGGATTTACCTCCGGTCCGAGCTCCGCTCTCTCAGGAACCACCGTGGCCAACGACACAGGGACCGCCTCCCTCCATAATTTAAGGAGATTGAGGTGGTATATTTGACGCGCGTCCCCCCTATCGGTTCGCTTAACCTCATAATCGAGATCCCCCACTCGTCGTGTGACCTCAAAGGGCCCTTGCCTCTTGGCGAGTAATTTGGAGCTTGATGTGGGGAGCAATACAAGTACCTTGTCTCCCGGTGCAAATTCCCTTAGCTGAGTACCCCTGTCATGCAGGCGGCGGTGGCGTTCTTGAGCCTGGAGCAAATTCTCCTGTGTTAGTTTCCCCAGTGCGTGGAGTTTTGCTCGAAGATCAAGAACGTACTGGATTTCATTCTTACTATTCGAAGATCCCTCTGGTTACAACCGGTATCCAGCAAAGCTTGGTGTGTACCCCCCTGGATTCTTACCGGAACCCGGTACGCTCTAGCCCAATCGGGGGCAGCATGTGGGAGATTGGCGACCCGACCACCGCCCCCACCTTCATCAACGGACACCGCTCGTGGAAGTGGCTCGGGTCCCCGGACCTCCGACAGGCCGGCCCAGGCACCACACCCGTACCTGCTTCGACGGATGCCCCTACCTGAGGGGGAGAGCGGCTGTAGGTTGTGGAGGAGGGACGTGATGAGGCTGATGTCTGGGGTGTTGAACTCTGCCAGGCTCCTCGCCTGCGGGGGGCAGGAACGGGCCCTGGAGAGAAGACAGAGCGAGAGGGTTGAAGGGGAGGGGAGAGAGTGGAAGAAAACACAGGGGGAGGGGGAAGAGAGGGAGAGAGGGAGAGAGAGAGAGAGAGAGAGAGAGGGGGCTCGTCCGCCCTTGGGATCGCTGCCATGTGGTCCTCCGCTAGCTGGACGGCTGCCTCCAGCGACGCCGGGCGGTGGCACTGGGCCCACTCCACCGTTCTCCTGGGCAAGTGTTGGACGAACTGCCCCAGCACCACCTGATCGACGTGTCCCTCAACGTCACGGTCCCCCACTAGCAGCCACCTACGGCAGGCATCACGGAGCCGCTGGGCAAAGGCGAACGGGTGGTCGGAATTTTCCAGCTTCATATTCCGAAAGAGTTGACGATTTTCTTCGGGGCTCTGACCAACCCGTTGCAAAATGGCTTTCCTCAAATCAGCGTAGGCCAGGGGGTTTGTGGCCGGCAGTTGTTGAGCCGCGAGTTGGGCTTCCCCGGACAGAAGAGGAACAAGGCGGGCTGCCCACTGATGCTGCGGCCAGCCCCAAATTTCAACGGACCGCTCAAACAAATCCAAAAAAGCTTCCGCATCGTCAGCTACCCCCATCTTCTGTCGCGCGGGTGGGGGTAATGTGGTACGGCTGTCCGGGGTCGCGGCTGTGGCTGGGGTGGCCTCCTGGCTGAGGAGGCTCCGGATGGCCTGTCGATCCTCTGCTTGGGCCCCCACGATCTCGCCGAACCGCCGATCTTGGTCTTGCCGGAGTTCAAGCAGGGACTGTTGGTGGCTCTGATGTAATATAGCGAGGGACTGGAGGAATTCGTCCAGCTGGGAGAACTCTACGGGATGTTCTTCCTTCATGTTTGGACGTGCGGTATCCAACCTTTTAATTTCCCGGTTACGGCACCAGTGTAAGAGGTTCAGGTTGACCAGACAGGAAGGAGGACACGGGAACGGGTTTCGAGGCAAAGGTGAGTTTCTTTAATTATACGGCTCAGACACAGACAAGGGAAGTGCGTAAATGTGCATGTGCTAAACATAGACTTTTCTGCAAACTGTAGCTTCTCTCTCTTGCCAACACTGGACTGGCTCTCTCTGTCATGCTCATTCAGGCTTTTTTATGCCGGTCTCCCCGTACTCACTGAAATTAGAGACAGGTGTTAGACATAATTTAGCTCAGGTGCAAGCACCCTTACCACTTTCCCTCTCCGGACGGGCGCTTGACCACGCCCCTGCTGTCACAATTAAATATAAACTACAGACACTTTCATCACGTCTAACTCTGGTGAGTGTTTCCACTCAGAAGAAGTGATAGTCCCCATTCCTTTTAAAGACAATTACCCTCCACTCAAGGCTTCAGGGGGCTGAAAGATGTTAATGGTCAACCACAACTCACTTCTACAGTGATTATTATTGGAAATTCTGTTTGGAAAGACCACACAACTGGACTGAGCTCTCTTTGAAGTGCCCTGCGAAGGAACCATCAGCGCAGGTGAAAACAAAGCCATGTGCAGTCATCAGATTAATGGGGCTAGAACACATTTGATTGGACAAAGATTATGTAGTACAGTTTGACATCATGATTTGATTGTGTCTTTCATGCCGAAGAGGGAGACTGCATAATTAAAATTATTATAACTTATGAAAATTAACTTTTTCAGCCTTTACAAGTACACTGGCACATAGATGACCCTAAAGCTAATAGATATGGACTAAAAGCAGCAAAACTTTCATTTTGATTTCACAGGGTCTTTAAGGCTTATCTGAATTTAGCTAAAACTCACCTAAATCTCATGGGGGCTATTTTGTCAATTCCTGTGTAGGTCAGATGGAACCTGGGTCAGAAATAAACTTCCATTTTAGGGAAATATTTGATTTCCAGGGGCAATACTTTTTTCTATTCTAACCTATGACTGTATCTTTTTTGTTATAATTTAAGGAATTAATTAAATTTGAAAAATGCTATGTTTCAATAATTACAAA
This sequence comes from Moxostoma hubbsi, assembly GCA_032164185.1. Lineage (NCBI taxonomy): Eukaryota > Metazoa > Chordata > Actinopteri > Cypriniformes > Catostomidae > Moxostoma > Moxostoma hubbsi. Next base: position 61,914,196 of record JAVLUX010000002.1, on the reverse strand, counting down.
ATTGCATGATCTGTACATTGCTGTTGCAGGGTGGAGTGTGGGGCCGGGTCGTGATTCCGCACACCCGGCCTCTAATCAGGCTAATCAAGCCTCAGAAAGGGATAAAGGCTGACTGGAGACTGCAGTGCAACAGAGAGAGCGTTATGGGCTGTCCGACACCTGTGTGTGTTTTTGTCTTTTTGGTTAAGTTTCTTATTAAAATATTATTTATATTCTGAAGCCGGTTCTCGCCTCCTCCTTTAATCCATTTACACTAGTGCCGAAATCCGGGAAGGAGAAGGGATGTCCGTCGCAGAGTCTTCAACACTGCCGTCCACCCAGGGGAACACCGCTGCCATCTGCCAGGTGACGGAGTAGCCCTACCACAGGGAATGTCCACCATCCGTGGGGCGAGTGGGGGCTTGACTCACCGAACGCTTGGAGCGATGGAGCCACTTGCAGGGGCGGAGTGCCCTGCCCAGAAGACCTCTGTCCGCAAGGGTATGAGGAAAGCGACTCCCAGACCACCTGGAGCGGTCCCCATGGGTCACCAGGAACACGGAGGGGCGTTCTGTCCGCTGGGGGTCTGAGGTTTGACTTGATCCGCCTGGGAAGGAGCAGCTGTCATCTGCCTGAGTGTGTGGAGGAGTGATCGGGGACCACGCATCAGAGAAACGGTGAGTGAGCTGCTTCTCTCTCTCTCTCTCTCTCTCTCTGTCGCTCCGTGTTGGCCTTTCCCTTGCCTATTTTGTTATTTTAATTTTTTTTCCCCCTCCTGTCTCCTCCCAGGTTGAGGAAGGCCGGGATGACCAGACACCAGATGGGGTGCACCACCCCCCACACCCCCCCCCCCAACCCCCGTATGCTGGGGGATCCCCGGCCTGAGGCAATTCCGGGAGGATTGTAGAGAGGAGGAGGGCAGGGCCGTGCTGGAACGATGAGGGATAATGGCGGCCGGTGACGACAGTTTGAGAGAGAGAGAGAGAGAGAGAGAGAATTACGGGCAGCTGCCCTGTATGTGTTTGTGTATATGTCTTTTTATTTAATTAAATATTATTTATATTATTAAGCCGGTTCTCGGTTCCTCCTTTCCCTTTAACCCACCTACAATTTCAATCGCGCCGAATTTCAGGCCCTGTTCAAACCTTTTGGGAGAATGTTTGTTCAAACCTTTTGAGAGAATTACGGGCAGCTGCCCTGTATGTGTTTGTGTATATGTCTTTTTATTTAATTAAATATTATTTATATTATTAAGCCGGTTCTCGGTTCCTCCTTTCCCTTTAACCCACCTACAATTTCAATCGCGCCGAATTTCAGGCCCTGTTCAAACCTTTTGGGAGAATGTTTGGTGGACTGATGAATTGAAAGTGGAACTGTTTGGAAGAAAGTGGTCCCATTATATCTGGTGAAAATGAAACACACAATTCCACAAAAAGAACATCATACCAACGTTCAAGCGTGGTGGTGGTGGTAGTGTGATAGTGTGGGGATGCTTTGCTAATTCAGGGCCAGGGTGACTTGCAATAACTGAGGGAAACATTAATTCTGCCTCTACCAGAAAATCCTAAAGGAGAAAGTCCGGTCATCAGTCTGTGAGTTAAAGCTCAAGCGCAACTGGAATATGCAGCAAGACAGTGATCAAAGGAGTAAATCCACCTCTGAATGGCTCAAAAGAAGCTAAATTAAAAGTTTGGCGTGACCTATTCAAATTTCTGACTTGAGCCCGATTGAGATGCTGTGGCAGGATCTTAAAAAGGCAGTTTATCTACCACCCCTGGAGTCGCAAGTTTGAATCCAGGGTGAGCTGAGTGACTCCAGCCAGGTCTCCTAAGCAACCAAATTGTCCCAGTTGCTAAGGAGGGTAGAGTCACATGGGGTAACCTCCTTGTGGTCGCGATCACTGGGTCTCGCTCTCAGTGTGGTGCGTGGTAAGTTGTGTGTGGATTGTGGAGAGTAGCATGAGCCTCCACATGCTGCAAGTCTCTGCGGTGTCATACACAACAAGCCACGTGATAAGATGTGCGAATTGACTGTTTCAGAAGTGGAGGCAACTGAGACTTGTCCTCCACCACCCGGATTGAGGCGAGTAACCATGCCACCACAAGGACCTACTAAGTAGTGGGAATTGGGCATTCCAAATTGGGGAGAAAAAAAGGATAAAAACAAAAAACAGGCAGTTCATAATCGAAAAACCTACAATGTGGCTGAACTAAAGCAGTTCTGCAGAGAAGCGTGAGCCGAAATTCCACCACAACATTGTGAAAGACTGATCTCCAGTTATCGGAAGCATTTGGTTGCAGCTGTTGCTGCTAAAGGTGGCACAACCAGCTATTAATTTTAAGGGGGCAGTTAGTTTTTCACATGGGTGATATAGATGTTGGCTGTAACTTTTTTGCTTCAATAAAAAAAAAAAATAGATATTTAAAAACTGTATTTTGTGTTTACTCTGGTTGCCTTTGTTTTATGTTATATCACATTTGATTATCTAAAACAATTTAGTATGAAAGATACACAAAAATAGAAGAAATCAGGAAGGGGACAAATAATTTTTCACAGCACTGTTTATTCCAGTCGTGCACCTTTAACTTTAAAACCTTGAGGATTTTTATTATTTTGATGGCAAAACACTCCAGGAAGTCATGTAAGTGTCTGTATGTGGGCTAGTTAACAGCTTCTTTAATTAGCTTCTTATTAAAAATCTGGTGAAATGGTCATCCGGTGCCGTTCTCATTGTACTGTGCAAATACATCTACTGATGCTACTGGACACATCTTCAGTGATGTTCCTGGAATCATTGGGTGTTTCGGGTCTTTCAACATCATACACCCTCCTCCAGGTGACCCAGCTGTGGCTGATCAGACCCCAGCTTGTGTCCAGTTGGCAAATCTAGCTACCCTGCCCCCATGGATCTCCTCTCTTGAGCCATAGCCATCTTGAGGCTTTCTCTGCCGCTTCAGTGGTATTGCGGATGGCTCTTCTCCTCCTCACCCCATCAATGCCTAACAGACTGAAGGCTCTGGACAGGGATCGTGCTATAAAGCCCCTGCATCCTACCTCTATTGGGAGACACCTTGCTCTCCATCCAGCTTGTCGACACTCGCTTACTAGTCCCTCGTACTTGGCGAGCTTCCTCTCAAACGCCTCTTCCAAGCGGTCTTCCCAAGGGACTGTAAGCTCCAACAGGACCACTTGTTTGGTGGACTCAGACAAGAGGACGACATCTGGTCTTAAGGAGGTGGGCACAACCTGGTTGGGGAACTTGAGTTGCTGCTCCAAGTCCACCAACAGCTGCCAGTCCCTCGCCGTGGCCAGGATGCCTGCAGATGTTTTTGCGGCTGGTTTTGGCTGCTCTCCAGCTCTGACGAAGACGATGGCTTGCTTGTAGGGGTGGGAGCGCTTTGACCACTCGACTGCTGTAGTAATGGCTTCAGCAATGGCCTTTAGTACTTGGTCATGCCTCCACCTATACCTTCCCTCTCCCAGTGCCTTTGAGCAGCAACTCAGAATGTGCTCTAGGGTTCCACGCTTTGAGCACAGTGGGCATGCTGGTGACTCTTGCCCCATATGTGAAGGTTTGATGGGCTAGGGAGCACATCGTATACCGCCTGGATAAGAAACTTGATCCGCTGTGGCTCTGCCTTCCACAGCTCCGCCCATGTCACCTTCCTCTCAATCGCGTTCTCCCATCTTGTCCAGGCACCCTGTTGCCTCATTCCTACTGTCCTGCAGGTTCTCTCCTCCTCGACCCCTGCTCTCACCTCCTCCTGGACTAGGCAGCGTTTTTCCTTTCCTTTGGTGGTGTCAATGTGAGGAGTTGAAAAGGAACCCAGTCCAGCCCTGCCTCTTGTTACCACCCCCACCAGCCTTTTGTGGTGTAATCTTCCCTCTGCTTGTCGAACAGCCTCCTCAGCCTTCCACTTCCGGCCAGTCCTCACTTCAATCCCAGCCGTTGCCACCTTTGGATCACTTGAATCTCTATATAGCAGCACTTCTCTAGCTCTAGATACCTTGAACTCCTCTTCCAAGGACTTGAGTGGCAATTGCAGTTTGTTACGTTGCCCATAAAGTGCGATGCTACTTAGACTTCTTGGAAGCCCCAGCCATCTTCTGAGGTGTCTGCTGACCTTCCTCTCTTTCCACAGTCGAGAGTGGCACTTCGTAGACGAGTAGTGGCCACAGGATTCTGGGAAGAATGCCATGCTGGTATAGCCAAGCTTTGAACTTCCCTGGCAATCCAGACCGGTCCACTGACTTCAGCCATCTGTCCAGCTCGGTGCAGGTTGACTGGATGGATGCGGAGTCCCTCAGGGTGCTGTCAAACACCTTGCCTAAGCTCTTGACAGGCTTCTCAGTGATGGTCGGGATTATTACACCTGCGACGACAAACCGGGATTTCTCATCCACCTTTCCTCTTCTCAGTACCATTGATCTTGACTTGGCTGGTTTAAAATGCATCCGTGCCCACTCCATTAGCCTTTCAAGACCCTTTATAATCCACCTACAGCCTGGAACAGATTCTGTGGTGACCGTGAGGTCGTCCATAAATGCTCTGATCGGTGGCTGACGTTGGGCTGACTTCATCTTGGGCCCTCTACACTCTGGTTCAGCAGACTTTGTGAGCATATTCATGGCCAGGGAGAACAGGATTACGGAGATGGTACAGCCCGTGATGATTCCAATCTCAACCTTGTGCCAGCCTGATGTCACTGCTCCTGAAGAGGCTCTCATCCTAAAATTGTTGTAATAGTCAGCGATGAGGTCTCTGACTCTGCTGGGGACGTGATATTTTGTCAGAGTGAACTGCACAAGCTTGTGTGGTATTGAGCCATATGCGTTTGCCAGATCAAGCCACAGCACTGACAGACTGCCGTTGTTCTCTCTGGCCTCTCTGATGAGCTGTGTTACCACTCCTGTGTGTTCCAAACATCCAGACATTCCAGCTACTCCACCCTTTTGGACTGATGTGTCGATGAACCTGTTCTTTGAGAGGAAGGTGCTCAGCCGGTTGGAGACAGCACTAAAGAAGATCTTAGCTTCAATACTCAACAGGGAGATGATGCGGAACTGGTCTATCTTCTTGGAGTTCTCCTCCTTCGGAATCCAGACCCCTTCTGCAACTCTCCACTGTTCAGGAATCCTGCCCCTCCTCCAGATGACACGCAGGATCTTCCACAGGCGCAGCAGGAGTTTAGGACAGTTCTTGTACACTTTATACGAAGTGCCGCTTGGTCCTGGAGCAGAGCTTGCTCGCGCTTTCTTGACAACCTCTCGAACCTCCTTTAGCTGCAGCTCTGACATGTTGAACTGCACACTTGGCCCAGGAGGGTCTATCAGAGTGCTGCACTCCCCTAACTCTTGCTCTCTCACTGGGTCGCTGTATATTTCCTTCAGGTGATGATCAATCTCCTCCCGAGAGCAGACCAGCTGGCCACTACGCTTCTGCCCTAGCAGTTCCTTAGTGAACTTAAAGGGGTTGGCAATGAATGCAGCTCGCTTTCGGGCTCTTTCGCGGCGGCGCCTCCGGTGCCACTCTGCCCGACGGAGGATCCTGATCTTTTTTCGTAGGATGCTCATCAGCTGTGCCAAGCTAATGCGCTCCTCCTTTCCTGCCCGTCTGTACTGCCGCTTCAGGGACTTCATCTCCTGTCTGATGTTATGGATTCTCATCTCGCGTTGGTTATTTGAGTGAGATCCTTTGGAGCCTCCTTCATTCACCTCTTTTCCAAACCGTTCGGATGCAATGCTGATGATGATCGTTGTCATAGCTTGCAATTTCCTGTCGGCGTCTCCCCTGATGGTAGTCTCCAGAATCTGGTCGACATCAATATCAAACTGGTTCCACAGTGAGGTCATGTTAGCTGCTGGCCACTTGATCCGCCTCCTCTCAGACTTGATGCTAGATGGAGTCATTTGCAACACTTGGAGGTTCCGGGCACTATGGGGTGACTCCGGGCCTGGCTCCTCCTGCGTCTCACCAGGTTGAACACCTGTGCGTTGTGTTTGTCCTGTCCCCACCAGACACTTCATCTTCCCTTGGTGGATCTTTAGGCCTCGCTTGTTCTTACAGATTTTGCCACATGTACACTGCTGTCTCGTAGTCGCTTCTCCGTTGCCTTGTTCTAATGCCGTTGTGTCCGTCCAGTTGGGGTGCTCATCCTCCCCCCCTCTCGGGCACCCCTGAGGGTATTTTTCCATTAGGTTCATCGTAGCTTGTTGTGGGAGTCCCCCTCACAGAAGACACAGATTGGGTTGCCAGCCTGTTCTGCCCCGGTTGCCGTCTCTCCGAGCTGTCACCGACTCTCCGGTAGTCACCACACTTTTCGTGGTTGTCATCCAGTCTTTCCTGGTCGTCACTGATTAAATCAGGTTAAACTGTGCAAATACATCTACTGATGCTACTGGACACATCTTCAGTGATGTTCCTGGAATCATTGGGTGTTTCGGGTCTTTCAACATCATACACCCTCCTCCAGGTGACCCAGCTGTGGCTGATCAGACCCCAGCTTGTGTCCAGTTGGCAAATCTAGCTACCCTGCCCCCATGGATGGGTTTGATGGGCTAGGGAGCACATCGTATACCGCCTGGATAAGAAACTTGATCCGCTGTGGCTCTGCCTTCCACAGCTCCGCCCACGTCACCTTCCTCTCGATCGCGTTCTCCCATCTTGTCCAGGCACCCTGTTGCCTCATTCCTACTGTCCTGCAGGTTCTCTCTTCCTCGACCCCTGCTCTCACCTCCTCCTGGACTAGGCACATTATAAGTGAACCGAACAATTGAGCTCCTACTTCTGCGATGTTGTTCGTATGAAATGCTTGTATATTGCACACAGCTTTGAGGGCCGCAAGCACATCAACAGCATGTGCGTGCTATGTAGGTGTGAACAGAGCCTTTTACTGATGCACACATAGGCTACATACTATATATTAACTTATTAAACACAGCCTTCTGCGATTCACAGAGCTATCGCTTGTCTTACCCGATCCATCTAAAAACATCAGTTTCTGGGAAAATACCAATCCAGGTATCGGATCGGTGCATCCCTAATGATACAATTCATACAAATGACTACTACAATACATCACGTTGATTTTCTGTGTGACAATGGTGAATTATCAGTATTCCATATGCAAGTACAAAACATATTATGGATGCTATTTCTTACTCAAGGTGGTGCTTGATTTACATTTGATGAATAAGAAACTTGGAAGTAAACTATAATTATATACTATATATAAGTGTAACACATGCACAGTATGATTTGTCCATTTTCATATGGGCGTGCTACTGAAATTATGTAAGTTCTGCATCTATTTAGACTCAAAAAGTGCCTGAGAAAATGCAGACAGTATGTGCAGCTATGTGTTATGTTTAGCTCAAAATGTTTTGAAAATGTAACACTATTTGGGCATTTTGTAGATCCAATTGTAATAGATATACATGCCAGGTCGCTAAAGACAAGAGGTCAGTAACAATGTTTGGCAAAACACCCACGCGATTCAAGGTTAGTCAAGTTGTGTGGGGAACAGATAGGCAAAGTAGAATGTGCAAGTGGGGTATTTGTACCTTCTGGATGGGATATCCCTCATAAAGATGAAACCTTCCCTGCATGCAGACACATGGTCTACCCTTCAAAGTACCAAACACCAACCGACCTGCGTGACCATGCACTGCAGCATAGAAACAATGAACACATTCAGTACAAAGCAGTAAAGTAGTCAACATTTTAAATAAAATATGCATTAGATGAGAAAGAAACACACCAGTACTCTGGGGGAAGTTGGGAATGTCCCGGTAGTTAAACACCACCTGGTCTTTCAGCATGTCAGCCAAGCCACCCAAACCTGAGCCGCACACTATGCCCACCAGAGGGCGCACTGCAGTTTGCGACAGAAGCCAGTCAGCTGTAGCCTGACAGTCCTCAAAAGAGTACCTTTAGAAACAAAGTATATCAAATGGTCAGTGACCAAGAATGCACATGGCTGTAACTGCCTTAACGTATTTCTAAAAGAACATCAGCACTTTGCATTCACAGCACACACACTTGAACGAATTCACAAATAAACACAACTTGTCTCAGAATTTCCACAGCATGTCCTGTTAAAGGAGTAGTTGACCCAAAAATGAAAATTCTCTCATCCTTTACTCACCCTTATGACATCCCAGATGCGTATGACTTACTTCTGCAGAACACAAATTACGATTTTTAGAAGAATATTTCAACTGTAGGTCCATACAACACAAGTGAAAGGGTGCGTAGTGGCTAGAGCACAGGGCTGCTAATCAGAAGGTCACTGGTTCTAACACCACGGCCACCACCATTGTGTCCTTGAGTAAGACACTTACTGTAACTCCAGGTTGCTCCGGGGGGGATTGTCCCTGTAATAAGGGCTCTGTAAGTCGCTTTGGATAAAAGTGTCTGCCAAATGCATAAATGTAAATGTGATTAATTCTGTATCTTCTTAAGTGATATGATAGGTGTGGGTGAGAAACAGATCAATATGTAACATTTTTACTAGAAATTGTTCTCCCTGCACAATATGCATGAAGAATGTGAATCACCAAAAACACAAGAAAAATGTAAAAGTGAAAATTACAGTGGAGACTGACAGAGCAGGTTGGATAAATTTAAGGTAAACATTTACTTAAATATTGTTTCTCACCCAAATCGCTTCTGGAGATATTAATTCAACCACTGAAGTCATATGAATTACTTTTCTGCTGTTTTTTAGAGCTTTAAAATTTTGGCACTCATCTGGACCAAAAGCACAGGGTTATTTTTTCTAAAAATAGTCATTTGCGTTCAGCTGAAAAAAGAAAGTCACACCGATCTGGGATGGCATAAGGGTGAGTAAATGATGAAGGTTTTTCATTTTTGGGTGAAATATTCCTTTAATCTTCACTAGTGACATTTCTCAGCTAGGCTGATTAATTGGCCGATATTTGGGAATTTAAAATTAACAAAATGAGCCGCTGATTAGCAGTGTGTCGGTTCCAAAACTTACAGAGAGTTGTTTGCTCATTTGCAATACATCTAAAATGTTTCCTCTCGGATGTCAATAAGACATTCAACAGATGTCTTTTGAGACGTTTGTATTTAGAAGGTTTGTTAATCTGATTATTTTAAAATGTTTAGAAGATTTTAATTAGATTGCAATGCTTTCCAGATGAAAAGATGTAAGACAGACATCTTGGAGATGATGTGCATGTGATATCTGGGCTGGTGAACACATAACACATTTTCTGTTTTCAAATATTTTGGCATGTATTTTAATTAAATATTGTGTAAAATGCACGTTCATCGATTTTTCAATCTCATTTCCCAATATTAAATTGTATTTGATCCCATATTTATTTTGTGTATGTATACACAAACACACACACACACACACACACACACACACACACATTATATTGGCCACCTAGTGCAGGATGCCAAACCTATTCTTATTAAAAGTTTTGAATACCAGCTGTCTGTTTACAGCAGGGGTGTCCAACACAATTTCAGCCCCGGGCCACATCAGCATTATGACAGGGAGAGGCCTTGAGTTTGACACTTGTGGTTTAGGGATAAACATCCCACAGAGACCAAACAAAAAAAAAAATCTTGGGAGGACTGAAACTTGAGCCACTTATATGAACACACATTATGACTTGCCTTTAACTGGAATCTGAGCATCTGACTACAAATATAAACTTTATGTAACAGAGCATCTTCATGCCTTTGCTATTCTGAACGTTTAGGAAGGAATTTATCATCAACTGAATAGGCAAAGAACCCTGGACCTGAAAAAAGCTACATTTAACTGATAATTTTAATTTAATAATTTTTAATTTCTACTTCTGACACTAAAAATGTCTTTAGAAATATTTACCACAGTAAAAACAGTTTCCGACAAAACACACCTAGGCCTAATTACTTCAGTTTCTACAACTACCTTGCGGTAGTATAGTACAGTTATGGTATTAGATGGTAATACAACACCACTTTATATACCACTATATTACTGAATGATTACCATATTCATATACTATATTTACATTATACGGCAATGAACTCAAAAGGATAACACGTGATTATCATGGTACATCTTGTCATGATTTTGGTACTTTTGTGACAAAACAAAAGAAACGTTTATACAGACAGTAAACCTGTCAACACCTTTGCAAATAATTTAATAATTCCAAACATTAGATATTTACGATGTCATGATTTTTGCTTTGGAAAAACATTTTGTAATCCAAAAAACAGTGTTCAAAAGGAAGCATTTACAACACAGGGTTCATATTGCAGCCAGCTGTTCGAGACAGCGCGCGCAGTCTCGAGCATCTGCTCGCGTATTATTACCACGTGCTCTTGACTGCGACGGAAAGTTACAATATGAATGGATGGTTGGATGACAGGGTAATTTAAACCCACAAATGCTACGTAAGGATCAGGTAAAATATAATATATATTAAGGGTCGAAAAAGAATACACACAAGAACACACTTTAAAAAGGAAAAAGAAACGGAAGAATTATTTGATAAATAAATATATTTTACCCAGTGCTGCTCTCAGGAAACATTGAAAGTGCTTGTCAAATCCTTCACAAATACGGGAAGGGAATATCGATGTTTCTAGAACGACGATTCGAGGACGAGCCAATGAACGAATGAAATATTCACAAATAACGATGATATTAAACACACAAAAAAATACGTTGAACAAGCAATAATAACGATTAAAAAAATGCTCGAATGCGTAGCCTACGTTTCACCGTTATTTTTTATAGATCGTCCGTTTCCCTTGCTCCTCCCAGGAGTATGACGCAAATGAAGATCGGAACACACCTCCTGACGCAAAAGCCCCCGGGACACGGTGGGCCATATTAGAGTCTGTGGATCTATAAACATTAAATCTCATGTAAACTCGAGTAAAAGCTGTCACATTGAAATGAAATCCTGGTAACCTGGGAATTGATTTTCAGCTATTTCGTTTATTATTATTTATGGACAAACAACACAAATGCACGTGACCACCTCTTAATCATCGTCATAAACATTATCATGTGCTTCTTGAATATTTGTCATGTAGGCCTACAGTCTCATTAAAATTAATCAGAAATCGAAAACATTTACAAATATGTCACTTATTGGTTTTAGAGCTATCAAACCAGACGTTTCAACTTAAAGGTTTGTTGATTTGTAACAGCTGTTGGGAATGACTAACTGTAAACTTTAGAATGAGTTTCAAATGCGTACTTTGCAACTTTAACTTTGGAAAAATATGAGCACACAATGAGCTGTGCTAGGTTTTGCTCAGTTTTTTACAACAGACCCAATTTTTGAACAGCACTCTTCCTGTTCCTTGAGTCAACACTGTGGAAATACCTAAGGAATTGCATAACAAGTACAAGAATTTACTGATTTAGTAACACTCTGCTCCTTTTAAACCCACACCAAATACATGCAGAATATCTTTTTAATTTCAGAAATATTTCGAACATGATATATAAAAACAGGTGGTCATTGGTTAAGCATGCTTTTTTTTTACACCTTATCTAAGATCATGACCCCTGGGCACCTCAGGAACAAAGATCATGACCCCTTTCAACTTTGACCTATTTTAAATATATCACATTAGGCCCTGTTTCCATTTGCACATCAAAACGTCACACACTACCCTGTCTGTCAATACGGTCCCTTAATAAATTCACAGTCAAATGTATTAATATTTCTATATCAGATCTGTTTTATTCCCATATCTTCCTATTCAAATTGGTTTTTATTACAGTACATAATACAACAAAGTAAAAATACAACAAAGTCATAGGTCCTACAACAACACAAAACAACACAACTAAGTCACAAAAATCCTCCTATCCACTAAATACACAGCATTAAATGGCAACTAATGTGTGACCCTCACAAGGTCATACTATTTGTTGGGCTGTGGGTCATAGATCACTCCTGAGATTTATAGTTGATCAACTTGGTCTCTACCAAACAGGAACATGGCAGTGCTAAAGGCAAGATCCAAGCAAGATCAATCAAATGATTCAAATGATTGTTTAATAATTTGACAGACTTGAATAAATTATTTAAATCTTAAAAATTGCTCCTACTTTTGTAATGTTGCCTTTTGTTGTGGTCGGTCTAGTAGACCCAGTAGTTTAACCTTTAAATGCATAGGTGTTTCGCCAAAGATTATTACATACTGTACCTCCGGTCTTTTGCACCTGGCACAGATTTCTATCACAAATGGATCTACAAAAAGCCTTGAAAGTGTCACATTTAAAAAAAAAAATTCAAGACAATTAGAAAATAATATAATAGAATATATTATGTTTTATTTTTCATATATCAAAGAGATGATGCAACAAATAAAGAACAGGATTCATTACTTCCACACTGAAATTTAATTAGAAGCAACTGGCTGTCAAACACATATTGAGCTACACATAACACATAAGCTACACATAAGCTAAATGTCTATTTTCTCAGGCACTTTTTGAGTCTAAATAAATGCAAAACTTATTTAATTTCAGTAATACACCCAAATGACAGTAACAAAATCATACCGTTCATGTGTTACACTTGCTATAGTTTACTTGCTTGTTGCTTCTTCGTCAAATAGCAATGGCAAAAGTGAATCAAATCAATCACAATCATCACCGCCATCTTGAGTAAGAAATAGCATGTATAATATTGCATGGATGTGTGTACTAGGGATGTGCATGGATAGTCAACATACAGTGTACCGAGAGGTGTGGCACTATTCGTATACCTAAATTAATATTCGTCCGAACTCGACGAGTCAGTTTTTCCAATTATAGGGCGAGTTAGGGGCTGTTCAAACATGCTTTTGTGTGTGTCTGCACTGTTGTTCTATATACAGTTGCACTGAATCTCACTGTTTTTTTCTTTCAGCGTCTTGCGTATTATCGGCACATTTTTAGACGCCAAGTGAAGCTAAAAAGAACTTACATTTTTTTTAACGCTTCTTGTGTAAAGTTGTGTTTAATTAGTTTAATTTTAAATTTAATTAGTGCAGCATTCTGAAGAAGTTCAGGTGGCAAAGAGGATTTTATGTGACTGTTACACCATCAAACATGATTCCAGGTTAGCGCTTGATAAAGGGTAAGACACTGTTTTTCCTCTTTTGCTCTGGTGTGCATATTTACAGACAATAATTAGACAAGTTCAATGCCATTTGATTTAACACCTTTTAAAAATCATAGCACCCCGAAGAGGCTATTTAACTACAAATGTGAACCTGCCTGGCAGAGTGCATATATAGTCAGTGACAGTTTGATTATTTTTGATTGACTTTAATGTAAGATTTTATAATTTGAGATTTTATTGATTTGTTCTATTTTGTCACGGGAGAGCAAAGGAGGACCCAAACGAAGGAGTCAAAAGGGCTTTATTTCAAAATACAAACCAAAACAGAACAATAAACATAAAAACCAAACAAACAAGAAAACCTGAACCAACTGACAAGAGACACATCAACAAACAAAACAATTCAGCACAGGACTGAACAAGAAGGTAACTTAAATAGGAATGTTTAATGGGAGACAGGTGCCGCTGATAATCAGCTAATGGAAAAATTATCATTTACATAGAAACTGGGGCTAGCATTTTTGACGTGGCACCATCAAAAACACAAGCGGGAGGGGGAGAAAAACACAGTCAAGACAAACTAACAGATAGAGGGGGCACAGCCAAGGCCAGACTGGGACAGCACATCCATCAGAGAACCGGAATAGATTAGGTGGCCGCCATAGAACCAGGATAGACTGGACAGACGGTCAGGGAAAAAGGACAGACAGGGTGGATCATGATCAGGTGACATAATCATATACATAAGATTTTTCCGTTTAACTCTAACGCATAAACTCTATGTCGATACTTCAGATTTCACGAAAAACTGATTTTGAAACACTCTTAAAAACACTCGCAAAAATGTAGTGTCACATGACAGAATTGACCACAATACACGTCTGTGTTAATCATGACAATGGTATGCATCCTTGAAAGCCAATTTATTGTACATGATTATGTATTGATCTTAATGGCATATATATGATGCTGCAAATATGACACTTCCAGGAGTGCCAACACAAATATCTTGTATAATGCACAGCGAGAAGCTGAGAAACAGCTTCAGAGTGCACAGAGAAACAATTAATGGTCACTGTTTGTGAATAATTTAATCATGGTAGACATCCGTTTATTTATTAATGTTGCTTTTACACACCATTCAAAATAATAGATGGCAATCATGGAATTAGTCCACAATACAACAAACATATATGTTTAATATTAAAAATAAATACACAATACTAGGATAATTTTTTGGAACACTAACATGGCCCAATTCTATAAAATTATTGTTTAGTTTACTTTTGAAAAATGCTGGCAAAATTCCCTATATGAAATATATAAGAGTAAGTAAATTAGTTACCAAAAGAAAAAAAACATAAAATTAAATAAATAAATTACCAAATGAATAAATATATATATTTTAGACCAATATATGCCTTTTCTTTACACAAAATTATAATAGCCTTACCTGGGTCTATAAACAAAAAAGATTGGCTGAATTACATTATCAGAATGTTCTGCACTTTTTTCAAGACTATAAACTATCAGATCTATTTGTCCAATGCTGATTTCACTTTCAGAAAATTAGCTTTTGAACATTTTAAAACATTTATATATTTTAAATCTAAATTGTAAATTGCATTAGGACACTAACTTTTATTTGAGATGACAATCAAGTTCAGTTGGTTGTTAAAAGTTGCTGGACAAATTATATAATAAAGTATTGTGCAAGTCATGGTTTAAAATGATTAAACTAAGTAAGTGTTAAGGGTCAGTGTTTAAACAAAGATTTTGTATGAACTGTAAGATTAATGACTAATGTTTTTGAAGTCCATCCTGGATTAACTGCATAAATTTACATAGATGCAATTGTCCTTTTTTGTTGGCTGATGTAGTGTTTGTTGGCAATTAATTGATATTCTATGTATTCCATTTCAAGAGTGTAGTCCATCATTAGACCGGGGTGATACAGGCAGAGATCAGTTGGGTGCATTGCAGTTCCACCTGGCCGGTAATTTCGGTGAGGTCTATCCTAAATCCAAGGTCCAGGCAATGGCATATGAAGATTGCATCAGGCAATGGCATTTATTACTCTATGCGCTTGTGCACTCTTTATTTTGACACTGATAAGGTTTTACATTGATGGACTTCTGAAGAATCTTCTTTCAGCTTTCTTCTGCTCTTTTATAGCCTTTTTGCAGTTAACGTTGAACCACGGAAATCGTTAGCATTTCATATTCGGTGAAATATATATGGAGCATACTGTGAAAGTCCTCTGGAGGGAAATGCTACTTGCGCAGCCCATGGGTCAGCTGTGAGTCAGCGCGTCTCATACCCGCTGGGTAAGTGTTGTTGTTATAGCGAGTCCGCCACTACGTTGAGGTTGCCCGGGATGTGAGTGGCACGCAGCGACTTGAGATGACAGGCGAGTTGTGACATGTGGTGGGAGCGTACGCCGCCTTGGCGATTTATGTACGCTACCGTGGTAGTGCTGTCTGATCGGATCAAGACATGTTTGCCCTGAATTAGCGGGAGAAACCTCCGCAGGGCAAAAAGTACAGCCAACAACTCAGTTGATGTGCCAGCGCAGCGGGGGCCCCTTTCCAATGGCCCGTGGCTGCGTGCCCATTGCACACGGTGCCCCAACCCAATTTGGAGGCGTCGGTAGTGACCAGGACGTGTCGGGACTACTGTCCGCAGAAAGCAGAGGTCTGTCCAGGGTTTGAATGTTTGGCGGCAGGCAGGGGTGATGATCACACAGTGCGTGCTGCGGCGCCATGCTCGTCTCGGGACTCGAGTCTGGAGCATGCTGAAGCGGTCTCATATGCATCAACCCCAGCGGCGTGACAGCCGCGGAGGATGCCATATGCCCCAGGAGCATCTGGAAAAATTTTAAAGGGACCGCTGTGCCCGGCCTGAAGGTGGCGAGGCATTTCAGCAATGACTCCGCACGCTCGTTGGTGAGGCACGCTGACATTGAGATTGAGTCTAACTCCATGCCAAGAAAAGAGATGCTCTGAACTTGGGCGAGCTTGCTATTTTTCCAGTTGAAATGAAGCTCTAAACGGCTGAGGTGCCTGAGCACCTGGTTCCTGTGGGCACATAGTAACTCTTGGGAGTGGGCCAGGATGAGCCAGTCGTCAAGGTAGTTGAGTATGCAGATGCCTACTTCCCGAAGCAGGGCAAGGGCTGCCTCTGCAACCTTCGTAAAGACACGAGGGGACAGGGACATGCCAAAGGAACCAACTGGCATGTGTTTTTACGGACATTTTCAACCTGTCCCTCTCCCTGTCTGTAGTCCCCACATGCTTCAAAACATCAACCATTGTGCCTGTACCGAAGCAAGCCAAAATCACTTGTTTAAATGACTGGCGTCCTGTTGCTCTGACCCCCATCATCAGCAAATGCTTTGAGAGGTTAATCAGAGATCACATCTGCTCTGTTCTGCCCACCTCTTTGGACCCATTGCAGTTTGCCTACCGTAACAACCACTCCACTGATGATGCTATTGCATCTACAATACACACTGCTCTCTCCCACCTGGAAAAAAGGAACACATATGTGAGAATGCTGTTTGTAGACTACAGCTCAGCATTTAACACCATAGTGCCCTCCAAGCTTGATGTGAAACTCCGGGCTCTGGGCTTAAACAGCTCGCTGTGCAGCTGGATCCTGGATTTCCTGTCAGGCAGACGTCAGGTGGTTAGAATGGGCAGCAACATCTCCTCATCACTGACCCTCAACACTGGAGCCCCGCAGGGCTGTGTTCTCAGCCCACTCCTGTATTCCCTTTACACACATGACTGTGTGGCGACACATAGCTCCAATGCCATCATTAAGTTTGCTGACGATACGACAGTTGTAGGTCTGATCACTGACAATGATGAAACAGCCTACAGAGAGGAGGTGCACACTCTGACACGCTGGTGTCAGGAGCACAAACTCTCCCTCAACGTCAGTAAAACCAAGGAGCTTGTGGTGGACTTCAGGAAGAAAGACAGAGAACACAGCCCCATCACCATTAATGGAGCACCGGTGGAGAGAGTCAGCAGTTTCAAGTTCCTCGGTGTCCACATTACTGAGGAACTCACATGGTCCGTCCACACTGAGGCCGTTGTGAAGAAGGCTCACCAGCGCCTCTTCTTCCTGAGACGGCTGAGGAAGTTTGGAATGAACCAACACATCCTCACACTGTTCTACACTAGTACTGTTGAGAGCATCTTGACTGGCTGCATCACCGCCTAGTACGGCAATAGCACCGCCCACAACCGCAAAGACCTGCAAAGGGTGGTGCGAACGGCCAGAAACATCATCGGAGGTGAGCTTCCCTCCCTCCAGGATATATATAACAGACGGTGTGTGAAGAAAGCTCGGAGGATTATCAAAGACTCCAGCCACCCGAGTCATGGGCTGCTCTCACTGCTTCCATCAGGCAGGCGGTATCGCAGCATCAGGACCCGCACCAGCCGACTACATGACAGCTTCTTCCCACAAGCAATAAGACTTTTGAACACTTGATCCCTCACGATCAACAATCAGCACTGCACTTTATTAATCCTCATTCTGTCAATATATTCTCGCTCCCAATTCAGTCAGTGTATATATATATATATTTATACCCTTCTCTAGTGTGTGTATTCTACATTGTGTGTATTGTGTACATTTGTTATGTAAATTGTTGTGTAGGTATGTGTACATTTGTTATGTAAATTGTTGTGTAAGTTTGTTATGTAAATTGTTTTGTGTAATATGTTGTTTATTGTAAAGTGGTTTATGTCTCGTCACTGTCATTACTGCTATGTTGCTCGGAACTGCACACAAGAATTTCACCTGCTGTTGCACTCGTGTACACAGTAGTGTGACAATAAAGTGATTTGATTTTGATTTTTGAAGGGGAGGACCTTGTACTGATACGCCTGGCCGTTGATGCGAACCGTAAGAAGGGTCGATGTTGAGGCAATATTGAGATGTGGAAGTACGCATCCTTCAGGTCTACCGCTGCAAACCATTCTAGATGCCGGACGCAAGTTAAATGCTGGCAAATTGAATTGCATAACCGGGACTGTTGAGGTGTGGCAGCAGAGTGCCATGAGAACAGCATTTGTGGGCCAGGTGACCCAAAGGAAATAGCTCTTTTACTGAGAATGTAGCAAATGAAATATATTCAACAAAGGATTCTCCTCCCGGCCCTCCACCGGGAGACGGAGTGGTCTGCTTACCAGCTCCGGAGCAAATGTCTTGGTCTCTGGGTTGGGCGTCTCAGAACCGCTTGGCAGCCTTCCGGGTCTTCAAAGGGGTCCGCGATACGAGGGGCGTGTGCTTCCTGTGGGGCGCTCGACACAGGGGCTGAGAGCTGGGCTTCTTAGCCGCAGGAGGACGCCCTTGGCGAGCAGACGGAACGTGGCCCATGGCAGCAGGTTTGTGGCGGGGCAGGATGTGTGATATGGCCTCCGTCTGCGTCTACACCACGGAGAGCTTCTGGGCGCATTCCTCGGCAGTGTCGCCGAAAAGACAGAACTGGGAGACAGGCATGTCGAGGAAGCGTGTCTTGTCCACTTTGCTTATCTCGACCAAGTTCAGCCACAGATGACATTCCTGAACCACGAGAACGGCCATCGCCTACCCAAGAGACCGCGCTGTGATCTTCGTGGCCCTGAGGGCGTGGTCGGTCGCAGAGTGCAGTTCCTGCAGCGCGTCTGGTGGACTTGCAGGAGGGCCATGGCATGGGAGAAGGGAAGAAGCAGCCTGTCCTGTGGTTGCTGTAGGCTTTGGAGGTCAGTGAAGACGTCATCCTACAGGCCTTGGAGGGGAGCACAGGAGGACCCCGCCAGGTGGCGTCGTTCTCGGGGCACAGGTGGATCACAACTGCTCTGTCCACCTGGGGGACCGCTGTGTACCCGTGGCTGATCCGCCGTCGAGGGTAGTGAGAGCGGATGAGCGAGAGGCCTTGTGACGGTGGAGAAGGGTGTCCTCCACAAACTCGTCAGCTCATCATGCACTTACAGGAAGAAAGGGACCGGGGGGGGGGGTGGGGGGGGCACAGCTGTGAGCGGCACGCAGACCCGAGGAACCAATCATCCAGCCACGAAGGCTGTGGGGAGGATGGAGAGTTCCAGTACAGCCCCACGCTGATGGCGGCCCGGGCAAGCATGTCGAACATCTGGGCATCAGCCAAAGACTGGGCGTGCTGGCCCGAAGGCGGCAGCCCAATCGAGTCATCCGTATCAGACGCCGGACCACTCTCCGATGCAGCGGCGAGCTCATCCGGCTCGGGAGGCTCAAGAGGATAGGCAAGCTGGGTGTGAGGCGAGCCGCTGTTGCCTCGTGCCCCGAGCGTGCTGGGGGGCGGGTAGTTCGCAGGGACGTACCCGGCAAAACTGAGCCCGCTGCTATCCAAAATCGCCTCCATCGCCAGCCGCGTCGCCCTCAATCCCGTGGGAAGATGGAGTGACATGGCAGGTCGGCTGGAGTGGCATTCCTTCTTAGGAAGGAAAACCGCGACCACAATGTTGCCATGGTCATGTTCTCGCAGTGAGAACATGAGCCATCCACAAACGCTGCTACGGTGTGATCGCTGCCCAGACACATGAGACAGCGCCTGTGGCCGTCAGAAGCGGAGAGCACTTTAACGCATCCAGAAACTACACAGGGGCGGAAGGGCATCTTTATAAAGACGCGTCCTGAAAAGGACATTCAATGCCAGATGTGTTTGCTCTTTTAGAGGAAATAACAATTTTAGAGATGTAGGGCCTTGCCCCACTAAAAATGGCAGCAGAGACAATATGGCCCTTTGTTCTATGATCGAAGGGGAGACATCGAACTCGGTTTCCCAGAATACTTCACAGCCGGACGGGAAGTCCCGCCCATGGACTCAATCTCAAATGTCATTGGTCAAAAGCAGCCTATGACCGATGATGTCATCTTCTTAACAAAACTAGCGCTCAGATATAATTTAACTCTCTCTCTCGGCTTACAGCTTCGCTGCCTACAACTGCACGAGCTGCGCTCTAAAAAGACGTATCTACACAAAGGAATCCTCCTTCTGGACAAAGAGAGACCACGTTTTTCTAAACTCACCATTTGGCCATGGTAGATTAAGATTACCTTAGCTGTCGTGTAGTATAACAAACAGTTGATTTCATATTCACCGTGAGACAACAGTGAATTTGTTTAGAATATGGAAAAGGTGACCAGCTTTCCTTTTCAATCGTTTTCTATCAACGTTGGCCATCGCCTGCATTTCTCTCCATCTCCGGACCTGAGAAATAACGCAGAGACGCGTCTTTTCGCTGATGAGCATAAGACAAAGGACCGAATCCAGACCGTTTTCTCCTGACCGCTCAATGCAACAGGAATTCAAACGGACGACCCTGCTGAAATCACACAGGATTTCCCAAGTAAGGCTTGATATCTGGGCAGATTTAGTTTAGAAACTGTGACATTTCTTATACAACTAAATCCTATATATATTTGATTGCTGAATGTTTGATGTTTTTGTTTACATTTGTATGTTAAACTACGATCGCTGATTGCTGTTTTTGATTTGAGATCGTCATTTTTGGGTGAAATGTTATTTGATTGAGTGATCTGAACTAACGATTCAATCACGCTGATACCAGCATGTATCCTCTGTTAAATTGCATGAGCCCCTGTTTGTTCGCTCACACTCACTGAATTTCACAGAGCGAGCAGCACCATGGTTTAGGTTCGAATCAGGCTGGTGTTTTCCAAATTCTTCTCCTGTTTCGTTCAGTTTCTTTGTGTGTCTGCTCATTACCACCCACACGTGGTATAAGCTCTATTTATTATAATCATCTATTTGGAGACTAGTTTCCATTTTGAATTCAGTTTGCAAATGACGTTTGCCCTGAAACGTTCTCAATGTTGGATCTGATCCTCCATTTTGAAACTGGCTCCACATGTGGAGTTTAGTCTGCCATTTTGTGTCTTTGTTACTAAACCTAGACACACACACATACACACATACAATGGCACATAGCTCCTTTTGTTAGGATTTCCATTTTATGTTTTTGTATTATATTCATCTAGTTTGGCAGTGTTCATTGCTGTTTGATTATAATAAATCTTGTTATATTATAATAAGTACGCCTGGTTGTTTTTTTGAATATTGTGTTGAAGCCAGCCTCTGCCACGTCAAGAACTCACGTATTACTTCAGAATCGTTAAATTGTTGTTAATTGTTGTCTTTAATTCGACTAGCTTCTTCCCTTTTTTGATTATTTTGATTATCAATCAGGATACTCAATCTTCAGGGTAGAATTTTATGAGACTTGATCAGTCACTATAATTTTTCTCTTGTAAAAGAGTGGTGCCCCGAGAATAGAATTTAAAGAATTAAATTCTATTATTTAATTTAATTATTAATTAATAATTAATAAACATTATTAATTATATCTGATAGTAAAACTGATCTAATAAACCTGTGCACCCTACAGAGAAATAAACTCTTTTAGGGGCAAAGCTGCACTGCCATGCAGAGAAGGGAGAAAGTCGCTGATATGCGCCGTAGATCCAACAGCAATCGCACTAAGAGATAGGAGGAACAGTGTGTGACTCGCAGCTCGCTGCATACACAACCAGTCGGCTCCGAATAAAATTCTGAATGAAACAGATGCATTTCCATCCCTTTATACCGTATGTCCGGGGGCGGGACATGCAAATTCTGTCTGCCAATTTCTAATTGGCCTTTTCTCATAGATCAGAAATGCAAAAGGCGCTCAAGAGAGACCCCTAGTGTCACTTCTTCGACACAACGTTGAAGTGAGCGACAGACAGGGAACCATATTTAAGTTGGGAGAGTAGGGATATTACCCCTAGTTCTGCCTTTTGGTTAGCGTCTCCTACTGTGATGGCAACTCTTTTTCATTTCAACATCTTTGATTGCTTTCATCTTTGTATTCTTATCTTGCGATACTTTTGATTTTTAAAATTTTTAGAATTCTTGTTAATTATATGGTTTTCTGTTTGTAAGTTCTGGTTGGCTTGGCTATGGGTTGATGTAGTTTCATTCTAATTTCCTGCATTCTTTGATCTAGGAGGAGGTAAGCCTTTACTTTTACTGACAGTTTGTGGTTTATCCTTTTGCAGCCTGATCAAATCTGTATAGCAATCAACTGAAGTAAAAGTTTTTTTGACCACAGAGGTGAAAGCAGGTAACCATTCAAATTCCAGGTAGGGAGAGGGGTCCGGTAAGTCAGGAAATCGGATGAGGTCTGGCAGCGGCAGGGGAATGGCTTACGTGCCTGAAAGTACTGTCAGCGACAGGGGAATGGCCTTTGTGGCCGAGAGCAATGGAGCGGTAGGGAAATCACCTCCGTGGCCAAGAGTGCAGGCAGCGGAAGTGGAATGGCTTCCGTGGCCGAGAGCGCTGGCAGTGGCAGGGGAACGGCCTTCATGGGTGAGAGCGCTGGGAGCAGTGGGGGAACGGCCTCTGTGGCCAAGAATGCTGGCAGCGGCAGGGGAACGGTCTCCATGGCCAAGAGCGCTGGTGTGGGCTCTGGTGCAGGGGCCCCTCTCCTCCTCCTCTTGCAGGAGGTAGGAAGCACCATAGAGCAAGATTGGGATGCAGACAAGGGATGGGAGATGAGATCATCAACGTTGGGTTCCCACTGCCCAAATATGAACCTCTCCTCCATGATCTTACACACACGCTCCACTGCCTCCCAGGAAGACCAAGACCCAAGGTCTCCCCAAATACCCCAATCCAAGGGCTCATCCAGTCCAGACAGGAAGAGATATATCATGACTGTCTCACCATAACCCAAGCTCTGAACTGCATCGAGAAGCGCCTCAACATAAATCCCAAAAGGGCTGAGCCCTGGCACCAACTCCCAGAACTGCAGTCCTGGTCCGTGTAACTGGAGATTGGTTCCTGCCGAACTGCAATGGGGGTTAAAAAAAAGGCCATTGCATCTGCTGGGTCCGATGTGGCTGAATTGTTATGTCACGAGACAGCAAGGGAGAACCCAAATGCAGGAAGTAACTTAAAATAGCTTTATTTCAAAATACCAACCAAAACTCCCACAATGAGGAAAAACATGGAAAACAGAACAGTAAACATAAAAACCAAACATACAAAAAAATTACCGAAGTAGACTAGAGACACACCAACAAACAAAACAATTCAGTACAGGACTGAACACGAAGGGAACTTAAATAGCAATGTTAATGGGAGACAGGTGCCGTGTATAATCAGTTGATGGAATTATGATCATTGCCATAGCAACTGGGGCTAGCAATCCCAATGTTGCACCTGCAAAAACACAAGAGGGAGGGGGAGAAAAACACAGACAAGACAAACTGACAGAGAGAGGGGGCACAGTCAAGGCCAGACTGGGACAGCATATTTCTTCTCATAGCTCACTGTGCACTTTATTTGCTGCTATTTTAAGTAGTGTTATTCAAAAGACAAATGTTTGGGAATACTACAAAGGTGTGATGAGAGACAGAGGGTGGAGAAAGGTCTTGGGTCAGTAAAGACCCAAACTATGCATTAAAGGCTTAAAGGACCCCACAAAATTTAATGACAAGAAAGATAACCAGAATATTTTCAACCTCACTTTGAACTTGTTTAGGGTCCAGTTTTCACATCAGCTTTTTTATGACAATGTTGTGACTGTTCTTAAGCTCATCAAATGGTTTTGTAACATGCAAGACCAACTAAAAGAAGAAGGTAATCAGAATTGGCCCTGTGGAGCTCAACCTTGATAACAGTGAAGGGTATTTCTGGGAGTGAACTGACACGCCTATTTTCTGACCAATGGTGTCGCTGCTCTGGCTTGTGATTCCACAAAACAACTAGCCTTTTTCTCCAGAGTTTGCAGGACATTAAGAGTCAATAAAAATGTTCCCAATGTGACATGCGGTCCCTACCTATGCCCCATTTGTTATGCAATAAGCCCTCAAACTGTAGAACAAGGTCAAGAGGCCCTTACACTTTTCCTCACCTTTATGATTTTAACCACTTTAACAAGACTAGAAAAATCTATACTTCGTCTAAACACTATCTGCATGAAGCAAATTTCAACCATATTTCTTACTGCACTGCAATTGCTTTTAGTTTTAGGAAGCTGGTTCTAAATCAGCATGAAACTTGAATGTACGTATGCATAAAACTTTATGCAACTGCACATGTAATATCCCACTAAAAATATTATTCATGGCAGATATTTACTAAATAAACTTAAATCAGGCCAAGGGTGTACTAAAATGCCACATGCTCTATTCATTACTCGGAGTGAGTCCTCAAAATACACAGTGACACCATTATTCTTAATGTGTGAGCATGTGTGTCTTGTCTGAAATGCCTTTGTGAGGTTAATGTTTTCAGCTTTACTTGCATGAGCCTGACCAGCAGCCACCACTCAAGAATGTATGGTTTTGCTAGTGCATGCATCCTGCCTTTTATTTGGGTCTTGGTGAACATCTAAAGGAAGCATCATCTGAGAAGACCACAGGCTCAGTCGAGGTCAGTCACGAGCAAAAATGTCTATGAGATTCACTAATCTAGATAATTCTTGGCTTAGACTAATTAGTCTGGTTAGGATCTTCGGATTGACACAGGAGCGCATGAATTCTCAACTGGCAAATAAACTGTACATGCATACATGCCATTGCTGTAGCTGTACGGAATAACATGTAGAATGAATTGTTGTGTTTCTCTGCAGCTTGGACATTAGAGGAATCAGGTTTATTACATTTTACAGTAGTAATAAAACAGTGATCACAGGATCATGACTCTTAATTTGTTAAGAGCCATATAGGAATTAATTTGTGGAGAGTGGAACATAATTTTAAGGACAGGTGTATGTTGTGAATACTCAAATTGCTTTACTCTTTGAACAATTGTTATGCTAATCATAGCAAAGTGATTAGCACGCATTTAGCAATAGCATACTAGTATTCACTGTACTATCTAGTTTATAATGGAAAGAGATTAATTTTATGTAAGACTTATTTAAAGTATCTAATTTAGTTAGGCTTACTCAATTCAATAAGATTCTCTCTAGTTGAAGTATTTAAATTGAGATTACATGATCATTTTAATCTAAGAAATCTAATTTCAAACTTCTTTTTTTGAGTGTGTTGTGTATAATGGATCTGAGAAACACTGCTGATTAGGGTTTTATAATATTATGCAATGTATGTGTGTCAAGAGTGACAGTGACATCCCTTTCAGCCAGTGGACAGGCAGCCAAATGTATTTGGACTCAAACCAGAGCAAATATTTACCCTTGGCCGGATTCGTCTGGAATGTGTCTCAAACGTATAGTATTCAACTTGGAGGGCATTTACACCTGGTCTTTTTATGATCTGATAGCAATCTGATCAGCAAAGTGACCAAATGTATATACCCCCTAGCAGACTTATAACTCAAGTTTTCTCACTTCTAAGGTTTCATGTATAATTTATGTTAAGCTTCCAATGCAGCATCTAGATCTTTAGTAAATATCTCTCTCTCTCTCAAAGTCAATATGTCTATGCTTTGATTTTGGACTACATTAAATAAGAAGAAAAGTCATAGCTGAAGAGGAAGTACATTAGTTGAAGAAATTTTGGACCACATTATAGAAGTTATGTAAAAGGAAGGGTGGGTCTTGTCTAGTTGCCATCAAGATTTTCTCAATTTTGAAGGACAGGGAAACTAGTTGTGTTTTCCCACACAGGTTCATTATGACTTTGGCAGTTGAGTTGTCTCAACTGCCAAGTTCTATTAGAATGCAGACAATATGCCAGCCTTGCCCTTCTAGAACATGCCATCTGTGAACTCTTTGAGAGCTCTTTATGTAACCTCCTCTTATCACCTACGAGAGAAATAGTGGGCTATGCGAGAAAGAAATAACAGATGGGAAATGGGATGATAAGCTTCATCGTGAGAGGTTTCAAAACAAAGGTCAAGTTTTATTGATAACGAAAGACATTTTTTTCTATGTACAGTAGGCAACAAAATAACATTGTACGTCACTTCTGCATTGGTCAACAATGGAAAGGAGTTGGAATTTACAGGTTTAGCAAGGCTGCAACACCAAAAACTGCCCAAACCATTGCGAACCTCTCTGTAAGACCACAGGCGTCATTTATGTGTTCTTGCCATCCAAATGGTTGAAATGGATAGAGAAATGGAATCATAAAAGTTAGACCAAAGGTGTTAATGTGCAGACACTGATATTTAAAAAAAATTAAGGCCAAGGCCCAAGTACTGAAAAGTCAACAAAATGAGGGATAGATAGTAGATAAAAGCAGGGAGAGAGCAAGATAGGAGAGCAAAAAACTGAGAAGCCCACGCACTGTATGCCACACCAGCGATTGGAGCACACGGGGGGTGGTGCAATGATGGCAGGGGTTTAAGTTTTTCTAAACAACAAAAAATAAGAAAGAAAAAGAAACTTGGAGAAATTGAATGTCCTGCATGTCCCCTCCCTCAACTTGGGGTTAACAAACTATTTTCTTCAATTATTATTGCACAATGCTCTATGATTTTTGCAAGTCATTGTATACAAAGTTTATTACCAGTTTTTATTCCTAAATTGATTAATTCCCTAGCTGTTGTCTCATAAAAAGTCTCATAAACTGTATATTAAAGGGTAAGTTGAAAATTAAACTTTTGTTATCATTTACTTACTCCCGTATTGTTCTAAACATTAATGATTTGCATTCTTTTCTTAAACACAACAAAGCAGCATAAAAGTAGTCCATACAACTTGAAGTCATGTTACTATTCTCTGATAATCTTCCCCTCTGCTTCAGCCCTCAAATGTAATGGGAAGTTGTGTATATATTTTAAGTATGCCGCATGAAGATGACCAGGTTTGATGTCAATGATGCCGAGCAGGATTTGCTTTCTTGTGTAACATCACCCAACTAAACGCTCCAGGCTTGAATATGCTGAAAGTGAATGAGATAAAATTTTGAATTACATACATTTTCACACAAAGCTACAGTATGGCTTCAGAAGACTTTGAATATAGTGCACGAGCTATACTTTTATGATACTTTAATAGTGAGCTTGTTTACATGGACACCAGAAAGCTGTGTATTGAGAGAAAGATGCTTAAGGTATAAAAGCGGCATTAGCTGTTTTGCACTGTGTTAAAGGTTTACATTACCCTTGCATACTTGCAGTCCGTCCGGTTAGTAAGCTGCTTCCTTTACAGCACATAATTTCTCTGCAATACTTCTGTAAATGATTTTCATTGCACCTGCTGCAGCAAAGCATTGCAATAGAGAGGTTTCCATCTTACGTCATACTCTGGAATTCCCCCAGCACACTATAGCACATATGTGGATGCGGGGACAGTAGTCAGTATTTTACATTGGTGTGTTCTAGTTGAATGTGTGTGTATATGAGTGTGATTTTAACTTTTATGTTTGTACTACCCGGTAATGTTGAATTCGTGGCGTGTGACTTGTCGATATGATGCAGAATACAGTACATCCAGTGATGTTAGTTTAGTCATTCTGTATTTTTCACATACATGTACAAAACCTTTAAGAATCAATGCCTGTTTTACCTAATTACTTCTGTAGCCCCACCCAGTAGCTGGTCAGTCAAGAGCAGAAAGCCAATTACTGTCAAGTTTTTAAAGAGAAGCACCACCAAAACCGATAATTTCTGGCAGAGGGTCAGAATCAGCATGGACAATTATAATGTTTTACAAATACAATATTGTTTTTTTATGCAAAAAAATTATAAGTGAACCTCAAGGAACATTTTAAAATAATTTTAAAAAGCATGTCATGACTCCTTTAAGTAAATCCAACAAAGTATAATCATTCTACTTTAATAAAACACCTACAGAAGGCTTTGAGTAATCTTTTTAAGTTCATTTAGTATTCTTTAACTTAAGCTTACTTGAGGGTTATTTTGTTTTTTCCAACTCCCTTTTACAAATATAAATGAAGGTGTGCTGTGTGCTCTACAATAAATGACCACATGACCAATTTAAATGAATACATTGATAACAAGGTTTAGCTTAGTTAGAAGGAACACTACTCCCCATTGAACACAACAGCATGGGTAAAACTAAAAAGAACATTCAACACAACTACAACAATTAACAACAACAACTATTTATGCTTTACATAAGGCCCCCTACCTTACCCACATAATAAAAAATTGTGGACCAAAGTCTTTGGCCATTCTCCCAAACACAGCTCAGCTGAAACAAGTAAATTTTTTACAATTGACTTAAGTAATTGAAATAAGTCTGTTCAAAACTCAGATAATACATGTTAAGACAGCGTATTATTATTATTATTATTATTAAGTAAAATGAAAAGCATAATTAAATTGAATACAATAAGAAAAACATTGAAAAATACAATTTACTATGGGTCAAATTCATTTTTGCAGGGCTTTATTAACTTGCTATGGTCTTTGATGTCAGTGAGTGTCAATGCTCTCTCACGCCTGTTCTCTCATATACACACTAGATCTGTGCAGATAAAGAGAAGATTATGTGAGTACTTATGCGAGTACATATGTGGAGAATCTTCCATGCAGTGCTGCAGTGTCATGCATATAAATAAAAATCTTCACTTTCATCATCAGGGGAGTGAACTTGAAGGCCTTTATTGTTGTAGGTAGGGTGCTCCTCCTGAAAATGAAAATTAGATGAGCTATTTGGGGGAACGTGCTGTTTAATATTAGGTGTAACAATACGAAAGCTTTTAATGAGTGACAGACCAAATTTAAAATCATTATTCACTTTATTTACTTTTCATGGTAAGAAAAACAACAATAACAGTCTGTATATTTTTCGAGTGACATTAATGCAAGATGATGATTTGGATATCTTTCCTTTTTGAGGAACCATCTGCTTTCTGAAAGTTTGAGCTGCTTCAGAATGGTAAAATTGACTTCCAATTGGCTTGTCTGTGCAGCACGACTGAGCCAGCCATAACAACAAAGTTCTTGTATTTGCAATTGGATGAGAGGACAGGCATCACTGTAGGAAAACAACACATTTCAGAGGCGTCATAACATGTTGAAAGACATGTAGCAATGTATGTCTACACAGCACAACAAGAAAGATAGATTCAATGTACTGTTTGTGACGCATTTTGATGGGATCTTTATGACACATATACAAGCAATAAAATGCAGCTAATTGACAGCAACTGTTAAAGTGCTGATACATATTTAAAGATAACGAGAGAACAGTTGACATGTCTGAAAAGAACAAATTAGCGGTAGATTTTAGTCACTGTTGTTTAACCGAAGAACACAAAAAAAGTCTAAAAGAGTCATTAAAATCCCACCTTTGCAGGTGGCCAACTTTGTCAAGGTTCCCTGTGACACAACATGATATAACAGACCAGTGTCAGAAAATATCAGTTTTTAGGTGGCAACATAACACAGTGCCTGTGGGGGTGCTGGATGGCAGAGGCAGGCTAAATACATACAAATTGTGCCGTTGTGATTTAATATGCTGAGTAACGTCATTTTTCCCCACCGTGTCCGATATTAAAATCAGTGTGACACACAAAAGGCGTGGCCATTGTCGATATGGCTTCGAGATATGAAATTAAAATCTTCCGTCCAGCTGTTGTTATATTTACATGTATATATATTTTTTCCACCAGAGCACAACCTAAGTCTTCTCCTCCCATCTACCAGTGATGCTTGATTCAACTTCCTGCATCTACCTGCGCAGAAATAGCACAACTAGGTTATAGGTTGCCAGGTCACAAATGTGTTGAAATTTGTATGATGTGTCGATTGTGTGAGTAGGATGCGTTTCATACAAGATCTTGCAACTGGACAACCTTGGAATAATATATTGATGTGATTATTCATATAACAATGCTTGGGCCATACAAATGACGGGAATTTCCTGGGAGAAATAACAAAACGGGAGGAGGGGCAGGAGATTGGTGTGAAATACGCTCCCTGGAAAAACGAGAGTGTTGACAGTAGGGCTGGGTATCGAGTTCGATACATTTTAGGCACCGACCAAATTGCCTCTAAACAATCGAGTATCGAAAAATATAATGTCGTTTGGTACCAAATTTCTATACCTAAGGGGTTAATCTAGTCAACGTCAGTAATAAGCATGTAGCATGATAGATGTGCCCAAATCTAAAAGTGCTGGTGATTGGCTGTATTTAGGCATTAATTAAGGAAAAACACTAGTATCAGAAAATGGTTTGAGTTCCAGGGCTGAGAAAGTATGTTATCAGTAACATTGCTAACACTGTTCTACATAACAGAGAAATACTAAACCGTAATAATGAGCTTTAAAAATATAATTTTAACAAGCGCACGCACGAAGCGAACAGCAGCAGTAATGATTCTGAATGTGTCTGAAAAAAACAGCTGGAGACTGTCTGACATTTTGTTAATTTATTGTGAGAAATGCTCATTCGGGTTGAGCAAACAGACGATGATCTCGGGATCAATGATGGTCAGAGTGATCGCCAATAGCTGACGCCTTTAACCATGTCATGACGATATTTGGCTTGTTTTCCCATTAATCTATTTAATTATTATTAATAGACTATTATTATTATCAAATTAATATTACTAATAATTTGCCCGTAGACACAAAGATACACTTTGAAGGAACACTCTTTATTATATTATTAAGTACGGATGACAGAAAAGCTGTATATGGGCATATATGACCCGCTGATACAGAGGCGTGCAGTTTCGTGGAACATGCACATCTAAAGATCTCATGCTTCTATTCTGCCTTCCGATTTTAATTTTTTATGAGTGCTGCAAATAACCTCAGACATCTCAGTTCAGGAGGTGCTTTGAGTTCAGTTCACTTTCCACAGAGCAGTTTATTGTGAACGCAACTCTGCAGCATGTAAAATAATAGGCCTACAAACTATATAAAATAATACAAGATGTATCAAATAATACAAAAACACGTTCACCTCGAACCATGATTTATATTTCAGTAATTATTATCATCATTATAACTATTATTTTTACATTTATAATTGTTTTTATATCTTCATTTGTGTAAGTAATTTTCCACCTGCATGTTTAGACGGATTCTTGCCTGACGGTAAATTGAAAGGTGGTTACACACACACACACACACACACACACACACATACATACATACA
The DNA here is from genome assembly GCA_032164185.1 of Moxostoma hubbsi. Lineage (NCBI taxonomy): Eukaryota > Metazoa > Chordata > Actinopteri > Cypriniformes > Catostomidae > Moxostoma > Moxostoma hubbsi. The sequence goes on along the minus strand of JAVLUX010000002.1, from coordinate 61,883,029 downwards.
TATATATATCTCCAATTATATCTTGCTTTATTGATTTTGCATATATATATATATATTAGTAAAGGAGGGAACAAAACTAATTTATCACACACATTATATATTTTCCTGAATAACTAAATACCCTATGGGTAGAGAATGCACAGATGAAGCTTCTTTGCCAGAGAGATGTTCACAACTGTTGTAAAGCCATCTTTCAAAAAGTTGAACAACACATATTAAATGCACTTATTTCTTTTAGTTCAAATAAATAAAAAATAAAGTTCAAAGTTTGAAATCAAGGTGTCTTGCTTTATTGTGTAAGATTAACCCTAACCATGTTTACCAAAATTATCCCATAGCACCATATAGCGTCCAACCATCGGTAATACCGATGTCCGTCGTTTTCCGGCTGAGTTTTTTTTTATTTTTATAAAAAGTATTAGGAGCCGGTATCAAAGTCAAGATATCTGTATTGATAACGAAAAATTTGGAACGATACCCAGCCCTAGTTGACAGGTATGACATAAGCCACACACACTCCTCAGTCTATGTCTGGTCTCCCATGAAATACAGACTCACTACCTGCTACTTACCTGTTCTCCAGTGAAATCTTCAAAGTTCCACTTCAGCGATATCCAATGATTTCTCCAAGGTTCCTCTCCAATGTTTCCAACAATCTGTTTCCCCTGTTTCTCCTCTCTCCGTGTCCCTGTCTGATGTTTGTGAATGTGGCTCATCAAGGACTCTCACTTCCTATATGAATACAGACTATTATCACTGTTCAACATCTTCTGATTGTTACTCGCCTGTTTACTTAAACTGTGTATTTAATAAATACCTGCCTTCGGGGTCAAACATCATCTTTGAGTCTGGGTCTCCATTACAAATATACAGTTTTTACATAATGCATTCAACAAAAAAAAATTGTATAAAGTTTTGATCCTGTTCTTCATGAGAGTTTGATTTCCCTTGTGTTTTTGGCTTGGGGCAAGAAGTTACCAACTACAGTATAGTAACCACATAGCAACACACTACAAAACACTCAACAGGGTCTATCTATGCATAATGGGTATTTGGATAGAATATTCCACATTGTGTGCTCCAGTTGTAGCTTGCACATTTTATATTATATAACACGTCATATGGGCTTCCTTGCATAATGAAAATTTGCAGACTTTTCATTGTGTACAAACTGCAATATACAACATAGCACTTTGCACAGAATACTCTATCCCATGTGCTCAGTTTGAGGTTCCTTTTCCAGTGTAATTAATAAACCAGGAAAATCGGCCAAAGTGATATGTGTAATGTTTTAAAGGGTTCATGATTTGGAAAATCAAACTTACCATGATATCTTGACATATAAGAGAACATAGCACTATACATTTTCAGAACTGAAAACTGCCAAAATGGCTTGTTCTCTACTTCCTCCTCACTAATACGCCACAGTGAGTCTCATCAGCACAGCCCAGCCTCTGCATAAACAGATAAACGCCTACGTTATCGTCACACTGCTTAGGCCCGCCCACCAGTCTTGCGGTTAGAGTAAAGCAGTGAGATTATTTTTGGAGCTACAGGTGTCACGATGGCAATGAACATGTCAAAACGTTGTTGGAAACTTGATCTCTTGCATTTGCTTCAAAAGGATCCCAACATTAAGAAAGTGTGGATGATGTTTATTTATAATGATGTCCCAGATCGCGTCGGTTAGAACGTGTTTGTTTGCTCGCTTAATTTTGTATCGATGATTCTTTCACAAACAAGACACAGTTCAAAGCAGGCTTTGCAGAGAGACTTAAATTAAAAGTTGATGCAGTGCCATCTAAATTGGACCCAACAGTGATGTCGCAACAAACAAGTGTGAGGATACATGTTAATTGTTTTGAGATAGCACCATGTATTTACACTTTATTTGGTACTGTCATGCGTTACTCAGCATTTATAAAACATGGAAAACTTTCACCGTTGGTAAATGCCCTAATGTAACAAGACACCGTTGTGTCGCATCTTGGTTTAAAAAAGAATAAAATTAATACCTATTACACAATAAATTACAGTGATTACTTACCACGCTGTCACAGACTGCTGTATCCGTTGTGTTTGTGGAGCGGGTTAATTCGGGATCTGGACTTTTAACCATACGAAGTTGGAAGTTGAAAAAACTAAAACAAAAATTTATAATAGTCCTTACGATTTTTGCTTGTCAGACTATACGATATGAACGCATTGATATCACCATGGCGCACTGTGCGACATTATGTCAGACTGCACGATATACATCGTAGCCGAATGTGGTCCCAATCGCTCCGATCAGTGAACGTGGCTCACGTTTACGGGGTGTTGCGGAATAGAAACGAAATGGCGAAATTTGCCCACCACGGAGGTGCATATTTTTTCTCTCTCTCTCTGAAAGTCAGGACATCAGCATTTCCATTGCTCCAATACCACTCCATCACGATCATAGGCTAACATTTACAAGAAAGATGGATTTTGTCAAATAGGCCAATAAAAAGACAGAAAAATCACAAATACAGAAAATGACAGATGTTGAGATTGAACGCGAGTGCGGGAGGTAGCCTAATAATGAGCTTCCACAAGCAAATGTTCATTGTGGATATAAAAAGACTTCTCAACTAATAATTACAAACTTCTCCGTTCACATTGGAGGAAACAAAAAAGGTGGGTTATAGTACGTCTTTCTCCTCTTTTAGATTAGTAACCTATAGGCCACGCAAAATTTTGAAAATAAAGGCTGATAATATATCACTCTAGCAAATTCTCTTTGGATGATGCACAAAAATAACGTTATAAGTGTACCTCAAGGAACATTCTAAAAATCCAATTCATGACACCTTTAACATCTCTTTCTTGGCTTGATCGGACTGCCAGAAGTTGCAAAGTATTCATTTTTATTGCTGAGATTTTGACTGGACATTCAAAATGTACATAATGAGATAATTTTACAACTAGCATAATACTGATTGAAAAATGTGTCATTAGATGACTATACTTCTTTCCACCCTCTCGACAATGGGCATCACCGAAACTTCACTTCTCTTATTTGAGTCTTACATCACAGGTAGGTCCGTCTACCTGCTACCGAGGTACCTCAGGGCTCAGTGCTTGGACTCCTCCTCTGTTCCATTAACACAACGTCTCTGGTATCTATCATACAGGCACATGGCTTTTCCTATCATTGCTACACAAATGACATGCAACTCTGCCTCTTTTTCCAGCCTGACAATCCTACGGCAGCTGCACAGTTCTCAGACTGCTAGGTAGACATCTTGTTATGGATATAAAAACATTCAGCACAATCTGGCAAAGACGGAGCTTCTCAACATCCCAGCGAGTGCAGCATTACAACATGGCTGAACACCGAAACATCACCATTCAGATGAAGTGAATCCAGGAGAGCCACAAATCTTGGGGAAATGTGCGACGATCAGTTGAACTTCATGGAGGGCCACATTGCAAAGTCTGCCTGATCATGCAAATTTGCTCTTGTTATATCTATACTGGACTACTGCAATAGTCTTGTGTCAGGTCTCCCTGCATGTACAAATACACTCACCTAAAGGATTATTAGGAACACCTGTTCAATTTCTCATTAATGCAATTATCTAATCAACCAATCACATGGCAGTTGCTTCAATGCATTTAGGGGTGTGGTCCTGGTCAAGACAATCTCCTGAACTCCAAACTGAATGTCAGAATGGGAAAGAAAAGTAATTTAAGCAATTTTGAGCGTGGCATGGTTGTTGGTGCCAGACGGGCCGGTCTGAGTATTTCACAATGTGCTCAGTTACTGGGATTTTCACACACAACCATTTCTAGGGTTTACAAAGAATGGTGTGAAAAGGGAAAAACATCCAGTATGCGGCAGTCCTGTGCGCGAAAATGCCTTGTTGATGCTAGAGGTCAGAGGAGAATGGGCCGACTGATTCAAGCCGATAGAAGAGCAACTTTGACTGAAATAAACACTCGTTACAACCGAGGTATGCAGCAAAGTATTTGTGAAGCCACAACATGCACAACCTTGAGGTGGATGGGCTACAACAGCAGAAGACCCCACCGGGTACCACTCATCTCCACTACAAATAGGAAAAAGAGGCTACAATTTGCAAGAGCTCACCAAAATTGGACAGTTGAAGACTGGAAAAATGTTGCCTGGTCTGATGAGTCTCAATTTCTGTTGAGACATTCAGATGGTAGAGTCAGAATTTGGCGTAAACAGAATGAGAACACGGATCCATCATGCCTTGTTACCACTGTGCAGGCTGGTGGTGGTGGTGTAATGGTGTGGGGGATGTTTTCTTGGCACACTTTAGGCCCCTTAGTGCCAATTGGGCATCGTTTAAATGCCACGGCCTACCTGAGCATTGTTTCTGACCATGTCCATCCCTTTATGGCCACCATGTACCCATCCTCTGATGGCTACTTCCAGCAGGATAATGCACCATGTCACAAAGCTCGAATCATTTCAAATTGGTTTCTTGAACATGACAATGAGCTCACTGTACTAAAATGGCCCCCACAGTCACCAGATCTCAACCCAATAGAGCATCATTGGGATGTGGTGGAACGGGAGCTTCGTGCCCTGGATGTGCATCCCACAAATCTCCATCAACTGCAAGATGCTATCCTATCAATATGGGCCAACATTTCTAAAGAATGCTTTCAGCACCTTGTTGAATCAATGCCACGTAGAATTAAGGCAGTTCTGAAGGCGAAAGGGGGTCAAACACAGTATTAGTATGGTGTTCCTAATAATCCTTTAGGTGAGTGTAAACCTCAGCAAATTATCTAAAACCTGTGGCACGTTTGGTTTTCAATGATCCCTAGACTGCGTACCTCACACCTCTCTTCATTGAACTGCTTTTGCTGCCAGTGATTGGTATTGATGGTACCAAATTCAAGGTATTGATGCTTGCATAAAGAACAGCCACTGGCTCTGCACCCCTCTATCTGCATAAACTGTTAAACTAACTCTATGTGCTGTCCACAAGCCTGTGAACGGCATGCCTGCTGTGTGTACCATCTCAAAGAGGCACAAAATCACATTCCCGGACTTTAAACCTCCACCGTTCCTTGCTGGTGGAACAACCTTCCCAACTCAACCTGCAGCAGCCAACTCTCTTGCAAAATTCAAGAAACTTTTGTCTTCTGTGAGCACTTGAAACTTGACTCAGTGTGCACTAATTGTGTATTGCAGCACTTCTCATATTATTGCATTAGGATTATTAGCTTTTGTAACAGTAGACAAAAAAAAGGTGAAATTAATAAATGTAAATGCATACAGTACTGTCACATATTTTATGAAATAGTACCCAGTATGCAGTGAGGCTGCTAGTATTTTATTTCTAACAGCCATACTCTTGTTATTTTTTTTAAGTGTCTGGATTTGTGTTTTCTGCTATCAAGGCTAGTTTTAGGGGAGGGATTGCTGCAGGACCCTGAACAATCACAATTTATCAATGTCATATTGTAAATATTGCAGGACTTGTGCAGAATTAGGGTTACCATCTTGACACAACCAAAGTTGTCTCTGCACTCTGACTCCTGCTTCTGTCCTTATGAGAAGACTTGTGCAGCACTGTCCTCTACTGGATATATCTAGGATCCTTGTTGAGGTTTGGAAGCTGTATAAATTAAATGAATCCAAATCAGCCCAAAAATACAGAAATCAACCATTTATGCCAAAAAGAATGCCAAATTTATTATATGATGTATTCCAGTGATACAATATTGAATCCCATGACCTTCAGCAAAATAAAAAAGGCACACCTTCCAGCTGGAATTGGCTCTTTTAGTAGTCAATGTGAGACAACGGCCAACTGTGCATTACAGGAGTTAACATAGTCTGAGCACTGATTGCCCTAATAAAACTTCCCTCACATGGAAAGAATAAAACTTAATTGAGCGGCTCCCTTTGACATCAAATGGGCACAGCTATACAATATTCTGAACACCAACATAGTGGTAATGGTTTCCTTTTTCTTTGAAGAAAAATCCTGAATGTAAATCTCTGCTCGGTGTGTGTATGTTTGTTAACGGATAGGGCTACATAACACACTATGTTAAGCCTAGGAGGTAGTCTATAACAAAGTGTGTGGATGTGTAAAAATGGTGTACAATCTCTTCTCAGAACAAGTTCTAATAATAATAATAATCATAATAAAAATAACAACAACAATAATAACAATCACTCTGGCTACTGAGACTGGCTGCTGCATAGTAAGTAAAAACGAGAGCAGAATTAGCTGACTCTAAATGCTTCTTTACCACTGATCTACAGTATATTATAGAACTATATTGCTAATGATGTCATAACATCGAAGCCACTGCACCGCCATATTGGTATGCTCAAGCATTCGAGTGTGCCTTTTGGCTTAGTAGGAAATCTTCTTATTTCAATGAGTAAACATTAGCAAGTAAAATACTGATTTTCTGAGAGAGTGTGTTTTGTTTAATAACTAATAAATAACTAATGAATAATTAGTACTTGTTTAGTACTCGAGGGGCAATAAAATGTACACAGGGTCGGGGAGTAACAGAATACATGTAATGGGATTACATATTGAAAATACAAAATATAAGTAACTGTATTCCATTACAGTTACAATTGAAATCATTGGTAATTAGAATTCAACTCGGAGAGTCGGAATTTCCGCCTTTCAACTGGGGGAAGTGCAACAGAATGACACATTATGATGGACTTCTAACTTGGAAACTCATGCGGAAATCTTCAACTCACATTTTGTCGAGATGCAGGTGTGTTTTACATCACACAAACATTTCAGCATCCAGGGCAGGGAGATTTACAGTTAGTGACAAACATTCACAACTCACATTTTGTCGAGATGCAGGTGTGTTACATCACACAAACACTTCATCATCCATAGCAGGGAGATTTACAGTTAGTGACAAACATTCACTTTTATTAGAGAATATCCATTAACGAGTCAAAAGTTCTAACATTAAATGATAATAAAATGTGTTTAGCAAATTTTTTGCAGAGACAGGTGTTCAAAACACGGTTAATTACACTCTTGATTATAAGGATAGCATTGCAGCGTTGGTTGCCATGAGACATCTCTGAAAATCAATGTACCCCTCAAAATCACAACATAATCAATCTCAAAATTAAAAATAAGCTCCTTCTTTGACACATTTGTGTTTAGATGTCAGGTAATTGTCACTGAAATTTGAATTAAGTAAAAAATCACATCATGCATTATCACCATCAATCATCGTTTTCATGATCGATCATTGCTGCCATGTCCGAGTACCCATGTACTCATTCATGCCCATCCCTAACTAGCATCATTGTTAATTGCATTAAAATTGCTTTCTGCCAAAAACATGGTTACAACAATATTAGTAATACAGTGATGCAATCTTCACTCAATTCATTTGAGTGCGATCAACAGACCAATGAGTCGTGACATTCAGTGTGCCAATGCACGTTTTCTTTTCACTTTTCAGGAGACTCAACAAGAAGCAGATAAACTGATTATCCCTTGGATGGCCTTAACGATCAAGTCCCTACTTGAACCTGCTGGGTCAAATGAACCCGTTTTTTATCTTAAATATCAAAAGCTTGTAATAAAGGCTCTGTTTGGTCTATCTCTCTACTTTTACCCTTAAATCATTCCACTAGATGGCAGCAAACATTTGAAATAATACTTTTGTCTCTATCATCTTCTATCACAATATACAGATCTGAAAGGCAGGGGGCACCCCAATGTGTTTTGTGACTCTGTTAACAGACACCCAGGCCGAGTTCAGAATGCAGACTACAACTCAAAATGACACAATTTAAAATCAAAGTATTACCATTTCTAAATGCAATTTACTCATTACATCTGAAATGAGTGTCTATTAATTTAATTACAATGATCTAACTATTAATTGATACAACTGCTCAATGTAACAGTAACTGTTGCATTACTCTTAATACATAGTTTTATGGAAACTGACGAACAATATTCCATGTTTAGATCATGAAAGTTTCAGAATAATGAGATCCATTGACAATAATTACCATGAAACATGAACCAGTTGGACTACATCTATGGATGTAATATATCATCATCATTCTTTATTAGACACTGTTTCTATGGTCCCATGTACCACTTTTCCAGACCATGTTTTCAGATTTGTCATTACTGTACGTATGCAGGCCCTTGTACTTGCTTTTCCATTACTGCCAAATCGAATATACGAGTATATAGTGAAAGAGGGATCACCTTATAGGGATCCACCTACAACAATGAAGCAATAATATGGAGCTGGCAGGTGATCCAGGTCACAATAGAGGTCAAGCAGTGGGAGGAGGAAGACATGGTGGTCAAAGGAATGGCAGGGGACATGCACCCCTTCTGAGAGGTGGTCGTGGGCCTCGTCATAGAGGAGGGCTTAGGCCTCAACAGAGAGGCAGCCATGGGCCTCATTTGAGAGGTTTGGGGGAACGTGGTAGAGGACAAGGCCATGGACCAAGACAGCGGCAGTAACAGCAAAGAGTGTCCAGTGAAATCCGAGCAATAGTTGTATACCATGTTGTAAATCATGGAATGACAATGACTGAGACAGCTACAATAATTCAACCAAACCTTAGAAGATCAACTGTGGCCTCAGTCATCAGAACTTTACGCAATGAGAACCGCTAAGTCTTCAGCATGCACTAAACATTAGGCTACTCTCAACTGTCAAATGACAGCATGCCAATGTGTATCACAGAGTAGGTGATGCGACTAAGTGTGTTCTTACTGTAATTTCCCCCGCAGAATAGAGACATGGCCAAATAGGGGGAGGCAGAGCTAAATCAGCTCTTAAGAGTTAATGGTGTGACCTATGTCATCGTGTGGGATAATGTCAGGTTCCACCATGCTCAAATGGTGCAAGCATGGTTTCACACCCATCCACAATTTACCACCCTGTACTTACCCCCATACTTTCCTTTCCTTAACCCGTTTGGGGAATTTTTCTCCACATGGTGGTGGAAGGTATATGATAGGTGCCCTCACAAACATGTCACCCTTCTCCAGGCCATGAATGACGCATACAAGGACATCACAGCAGACCGGTGTCAAGCCTGGATTCGCCATGCCAGAAGATTCTTCCCAAGATGTTTGGCTAATGAAAACATTCATTGTGATGTGGATGAGAACCTGTGGTCAAATCCACAAGACAGGGTTGATGGAATTATAGAAGTACAGTAATCAATCCTTTGTTTTGCTTTTTACAGTAAGCCAGGTGAGGAACACTGCAGTTGACATTTTACTAATTATTTTTGCTTTGATTCAAAGAAACCTATGTTGTGATTTGATTGAATTTCATTAGTTTATTTATTTTAGATTCCACTGTGTCTGTATTCTCTCTACTAGTCATTTTACAGTGAGTTATGTATGTGTAGTACCATAATGAAAAATGTATCACATATTTAATGATTGTGTGAACAACTACACAGTGAAACATCCGTATGTTATGTGTGGGTGATTCATGTTCTTATGGTATTTAATGATAAATTAGTTATTTGAACCAATGCTTCTGCAAGTGCAAGTTTTTTTTTTTTTTTTAAAGATATGAAAGCACAATGCAGTGTTTTGAACATTGGACAGCCTGTGTTACAAGTGATGACTATTTTGAGTTTTGTGTCTAGAGTTTAGAAAAATTACATCAAGGTTCTGAAATTAGTGCCAAAATGATTGTAATTTGTAATTATCTTTTAAAATTAACAGGTGTTTATTTGTTTATTATATCTCATGTGATTGGTAATAGTTGTGAAGCTCAATTAACAGAATTTGACGAATTAATTGTGGAATAAATTAACATAAAATGTATTTGGACAGGTATCTTGAAAGCAGTTACAATATGGGGCATTCAATGTTAGTGAATAGGGCCAGTTAAAAAATGCTAAAATGCACATAGCATTTGTAATTTTTTTTTTTTTTTTTTTAAATCACTTTATTGTCACACTACCAAGCGCAACAGTAGGTGAAAGTCAACAACACAATTTACCAATCAAATGTACACATACACAACACAATAATAATTTACAATGTACATTAAACAATACACACTATATTGAATACACATACAATAAAAAAAAATAAATAAAGAGTATATCAAAATATATATATACAGTAGCTGTATTGAGGAGCACATAATTATGAAAGTCCGTGAGAGATATAAGATTAATAAAGTGCAGTGCTGATTATTGATCGTGAGAGATCAAGTGCTTATAGCTACAAGATGTTAAAATTATACGTGTTGATCTGCTTTTTGTGAAATAAAATCGTTTACTAACATTATGTAAACCGTATGTATGTGAGTTAGAGAGTCAAATGCTTTCAGTTTTTCTGGGAAGACAAAATGTTAGGCCTATCTCATTAAGGTAAAAAAATAATTTAGCCATATCCTTGTTAAAGGAAGTTTCCAGCTTTAATATCAAAAACAGGCGAATCAGTGTGTGATAACCCATATTAACTTTATTATTATACAAAAGTTTAGTTTATCGTTTTCTCAAAATAAGTACAAATTTCCCCACACTTGGATTCTTCCGGGGACCCTGCCATGATGAGGCGGGAAAATGACGCGCCTTGGCGGACACTCAAGATTGATGCGCGTGTGAAAGAAATTTCCGAAACAAAAAATGTGAAGATTCATGTGTCTGCCCCGTTCAGGAGCGGCAAATTCAACTGCAGCCACAACAAGCTTTCTGCTTTTAGCCCTAGAGTGTAAATAATTAAATGTAATTAGTTGGTATGACGGCCATTCTGTTAGTCGAAGGGCTAATATCTGAACCTGTTAAATGCCAGCTCTAGCACTGTGAATAAGTGACAGAACAAAAACAGGAGCATGAATTGTTTAACAGATTATTAACTACTGCAGGATAAATTCATCTTGTTATTGAGAACTTTAAATAAAGCAAAAAAATAAAAATAAAATAAAAATAATTAATCACACATCACTGAAATGTACACTTATGGTGACAAGAGCCGTAATTAGGCTAATTAATTCTTAATGGTTAAAAACGCTTTTAGGGGATTCCCTATAGCTATATTATTATATTTATTATTATTCTTTATTTTATAATTAACAGTTACACAATAAACATTCTTATCCAAAAGTTTTCTGCCCTCTTGCGCCTCTTTTAAAAGGTTTGCACCTAACTATTATGCGCAGCTATTCATGCAGCGAGCGGATGGCTTGACTTCAAAGAGATGTCACGGAAAAGTCTTACATTTTGTTTGAAAACATTGGAGGGGGGTGATACAGAACTACAGTATCTGTGGGTGCATTATAAATAATGTATGTGTCCTGCGAACAACCGCAAAATACAGTTTGGTTATTCATTTAGTCATTTACATGAAGTAGAAAAGTTTACAAAGGCTGAACAGCGGAGGAGCTCAACAAGGGCTCTATTACTAGGACACATAAAGGGTGGGAAGGAGGAGCAGAGGGGCCATTGAATTAATTAATTAAATAGTGCTGAGACTCTGCATGTACGTATTTTCATCCACAATGAAAGGCAATTTGAGAATAGAAACACTTCAGTCAGAGCTTTAGACACAACTTAGCTATTGAGAGAGCGGACCGGCAGCGACTGACACTACTTATTGTTCGTGTCGACCGGATTATAAACAATTTGTAAACTTTGACCAACTTTGATGTAACCTATATAAATATATATGTGTATACTTTTCTGAACATGAACATAACATAATTATTGTTATTTTGCTTATTTGCACCTGCGGAGAGTTCTTGTCACACTTCTTGCGCGAACGATATTTACAAATTCCGTCTCTCCGTTCTGAACGCTTTCTGAGCTTTCGCCCATTAATTCTCTTTGATTCCTGCAATTGGGATATAGGAGTGAACTTTCCTGAACTGAATTTAGAGAGCTCGTCATTCACGTCCAAGGTGAAAGGTAAGTGCTGATCTAAACCTTCAAAATGGATACTGGAACCCCTCGTGAGGTCTGACAGTTATTTGTTTCTAGTGTGTTCATTCAAGAAGGAATTATTTTAGAAACAAAACTGTCAGAATGTCAGTTATCTGGATAATTCTATGCAATTTTTAAAAATAACTATCATCAACTTTTCTCATGTTCAGAAATTTGTTGAATTAAACTGTGTAGATGATGCAAGGGTTCTCAACTGTTGATGAGACTGGCATCATTGTGCAGGTGTATCCAAACATCACAATTTGATTATTGTGAAATGTATTTAATAGTAAAAATGTTATTACAAAGAAAATTAGCATTAGTGTCAAAGCCTTCTGCAGTTGTTTGATCAATAGACAGAAGAAAGTGTTAAATAGTTATTTATGAAGATTGTGTTAAACTGCTACCATGTCCTACTTTTAATTTGTCTTTTAATTAGATTAAATAAATCTCTCTAAATTAATAAAACAATTATTTTCAGCATTAGAATTCTTCAGTTTCATTTGTCTGATTTCTCTCTTTCCATTTCAACCCAATTATTCTTATTTTTCAACAGCGCTAACCAAAGAAAATAAGCATCTATCCTGTCCTGTAAGAATGCAAAATAAACATATCTATTCAATAACACAGACAAAATGCTGATTGCCACTCTGTTAAGTGACTCCATTTGTTCGAGGAGCGTTTTCCACAACACTTTGCAGTGGATCAAAGAAGTCAAGTAGACTTGAGTGGTCAACGTTAAAGTGCAGTGTGGAGACTGTGAGAATTGAGTTTGATCCATTGAACAGAGGAAAGTAAATATTTGCACGACCACATAATACTGATGAGCGAATCTTAATAATGTTTTCTGTCCATCTCTTGAAGTCATTCCCTCCTTTCTCTCACTCACTCTCACTTTCTCTCTCTTTTTCTCTCTCTCTCTCTCTCTTACACACATACATGCTGTGCTGTATTTTTCAATGGTGGCTTTTGTCTCTTTCATCTCCTCCCCAAACAAAAGGATTCTTGTGTATACAGGAGAAAGAGTTTGAGGGAGGAGAGAAAGTGAGTGGAAAAGTGTAGAAAAACGACAAGACAATTTGTAAACTCACCGTAGACACTCTATACACTTGTCACTACAGCCTTCATTATTTCATTTCTGACACTTTCTGTTGACTATATCTGTGAAATTATTCCAGTGTGCATCCGTGCATGTTTGTGTACAAGTATCACCAGTCAAAAAATTTGACAAACATACTCTTTGTATTGTATATACAATATCATTCTAATTTTAGTTCTGTAATAAAATACATACAATTTACATTTGTCTACAAACTAATAGCATTCAAACATACACCTTTATATTAAAAGGTCTTTAAGATGAAGAAAATAATAATTCAGTCAAGTTTGTCTAAACATTTTAATAGTGTGTATACTGTATGTGTGTGTATACTCACTGGAGTTCATGGGTCAGCTGTGTGTACACCTTTAACACGTGCCATGGCGAGGGACCGCCTCCTCCCTCTCATCCAGAGTTAGTATGCAGAGCACAGAGATCCAGACAGATACCTATTGTAACGTTCCATGTGGTCTCTTGTTTTTGTTCCTTCACTCTTAAGTTTCTGGCATCTGTCTCACTCCATATTGTCTAAGTTTTTGGCACTTGTCTAATTCCATATTGCACTCTTATTTTGAAACCATTCTTATGTTCCTGTTTACCAGTCTTGTCATGTCCTGTTTCCCCTCCTTGTTCATGTGTCTGTTTTTCATTGGTTCATTGTTTGATTGCTTGTTTATCAGTTCTAGTTTTGTCATTGGCTTTAGTTAATCACCTTATTTAGTCCTATTTGTCTATTGGCTGTTGTTTCCCCTGTTCATGTATTTAAGTCCTCATGTTTCCCTTGTACTTGGTCAAGTATTGTATTGTTGTAACCTTTACCCCTGCCTTATGTTACCCTGATGTTCTTGAGTCCAAGCCATAGTCTATCTATGTTCCAAGTTCCTGTCTTGTTCCTGTATCACCACTAACTTCAATAAAGCTGCACTTGGGTCCTACTCCTCGCTTTCACAGTCATCATTGACTGCCTCCCCGATCGTTACAGAATACTTGACCCTAACCATGGACCCAGCAGCTCTGACAGCGCAGCAAGCTAGTTTCCAGCTTCTCTGCCTCAAACAGGAGGACCGCCCGATTGAGGTCCACGTTTCTGAGTTTCTGGAGCTGGCAAACTCTTCGGATTTCCCTGACTACAGCTTGATGGTATTCTTCAGGGCAAATCTTGACCCCTTGTTAAAGGAGCGGCTACCACCAGCGACTCCTGGCTGGACGCTCATCGACTTCCTCGATGAGACCCTGAGGATCTGTGGCTCTCCTTTGACCGTGGGTGTTGCGGAGGAGGACGCTATCTCACCCCCCACAGTGGTCACCTCCCGGCCTTCCATGACTCCTTCCTCCACGCCTGCTACGGCCAACGTGCCCCCAGCCTTGTCTGTCCCTGGGCCAACGTTGACAACCCCGTCCGCCAGGAGGAGGAGGAGAAGAGGGAAGGCTTCAGCTCCTCAGTCTCTACCTGCCACGGCCAACGAGCCAACGCCCACGCCTGCCACGACCAACGAGCCAACGCCCACGCCTGCCACGGCCAACGAGCTGGAAGTCTCGTCCGTCCCAGAGCCGGCGTTGCCAGCCTCGTCCGTCCCAGAGCCGGCGTTGCCAGCCTCGTCCGTCCCAGAGCCGGCGTTGCCAGCCTCGTCCGTCCCAGAGCCGGCGTTGCCAGCCTCCTCTGCCAGGAAGAGGAGGAGAAGAGGAGGGGCTTCCGCTCACCAGTCTCCGCCTTCCATGATCGTCCAAGAGCCTGAGCCCACGCCTGTAGCCTCAACCGTCCAAGAGCCAGAGCCAGCGCCTGTAGCCTCGACCGTCCAAGAGCCAGAGCCAGCGCCTGTAGCCTCGACCGTCCAAGAGCCAGAGCCAGCGCCTGTAGCCTCGTCCGTCCAAGAGCCAGAGCCAGCGCCTGTAGCCTCGTCCGTCCAAGAGCCAGAGCCAGCGCCTGTAACCTCGTCCGTCCAAGAGCCAGAGCCAGCGCCTGTAGCCTCGACCGTCCATGAGCCAGAGCCAGCGCCTGTAGCTCCGACCCCAGGGCTTCCCAGAGCTCCGACCCCAGGGCTTCCCAGAGCTCCGCCCTCAGAGCTTCCCAGAGCTCCGCCTCCCGAGCTTCCCAGAGCTCCGCCTCCCGAGCTTCCCAGAGCTCCGCCTCCCGAGCTTCCCAGAGCTCCGCCTCCCGAGCTTTCCAGAGCTCCGCCTCCCGAGCTTTCGAGACCACAGTCACCAGAGCCTGCCACGCCTCTGTCACCTGAGCCTGCCACGCCTCTGTCACCTGAGCCTGCCACGCCTCAGTCACCTGAGCCTGCCACGCCTCAGTCACCTGAGCCTGCCACGCCTCAGTCACCTGAGCCTGCCACGCCTCAGTCACCTGAGCCTGCCACGCCTCAGTCACCTGAGCCTGCCACGCCTCAGTCACCTGAGCCTTCCACGGCTCTGCCTTCAACGGCTCTGCCTGCTCCACCTTCTACGGCTTTGCCAGCGCCTGCTGAACCCTCAAGGCCCCCAGGACCCTCAAGGCCCTCAAGGCCCCCAGAGCCCTCAAGGCCCACAGAGCCTTCCAAGCCCGCAGAGCCTTCCAAGCCCATTGAGCCTTCCGTGGCTCCGCCCGCTTCCCTTGAGACGCCTTCCTGGCCTTCTGACCCTGTCCTGTGGCCTCCTCCCTGGCCTTCTGACCATGTCCTGTGGCCTCCTCCCTGGCCTTCTGACCATTTCCTGTGGCCTCCTCCCTGGCCTTCTGACCATGTCCTGTGGCCTCCTCCCTGGCCTTCTGACTATGTCCTGTGGCCTCCTCCCAGGCCTTCTGACCCTGTCTCGTGGCCTCCTCCCTGGCCTTCTGACCCTGTCCTGTGGCCTCCTCCTTGGCCTCCTGACCCTGTCCCAGTCCTGTGGCCTTCTCCTTGGCCTCCTGAACCTGTCCCAGTTCTGTGGCCCTCTCCTTGGCCTCCTGACCCTGTCCCAGTTCTGTGGCCCTCTCCTTGGCCTCCTGACACTGTTCCAGTCCTGAGGCCATCTCCTAAGCCTCCTGACCCTGCCCTAGCCCTGTGGCCATCCCCTAGACCTCCTGACCCTATCCTAGCCCTGTGGCCATCCCCCAGACCTCCTGACCCTGTCCCAGCCCTGTGGCCATCCCCTAGACCCCCTGACCTGATCCCTGCCCTACGGCCACCTCCCCGGCCTCCTGACCCAGTCCCTGCCCTACGGCCATCTCCCTGGCCTCCTGACCCAGTCCCTGCCCTATGGCTGCCTCCCTGGCCCCCCCCCCCCCGACCCAGTCTCGTACCTCCCAGACTTCCCGACCCGGCCCCCGCCTTCAAGTCCTCCCCTTGGATCCCTGGGCATCTGCCTGTCCTCCATGGTCTCCTGGCCGCCCTCTTGTTCTGTTATGGTCTCCCTGTCCCTGTCTTGTTTCTCTGTGCCCCCTTGTGCTTCTTGTTTGCCTTTCCTTTTTTGTTTTGTTAGGAGCGTCTGGAATCCGCTCCTTAGCGGGGGGCTCCTGTAACGTTCCATGTGGTCTCTTGTTTTTGTTCCTTCACTCTTAAGTTTCTGGCATCTGTCTCACTCCATATTGTCTAAGTTTTTGGCACTTGTCTAATTCCATATTGCACTCTTATTTTGAAACCATTCTTATGTTCCTGTTTACCAGTCTTGTCATGTCCTGTTTCCCCTCCTTGTTCATGTGTCTGTTTTTCATTGGTTCATTGTTCGATTGCTTGTTTATCAGTTCTAGTTTTGTCATTGGCTTTAGTTAATCACCTTATTTAGTCCTGTTTGTCTATTGGCTGTTGTTTCCCCTGTTCATGTATTTAAGTCCTCATGTTTCCCTTGTACTTGGTCAAGTATTGTATTGTTGTAACCTTTACCCCTGCCTTATGTTACCCTGATGTTCTTGAGTCCAAGCCATAGTCTATCTATGTTCCAAGTTCCTGTCTTGTTCCTGTATCACCACTAACTTCAATAAAGCTGCACTTGGGTCCTACTCCTCGCTTTCACAGTCATCATTGACTGCCTCCCCGATCGTTACACCTATTCATTCTCTCAGTGCGAGTCCAGTACAAGAGAGAGAGCGCGAGAGGTCAAAGAGGGGAGAGCATATCAGATCTCCCTAGTACTCATTCAATGTATTTATTTTATTTGCTCCAAATGTCAGAAGCTGAGTGAGACAAAATTACTATTTAGACATTTGAACAAGAATCCTACAAGAGAGAGGAATGGAATTACCTGAATTAACGAATTCACCTTTGGAAGCGATTCATCATGTATCCTCACTGAGATTTCACCTATTGTTTTTGTGGGTCCTTAAGGATCAATAGATTTTATGACTGGCGAGGGGAGGGAAACAACAACAATTAAAAATGGGGGGGGGGGGGGAGGTTCCTGCACTGGGCAGTACCTCCCCTCCCACAAACACCATAATTTAAAAAAGAGGGAAAAGGCCAACGCAGAGCGGCAGCGAGAAAGAGAGGAGAGAGAGATTAAAAAAAAAAAAACTTACTCGCCGGTTCTCTGATTCGCCGCAGCTTGTTCCTCAGCCACTCCTCCACCTTCTACCGAACGTCAGCCGCGCCTCTCCAGGTGGATCCGAGGCAGTCCTCCAGCCCCTGGCGGACGGAACGCCCCGTCGCGTTCTCGGGGAGCCGAAGGGGACTCCCCCGCCCCTGGCAGCGGTTCTCCCGCTCCAGGCGGTTGGTCAAGATCCCCTCCCCGCTCGCGGACGGCGGTCTTCCCCTGACCCCTCCGCGTTTCAGCGGCTGGTAGGGGCATCCTCCACCCCTGGCAGCGGCCCTGACCGCTCCAGGCGGTCGGCTATAGGAGCCCCATCTCCCCTTGCGGTCGGCGGCCATTCCTCCGCGTCCAGGCGGCTGGGCTCCTCATCCCCAGGCAGATGGCTGCGGCTGCTTCTTTGGGGTAGTGGCGAGAACTCCGCTACAGCGTATCCCTCTTCCTTCCCGGGCTTTCGGCACCAATGTAACACAGTTCAGGCTCACGGGCAAGGAAGAGGCGAGAAACCGGCTTGACGTATAACATAAAGGTTAAAGGAAAACTCAAAATACAAACACATAGGATGACGGACATGTCTGTATACGAGCTCTCTCTCTCCCATCGCCGTCCGCGAGTGGCCTTTATCCCTCTTGACGGCTTAATTAGCCTAATACGGGACCGGGCATGCGTCATTTATTTAAAGTAAAACTTTAATAGTATTTTTTTTTATTGATTTTTTTATCTAAAACATGTTGGCCACAATTAGTGGCACCCTAGAAATTATTATGAGTAAAATATATCTGAAGTATATGCTCATTCATATTTTAAAATTTTAGTGCACCTTGGTGACTAGGAACATGAAATTGTTCAGCCATGTCTTTTTTACAAGGGTTTAAATATGAGGTAACACACAGGCCAAATTCCCTTAATCATCATCCACAGTGGGTTAGTCTAAAGAATATAGATCTGATGTGCACAAAAGGTTGTTAAGCTTCACAAAATGGGAAGTGGCTATAATAAAATAGCCAAAGCATTGAAAAAGCCTATTTCCACCATCAGGGCAACAATTAACATGTTCCAATCAACTGGAGATTTTAAGAATCAGCCTGGAAAAGGATGTGTGACTTTATTGTCTCCACGCACAGTGAGCAGGATGATTCAGGTGGCCAAAGAATCTCCAAGGATCACAGCTGGAGAATTGCAGAAATTAGAGAGTCAAAAAAGAAATAAATACAAAATTACCAAATAAAAATACAAAATAAAGTTGTTTAGGAGGGTTTAAAGAAGAAAAGCCTCTGCTCTTATCCAACAACAAACTCAAGCATCTTCAGATTGCCAGACACTACTGGAACTTCAAATGTGACCGGGTTCTATGGTCAGATGAAATAAAAAAATAGCTTTTTGGCAGAAAACACCAGAGATGTGTTAGGCATGCACAGAGATGAAGTGCCCAATGCCCACGGTTAAATGTGGTGCTAGATCTTTAATGTTTTGGGGTTGTTTTTCTGCTAGAGGTCCTGGACAACTTGTTCATATGCATGGCATCACTGACTCCATCAAATACCAACAGTTAAAAAAATCAAAACCTGGCTGCCTCTCCCAGAAAGCTTGCAATGGACAATGATCCAAAGCAAACATCAAAATCAACACAAAAATGTTTCACTGACCACAAAATCAAGGTTCTGCCATGGCCATCCCAGTCCACTGACCTGACCCCATAGAAAATGTATGTGGAGAGGACTGAAGAGGAGAGTCCACCAACACAGACCTCTGAATTTGAAGGATCTGTAGAGATTCTGAATGGTCTCAGACCTCTTGCCAGGTGTTCTCCAACCTCATTAGGCATTTATATTTGTTTTCTTGGCAAAGGGAGGTTGCAAAAAGTATTGAATAAAAGGATGCCAATAATTATGGCCAATGCGTTTCGGAGAAATATATTTATTTAATAATGAGATATTTCCCCTCTTTCAATTTTTTTTTACTTCAAATAAAGGTTAGATTTTTGTGATTAGTTTGAATGAATGATCAAAAGGACAAACAATGCCGATTTTCTTTCACAGCCTTCTTTGCTTATGTTTACCAAGGGTGCCAATATTTTTGGCCACCACTGTATATGTTACATATAGAACAACAGCCATTTTTTGTATTTTGTTTTTATGTTGTTGAATTTATAAGCAAAATATGTGACTTTTTATAGAATATGTTTTCATGCAGGCCTACTTTTTCATAACAAATGTTGTGATAAATCAGATTTCAGATTTGTATGGGTTTCATCTGAACCACTTGACTTGAAAGCTATTTAAATGTCAGCTGGAACTGAAATTGGAATTTACACTGGCAGCCAAAAGTTCGGAATAATGGACAGATTTTACTCTTATGGAAAGATATTGGTACACTGTAAAAAAAATCTGACAGCTGTGGTTGCCAGAATAATTATGTAAAAAATACTGTTAAAATGTTAACCACTTTACAGAACAACCTGTACATTTTACAGTTTAAAATGTTTGTAATTTACACGCTGGCACTGTAAAAAAAACAATAAACAAAACAATTCTGTTAAATTTACAGAAAAAAAATATTCATAAGCATGCCTTCTGAAACTGTAACAATCTGTTGTTTACTTTATAAGGTATTTGTTAATCACCATAGTAACTACAGAAGGGCACATGATGACATGAAGTTCATCAATAGTGGCTCTTCCAGGAGCAATGACCAATAAACATGTAGAGACAGTGCTCGACATCACTCACACAACACTAAACACCATCATGGTAACACATGTGAGATTTAAATAATGCATTAACTAAATTACATCAAATATAACAAAGAACACCCCAGTGTGCGTAACTGATATAAAAAATATGATGTAACATAACTACTCCCATAAAATATAATGAAATGTAATGGGTCACGCAGGGAAATGTTTTACCATGAATTATACAGGAAAATCGTCTAGGTTACGGATGTAACCTCCATTCCCTGATGGAGGGAACAAGACGTTGTGTTGAAGAAGCGACACTAGGGGTCTCTCTTGAGCACCGAATATGCCTCTGATCAATGAAAAATGGCCAATGAGAAGTTGGCAGACAGTATTTGCAAAGCCGCCCCCAGACATACGGGTATTAAAGCGGGGAAATACGTCAAGTTCATTCAGGATTTTTCTGAGGAGCCGGAAATGGTCCGGCCACTACAGTGGCACTACTCAGCGACCTGGCCGAGAGGACACAATGTCTCGTTCCCTCCATCAGGGAATGGAGATTACATACATAACCTAGACATTCCCCGTCTGTCGCTCAATTCGACATTGTGTCGAAGAAGCGACACTAGGGGTCCAATGAGCCATGTAAGTGTTCTGCTGACACAGGAGCAGGCAGGTATTCTACGTGCAAAGGTGACCAGTTGTGTCAGACTGCACGCACCCTTCCCCAATGCCCCAAAAAAGTAATTGTGATTCTTCTGGTTACCCTAGGCAGGGGAACAAGGTGACGCTTGCCAACATGTGAATGTGCCAAGCCTGACTGGGCCTCTTTTCTCTTCATGTTTCTCCGCATAGAGCAAGAACGGCCGGGGCCCTTACATGCATCGAGGGAAGGGGGTCTTACCCAGTTTCCTATTCTTTCAGGGGGAAAAGACCCTGCAGAGTCCACACCTGCCCTGAAGGGGAGGTAAGAGTGGGGAATACATCACATGGGTTTTTAGGCGACATGTTGAAAGTGGTGCAGTGGTAGATCCAGCATCAAGGAGGGGGGAGTTGCTACAACACGGCAACCGGAGGGCAGCTGGAACTGCCTAAGGGAGACGCGGGTCCACTTTGTAAGAGTTCCTCCGCTGAACTGCGGACCCAAAGGGCTAGGGAGGAATCATCCAAGGATCCGAATGAGTGGGATCTCCTGGGAGAGAAAGTGCACAGTTTTACCTCTGCCAAGGGAAAGGGTGCTAGAGGCAAGCGATCGACCCGGCCAGACCATCAGTGTGTTACCGAGTTCTACTGGCTCGGACCTGAGAAAACACATGACAATACTGACTCAACCCGGAGATTGTAAAAACGAAGGGGCTGGGTCTGCCTTCTCCCGGGGCAGCGCTTGCAGGTTCTCTACCTGGTCTCTAAAGGGCGTGGTAGGAACCTTGGGCACATAGCGGTCACATATATGTCCCCCAGACCGAACTCCAGACAAGTGTCGTTAACAGAGAATGCTTGCAGGTCCCCGACCCTCTTGATGGAGGCGAGCGCGATCAGCAGGGCCGTCATTAGAGAGAGCCCTGAGTCCAGCTGATTCTGGCGGCTCGAAGGGAGGTCTCTGAAGGCCCGAGAGAACCACTGAGAGGTCCCATGAGGGGAACAGGCTTGGCCGGGAGGGATTCAACCTCCGGGTGCCTCTTAGGAACATGATGATTAAGTCGTGCTTACCCAAAGACTTGCTGTCTACTGCATCGTGGTGGGCCATGATGGCAGCGACATACACCTTTAGGGTGGAAGGGGACAGCCTCCCCTCCAACCTCTCCTGCATAAATAAGAGCACTGACCTAACTGCGCTCCTCTGTGGGTCTTCAGCCCGGGAAGAACACCAATTTGCGAACAGGAGCCACTTCAGGGCGTAAAGATGCCTGGTAGAAGGGGCTCTGGCTTGGCTGATTGTGTCTACGACGGCAGGTGGTAGACCAGCTAGATCTTCCGCGTCCTGTCCAGGGGCCAGACGTGGAGGTTCCAAAGGTCTGGGTGCGGATGCCAGAGCGTGCCCCGTCCCTGAGAAAGAAGGTCTTTCCTCAGGGGAATTTGCCAGGGAGGGGCTGTCGTGAGGAGTATGAGGTCTGAGAACCAAGCCCCTCACTGGGGGAAATGCATACTTGCGCAGTCCCACAGGTCAGCTGTGTGCCAGTGCGTCTGCCCCAAGGGGAGCCTCTGTTCAGGCATACCAGAGTGGGCAGTGGGAGGTCTCTCGGGAGGAAAACAGGTCTACCTGGGTCTTGCCGAACCGTTCCCAAATCAGCTGGATCGACTGGGGGTGAAGCCTCCACTCTCCACTGGGCAAGCGTTGTCGTGACAGAGCGTCCGCTACCACATTGAGGTTGCCGGGGATGTGAGTAGCGTACGCCACCTTGGCGATTTATGTATGCTACCACGGTGGTGCTGTCTGACCTGACTAGGACATGTTTGTCCCGAACTAACAGGAGGAACTTCCGCAGGGCAAAGAAAACAGTCAGCAACTCTAGGCAATTGATGTGCCAGCGCAGCGGAGCCCCTTTCCAATGGCCCGCGGCTGCATGCCCGTTGCACATGGGCATGTCTGGAGGCTTTGGTCGTGACCAGGACGCGTCGGGACACCTGCTGCAAGGGTACTCCTGGGCCGTAAAAAGCAGAGGTCTGTCCAGGGTTTGAATGTTTGGCAGCAGGCAGGGGTGATCATCACACGGTGCGTGCCGCAGCGCCATGCTCGTCTCGGGACTCGGGTCTGAAGCCAGTGCTGAAGCGGTCTCATATGCATCAACCCCAGTGGCGCGACCGCCACGGAGGATGCCATATGCCCCAGGAGCCTCTGGAAAAGTTTTAAAGGGACCGATGTGCCTGGCCTGAGAGTGGCGAGGCATCTCAGCACTGACTGCGCACACTCGTTGGTGAGACGTGCTGACATTGAGACCAAGTCTCCATGCCGAGAAAAGAGATGCTCTGAACCGGGGCGAGCTAGCTCTTTTCCCAGTTGACCTGAAGCCCCAAGCGGCTGAGGTGCCTGAGCACCTGGTCTCTGTGAGCGCATAGTAACTCTCGCGAGTGGGCCAGAATAAGCCAGTCGTCGAGGTAATTGAGTATGCAGATGCCGGCTTCTCGGAGCGGGGCAAGAGCTGCCTCTGCGACTTTCGTGAAGACGCGAGGGGACAGAGACATGCCGAAGGGGAGGACTTTTTACTGATACGCCTGGCCATCGAACGCGAACCGTAGAAAGGGTTGGTGTCGAGGCAGAATCGAGACGTGGAAGTATGCGTCCTTCAGGTCTACCGCTGCGAACCAATCCAGATGCCGGACACAAGTTAAGATGTGTTTTTGCGTGAGCATTTTCAACGGGAGTTTGAGCAAAGCCCGGTTGAAAACACGCAGGTCCAAGATCAGTCAAAAGCTGCCGCCTTTCTTGAGTACAATGAAGTAAGGGCTGAAGAAACCCATCTTCGTTTCGGTTGGAAGGACAAACTCTATTGTGTCTTTGAGTAAAAGAGAAGCGATTTCCGCAAGCAGGGATTTGGCATGTTCGCCGTATACTGTGGTAAAACGGACGCCCGCGAAGGGTGGCGGGGGCCTGGCAAACTGAATTGTGTAACTGAGTCGAATGGTCCGGGCCAGCCAGCGTGATGGGTTGGGAAGTGAAAGCCACGCATAAGTGGAGCGCAACAGCCCTATCCACCTTGGGAATCGCCGTGTACCCATGGGCCGTTCCGCCATCGAGGGTAGCGAAAGCGGATGAGCGAGTGGCTTTGTGACGAGTGGAGCAGGGTGCTTTCCACGATGACGTCAGCTCATCATGCACCTCCTGGAAAAACGGGACCGGGTGGGGCGGGGGGATCGGGGTGGGGGGGGGGGGGGGGGGTGAGACTGTGAGCAGGAACCAGTCACCCAACGCGATGGCTGTGGTGAGGAAGGAAGGTTCCAGTCCAAGCCCACGCTGGCGGCGGCATGTCGGTCATCTGAGCGTCAGCTTCAGCCTGGACATGCTGGCTCGAAGGCAGCAGCCCAGGGGAGTCATCCGCGTCAGACGCCAAGCTCTCCGATGCAGTGGCAAGCTCGTCCACTTCGAGCTCCAGAGGATAAGCAGGCTGGCTGTGAGGCGAACCACTATTGCCTCGAGCATGGACGGAAGTCAGCGAGCGGGCTGGGGGGCGGGTGGTCCGAGGGGGCATACCCGGCGGAGCTGCACCCGCTGCCATCCCCAGATCGCCTCCATCGCCAGCCGCATCGTCCTCAATCCCGTGGGAAGAAGGATCAATGCGGGGGGTGGCTCGAGTGGTGAGAGCATGAACCATCCACAAATGCTGCCTCAATGTGATCGCTGCCCAGACACACGAGACAACTTCTGTGGCCGTCTGAAGGGGAGAGCACTCTACCGCATCCAGGAACTACACAGGAAAACACACTCTTAAAAGAAATATCACTCTTTTAATGTGCTCAGCACTATCGAAGCGCCCAGGGGCAAATTGCACTGCCATGCAAGGAAGGAGAAAGCCGCTGTAGTGTGCCGTGGATCCAACAGCAGAGAGCATCAGAGGAACAGGAATGGGTGTATGACTCGATGAATAACCATCGGCTCTGAAGAAAATTTCTGAATGAACTTGACGTATTTCCCTGCTTTTATACCCGCATGTACAGGGACGGGATATGCAAATACTGTCTGCCAACTTCTCATTGGCCTTTTTTCATAGATAAGAGGCATATTCGGCACTCAAGAGAGACCCCTAGTGTCACTTCTTCGACACAACGTCGAAGTGAGTGACAGACGGGGAACTTTTTACATTTAAATAATTTTATTTTTACATAATTTTATTGTAAAAACTACTGTATTGTCTTTTAAAATATATTAAAACATTTTGCTGTATATTTTAGTGTTAATATTTGTTAATCAATTAACATTTTATTTCTGAGGCATTTTTACAGTATTTTACTGTTAAAATTACTGAAATTGTTTACAGTGTACTTTTTTCACCAAAGTGTCATTCAACTGATCACAATGTATTGCCAGGACATTAATAACGTGAAAAGGTACTATTACAATTAGATTTTTTTCTTACAACCTTCTAGTTGTCTTGCCTTCAGACTTAAACCACATCAAGTGTTCTAGCTGTCAGTTTGTCCAGATACTCAGGTGACATTTCACCCCAAGCTTCCTGTAGCACAACGTCTTGTCGGCACTTCTCACACACCTTACAGTATTGCTGATGCCACGAAAGCGCAATGGGATTAAGATTCATAACACTCTTTTCCAATTATCAATGTCTGTGTTTCTTTGCCCACTCTAACCCTTTCTTTTTGTTTTTCTGTTTCAAAAGTGGCTTTTCCTTTGCAATTCTTCCAATAAGGCCTGCAACCCTGAGTCTTCTCTTTACTGTTGTACATGAAACTGGTGTTGAGTGGGTAGAATTCAATGAAGCTTTCAGATGAGGATATCTATTTCTCATATCGATAGATGTGAGATTTCTATTTATCAAACTAGAGACTCTGATGTACTTATCCTCTTTATTTAGTTGTACATCTGGTCTTCCACATGTCTTTGTGTCCTTTTAGAGCCAGTTGTCCATTGTCTTTGAGAGGGTTACAGATTACAAAATACATGCTGAAAAATGTAATTCGCAACATATTCCGTTAGAATACTCAAGGTCAATAATTACTCAAGGTCAATAATGTATTCTAAATACAGCACTGGTTGATTTTTTCACTTGTTTTGACTATAAAAACACTGGCAGTACAGTAAGACAATATACACATGTTAAAAATACATTCTCTGAAAAACTTAAATATCTTATGCAGTGTTGCTTCTAAAACAAGATAAATAAAATTTATCTTGTTTTAAGGATTTTTAGATATTATTACAGGAAAAAAAAATAATTATCTTAAATATGATTTTGCACTAATATCAAAGGTCTTACTAGAAAAAAAGAAATTATGATCCAACGTCAATTTTCTTGATAAAAAAAATGTATCATGCATGATAATGTGCATGTAAAATGGCTAGAAATAGTATTTTAGCTTAGCATAAAGCTGATAATTTACACAAGGTTTATTTCTATTTCTTCTGCTCCAAATTTACTTCTCTGTCTGCTCGTATGAATGTAACACATCATAAAAAATTGTTCCACTGCTGGTCAAATGCAATTTGGATCACATAATTTATATGTATAATATTTTCATCTGAAAGCACTAAATATTAAATTAAACAAATTACAATAAAATGCAAAGTAATCTCTTCAGTAATCAAAATACTTTTTGTATGTAACTGTATTCTAAATACAAATTATTTAAATTGTAACTGTAGTGGAATAGAGTTACTTATATTTTGTATTTTCAATAGGTAAGTATTGTAGACATTTGTATGAAATCTTCAGTTTTTTGGCAAGTTCAAGCATTGTTAAGCCTTCATTCCACAAAACAATGATTGACTGACAAGTTTCTAGTCAGTTATTTATTTTTTGCCATTTTTGACCTAAAATTGAACTTAAGACATGCCAGTCTATTGCATACTGTGGTAACTCAAAAACAAACACAAAGACAATGTTAAGCTTCATTTAATGGACCAAATAGCTTGGAAGTGATTTTCCAGTACCAAATTAGCAATTTAGCATGATTACTCAAAGATAAGGTCTTGGAGTGTTGGCTGCTGGAAATGTGGTCTGTCTAGATTTGATCAAAAATGACTTTTTTCAAATAGTGATGGTGCTTTTTTTTTTTTTTTTTTTTACATCAGTAATGTCCTAACTATACTTTATGATCAGTTGAATGCCACTTTGGTGAATTAAAGTACCAATGTCCTTCTGAAACAGCAAAATCTGTACATTATTCCAAACTTTTGACCACCAGTGTATATGGATATCAGTGTATATCAAAAGGAATGCTGAGGTGGCACTCTGCTCCCCGTTTCAAAAGTCCAATTTATGTCACTGTTCTGTATGAACACCAGAAGATTTTGCCCAACTTTTAGTTACAACTTGTCCACTGATTTTATTGCATGTATACATATACTTGTATCAAAGATCAATCCCTCTAAAAATGCATATAATTAACTCTATCCGCAAAAAAAAAAAAAAAGATTTTTTTTAACATTTACATATTTTAGTAATTAAAATAAATGAATAACCAATTTCTTGAGACAAAGTATAAAATAAATATATTTATGATTTTTAAAATGTTTGTTATAATGTATCTTACCATAATTTAATAGCAATTAATTACGATTAATTTGTTTAAAAAAATTATCGATTCACTGCCCTAACATAAATATATACTGTTCCTTAGGAGCAATAAAAATGGACACAAACTTGACGATTGTTGATGTAGAGTTAAAGGTATTTGTGTGGATATTATAGCTTGGGAGAATTCAAGTTTATATTGTGAACTCTGACTTTTAATAGCAGACTTCAGTATCTTGGCAAATCTGAGTACAGTTTGAGAGATTTTTGTGAGTTCCCTGAAACAGAGGAGACATGAGGGCTCTCTTTCTCAGGAGAAACCACAGAGAAGCAGGAGACTTGCTCTCCATTTAATCTCATTGGCTGTTTACTTCTGTACAACCTCAACATTTCTGTGAAACTTCAGAACTCTATGATCTTAAAAATAAATGTTATTTAATGTTTTTTAGGAGCCATTAATGTTCTGCACACAGCCCTCTTTTATCAGGAATCAGGTTAGCTGAATATGGTTCTTGAATTGACTATGTTTTCTTGGGGATGCAAAAGTTTTAGATTTTTCATTGTAGGTTCTTCCGATCAGTGTATTTGTTTTTTGGGCTCTTTCAGTATAGATTTTTTTTTTCAAGTCAACATGAAACATTGTTATCAACTCATTTTATTTCCATAATCTAATGTATCTCTGTGTGAAAAAGGATACTGAACAAGAAAAAAAAAATAGTTAAATTGATTTAAATATGCATTAAAATTGATTGCATTTCGAAAAGTTGGCTTTACATACCAGACAGGGGTTGAAAATAATAGTGATTCATGATGTAAGCCAAAAAGGCAAATAGTTTCAGAGGCAGAGTGAGGTATTACATTTTGATAAAAGATTACAAAAACTAACATTTTTTGTCTTTGGTATAAAGTGCAAAAGATAAATCATGCACAATAAAAATGAAAAAAATGTGCATTAGTGTAATAAAGTAAATAAGGTCCAAACTTCATGTTTACTTTTAGCATGTACAGTTGCTTGCATCTGCTTCATTCCTGTGGAGATCCACAACATAAAAATGAAGAGTTTAATGTGAAAATGAAAAAGTTTGTAGAAAGATTTGTCTTACTTTGATCACTATGAAATTTTAAGGGGACATAACTGAAGTGAATGAACTAGACAAACTAAAAGTGGACACAATGGTTCTGACCGTTTAAAAACTCTCCAAGCAGCACTTTGATGTTCTTTACCCTATAAAGCTTATGAAGATGAAAGAATGGGAAATTTCATCTTCAGTGTAACAGAGGAATTCAGGAAACACACACACAAAAAAATATTTTCATTTCTGGTCCTTTTGGTGTTTTTGGATGTGTTCAGCATTGATGACCAGCCTTTAAATGAGAAAGGGCAGCTGCTTCCACTGTGTGAATGAGGGGCATTTAATGTGCATGTGTCTGAATGTAGATTTGAAAAAACACTAACGGACCACCAGGGTTGGGCCCCCAATCCCAGCCCTGTACCTCATCCTGGCACATAAACCTCAAGAGGGAAGGATGCGCTCATGTCTGCAATAAAGATCGCTGCAATCGCTACTTTACCTCAGAGAACTTATTTATTTAGATGCTGCTGAGTGTAGCTAATGTGTCCCTAACTGTGTCTCTCTTTTCTTGAACGATACACATCTTTTAGTGCCATGAGATAGAGCTCTCTCTCCTTCAATGTGTCATTTCTTCCAAAATGCTATATGAGGCGACCTAGTTTCTATTGAACACTATAAGCTGAATGGCTGGATCAGTTTTTATTTAAAAACCTTTATTTTTATGTAAGAGCAAGTTTCTGTAACCTAAACTGTAGTGTATGAGTCCCATCTGACATGTGTTCCATTTCCAAGTCAAACATCAATATTACTATTGCTCATACGTCATTCGTCTTTCAGTATTTATGTCATGTCCGTTAGCTCAGAAAGAAGACCCAGCCTTGACGCGAGAGTGACAGGGAAGGGGGAAGCACGTGCACTGTTTGGCGAAGTTGTTTACTGTCTATGATGTTTGGGTTGATCGTCATGATTGTCATGAAGTTACTGTAACATGTTTTAGTGTTTTATTGTTTAGTATTTTATAATATTGTTGCAGTTTGGGGTTCCCTAAATGTGTGTTCCTAAGCGTGTGTGTGCCACAGTTTTCGTAATTCTTGTTGTTGTCACTTTACATTGCTCTTTTAACAAATAGAGTGTCTAAAAGCAATTGCATCTAAAAGCTACTTGTGGCACGGTGGAGGGCGGGACCGGCGCGTGATTACGCACGCCCAGTCCCGTATTAGGCTAATTAAGCCGTCAAGAGGGATAAAGGCCACTCGCAGACGGCGATCGAGAGAGAGAGCTCAATTACGGACGTCCGTTATCTTATGTGTTTGTCTTTTGAGTTGTACATTAAACCTTTAGTTTATATGTCAAGCCGGTTTCTCGCCTCTTCCTTGCCCATGAACTTGAACTGTTTTACACTACTGTATGTATAAGGTGGCTCCAAATGAATGTATGCTTATCTCAAGCTGTTTATAATGTACAGGGTAGGGTTGCACCAGCTGTGCGTAAGGTCTCACATAAGTTAGTAACTACTAGATAGTTTGTAACTAAGTCAGTGCTTAATTTGGTTGCACCACCTGTTCTTAAGGCAAGACTTAACTAGTAGGTTGTAGGATTTGCTCTCCAAAAAGTAATGCGTAGTCGCATAATATTATGTTTACTTGTATTGGTACAATAATACAAAAATGTTATAAAGCTGTAAATTTCAGTTTGATATTGTTACGCTTGATGTTCAAACCTTGTTTGCTCATGTAAATATAAGCTGTAATAAATTACATCCCCATTAAAATATGATACGTTATAAATGTAGATAAATAGTATATTTGCCCTGTCTAAATAACAATTTATAGGAACTGTATCTAAAATAAATAAGGGGTGATACAATAAATACTAATACAACAGGCTGGGAAAATAGACATTTATTCATTTTAATATCCTATATATATATTAAGTTTAATGACGCAACGCTGAAATATTTAGTAGTGTGTAAATTGTGACTTAGCACCCATTTATGCCACAACTAGGCTAAGTTTGAACTTATAGTTGTTCTCAAAGTTTGCATACCCTGGCAGAAATTGTGAAATTTTGGTCTTTTATTTAAAGATAGTGATCATATGAAGCCATTTATTATCATCACATAGTTGTTTGGCTCCTTTTTAGATCATTATGATAACATAAATCACCCAAATGGCCCTGATCAAAAGTTTACATAACCTTGAATGTTTGGCCCTGTTACAGACACACAAGGTGACACACAGGTTTAAATGACAATTAAAGTTTAATTTCCCACACCTGTGGCTTTTTAAATTGCAATTAGTGTCTGTGTATATATAGTCAATGAGTTTGTTAGATCTCACTTGGATGCACTGAGCAGGCTAGTACTGAGCCATGGGGAGCAGAAAAGAACTGTTAAATGACCTGCGTAACAAGGTAATGAAACTTTATAAAGATGGAAAAGGATATAAAAAGATATCCAAAGCCTTGAAAATGCCAGTCAGTTCTCTTATTAAGTGGAAAATTTGGGGATCACTTGATACCAAGCCAAGGTCAGGTAGACCAAGAAAGATTTTAGCCACAACTGGCAGAAGAATTATTCGGGAGAAAAACACACTGGTAACCTCAGGAGAAATACAGGCTGCTCTGGAAAAAGATGGTGTGGTTGTTTCAAAGAGCACAATATGACAATACTTGAACAAATATGAGTTGCATGGTCGAGTTGCCAGAAAGAAGCCTTTACTGTTGCAATGTAGGGCTAGGCGATATGACAAAGAATATTATCACGATATTCAATCACATTTGCACATTGCACATTTTTTTGAATTTCCCCCCCAAAAAAGAGAAAACAAAATCCTAAATAGTCTTTACAAAACTGCGTTGGAGGCCCAGACACAGCCAATGCAGTGGTGTCTGAGGGATCTTTATGAAAATATTATAATATTTTATAGTTTATCAATTGAGTGCAGTTGGATATGAATATATATATATATATATATATATATATATATATTACGTTAAAATTATTTTCATATGTCTTTACATACAGATATCCAATTATGGGGCATAGAAGCCCTTGTGACTGAGGAATGATACTGTATGGGGGTTCAGGGGTATCTCCAGAGAGAAACTTTTGAAAATGTAAAAGACTGAATGGACCATTTTTCTATTTTCATTCGAGTGAGAAATACTAGGCTACAAACTAGTAATTGTTTTGTCTTTCATCCTTGTCAGAGATGATGAAATCTGAATAATGTCACAAAATTAGAACAGAAATCTATTTGTTTATTATTAAAGGCTTGGAACATGCTAAACTAAATTTAGAAAGAAAAAACGTTATGGTCTAAAGGCCCTCTGGAAACATGCACCTCATCAGTTTTACAATCCAGCTCGTGAGCTTGATGCTCGGCTTCCATAGGAAGGAATTGAAAGTGCTCGCTCACATTAGCTCACTATGTGCCCATGAAAACATATGATAAGAAAGACAAACTGCTAGCGTTTTTAGCAACACGCATATCTAGATGTAGTATACAGGACAAATATCGAAAATTACTCAAAAGCTTATCGTCGATATCATGGAGTTTTTTTTTATCGCAATAAATATTTATATTGTTTTATCGCCCAGCCCTACGCCAATGCCACAAAAAAGCCCGGTTACAATATGCCCGACAACACCATGACATGCCTCACAGCCTCTGGCACACTGTAATTTGAGTGACGAGACCAAAATAGAGCTTTATGGTCACAACCATAAGTGCTATGTTTGGAGAGGCCTATAGTGAAAATAATGCCATTCCCACTGTGAAGCATGGTGATGGCTCACTGATGTTTTGGGGGTGTGTGAGCTCTAAAGGCACGGGGAATCTTGTGGAAATTGATGGCAAGATGAATGCAGAATGTTATCAGAAAATACTGGCAGAAAATTTGCAAAGCTGCGAATGGGACACACTTGGACTTTCCAGCATGGCAATGACCCTAAGCACAAGGCCAAGTTGACCCTCCAGTGGTTACAGCAGAAAAAGGTGAAGGTTCTGGAGCGGCCATCAGAGTCTCCTGACATTAATATCATCGAGCCACTCTGGGGAGATCTCAAACGTGCGGTTCATGCAAGATGACCAAAGACTTTGCATGACCTGGAGGCATTTTGCCAAGACAAATGGGCAGCTATACCACCTGCAAGAATTTGGGGCATCAAAGACAACTATTACAAAAGACTGCATGCTGTCATTGATGCCACAGGGGCCAATACACAGTAATAAGAACTAAGGGTTTGCAGACTTTTGAAGAAGTCATTTAATTTTTTATTTGCTGCCATGTTTTGTTTTATGGTTGTGCCATTCTGTTATAGCCTACAGTTGAATATGAATCCCATAAGAAATAAAAGAAATGTGTTTTGCCTGCTCACTCGTTTTCTTTAAAAATGGTACATATATTGCCAATTCTCCAAGGGTGTGCAAATGTTTGCGCACAACTGTACCAGTGTTAGGGAACAAACTTAGTTTGACAAGCTGCAAGCTACTCTTAATTTTAAGTAGTTAAGCTATATTCAAGCTACTCTTTTGAGAAAGTAGCTAGCTACACTACAAGTTGCTATCAAAAAGTAGCTAGTTACATTGAAGCTACATAATGAGGCAATATTTTTTTTTAACTTTACTATCAAACCAATAATATTAATTTACACAAAATATAAAAAACAACATTTACACTAATGACATTTATTAATTAATGTATTAATTAAATACATTTAATGAATAGTAACATTAATACAGTTAATAATGTCCAGAAAATAAAATACAACAGTATAAAATAAAAACAAAAAAGCCATTAAAACAAAATCATTTTTATATCACTTTTCAGTCCTGCTGTGGCCAGGTGTAGCCTAGTTCCCTAGAGATCATTTTTTTTTATGACAAACTCTCCTTGGTCTGGCATTTTTTGTTCTTGTCACATAATATTTAGTGTGGATAATATGTGAATAAAGAATTGTTTCTCCCCTCACCTAGGTTCATGCTCATTGTATTTTCTGACTTTTTTGTAATTGTCTTGCAAGTTAACATGCCATGACATGGCAAGTGCAAGACAATGCCATTGTCTTTGCTATTGTCTTGCAAGCGCTCTATGAACTGTATGGGGCTATGAGCGAACTGCAGAACGCTCACCCTGACGGACTGTTTATTGTCGCCGGAGATTTCAACCATGCGAATCTCAAGACAGTGCTCCCTAAATTCCATCAGTATGTGGACTTTGCAACGAGAGGGGCGAACACGCTTGATCTTGTTTACACAAACATCCCAGGCGCGTACCACCTCGGCTACTCAGACCACATCTCTGTTATGCTAATTCCAGCATACAGACCGCTCATAAGATGCACAAAACCGCTCCAGAAGCAGGTGAAAACCTGGCCAGCAGGAGCCATCTATGCTCTTCAGGACTGTTTTGAGTGTACTGACTGGCACATGTTCATGGATGCTGCAACAGATGGCGACTCTACCAACTTGGAGGAATACACAGCATCAGTGACCAGCTACATCAGCAAGTGCATTGATGACGTCACCTTCTCCAAGACCATCACCGCACGCTCCAACCAGAAGCTGTGGATGACTGGTGCGTGCACTGCTGAGGACCCGAGTCTCCGCCTTCAGAGCAGGCGACAAGGCTGCCCTAAGAACAGCAAGGGCCAAACTGTCCCGGGCCATTAGAGAGGCAAAGTGTGCACACGCCCAGAGAATCCACAGTCACTTCCAGGACAGCGGCGACACGTGGCGCGTGTGGCAGGGCATCCAGGCCATCACCAACTACAGGAAAACATCAGTTGCCTGTGACAAAGATGCCTCCCTTCCAGATGTGCTGAACGACTTCTACGCTAGGTTTGAAGCACAGAACAACGTGGTGGTGAGGAAGACCATCCCTCCTCCCAACGACCAGGTGCTCTGTCTTTCCAAGGCTGATGTGAGGAAAACTCTATGTAGAGTCAACCCACGGAAGGCTGTTGGACCAGACAACATTCCTGGCAGAGTGCACAGAGGATGTGCAGACCAGCTGGCAGATCTCTGAGCAGCGCCATCATTCCAACGTTCTTCAAGGCCACCACCGTCATCCCCATGCCAAAGAAGTCTTCAGTATCCTGCCTCAATGACTACCGACCCGTCGCACACACCCATCATCATGAAGTACTTCGAGAGGCTCGTCATGAGGCACATTAAGACTCAGCTGCCCCCCTCACTAGACCCACTAGATCCACCACCCTCCATCTGGCCCTCACCCACCTAGATAAAAAAAGACTCATACGTTCGAAGGCTGTTCATAGACTTCAGCTCAGCATTCAACACAATCATTCCTCTGCACCTGATTGGAAAGCTGAACCTGCTGGGCCTGGACACCTCCCTCTGCAACTGGATCCTAGACTTCCTGACTGGGAGACCTCAGTCAGTCCGGATCGGGAACAGCATCTCCACCACCACCACACTGAGGACTGGGGCCCCCCAGGGCTGTGTGCTCAGTCCACTGCTTTTCACTCTGCTGACTCATGACTGTGCAGCAATGCACAGCTTGAACCACATCATTAAGTTTGCCGATGACATGACCGTGGTGGGTCTCATCAGCAAGAACGACGAGTCAGCATACAGAGAGGAGGTGCAGCGGCTAACGGACTGGTGTAGAGCCAACAACTTGTCTCTGAATGTGGACAAAACAAAAGAGATGGTTGTTGACTTTAGGGGAGCACAGAGTGACCATTCTCCGCTGAACATCGACAGCTCCTCTGTGGAGATCGTCAAGAGCACCAAATTCCTTTGTGTTCACCTGGCGGAGAACCACACCTGGTCCCTCAACCCCAGCTCTATTACCAAGAAAGCCCAGCAGCGTCTCTACTTTCTTTGAAGGCTGAGGCAAGCACATCTCCCACCCCCCCATCCTCACTACATTCTATAGAGGGACTAATGAGAGCATCCTGAGCAGCTGCATCACTGCCTGGTTTGAGACTTGCACCGTTTCGGACTGCAAAGCCCTGCAGAGGATAGTGAGAACAGCTGAGAAGATCATCGGGGTCTCTCTTCCCTCCATCATAGACATTTACAAAAAACACTGCATCTGCAAAGCAACCAGCATTGTGGATGACTCCACACACCCCTCACACAAACTCTTCACCCTCCTTCTGTCTGGCAAGAGGTACCGAAGCATTTGGGCTCTCACGGTCAGACTGTGTAACAGCTTCTTCCCCCAAGCCATCAGACTCCTCAATACTCAGAGACTGTACTGAAACACACACACACATGTGTCCTGAGTTGCACTTTAATTATTGTAACTTTATACCTGGCTGCTACCTCAATAACTGCTATGTGCATAGAACACTATCTCATAGTATGTTATGCTCACATTTGGCATTTTTAGAAACGGTCCTATTTTTGCACTCCTGTGTACTGGTTGCCGCTGCACTGTCTCTCACTGTGCCTATTGTCCTGTTAATTTTTAGTCATTTATTGTACTGTCCCGTAATGTTTGCACGTGCACTTTATATAGGTATGTTTTACTCTGTGTAGTCTTGTGTGGTTCTGTGTTTGTTCTATGTTGTTTTATGTAGCACCATGGTCCTGGAGGAATGTAGTCTCATTTCACTGTGTACTGTACTAACTGTATCTGGTTGAACGACAATAAAAACCACTTGACTTGACTTGAAGTGCCAGCTTTACAGGTCACATGCATAGGTTGCTCTACAAATATGTGTTCACTTTTTTGAAGTCCAAAAAAGGAATGGACATATGGTCAACGTAGTTTGTTGCATCTACGTTGAAAATACATGCTATAAATTATTTCGTTAACCAATCATTTTGTTTATTTTACATGAAAATAATAGCTAATTAAATGCAAAAAAATTTAGAAATAAATTGTTCTGCATGTTAATAATTATTATAAAATGTGTGTGTGTGTGTGTGTGTATATGTATATATGTATATATATATATATATATATATATATATATATATATATATATATATATATATATATATACTGTATATTTATAAACATTATTATAATAATTCACTCGCTGCTCCCAATAACGCACAGATGATGAAAGCGAAATAAACATATTTAGAACAGAAACAAAATCCCTCAATAGGCAATAATAACTTAATAATTAATTTTATTTAAAATAGTAAAGGTAAAAATGCTGCTGTGTGATCTATTAAGAACAAAGTTTCTAAAACATTCTTTGTTGCATAGAAGAATAAAATGGTGTTCTTTTATCATTTTCAAATTTACCTGACTGTGGACATCTTGTAAATTTAAACAAACTGTGGTTGCTCGCTTTACATAACCATCATACAATCTCTTCTTATCCAAGTGAGCTGTAATAAGCTCTCAGTAGATGGAGGTAATGCACTATTTTTGTTTGTGATCTGCCATTACAAAAGACGACGACAATGCTGCCTGATTGTGAGCAGTAGACAGAAATATTCTGCCAGATCGTCGGATGTTTTGCCAGAAAAAGTTTGGCCTCAACGCAATAAGGAAGGCTATTAGTAATAATCTGACCAACATGATGTTGCCTTTGGTCAAGCTAAGAAAAGCTACTCTGTTTTAAAAGCAACTGAGCTAATGTCAAGTTACTGAAAAATGTAGTTAAGTTAGTATTGTCACTACATGTAGTTAGCTACTCCCAAACACTGGAATTCTGTATAGCTGTTGCAACCAGCCCCAGATTTCTTAGCACAGTATATTATTTTTTTAGTTTGTTACCATCTCTCTCTTATAAATTCCAATGAAACTATAAAACATTTATTATGTATATTTTTTTTTATCTCAATAATTGATATTTCATCCCCATCATAACTGAATCCCCAGTTTGCGTTTTTAGATTAAAGTCTTAAAGTATGCAGTGCAAGGACCTACAATTGTAGTATTGTGGTTCTCTTGTATTGTCCAGAGGCTGTAGATTGTAATATAAATATTTTGTGTTTTCAACTGAACTCAAGTTTCATATCTTAAATTGAGATGTGTAGTAAAATACATAATACATTGTGGATAAAACACTTGAATA
The DNA here is from genome assembly GCA_032164185.1 of Moxostoma hubbsi. Classification (NCBI taxonomy): domain Eukaryota; kingdom Metazoa; phylum Chordata; class Actinopteri; order Cypriniformes; family Catostomidae; genus Moxostoma; species Moxostoma hubbsi. The sequence goes on along the minus strand of JAVLUX010000002.1, from coordinate 61,845,575 downwards.
ATCACATCAAAATACTATATGTAATTAAGACATTAAGAACATTTATCTTCCTTAAAGTAAATTATATTTGTGTTATAAATGTTTAAACTAATAACATATCAACATGAATATAGCACATCATGGCTCCTGCTCTATAGGCAAATATCTCTGAGTGATCACAAGCAAAGCAGGTTGTCACAGATTTTTGTGGGAGGACCCAAATGCAGAGGCAATTTCTTCAAAAATGTTTTTTTTTTTAAATAAACAAAAATGAAAAAAAAAAAAAAAATGTTCATGAGGCAGAAGAACAAGAAAACAGGGCAAAAACAAACCAAAGTTCAAGAACTGACAGGTAACAAGAATAGAAATCACAAAGCCCTGCAGACGTGCACATGCGCACACACTGGAAAAGTTACAAAAACAATCTGGCAGAGACATGAGGGAAGAGGGCACAATATATAGAGAGGGAAGCGCATGAGGAGCAGGTGAAACTAATTAACATAACAAGGACTAAACGAGGGAGACAAGGGAACAAGGAGGCAGAGTCAGGGAGCACATGGCAAAACAAACACAAGGCCATGTGGTAACATACAAGTCGAAACAAACACGAGCACACATGCCGATAATGAACCACACACAACCACATGCACTCACACAACACACAAGAAGAGTACATGGGAAGTTAAATAAATCCATGTGCTGACACAGATGAGACACGATGCACATACTGTATGTCCGGATCCCGACTCGGAACAGAAACTGAACTAACCTGAAAAGTAAGGACCCAGACACTATACTCCAAGATGAAAACAAAAACACATAAAATGGATGTCAGAATCCACTCACAAAACTATAAACTAAATCAACAGAAGTGGCTGGATTCTGACACAGGTAACCTCAACCCATGAGATTCATCCTCCAGAAGAACAGTACAGAATCACAAATCACTTAAAATGTTCCTCCGCAAGTTGCTTGCAATTTTAAGTTCCAACCTCATATGTCGCTAGAGAACCCTGAAGTGCTTTTTCAAAGTTAGGAATTTCGACAAATAAATGATACCTCAAATTGTTGAGTTGTTGAGGAGAGGTCCTTATCTGTCACTCACTCGATGTTGTGTTGATGTAGTGACACGAGAGGTTGCCCTTGGGAGCCACAAACACCTCTGAATTGGTGAATGGAATTTCCATGCCAATCCCTCAGACATCCAGGTATAAAAGGATCTGACTTGCAACCACTCACAACTGAGCAGAACGGTTGTGTTTCAGTGAATTGCTCCACTGATCCATTCACCTTTCCAGGATCGCTGCCTCACATGATGGGCGGCTCCCCGCCGCGGTCCTTCTACCAACAAGTTTAAGGCCGCATCGATTAGCGCTGGGAGTGATTTGGGGATTTCAGTTTTAGCTGCTCCACCGTGTAGCCACCCACTGTCCTCCCATTCCCCAGCATGCTCGTTTGCCCCAGTAAGTTCTGCGATGGGACTGCTGGCTCATCTCAGGGTGAGTTCCGATCTCATACGCCGCTCGCGAAGCAGATGAGCTTTCGATTACAGCATCGGAGAGTGTGCTGGTCCAGTCTGATGCCATGCGCAGACTGAACCAGGTTGTCGGGCTGGAGTGGAACCCTCCGCCCTTCCCTGAACCCTCACGGCTTGATGATTGGTTCCTGGGCCTGAAGCGCCACTCACGGCCGCGCCCTGCCCCAGTCCCTTTCTTCCCGGAGGTGCATGAGGACCTCACGAAGTCGCGTGGGCACCTTTTGCTGCCCGGACCCGGTCTATGAGCTTCTCCACTAACACTACCCTTGATGATGGGGCTGCCAGGGAGTACTCGGCAATTCCACAGGTGGATAAGGCGGTTGTGGTGCACCTGTACCCACAGAGCGCCGCCACCTTGTGGAAACATCCGAGACTCCCTGGGTCACACATTCGGTGTCCAAGGCCGTCGTTATCACGACCGGCAGGCACCGTTCCTTTCTGGCAGGTTTGGCACTGTGGAGGTGGGCCCCCGAACCCCCACGTGCCTCGATGTGGCGCAATCACGACCCACGACAGGACAGTCGTGACAAGCCACAATGACAATTTCCCTCCTCCCCATTCCAGACCACGCCTTCAGTGGGTATGTGGAGGGAGGTAAGTGCTTCGATATCCCAGGACTCAGCACGGCCACCAGTGGCACCTCAGGCTCCGCCCCACCCGCTGGTACGTCCAATGCGGTTGTCCCCTTGGTCCCCCTCGCCTGGAGCTTGGGCCGTGACTCACGCTCACCAACCCGTCGCGGTGGCTGATCAGGACCGTCCGACTCGGCTACATGATTCAGTTCACCAGGTGCCTGCCATCCGCTTCACCTCGGTGAAAGGCGAGAACACTGCTGCCTTGCTCGCGGAGATCGCATCCCTTCTATGGAAGGTCGCGATAGAGCCTATCCCTTCAGCTGAGATGAAGGGGTTTACAGCTCCTACTTCATCATACCCAAAAAAAGTTGGTGGGTTGCAGGACTTGCGAGTTCTGATCCAGGCCTTGCACAGACCCATCGCATTCAAGATGCTGATGTAAAAACACATTTTTCTGAGTATTCGGGATCAAGATTGGTTTGCTATAAACCATCTTGATGACTGGCTGATTCTAGCTCACTCGTGGGACTTGTTGTGCACACAGGGACCTGGTGCTCAGGCACCTCTGCCAGTTGGGGCTTCGGGTCAACTGGGGAAAGAGCAAGCTCTCCCCAGTTTAGAGCATCTCTTTTCTCGGCATGGAGTTAGACTCTGTCTTGATGATGGGATGCCTCACGAGCAAGCACGTGCAGTCAGTGCTGAACTGTCTGGGAGCATTCAGACAGAAAATGGGTTGATGCATATGAGACCACTTCAGCACTGGCTTCAGACTCGAGTCCCAAAATGGGCATGGTGCCACGGGGCACACCGCATGCTCATCACACTGGTCTGCCACCGTTTATTAAGCCCTTGGCCCGACCTAGCATTTCTACATGCATGGGTTCCCCTAGAACATGTCTCCAGGCACGTTGTGGGTACATCGGATGCCTCCAAACAGTCCTTGGAATGGCCCGCAACTGCGTTGGCACATCAACTGCCTTGAGTTGCTGGCAGTGTTGCTCACCCTGTGGATGCTTTGGCCATTGATCCAGGGCAAGCATGTGTTGGTCCGGACGGACAACATGGCAACAGTAGCATACATCAACCGCCGAGGCGGTGTTCACCCTCATCACATGTCGCATCTAGCCTTCCATCTCCTCCTCTGGAGTCAGAAATGGCACAAGTTGTTGTGTGCCACTCATATCCCAGGCAACCTCAACAGCTCAGCGGATGTGCCGTCACAGCAAGTCATGCTCAGGGGAGAGTGGAGACTCCACCTCCAGGTGGTCCAGCTGATTAGGAGAGGATTCGGTCAAGCGCAGGTAGACCTGTTTGCTTCCTGGGAATCCTCCTACTACCCGCTCTGGTATTCTCTGACCGAAGCAACACTCAGCACAGATGCATTGGCAGCTGGCCCCTGAGGCTGCACAAGTATCCCCAGTGAGCCTACTAGCACAGATGTTGTGCAAGGTCAGGGAGGACAAGGAGAAGATAGTCCTTGTAGCACCCTACTGGCCCAACCAGACTTGGTTCTCGGTCCTCACGCTCATCGTGACAGCCCCTCCCTGGTGAATACTCTCATGTTATCATGAGACCCCGACCGGGGGTTGTAGGGCTATGTGACTAAGGTTCCCACAACACCATTTAGGTATCAGGAGGTGAACCTGCATGGGCTGCCCCAGGAGGAGGCAGACCCAGCCTTGGCGTTGCTGTGTCTGGTGCATGCTTTACGCATCTATTTGAATTGTATACAGAGCTTTAGAAGCTCCGAGCATATCTTTGTCTGCTTTGGTGGACAGCGGAAAGTGAGTCATGTGAGGACTTCTTCACATGAGATACTTATCAGGCAGTATAAGGCAGTGGCGGGCAATTAAAGTCTAGACCTTCGGTGTGATTCATGCCATTAAGAAAACACAGTTTCACAATGGTGGCACTTGCAATGCAAAACAATGCAAACAATGCAAAAGGAACTTACCTGCAGAACTGAAAATCAGTCCTCCTTTCCTGTTAAATAAATTAAGCAATCTCACGGTCATGCAGAACATCTCCTGTTTTTAAATCCATAAGAATCTCTTTTTCAGTGGTGATGTGGCCGTGACAGCTGACTGACTGATCAGCAAGATCTTGCGTTCTTCGCTTTCAAATTACGTACATCACTTAATGCGTGATTGCATCACTCAAGGCCGTCTAGAAGGCCTCGACCAGGACATATCCTAAAGATCACACAAGAACAAATAAACCAATCTGATTGGCTGATGAATCTGACAATCTGACTTTAGTTGCTCATTCATTTGTACTGTTGCGAGATCCTGTAGAAATTCTGAAGGCCTGAGAGGGTGGAGCTCAAACTCACATGCTGCTTCAGGCATGCGATTTGTGAAACAGTTGTCATACTTTACTTGTAAGCATCAAGGAATAAATTCTGACTGGATAAACATTTCATTTTTCTTTGTTTGTGTGTAGATTAATTGGAAAGCGATTAAAAATACAAAAAAGGTGATTGAGAATGAAAGGATGAAAAATATTTATTTGGCATGTTAGGCCACTGGTATCAGGTGTATTTTATGGCCATGTGTAAGGGTCAATGATGTGAAGCTTTTTTTTTGTCCAGATCTAATTAAAAATATATAAAATGTAATTCACACAAAATTTTACATTTACTTGAATACACCTTTCTATAATGAACAAATTAATTTTAAGTCATATTGATATTTTTTTTAGGTTCTTAATGTAAAAAAAAAAATGTTGTGTCAAAGCTGAAATTCTTGAAATAATAAATGCTGGCATGGCTAGTGCAGATTAATCTTTTATTGATATTTCTTAAGAAAAAAAAGAAAAGAAAGCAGTGAAACTATTGTTTTAAAATATTATACATTTTTAAAAATGTTTTTGTCCAAAAAAATCAGTGTCATGTGGTGTAACCAACATGTTGTTGTTTATGCTGACCATAAAACAGAGCAAATACCTTGAGACCCTGTGTGAAGTTTAAAAAACAAAAAACATCTGATTTTAATTTTTTGTGTAGTTATGAAATGGCACATTTTGTTCAGGTCATGTGGTGTAACCCTGAACTTCTTGATATTTTTTTTTTACAAAAAAAAAGTAGATAACTAGATTTTAAAAAGATTTCTTATTTTTAATACCTCAGACAACCTTATTTGTCAATGTGACAAACTGGCAGCTTTAGAATCCATATGCAGGAAGCAGGGACGTCACTAGGATTGGAAGACAGGGGGGGCTTAGCCCCCAGGGTATTTGTAACTTGCGTTTGCAAAATCTTTGCATTCACATCTAGAGCTACACTTATGTCAACAACAAGTCAAGAAACCAAGATGTTAACAAGTAAAACGTGACAGACATATCCTCTTCTTCCATTTCTACTCAAAGACAACATTTTTGACACATCAAAGCTGCATGGGGGAATTTACTTAGGCCAGACTTTGCTCCTGATGAGTTATTCTATAAGCAATGACTTAAATGTCTGCTCATGTAAATGTATGATAAAGTAATAGCATACAATATCTAATTCCTCTCTATATAAGATAAGTTGTCCACAGAATGCTATTTAATTACTCTAATTACTGTAACTGCACTGTGGATTGGTTCAATCAGAGTGTAATTTCGCTATGTAGTTTGGCTTGCATACAGTTTAACCCAAGAACCAGAATTTTAAGGTCATAGTGAAATTTGACAACACAGGTTTGAGCGTTTCTCAATTAAAGATGATTTATTCTGCCAAATGATGTATACAATGTATGATATAAATCAACAACAAAAAGGCAGTATTCAAATAAAGGAAAATTAAGAATGAAATCATTTTCAAAACCACAGTCAACAGTTACTTTTTGTTTATTGTCTACTTCATTGGTGGAAGCATCAAAAAATGCTCAATGAATTGAAGGATATAACGGTAATAGCATTAACAGGGACCCTATGACATTTAGTTTTCAGTGCCAACAACATTCTATGGGGATTGATATTGTTTTATATGCCTATTATAGAGATAGGTTATATTATTGGCAAAGAATAGTTGTCATTAGCTTGCTAAGTTAACCATTTCTTGTATTTTGCTTGTTCCCCTTAAATATCCCCTTTCCTTTACCTCAAGAAAACGTAGCTAAAGGTAAGCAGGTAATTAAAAACAACGTACAATTTCACTCTGTATCACGACACTTTCACCGTTAGCGTGTGTATCGGTGTGTGTGTGGGCGGGACAGTGCATAGCGAGTTCAACTTTCAGACCGAACTAGAGTACAGACGAGAAGAGATGAATCCTCCAGTTACTTGCAGCGCTCCGGTCTGCAACGCTCTGAAAGCTGCCACAGTTCACACCAATGCAACGAGACGGCGCGGTGCATCATCTTCATAGCACAACGACTCTTTTTACTTCTGTCCAACTTCCGACTTTTCGGCTATTTTTTGTAGCTGGATATATATCATTTGTTTCGTCTAATTCTAAATATGAATGAGGATCCGGTTATTGATAAATCGAATTGTTATTATCATTTAGGGGGGCTTAGGAACATTTTGGGGTAGCTTCAGCCCCCCTAAAATAGGCCTAACGACGTCCCTGGCAGGAAGTTTATTAAACAAATCAGTCCAAAAAAAAAAATCAAAATCGCTGAGCAGAGAGACGTAGTTGATGTAACAGGCAGTAATTCAATAACAGGCAAGCAGTCCAACAAGGCAAACAAAGCAAAACAGTGATCAAAAAGATGATATCCAGTTAAACAGGCAAAATGGTCATAACGTGAGACATGAACAGCAGGCAATGGAAAACACTTGATAAGACAGGGGTTAGCTGGCAATACTTCGCAAAGTGAGAGTGTGAACGCATGGCTTATATCAGGGGTCGGGAACCTTTTTTCACTAAGGTGCTAATTTTTAAATTTTTGGTTGATGCATTTTTCAGGCCTCGGGGAAGACCCAGGACTAGGTGGAGAGATTACATTTCCACACTGGCCTGGGAACTCTTTGGGGTCCCCCAGTCTGAGCTGGTTAATGTGGCTCTGGATAAGAAAGTTTGGGGCCCCCTGCTGGAGCTGCTGCCCTCGCGACCCGACTTTGGATAAGCGGTTGAAGATGGATGGATGGCATTTTTTTGAAAGAGCCATACCACAAACAAATCAATTTACTATTACTAATCTTAAGTTTCTCTATAAAATAAAATGTTTATATTTCCCATAGACTACTCAAAAACAAACAAATATGCAAACATTAATAGGTAACATGTTGCAATATGGAATTGAGTACACGTGTTTGTGCGGGTCTCCATAAAATTATTTCATTTCACTTCATGAAAAATGTTACTTCCCTTTTGTGCTGGGCCATATGTAAAAAACATTTTAATGATAATCGCATTTAAAATATCAATATCCGATTATATGGTCAATCCCCAAGGTCAGTGAATATTTTTTCTTTATTGATTTTGCTTTAAAATATTTCATTAATTTATTGAAACACGAAAATAATTTCTAAATTCAAATTGCACTTTAAACGAAATGAAAAAGTAATACAAATAACGAAGTGATAAAAAAAAATCTTATATATAACCACTTCCCCAAACCCAAAAAGTTTCTGTCTCCAACGGCTCCATTTGCCATCACAGAAGTATCAGTATGCAGCAACAGGTGCAAATTAAAAACTAAAGACAATTATAAATGTAAAGATTATTATAATAATCATCACAATAAATAAGCCTAAAAACTTCTTGTGTTCCCAAAAAATGCTGCCAAATGTGTGTTCTTATTGAATGTGTTTGTATTACATTTTGGTAATATAGTTTATGCTGCCTAATGAAAAAAAAAAACAGAACTCAATTTTAGGTTCAAGGCGAACATGTCTTGTATTACCTTATGATTTAATCACTTTCGTATTTGTTTATTTAATGCAAAGATACCTGTATATATTACTGAACCTGCAGAGTTGCGTTCACAATGTGTAAGAGCAAACTGAACTCGCAGTTACTCACGAGATGATTAGGATAGCTAGGATATGTGAAAAATAAATAATTTCACTGTATATATGCAGAAAATGTATGTATAATATGTGACAACTGATTATTTAAAAAAAAAAAATTTAACTCTTTAGATGCGCTTGTTTCACGAGACAGGGTCCTGTTGCACGCCTCGAAACAGTGAATCAGACATGAGCATTGATGGCTTTTCTTTTGTCTGTTCTTAAAAATATAATAAAGTGTGTTTCTTCAAATACGTCAGCATTTCTTGTCATGTGTCACTCCGAGACATTTTACAGGTCACCCACCTTTTGCAGGTAGAGGAGCAAAATTACTTGTGCATGAAATGCATTTGGAGAGGAGCTTGTGAACTGGATTGAGTCTCATCGCATATTACGGGTTCTATATCACACCCTGGTTGAACATAAAAAATTACGAACTTTCATAAAATCACTCGTAGAAAATGCTCTTAACAGCGAAGATCAGTAGTTATTATGAAACGAGTCACAGAACTCTATGAATGTTTGTGTGTTGGAGAAGTGCTTTCATTGCACTCAGAGCTCACTGCGCACACACACCAAATCTGATGCACATCGGCGGCTTTTCTTTCACCTGTTCTTCAATATATAACCACATTTCGTCAAACGCGCATCTTTGTGTCTAATTTTTGTTATATATCTCTCTGACAAGTCTTACAGTTTGCCTTTCACTGGTACATCAGCAAAATACTCGGCATGAAAAATCCGCATTTGACAGGTGTTAATTTCAAACCTTGTTCACCAGAAGTAGGCTGTAAAATTTGGGAGAAAGAAAATCAAAACAGTGTCATTGAATTCAAGCTTTGCAAATTGCACCCACACTTTCTGATGGAAAAATATCTCTAGAAATTTTTAAACGTTCATGTGTTGGTGAATGGTGAGAGACCGGACAAGCCACTTGTGGCTCCCGAGCCATATGTTCCCGACCCCTGGCTTATATACATGTTGAACAGGAAGTGATATGACAGGAACTGATGTGGCAGGAAACAGGAAGTGGCAGTTCAGAATTCAGGTGAGGGCTCATTCTGCCTGATGGGAGACTGCTCAAATGTTACAGAACTAGGAACACTTCAAGGTGTTCTCTTCCTGGGATGTCCCCTTGGTCTTGGTGCCGGTCGGTCTGGATGATCATGGTGGAAGTCCCTGATGAGTGAGGCATCCAAAATGTCTGAGGCTGCTACCAAGGATCTCTCTTCAGGACCGTATTCCTCCCAGTCCACAAGGTAATTTAGTCGATTAGCCCTCTTTTGGGAATCTAGGATCTCCCGGACGAGATAGGCAAGGGATTCATCAATCTCTAGTAGTGGAGGTGGTGTTGATTCAGTGGTTACAGGTTCCAGTGCAGGGTGTGAATGTTTCAGGAGGGATACATGGGAGGACAGATACGATAATCAGCAGGAAGCTCTAGTCTATAGGTCACCGGGTTGATTTGTCTTATTATCTTAAAGGGGCCAATGTACCTTGGACTGAGCTTCCTGCTAGGTAGCCTCAGATGTAGATCCCTCATAGAAAGCCATACTATCTGGCCGGGTTGGTAATTAGGGTGGGGACACCTCCAGCGGTCGGCCTGAATCTGCTGTCTCCTGATGGCTTGCTGAAGCTGGACATAGGCACTGTCCCACACCCTCTCACGACTCCTAATCTAGTCGCCCACCACCGGCACCTCTGATGGCTCTCCAGACCAAGGGACCAGTGGAAAAACGATCAGCAGTGACACAGATGGCAGTGAAACCATTGGAATTAGGGAGATCGTGATATTGTCTATTTCTAGGTTTGACCATGACCATTGAGGGATGGGCAGAGGTTCCAGCAGCCCTGCAGGGAGTTGATGAGGGGTTCTAACTTGTGCACAGACATGGCAGGCATAAACATAAGTAGTCACATCATGAAGAAGAGTGGTCCACCAGACAGAGTTACATACCAGCGTTGCCGTTCTTTGAATTCCTGGGTAACCAGAGCCTAGGGAAGTGTGCACCCCACTGTAAGGCCCTCTGTCTGAAATTTTGGGGGTACATACTATTGGAAGGACATTCCGATGCTGATGGTTCATCTTGTTGTTCACGATGGATCTCCTCGATAATGTTCCAAAGGATGGGTGCGATAATGACAGACTGTGGTAGAATGGGTTCTGGGAGAGGCAATGCATGAACTGGATCATGTCTTTGTGACAGGGCATCTGCTTTGCCATTCTTTCTGCCTGGAAGATAAGTAACATTGAAATTGAATCAGGTGAAGAAGAGCACCCACCTGGCCTGTCGTGGATTCATTCTCTTAGCATTCTGAATAAATTCCAAGTTCTTGTGGTCAGTGATGACTTGAAACAGGTGCCTGGATTCCTCCAACCAGTGCCTCCACTCCTTTAGGGTAGATTTGATGGACAGCAGTTCCTAGATACCCACATCATTATTAGATTCTGCAGGGGTGAGTTTTTTGGAGAAAAACGTAGAGGGACTGATGAAGCCTGATGCTTGTGCCTCCTCGATGTATTCCTCCATAGCCTGTATTTCAGGGAGGGATAGACGGTAAGCCTTGCTTTTAGGGGAGATAAATTGTGTTGCAAGTCAATGGCATAGTCCCAAGTTCTGTAGGGTGGTAATCAGTTGGCTTTGTCTTTGCTAAATATCTCTATGAGTTCAGAATATTCCTTGGGGTGTGAGTGTGGATGTTAGTCTGGGGGCTCTCCACACTCGTATTCAGGCATGGCACTATTAAGCTCTTGACAGAATGGAGACCAACACCGCAATTCCCCTTTTCTCCAGGAGATCAGTGGGTCATAGAGTAATAGCCATGGGTATCCTAGTTTAATTGGGTGACGAGGAGATGTGATGACATATAGTGTTAAGGTTTTAACATGGAAAAGTTCTACTTGAATCTGGATAGGGATGGTTTTATGGGTTATCTGCCCCATGCAATAGGTGCATTATTTACTGCATTGATTCGGATAGGAGGATTACATAGTATTGTTGGGATATTGAATTTGGTAACTATCTGATGATGAATGAGGTTCAATGCAGCTCCTGAATCCACTAGCGCTGTAACACATGATTGTTTATCTTCAATTAAAAATGGCCACAGGAAGAGTAAAATTCTGACTAGAAACTGAATCGAGCTGAAGCTCTGGCTATTTTTGGGCATATGTTACAGCGATGTTCTGGTTGGCCACAGTAGAAACATAACCCTTCATCTCGTCTGCACTGGCGTACCTCCTCGGGCACCCTCACACGCCCGATTTGCATGGGTTCATTCCATTCAGCTGATGAAATAACAGGAGATGAGGCGGTAGTTGAGAGATGCTTGAGTGCACTGGATCGTGGCCGATTGTGCATGAGGTTGTCGATTTTAACGGTCAAGGTAATGTAGTCGATTCATCGTTGCATGCCAGCTCAGAATACTGATTTGAGAGCAATATCGTTCCAACCGCTCTGCGCTGCTAAAATACAAAATTGTACTGCATAATCAGCTGCACATAATTTCCCCTGGCGTAGATGCAATAACTGCACAGAAATGTCTCTTCCCCCTGCAGGGTATTCAAAAACTTCCTTAATCTGTTGCGAGAAAAATGTGAAGGACTTGCGAATTTGTGACTCAGTATACCAAACTGCCAAGGCCCACTATAATGCTTTACCGGTAAGTAAACTCATCAATAAAGCAGATTTAGCTGTCTCTTGATTAAAGGAGTCGTGTTGGTGAGTGAAATATATTGAATAAATGCAAATCCCTTGCATTGATCGGCAGATCCATCAAATTTTTTAGGCAGTGCCAGTCTTAACATGTCAGGCATGGGGAAGGCATCGACTGGATATGGTGTGTCAGGTGATCATTAGTGACTTGAAGATTCACAAGTTGTTCTTGAAATCCCTGTAGTACATCACTTTTATAAGCAATTGGGGCTCTGAGCTGTGTAACCTCGGTTGGTCTGTCGGATTCTGGTCAAGTATTCTGTAATGAACTGGACATGGAGGCAGCTATAGAATCCATATGCAGGAAGTTTATTAAACAAATCAGGCAAACAATCCAAATTGCTGAGCAGAGAGATGTAGTCGATATAACAGGCAGTGATTCAATAACAGACAAGCAGTCCAACAAGGCAAACAAAGCAAAACAGTGACCCAAAAGAAACAGGCACAATGGTCATAACATGAGACATAAACAGCAGGCAATGGTAAACACTTGGTAAGACAGGGGTTAGCTGGCAATACTTCTCAAAGTGAGAGTGTGAATGCATGGCTTACATACATGAAGGGAACAGGAAGTGATATGACAGGAACTGATGTGGCAGGAAACAGGAAGTGACAGTTCAAAATTCAGGTGAGGGCTCCCTCTGGCGGATGGGAGACTGCTCAAATGTTACAGTCAATGACCCATAAGCATTAGCCCCCCCCCACCCCGCAAAAGCAATTAAGCAATCAAAGGCTGAAATAAATCTAGTATAAATCTAGTCTGTGAACGCCTCAATATGGGAACATACAAAGCATAAAACATATACAGTGACTTTTCTGTTTGCTTCCCTGATGAATTATAAAATGCAAAATTTTGCATGAAAAGCCATTTAACCCTTTTGTGAGAGGAACAGTTTATGAGTTAGAGTATTAGCGTATTAGCGGTTGCTTTATACTGTAGTGTTCTTAATAAATTCTTTATAAGTATCTCAACATACTTTATTAGAGACAAATGATTAGAATGTAACTAGTCTATTTGTAAACTCAGCTTAATTAACATATTTACAGATTGTATCTTACGAGTCTAGAAAGCGTTTTGCATTGCAAAAACTTGTTGTGTATTTTCAAAACTGCATTAACTGCATTGGTTTATGTTATAAACTAATCACTGCCTTAGGTCTGAATATCTGTTTGTATTGAGGTATGCAAATTTAGACAAGGCGGCTAATAAACGCCACAGAAAAATTGCAAATATTTACCATCTATTGAGTTGCGAGAAAACGGCACCAATTTATTTGAGTTACATTATAAAATAACAAACATTCTGGCCATGGACTATCACCAGTTAAATGAGAACATGTGCATTTTAAACTGTTTTTCTCTTCCCTACTAGCTATGACCTCAGCCACGCCCCCTTCCTCTCATAGCTCCTCCCCACAGAATGTCTGCCACTCCCAGACACAGACAGACATTCTAAAGCCATTGCTGGGTGTAGGAAGTGGGGCTTCAAAAGGAAATGGACCTGCGGCATTAAGACGTCGCCGACGGGTTCTATCAAAAGATGGGCGGAGCAATGTACGTATCGAACATGTCAGTGGCCAAGGGACACTTTACTTGCGTGACCTATGGACGACTTTTCTGGATATGCAATGGCGCTACAAGCTTTTCCTTTTTTCAGCCACCTTTGCTGGCACCTGGTTTGTCTTTGGAGTGTTGTGGTACTTGTTGGCACTTGTGCATGGAGATTTGCTAGGTGAGGCGGGAGGCAGATGTTCTTGAACCAATTCTTCCTACATTTTAAATTAAAGGCCAGATTAAATTCTGAAACGTTACATAATGTTATTGCATGTCATTGAAATAATTTCTATTTTTCTGGTTTCTTTGTCACCAGAGTTCGACCCTCCATCAAACCACACTCCATGCGTAATGCAGGTCCAAACTCTGACAGGGGCATTCCTTTTTTCCCTGGAATCACAAACTACCATTGGCTATGGCTTTCGCTGCATCACTGAGGAATGTCCACTCGCCATCATCCTGCTAATTGTCCAGCTTGTCATCACCATGGTGATGGAGATCTTCATTACTGGAACTTTCCTTGCCAAGGTAACATTACCAAATCTGGGGGAACAGTTGCTTTTTTTTTGTTTTGGTTTTAAATTAAACCACTGCACCATTAAAGAGTACTCAAATTTGATTAAGGACTAGATCTGTTTATTTATTTTCATGAACTGTAAAACTGATTTAGTTATCTGTAGGTAGCTCGGCCAAAGAAACGTGGTGAGACAGTGAAGTTCAGTCAGCATGCAGTGGTCGCCAATCATGAGGGACGACCTTGTCTCATGATCCGTGTGGCTAACATGCGTAAAAGCCTGCTTTTAGGCTGCCAGGTGATCATAACTCTTTTGAATTTTGATTGCACAATGGTGAGCACAGTGCATCCTCAGCATACCATTTTTGGTAGTCAAACAGAACATAAATTATTTAGCATTGCAATAAATGTTGGCCCATACTCATGTTCACTTTCATCTCCATCATGTACTGTATGTGCAAGCCATCATGTCTTAAATTCCTTGAATTCCCTAGGTAACAGGTAAGCTGCTGCAGACATCCTTAACTAAAGAGGGGGAGACAGTTCGTCTGGACCAGAGGAATGTAACCTTCCAAGTTGACACGTCCACTGACAGTCCCTTCCTCATCCTTCCACTCGCTTTCTACCATGTGATCGATGACAACAGCCCACTGCGAGCCTGGGCTGCCAAAGGTATGGAAGCCTTGGAGAACTAGAAGGGTTACTGGAAAAATAAAATGAGTTCTGAATTATTATAATTTTTTTTTTAAATCCCTTTTTTTTGAAACCCTTACTCTAGAACCCTCTTATCCAAACACCTATTACAAGGACTTTACATGGATCTTTTAACTAAGCATGTACAAGCTGATCTAAATGGTCTGCACTTATATAGCACCTTTTTAACCTTATCGGTATTCAAAGCACTTTACTCTGTTGACTCATTCACCCTTTCACACACACATTCATACACCAATGCGGCAGAGCTGCCATGCAAGGCGCTAGCCTGCCATCGGGAGCAACTTGGGGTTCAGTGTCTTCGGCACGTGGAGTCGTATGGGCCAGGATTCAAACCACCAACCCTACGATTGGTGGCCGACCCGCTCTACCACTGTGCAGTTTTATAGTTCTGCCCACAAATCTTCTATCGGACTGAGGTCTGGGCTTTGTGATGGCCACTCAAATAACTTGACTTTGTTGTCTTTAGGCCATTTTGCCACAACTTTGGATGCAAAAGAAACAATCTGTCTGTAAACAAAGTAGATGTCCTAAACGACTTGCCAAAACTATAGTTTGCTAATATGAAATCTGTGGAGTGGTTAAAAAATGTGTTTTACTGAATTCAACTGTAGTTACTTAGCAGATGCTTTTATTCAAAGCAATTTAGAGTACACTTACAAAAACACACTTTGCTACTGCAACCTGTGGTTGAGTGACTTAATCAAGGGCACAGTTTATGTACTTCATGTGATGGTGCATGGACTTTCTTGTGAGGATCGAGCCAACAACCTTCTGATTACCAGCCCTGAGCTTGAACCACCAGATTACCCCTGTTGAAATGACCAATATTGCTAGCCACCAGCATGCTCTATGTTGTGTGTTGGATGCTGGTATGCTGGTGCAGCAAGCCTTCTTTGGCCAACCAGTTTCTCCAGAAAGACCATATTGGTAGACCAGCATTTTTTTGTGGTGAACAACATAGCTGTGCTGGTCCATCAGTTACACCAGCAGCAAACCAGCGCTATTTCTGCTTGGACCACCATGGAAATTCATGCTGGTCTTACCAGCAGGGACACCAGCCCATTTCCTCATACTGTACAATCTTACAGTTGTACTATTCTATCTCCAATGCGAACCATCCTCCCCTTGTTGAGGTAGCTTCAAGTTGAACATTTGTTAGATAATATTTAGATTTAATGTCTTAGGTGCGCTGGTTACAAACAGATCTCCCTAAATCATAAAACAAGAAAATAAAAACAGCTTAAACCAGCCTACGGTGGTTAGCCGATCTCCTATCCTCCCAAAGCTGGACTGACTGGTCTGTGTTGATGGTTAGAGGCTTTTCAGCACTTTTCAGTTTGACCAGGCTGGGAGACCAGCCAGCTAAGACCAGTAAAAAACCTTAGGCTGGTATAACCTGTTGCTTTCCAGCAGGGTAAAGTGACGGGGTAGATTTTGGCAATAAAGTCAGTGCTAGTTTTAATGGAGTAAAGTGAAAGGACAGAAGCTGATTTCAGATTCTGCCTGCAGTAAACACAATGTTATACGATGTGTGCATTTTAGAAAATTTAATTAGTTGGGGGATTAAATAGGATGACCCAAGGTTTACAGGAACTTGGGGTTTCTATTATTGGCAGACGAGTTGGCATGCATTTCCTCTCTTCATCTCATTTTCCCTCTGTTGCCCTCCTGTTGTCTCTCCCATCACTTTCTTTCTCCTAATGTGGCATTACCAATCTCCCTTCATCCCATCCTTTGTACATTTTCTCTCTTTGGCTGGAATGTGTGACATCATGCCAGCATGCCTCATTAAAATCACAAAGCAGCCCAGTTTCTGGTGCTGACATGCAGGTTGGGGATCTAGTTACGTCCACAGTCACATCCCCATCAAGGGCCAAAACTATCAGCCCCTTAGGTCCCAGTGTTTACTCTTTGTTCATCTTCTCATATTTTGTCTATCTCTAACTGCAACTCCTATCTCAAACATTTATTAATGTTTCCTGTACCTGCAACTCCTCGTCTATCTGTTTACTGTTTCTCTTATACGTTCTCTCTTATGCTTCTTTCTCTTTGTGTTGGTAGTCTAGCCAGACCAGGCCAAGCTTTGTCTGTAATTGACTGTAGTCAGATAATACAATATAGTGTTATATTTATTAGACCCTACTTAAATCTAGAACTACATATTAGGATGCATCCTCACAGTTTTGCATGTTGATCATACAAGTTTTCAAAAATCCTGTTAGTATGGGGTAGAAATAGCCATTCTGAAAGCTTCCATGGAAGTCGCCCTTTCTTTTCCTTTATCTGAACCACATTTGCACTTGAATGGTGAAATGAAGAAACTGGCACTGGTTTAAAAAAATGTGTACAAAGCGTGTCCCTACATTGCAGTGTGTGTGTGTGTAAATCTGTATGTGCATGAGTGCCTGTGTGTAAATGTGTGTGTAGATGTGTACCCACAGTGCACCAGTGTGTGAATCTATAGTAAATAAATAAATAAATAAAAAGTCACAGTGTGGCAGTTTGCTGAATGTGATGTTGTTTTATGTGTAGAGAGCCACAGATCTCTGAGGGTGCCCATTGACAATTCAGCATCAAGTTATACAAACCACTGAACAGGATATACAACTAAAAGAATGTGTGTGTGTTTGTCTCTCCTGTTGAGAGACATGTATTCAATGTTTGTGTATTTAATTGTTGGCTCATAAGTGGGCAGGGAGTGTCTAGATGAAACAGCAACCACAATTTTACTTCCATAATTTGACATATTTCCAAATAACACTGGTTATTCAACAAAGGAAAAAAAAAACAACTTATGTCAGGACATGATTTTACCCATAGGGAGTTGATTTGATGGTGAAATGTGGCCGTTCAATACCAGAATGGAGCCCGACCTGAATGATGTGAAGTTTCAGAAGTGTACTACTTTTTTATTAACATTTTGACGATTGTGTGCCTTTGAATAATGGAATAACGTGCCCACATGAACCATGCACAATAAAACCAGGAACATGTATTCATGTGTATTCTATAATGTGTGCAAAAAGTAAATACTGTCATTTCAATTTTGATTTCATGTTGACTTTAAATTTCCCTCTGATGTGTGTGCAATAATCATGTACTTGTGGGTGCGCAGAAAGCTGTGGATAGTGCTAGACAATCTCATAATTTGACATCCTTCAAACACACAATAACTTCCAAAGATAACCAAGACTTTATGGATTTTGGTGGTGCACTGGAAATTGTTACTAAAATGATGTTTCCATTGTGAGAACAGTCTGGACTGTATGTGTGTGTGTCTACTGCTGGAGTTCCATACAGCTATTGTTATGCAAATGAACAATTTCCACTTTAGAAAACCCAAATGGAAACTCTCGATATGTGCATAAACTATCAATGTTGGCTTAAAAGTTAATGTGATAGGCAGATGTGGATTTTCAGTTGGTCGGTAATGTTCAGTTTTAAAAGAGTTCCCATTTAGAATACATCCCAACCAGAAAACAATCACCATAGAAGAAAAGAGGAAGATTAATCCACACAGATCCATATTTCTCCAAACTCTTGCTGGTATTTGACTTGAAGCTTGAGCATAAAAAATGTAGCTGTTCAGGGATACACCACCATCAACTTTGGCTCATTTGGCCTGAAGAAGGTCTTTGACGGAAACGCTGCAAGCTAATAAAGATTTGCAAGCGACGACAGTGTGGGGGCTTTTTCTATTTTTCCATTTTATTGTTTACCTGCCCATGACATGTTTAGATATAAGTTTAACAGCATTAACATAGACCATGTGTTAGCAACTGAACACAATATATCGATGCCTTTATTGAAACAGTGAAATCTAAATTTCAGAGCTCATATCAAATGTAAAAATGATCAAACCAGTCATCTTAGATGGTAATATTATTATTATTTTTGGATAAAGCAACGTAGTTCCCCTTCTGTCACTCACTTGACATTGTGTCGAATGAAGTGACACAAGGGGTCTTCCTTGGATGCCGAATCGTACCTCTGAACCTGAGAAAAGGCCAATGTCAAGTTGGCAGACAGAATTTGCATGCCCCACCCCAGACATACGGGTATAAAGGGAAGCGGGCAGGGAATGCCAGTCAGAATTTTCCTCAGAGCCAAATGGTTATGCAGCACGCAGCTGAGTTTCACTCCTGTTCCACTCACCTCTACCAGCGAGAAGCATTGCTGTTGGATCCGCACAGTGCATTTCCAGCTGGCGTCTCTCTCTCTGCACGCTGTCCAGTTCACGCCCCTGGGCGCTTCGTGCATTCGAACGATTCGGTTCCCCGAACGCAGCTCCCTGGCCTCCGGACCCACAACTGCTCAGCCCTGGCAGGCCAGTGCTGACAAGTTCCAAAGACACCTCCTTAGGACCTCTTCCTCAGTCTCTAACACCCCCTGCTGGGTGCGTGTAGCAAGGTAAGTGCTTTGAGTCTTTTCTCAGCACCCAAGCCTCAGGACGCTCTTTTGCCTATCGACACATTATTATCTGCTCCCCCCCGCAAAGCCCCGCCCAGTACGTCAAATATGATCGTCCCATTAGTGCCCCTCGCACGGAGTCTGGATGCGTGGCTCTCACTTCCCAATCCGTCACGCTGGTTGGCCAGGACCATCCGACTCGGCAACGTGATTCAGTTAACCCGGCTCCCACCTCGTTTTTTAGCGGTATTCACTCCACTCTTGTGCAAGGCCAACAAGCCAGTGCCTTACAAGCAGAGATCTCCACCCTGCTCCTCAAAGATGCGGACCGGAGTCCCCCTGCAGCAGGTGTCCAGACGTGATGTGGTAACCACAGACGCCTCTCGACAGGGTTGGTGTTCTTCCCGAGCTGAAGACCCACAGAGATACGCAGTTCGGTCAGTGCTTCTATTCCAGCAGGAGAGGCTGGAGGGGAGGCTGTCCCTCTCCACCTTGAAGGTGTATGTAGCTGCTATTGCAGCCCACCATGATGCAGTAGATGGCAAGTCCCTTGATTATCGACTTGATTATCAGGTTCCTGAAAGGTGCCCGGAGACTGAATCCTCCCCGGCTTAGCCTGTTCCCCTCTTGGGATCTCTTAGTCGAGCTCAAGGCCCTCTCCCTGAAGACGGCCCTCCTGATCGCATTAGCCTCCATCAAGAGGGTTGGAGACCTGCAAGCGTTCTCTGTCAGTGACACCTGCCTGGAGTTCGGTCCGGCACTTTCTCACATTATCCTGAGACCCCAACCAGGCTACGTGCCCAAGGTTCCTACGACCCCTTTCAGGGACCAGGTCATGAACCTGCAAGCGCTGCCTCGGGAGGAGGCAAACCCAGCCCTTTCATTGCTGTGTCCGGTACGTTCTTTACGTACCTATTTGGACCGCACGCAGAGCTTTAGATGTTCTGAGCAGCTCTTTGTGTGCTTTGGCGGACAGCGGAAAGGGAACACCATCTCCAAACAGAGGTTAGCCCACTGTGTCGTTGATGCTATTACCTTAGACTATCACACCCAGCATATGCCTGCACCCTTGCGGGTTTGAGCACACTCTACTAGAAGTGTGACATCCTCGTGGGCACTGAGCCATGGCACCTCCCTAGCAGACATCTGCAGAGCAGCGGGCTGGGCAACACCCAATACCTTTACCTACAATCTGAGGGTTGAGTCGGTCTCGTTCCGTGTTTTTTCAGGTCCGAGCCACCTTGCACCCTTCACCAGCAGAGCAATTCGCGGCCAGACCCTCTACAAGTCTCAAATGCTCTGTACTGGGGTCAGGCTCCCCGGGCATAGTTCCCTCTTCAGGCTAACTCCCCGTGATGTATTTTCCACGGTACGGTTCCCCTTTGTCAGCAGACCCACCGTGCCATATCCCACATCCGGCTTCCTCGTGGTGTATTTGCTACGTAGTACCTCCCCCTAAAACTGGGCAGGGCGTGGCCTCCACAGGGTCTTTCCCTCCTGAAAGAATAGGAAATTTGCGGACCCAACAGCTACCTTGCCTCCGGCCTTGCCTACAGCCCCGGCACGCCAGCGCTGATGAGTTCTTAAGACGCCCCCTTAGGCCTCTTCCTCAGCCTCTAAATCCGCCCTCTGCCGGGTGCGCAGAGCAGGGTAATGGCTTCAAGTCTTCTCTCAGCACCCTAGCCTTAGGACATCCTTCTGCTCCCGACATGCTATCTCCTGCTCCCCCCCGGGGAAAGACCGCCTTCCCCAACTTAAGTTAGGCCTGCTTTACGTCCTATGTGAGAGACATAGTGAGAGAGAAGGCCACGGCTGCTGGAATTGCTCCCATGCTAGGCATATAACATCTTTTTCTCCCCTCAGGGGTGCGAGTTTGTATGCAAAAAAAAAAAAAAAGAGTTGGGGCCGTTGGGGAGGGCTACGTGCAGCCGGTACAGGCGCCTCTAGCACGCAATAGCCAGCTGTGCACCTGTTTCGACAGTCACGTAACACGGTCAGTGCGTGACGCTTTTTATGGACCCCTTGTGTCACTTCATTCGACACAATGTCGAGTGAGTGACAGAAGGGGAACGTCATGGTTATGGTCGTAACCTCCATTCCCCGAGGGAGGGAATGAGACGTTGTGTCCCTGCTGCCACAGCACTAGACCTAGCACTGTAAATGGCCATGCTTCATTTTCAGCTCCTCAGTGCAAAATCCTGACTGGCATTCGCTGCCCCGCTTCCCTTTATACCCGTATGTCCGGGGTGGGACATGCAAATTCTGTCTGCCAACTTGACATTGGCCTTTTCTCAGGTTCAGAGGTACGATTCGGTGTCCAAGGAAGACCCCTTGTTTCACTTTGTTCGACAAAACTTCATGTTCCCTCCCTCGGGGAACGGAGGTAACGACAGTAACTATGACGTTTTGTGTCTTTTTGCCCCATTTATGCGGTTGGTGCGCAAGGCAATCATCTGACGGGAACAGAGTTCCATGACTGCATTCCAGTCCCTCAATAATGTATTACGTATAACCTTTATACCAACTAACATTTTGAAAATACAAAACTTTCATGAATACGATAATTTATGTTGGCTTTATTAACTATTTGCACAAAAATGTCCTGAATGAGACCTATTCTCCAGGAAGCATTTAAAAACAATGTACAAATGCTCAAATACCACAAGTACTCTCCACCGAAGCAGATAGTAATTATATCCATTTGGCAGAGACACATTTACCGTATGTGGCCATGAGTAAATGGAATGTGCTAATTCAATAGGATAGCAATCCGATCAGTAAAAATGCGTGAAGTGTAAATACACTCTATGTGAAATTGCTGCACTACTCCAAGTGCAAAAAAAAAAAAAAAGACTGCGACTGATTGAGGTACAAGTTGTCATGTCATATGGCTAAAAAAATATTGGTTTTAACAACTGTTTTGAACGTGTTACTTTGGGGAATTTATTTAGAATTAATTTGATCATAATTTGCTGAATTACTGCTGCCATGATCGATAGAACATATACACAAATATTTATTTTATAGTGTGAAGTTAATAGACAATATTAAACACTCTCTGAACATCTCATATCTCTCTCTTTCATATGAAGTAATGGTAAGTCTAAATACGTTCATTCAATCAGTTCAATAGGATAGTTCATTTAATATGGTTTAAATGTTTTTTTAATACTTTCACCCTAAGTGAGACACATTGTGTTGTGCCAGATAAATTCTGCTATCATTGCAAAGTGAGAATAAAAAAACATCATCTGATAGTTATATTTTAAAAGATATTGCCTCTGTGTTTGATGCAGCTTTAATGAGAAAGAGCACATTTCCGGTTGCACTTTATTTTACAGTATGTATACTTTCAGTATACTCACAATGTACTTAACCAAGAAAGTACTGAGTAATATTGGGTCACTACATGTACTTAATATGGTTTAAGGTTAGGGCTGGAGTTAGGTGTAGGGTTAATATCTAGTAATTATTGTAGTTGTTGTAATTATATAAATGTAGAACAGAATTGTAATATAAAGTGATATCAAATTTGCATTAGTATACATGTAGTGTACTACTTTTACAAAAGTTTGAAGTTTAACGACTTTAAATTATGAGTAGCTTGAAAAGCTACACTTTCAAAGCAGCTTCCCTTTCCCTTTCCTTAAGGATCTGTATCATTAACATGTTTATTTGCATTATGGTTTGAATTTATTAGGATTTGATGACATAGGGTGCGTCTTTCTGTATATGTACAGTATGTGTGTGGTCTGTGTATTAGACTTTGAAGAATAGTTGTGAGCATGATAAAGTGAATGTGTGTGTTTGTGAGTTATGAAACCCCATGTTTTTGCTTCCAGAATGCAGAACTTGCTCTGGGTTAATGGAAGGACTGTTTTCACAGATGACCGTCTCTCACTCTGAATGTGGGATGTTGATGCAGGTGTGTGTGTGAGTGTGTGTGTCAGTGGGTGAATGGCATGTGAAGGGGTATTCATAATTCTGTGCATTTATGGAATGAGCAATACGTGTGCCTTCACATAATATTTTTTTAATTAAATTGTTAAATTGCCTTTTTGTCTGGATTATAATACACAATCTACTTTTCGTGCCTAACTTTATAAGAAATAGTTCACCTAAAAATTAAAATTCTGTCTAAATTAAAAAATATTAATTCACATCGGTCTTAATCCTTATGAATTTCCTTATTCTGTGAAACACAAAAGGAGAAATTTTAGATCTTGTTCATGCTGAAAAAATTAAATAAACATAAATTAAATGCCATCAATATTTGAAAAATATTTTATAAGTGTAATAAGAGTAATACATCATTTTGTAGATGGGGGTCAAAGACCATAAAGAGTCTATGATTTTTAGCAAAGCTACAAGTAAAAACAAATTACAATTCAATTAATGATAATTTTTCAGGATTATCAATGATGCTTACCAAAATTTGACTGAATCAGTCAAATGAGTCTGGCGAGTAAGAAAGAGAAGGAAAAAAGAGTAAGAAAAACAAACATTTTCCAATAAAAATTTAAAGTAGGATATATTTTTTACACGGAAATGGAAATCTATGACCATTTCAGCTTGAGGCAATGAATGATTCAGAGATAAATATTCTAGCCCTTATGGTTCAAGAGTTATTAGTGAAAATGTTAATTATTATGTGAATAACTAATAAAATTATGTTAATTTGTAGTGAAAACATGCTAATTACAGTGCCACTTAAGACCAACATCAAGCTAAAAAATTCTCATTACAGAACCGTGCTATTCAGGATCTATAGATTCAGGTAGTGCACTAATTGAAGAGTCACATGTCACTTATTCACATCTTTCTGTACGTGTACATTATTTTTCAGAGGCTTTATAAAAAATAATAGTGTAATTATGGACTCAAGAAAATGGAGATTTTGACATTTGTGTTTTTATGTCAATAAATAAAGGTACATTTCTAGTTTCAATAGAACTTGTACTCAAGACTTGTTGGACAAAATTTTTTTTTTTTTATTTGAGCGATTTATCTCAAAATGGCATGCTGTTATACACAATGCTGGAATATAGTGTTAGTTTTTCATTAGAAATCCTATATTTACTGTGTATTTTCACATTGCTTTCAGAGGTTTTATATTGAGTTAAGATAAATATAAGGAGCATTTTGAACTTTTCTGAGACCAGTGCAGACAGACAGAACACTGTAAGTTAAATCATTCAATAAATAGGGAGCAAGGGAGCATCCTTATAGCTTTCTTATGCAGCCATGTGGATTCACACCTAAAATCTGACCAAAAGTTTAGTTTTGCTACAGAAGATGTTTGGACCACTCAACATGTTTGGCACACATTGGACAATGGTAATCAGTAAATAGATTCAGAATTTATTATGTATAATTTTATTTTAACATGGTTGGCAGTGATTAGACGATGCTGGCTATTACTTTGAATCAGAATTATTTATGCTAATTTCTGATTGGTTAAATGCTTCAACACTGGCTATCACTTATTTCTTTGACAGTGCAAAGAGAGAACATTGATATTTTTTTGGCTAAGTAGAAAAACACATCTAAAAACACGTCAAATCAAGTTAAATCATTTTTAATTGCATAGTTTTTTATTTGTGCTTTTCCCCTTACACATTGTTCCAAAGCAGCTTTACAGAAAAAACATGAATAAACTAACACTTCTAGAAATGTAATAAACAATTTGATAAAAACTGACTTTCTATAGCTTGGTATTTCTTTTTTTTTTCTTTTTATAAATTTCACTACTAAGTCCCGCTGTTCAAATATATGGACATACATATTCAGAAAAACTTTTTGCTCTAGATTTATTTATTTATTTGCATGTTTATTAGGTGCTACTAGTTACAAATCAATGTAAAATGAAAAGAGAAAAAAGAAGAAAAAGAAAAATGCACACAGCAGTCACGCTCAGGTCTCAAGAGGTTAGATAGGCAGGAGTTATAGGCATTTTTGGAGACATACCTTTGGAAAAAGAACACAAAAAAAGTGTTGTTTTTTTCTGTGTTTTTTTTGGACTTGCAATATTTGTATTTAATGCAACAAGGGATGCTGACTTTAGTAATGTAATTTAAAATATGGACACTGCCTCATTTATAAGGCTATTTTACATTTTTTACCTTTTGTTTTGCACTAAACATTTGACACCCCTATACAAAATTATGGATTTCTTGGTAAATAATCATCCATGACATTTAATATTTTGTTTTACATCAATGTATCTTTCACCAGTAACAAAATGAATAAATAAACAACAACAACAAACTTTTCAGCCAGGGACACATAATAGCCCTGCTGCTCTTTCCCAGAAGCATATAGTATTCCTCACACAAAGTTATCTTGTGGTGAAACTTAGAGCATGCCAGAAGTCAAAGTGAGAAAATGAATGAGTGAAACACAAAAAGAGACGTTAGGCAGAACATTAGCATCAATCATCATTCACTTTTATTGTATGGAAAAAATATGCAATGAATGTGAATGGTGACTGAGGCTAACCTTCTAACATCTTCTTTCGTGTCAGCAAAAGTCTTCAGTAAGATCAAAGTTATTATACTCCTCAGGGGAATATTATGCACGTTAATAAGGGAAGTTACGCTACTGAATTTATGAAGTCTCTCTCTATGTATGTTTTGTTTCTAGGTGGTGGATGGACAGATCCGGAGCTGGCTGACTTTGAACTGCTTGTAATCATGAGCGCTACTGTGGAACCAACCTCAGCCACCTGCCAGGTGCGCACCTCCTACCTGCCTGATGAGATCCTGTGGGGCTACGAGTTCCCTCCTGTCGTCTCCCTCTCCCCGTCCGGAAAGTATGTAGCTGATTTTGCCTTCTTTGACAAGGTTGCCAAGACCAAGACCCCACCCCTATTTAAACAATCTCCACCTCCCAACACCCATTCACCCCATCACCAAGGCAGTGGAGGCGGTGGAAACCAAGGGCCGGATACCGAGAAGATAAGACTGGAGGAGAGTTACCGGGAAGAAAGGGTGCGGGATAGGGGGCGGGTTCGAGACCAGCTTAGCATCCGTATTAGTAATGTCTAGAGAGAGAGCAAAAAACCCCCCAGAAAACTATGGAGGGGTGAAGAAGAGGTCTGATGAAGAAAAATTGCCAGAGCACTTGTTTGATTCAGTGTTAGCCAACATTTATTATGCCACTGAGCTTACCTGTTTTGCAAGTCAGCATGCCAGGAGAGTTGGCTAGTGCTGAAATACATGAAATAGAGAAGGGGAGAGCACAAGAAGAGAGAGAGATACAGAAATATGTATCTATGTTAGGAATAGAATACCACCATACAACAACTCCCACTATTTCTGCAGCATACAATATGAAACAATTCATACTATGCACATTTTCTGTCTGCATGGAATTCCCGGATGATCTAGTACATTTGGCAAAAATGTGTAAAAAAGCACAATGCAGTGTATTTCAGAGATAACTGTTTGCAAGTCACTGCAAAATACATGCAGTGTTTAAAACATTTATTATTGCATAATGTTTTCCTTAAAAAAAAAAAAAAAAACGAAAATAAAAATGTTTACTGTACAGTGTGCACAAAGCATAGGTAGTAAGTATGCTATTATTCCATTCCGAAAATAACAAGAGAAAGTAAATGTGAAATATTTGTGAATAGTTTACAGCTAAACTATTAGACCATGTGGAATCAAACTATGATTCAAGACAGATCAGCTGCTTCACCTATGACAAAACCGATCACACACACACACACACACACACACACTCTCTCTCTCTCTCTCTCTCTCTCTCTCTCTCTCTCTCTCTCTCTCTCTCATATGATGGATCTATTCACTGAGAAGGACTGTATCCCCACCCTGTGGCCAAGAAAAGCAGTACCACAGATTTGAGACAGTTGAGAAGATCTAGAAAGAAGTGTGATGGACAATAACTGATTTTTTAAGTCTTTTTGCTTAAGGTTTCAGGATTACAACAGTCTGAAGAATGGAATGGAATAGATTGGAATAAACTCATAATATTTAAACCACTGTAGTCAATGATAAAGAAAAGGTACAACATTTAGATTACTGTAAATAACTTTTAATCTATATTTGTGTCTAACAGTGCCAGTATTTAACTATTTTGGGTAAATATCTATTTAGAATTGTTCTACCCCTCCATAGTTTATTTTTTCTCACTGGAATAAACATGTTGATGTTTGTTAACAATACTAAAAGCACTTTAAGTCTACGAGGAGGGTTTATTTTTGATACTTTCTTTGGGTCCAACTTAACTGTACTTGCTCTGATGTTAAATGAAGAAGAGTGAAAAAATGTATTTTGAATGTATATATTCAATGTGCCTACAACATAAATGTCATTATTATTATTAATAATAATAATTATTATTATTACTATATTGTTGATATTTGTTGTTGTTTTTTTTAAATAATGACTTTGTTTATTATTTGGCACATTTTGAACTGTGTTACAGTCTTAAACTGTGGCTGTAGGGAACCGTATGTTTCACAAATGTCCTTTTGTGTTCAGTCAGGGTTCGCTTTCAAAAACTGGACTTTCATCACTCTACCTGCTAATGATCTCCAATGACAAATGAATAAATTAGACATTTTGAAGTAGTCACACGATGATCTTTTCAATGTGGATAATGAAGAGTGCAAGAATACTAAAACAGTTACAGTTGTAGCCAAACATATTGGCACCCTTAGTAAATATGAGCAAAGAAGGCTGTGAAAAAAACTGCATTGTTTGCCCTTTTGAAAGTTCATTCAAACAAATCACAAAAATCAAATTGAAGTAAAACAACTGAAAAAGGGGAAATATCTCATTATTAAATATATATATTTCTCCAAAACGTATACTTTTTGCATCCTCCCTTTGCCAAGATAACAGTTCTGAGTCTTCTCTTATAATGCGTAATGAGGTTGGAGAACACCAAGGGATCTGAGACCATTCCTCCATACAGAAGCTCTACAGATCCTTCAAATTCAGAGGAACATATTGAGTTCACCCCACAAATGTTCTATGGGGTTCAGGTAAGGGGACTTGGATGGCCATGGCAGAACCTTGCTTTTGTGGTGAGTGAAGCATTTTTGTGTTGATTTTGATGTTTGTTTTGGATCATTGTCCTGCTGGAAGATCCAACAAGGGCCCATTGTAAGCTTTCTGGCAGAGGCAGCCAGATTTAGATTTTTTTACCTGTTGGTATATGATAGAGTCTGTGATGCCATGTATGTGAACAAGATGTCCAGGACCTCTGGCAGAAAAATAGCCCCCGACGTTAAAGATCCAGCACCACATTTATCCATGGGCATTGGGTACTTCTTCATCTCTATGTGTGCCAAACCCATATCTAGTGTTTGCTGCCAAAAAGCTCTTTTTTTTGTTTCATCTGACCATAGAACCCGGTCACATCTGAAGTTCCAGTAGTGTCTGGCAAACTGAATATGCTTGAGTTTGTTGTTGGATGACAGCAGAGGCTTTTTTTCTTGAAACCCTCTCATCAACTTGTGGTGATGTAGGTGATGTCTGAAATGATTTTTTTAGACTTTCTGACCACAAGACCCAACAAATTTCTGCAATTCTCCAGCTGTGATCCTTGGCGATTCTTTGGTCACTTGAACCATACTCCTAACTGTACATGGAGACAATGTAGATGCACATCCTTTTCCAGGCCAATTCTTAAGATATTCATTTGATTGGAACTTGGAAAATCGGAAAATGGGCATTTCTAATGCTTTGGCTATTTATTAAAGCCACTTCCCATTTTGTGAAGCTCAACAACCTTTTGCAGCACATCAGATCTATATTCTTTAGTCTAACCCACAGTGGATGATTGTAAAGGAGTGACGTAGACGTGGGTTTTGACAAATCAATCTTTTAATGGCCATAGTCTCGTACAGCGCTTCTTTCTCAATGAAAACAACTTAGGACACAACAACTATAGACTGAAATCAGATCACAACAACGCTGGGCTTCCATGTACGTGCAGAGCTCTCTTTCTCTCTCTCCCCTCAGGAGGTTCTGTGGCCACTCTTATGCCGCTCCCCATGCTCACTGAAATTAGAGACAGATGTTAGACATAATTTGGCTCAGGTGCAAGCGCCCTTACCGCTTTCTCTCCCCGGACGGATGCTTGACCACGCCCCCGCTACCACATAACCCCACCGCCCAACTCAGGCCGGGGCGTCATCCGGTCTGCCTACCACTCCCCCCCCCCCATTTCTGGAAAGGAAGTCAGCGACAGCCATCTGTACCCCCGGTCTATGGACCACCTCGAATTTAAAGGGCTGTAGAGCCAGATACCAACGGGTGATCCGGGCATTAGTATCTTTCATGCGGTGGAGCCATTGGAGCGGGGCATGATCTGAGCAGAGAGTGAAGGCCCGCCCCAGCAGGTAATAGCGGAGGGTGAGGACCGCCCACTTGATGGCCAGACACTCTTTCTCTACGGTGCTGTACTTTCCCTTAGAGCGAGCTGCCGACTGATGTACAGCACCGGGCGCTCCTCCCCCTCCACCACCTGCGAGAGTATGGCCCCCAGTCCTCTGTCTGAAGCATCCGTCTGCAATAGAAAGGGGAGAGAGAAGTTAGGTGCATGCAAAAGCGGCCCCCCACAAAGTGCAGCCTTAACCTGCATGAACGCCTGTTGGCACTGCTCCGACCATTGGACCGGATCTGGAGCCCCCTTTTTAGTGAGGTCAGTCAGCGGGCTGGTGACGTCCGAATTATTAGGCACGAACCTCCTATAATAGCCAGCCAGCCCCAGGAACTGCCTCACCCCCTTTTTGGTCTTGGGTCTTGGGCATGTCGCAATCGCTGCGGTTTTGTCAATTTGGGGCCGCACCTGGCCATGACCCAAGTGGAACCCCAGATACCGTACCTCCACACCTGGGGACCTGGGGATTGTCGTGAGCCCCGCCCGCCGCAGCAACCCCAGGACCGCCCTCAGATGTTGTTTGTGCCGCTGCCAATCGTTACTGTAGATGATAATGTCATCCAAATAGGCAGTGGCATAAGCCGAATGCGGCCGAGGATACGGTCCATAAGTCGCTGAAACGTAGCCGGGGCTCCAAACAAACCGAACAGAAGCGTCACAAATTGGTGCAATCCGAACGGCGTGGTGAAGGCTGTTTTTTCACGGGAAATTGGTGTCAAGGGGATCTGCCAATAACCCTTTGTTAAATCCAATGTCGAATAAAAGTGAGCCGTACCTAACCAATCGAGCAACTCATCAACACGGGGCATCGGGTACGCGTCTAATTTAGACACCGCGTTGACTTTTCTATAATCCACACAGAACTGTACCGACCCGTCACTCTTGGGAACAAGCACGACCGGGCTGGACCAATCACTGTGGGATTCTTCTATTACGCCCATATCGAGCATTGCATCCAATTCCTTCTGAACTATTTTCTTTCTGTGTTCGGGTAGGCGATAGGGACGGCTAAATGTTGTGCCCTGATCGGTGAGGATTTCTTTCGGAATCCCCACCCTGGAGATTATTTTTGAAGAGTGCCCCCACAACACTACGTGCTGAGATGTAGCTCAGAGGCACTGCTTCCGGATATCGCGTTGCATAATCCACCAGGACTAATACAAAGCGATGTCCGCGTGCCGTCCGCTCTAATGGCCCGATGAGGTCCATTCCAATCCTCTCAAATGGGACCTCGATTAGTGGAAGGGGGCACAATGGCGCTTTTGGTGTGGCCGGTGGGTTCACCAGCTGACATTCACGGCACGCCGCACACCACCTGCGTACGTCGCCGCCAATGCCCAGCCAATAAAAACGGGCTATTAGACGGAGTCGTGTCTTTCTTTCCCCTAAGTGACCTGCCATGGGATTATAGTGAGCCGCCTGGAAAAGCATT
Organism: Moxostoma hubbsi; assembly: GCA_032164185.1. Lineage (NCBI taxonomy): Eukaryota > Metazoa > Chordata > Actinopteri > Cypriniformes > Catostomidae > Moxostoma > Moxostoma hubbsi. Next base: position 61,814,788 of record JAVLUX010000002.1, on the reverse strand, counting down.
TCCCGGCAGCTCCGTGGAATCAAGAGCTGGGCTGTTTCCTCTTTTGTATGAGCGTCCTGCGTCACTCTATACAACCGCTCATTTATAATCGCAAAGTAGGGATATGAAAGTGCGACACCCGGGCGGAGTTGTTGACCATCAATTACTCTCACTTGGTCGAAGGTGTGCTTGAGATCTCTTGACTGCTCCAGAGGGAAATCCCCTTCGGGAAATGCTCTGAAGAGGGGAGGGGCTGTCACCTCCCCCTCCCTCGTACCATCCTGAGATGGAGCAGATGTAGACGGCCCCGGCTCCGCCTCCCCCGCGAGAGAATCGCACATAACACATCCCTTTGCCTTCATGCAGGACCCATCCGCACATATTCCCCTTAATATTTTACTGAATCCGGGCCAATTAGTTCCCAAAATCAGCGGATGGGTGAGGCGGGAACTAACCGTGGCCTCCACTCTATGTTTTGAACCGCAAAAATTAATTTTCAGTGTCACCACAGGGTATTTGTGAATATCGCCATGCACACACTTCACCCCCACCCTTTTGTGCGTATCCCATGCCCCGTGTTGAACCAAGTGTTGGTGGATAGTGGTTTGATTACAACCGGTGTCCACCAATGCTTGGTAAGTACCCCCCTTGATTCTTACCGGAATCCGGTATGCTCCGGCACGATCGGGGGCAGCCCGTGGAGACTCGGGGATCCGGACCACCGTCGCCGTCTCCATCACCGGGCACTGATCCTGAAAGTGCCCCGGATCCCCACAGCGCCAGCAGGCTGGCCCAGATGTCACGCCCGCACCTGTGTCGGCGGGTGCCTCCACCTGAGGGGGAGAACGGCGATAAGCTACAGGAGTGGGGGTCGTCCACTGCCTGGCGCGGGGAACTGGTCGCGTTGGCGGGGCTCCTCGCCTCCGTGGGGCAGGAACGGGCCCTGGGGAGAGAGCAGAGTGAGGGAAAGAGGGGGAACACACAAGGGGAGGGGAGAGAGAGAGAGAGGGAGAACAGGGCTCTTCCACCCTCGGGTACACCGCCAAGTGGTCCTCCGCAAGCTGGACAGCCTCCTCCAGCGACGACGGGCGGTGGCACTGGACCCATTCCGCAGTCCCCTTCGGTAGTGCAAGGACCAATTGCTCCAGTACCACCTGATCGATCACACCCTCGACGTCAGGACTCCCCGCCAGCAGACATTTCCGACACGCGTCTCAGAGTCACTGCGAGAAAGTAAAGGGGCGATCATCTTTCCCCAGCTTCAAAGACTGGAACAGCTGGCAATACTGTTCTGGACTGCGACCCACCCGCTGCAGGATAGCTTTCCTCAGGTCTGTGTAGATTAGAAGATTCGCCGCCGGCAATTGTTGGGCCGCAAGTTGCGCTTCGCCAGACAGCAGTGGTAGGAGTCTCGCCGCCCTTTGGTCACGCGGCCAGCCCCAGATCTCCACTATCCTCTTGAAAAGATCGATGAAGGCTTCCGCGTCATCTTCCGCCCCCATCTTCAGAAGCGTGGGGGGGGCAGCTGGGAGTGGGTGTTGGAGGGTGCGGTCGGGCACTCTCCTGGGAAAGGAGGTTTTGGATCGCGTGACGGTCCTCTGATTGAGCCCGCAGGATTTCAAAAAACCGCCGGTCCTGGTCTTGGCGTAGCTCAATCAGGGACTGTTGGTGCGTCTGATGCATGCTGGCGAGGGACTGGAGGATCTCGGACAACTGGGAGGGCTCCATGGGGCGTACTGTAGCTGGTTCAAATGGGTTTTTGGCACCAGTGTAAAGGAGTGACGTAGACGTGGGTTTTGACAAATCAATCTTTTAATGGCCACAGTCTCGTATAGCGCTTCTTTCTCAATGAAAACAACTTAAGACACAACAACTATAGACTGAAATCAGTTCACAACAACGCTGGGCTGCCGTGTACCTGCAGAGCTCTCTTTCTCTCTCTCCCCTCTGGAGGTTCTGTGGCCGCTCTTATGCTGCTCCCCATGCTCACTGAAATTAGAGACAGGTGTTAGACATAATTTGGCTCAGGTGCAAGTGCCCTTACCGCTTTCTCTCCCCAGACGGACGCTTGACCACGCCCCCGCTGCCACAATGATGATTAAGGTCATTTGGAATGTGTGTTACCTCATATCTATACCCCTATGAAACAGAGCACACATTTTTTTTTAAATATGAATGGGAATATACTTCAGATATATTTTACTCATAATAATTTCTAGGGGTGACACTAATTGTGGCCAACATATTTTGGAGAAAAATATTTATTTAATAATGAGATATTTCTGTGGGAGTTACGTGACACCATGCAAGGTTCGGAGGTGTGAACAGTGAGTTCTGCACACTTGGCTAGTTTTGATACTTTTAATGATATAAACTGGTAAGATTCGATACACCCTGATCCATAACTGTTCTAGGAAGGCAACATGTCAAAGAATTCAAAATCCTCAGGCTCTGTGAGGAGCGGACGTGTAAATGGCGAGCTCTGCGTACATTTCTAGAGTATCTGTACAAACTGAGAGCTAGAAGGCCAAGGATCTGCAAAGCTGTCATTGCTGCACGTGGACCTGATGCTTTGAACCGGGGAGAGCTTGCTCTTTTCCCAGTTGACCCGAAGCCCCAACGGGCTGAGGTGCCTGAGCACCAGGTCCCTGTGGGCACACAACAAGTCACGCAAGTGAACTAGAATCAGCCAGTCATCGAGATAGTTGAGGATGCGAATGCCCACTTCCCTTAACAGGGCAAGGGCTGCCTCTGCGACCTTTGTGAAGGGGCAAGGTGCCAGGGAGAGCCCGAAGGGGAGGTCCTTGTACTGGTACGCCCGGCCCTAGAAAGCAAACCGCAGTAAGGGTATGTGTCGAGGTAGAACTGAGACGTGTAAGTATGCGTCCTTCAGGTTTACCACAGCAAACCAATCTTGATACCGGACACTCGCCAAAATGCGTGAGAACTCTTTGAAGTAGTTTAAGAAGTTTTGAAATAAATTTCAAATTGTAATAGTAATTGTTCACGTTATTAATATCCTGAATATATATATATATATATATATATATATATATATATATATATATATATATATATATATATATATATATATATTTATTTATTTATATATTTATATAAACTTAATCAGAATGAATAACAGTTTTGCAAATTTAGCCACTCAGTAGGGAGACTCAGTAGGATATCCAGTGTGAGACAAAATTAGTTTGTTTATAATTATATATAATCTCTCTAATCTCTATATAATTTCTCACAACAACAACAAAAAGACTTGCCTCAAATGCTTTGAAAAAATGTATGGAACACCATAGAATACCTTATTCGTGGAATGTACCTGAATCAAAATGTGTCGTTCTCTCCTCTGTGTTATATATATATATATATATATATATATATATATATATATATATATATATATATATATACTATTTACTGTAATGTGAATTGTCTGTTTTGTTGATGGGATACAAGTCCCATTTAAAAGATAAAAAACTTACTCACCTTCTTTCTTCTGCAGAACAAAAACGAAGATTTTTAGAAGAATATTTCAGCTCTGTAGGTCCATACAATGCAAGTGAATTGTGACCAGAACTAAAGGCAGCATTGAAGTAATCCATACTCCAGTGGTTTAATCCATGTGTTCAGAAGTGATATGTTATGTGTGGGTGAGAAACAGATCAATATTTGAGTTCTTATTTTCCATTTTTATGTTACTTTATGTTACTGAGTGTCAACTGTCATTGTATTGAAAGGACAGACTGGGATATTAATAAAAATAAAAAAAAAATTTGTTCCACATAATTGAGAGCGTGACCGAGAGTGTGAGTGCAGCAAGGTTTGACACCTGTGGGGAATCACCTCTAACAGCTTTTTTGTGTTTGCAGTGAGAATGCAGAGGGATTTAAAAGGGCAATCCAGACAGCTGAAAGAGAGAGAGAGAGAGAGAGAGAGAGAGAGAGAGAGAGATGCATGCAGCAGGAATCGTGTGCGCCTTGCACGTTGCTGAAAAGAAAAAATTTGTGTCTTAATAAATTTACATTGGAATGGAGAGCAGAGTGGGTCCAGTGCCACCGACCGGCAACAATGGATGATGCGGACCAGCTGGCTGAGGACCATATGATTCCATATTGAGGGCTGGTGTGCCCTCTTCTCTATCTCTCTCTCTCTCTCTCTTCCTTCCCGTTCCTGTTCACGGGAAACGAGGTATTCCTTACCAAACCCGTTCCCCGGTCCTGTGGAACGTTCATCCTGCTTTCTTTCATTAAACCGCTCTGTTCTCCACCACAGTCTGGTAATTCCTCTGCCGTGGGTGTGGGCATGAAGTCTGGGCTGGTCTGCTGGAGCTGCGGGAACCTTGGCATTTCCAGGACCGATGCCCCATGATGGAGGTGGAGACATTGGTCCGGGTCTCCCATGTACCACAGACCACTCCTGATTGAGCAGGAGCATACTGGTTTCCTGTGAGTATAAAGGGGGGTACAAATCAACCCTTGGTGCATTCAGGTTGTAATCAAATCTCCATTCACCAAAGTTTGATTCAATCCGAGGCTTTCAAATCAAGCCTGTGGGTGAAGGTAAGATGTGTGCACGGAATATTAATGATTACCCATTAGTGACGGTCATCTTTCAATATCGGGGACAAAAGCATAGTGTCGAGTTTGTGTTTAGTCCTCACCTCACCCATCCACTAATCTTGGGTAAGAATTGTCCACCATTTATCACTTTATTGAGGGATATTTGTGTGGATGAGTCCTGTAAAAAAGTGTCTTGGTGTGTGGTTTGTGATTGACTGACTGGGGAGGCTCTACGTCAGCTCTGCATCAGGATGACGTAAGTAAGGGGGAAGTCTCAGCTTCCCCAACTCTTAGGGGATTCCTTACAGGTTATTAACCTCTGGAGCAGATGCGAGACGAGACCCTTAGGCACACCTTTGGTCAAGTGAAAAGTGATTGATGGCCAAAGCCTCCAGCCAGACATTGCACTCACATATTCATATTTTTCAGTGATCAAGGATCGGTTGTATTGAGTGATGCAGGATGCTCAGACAAAGGAAGATACAACCCAATTGTTAGTATCCAAGAGCCATCAGGAAATTTTATTCCAGATGGCTCATTATAATCCAATGGTGAGTCACTTAGGACAGGAAAAAAGCACTGAATCGTCTAATTGCTCAGGATGTTTGCAGATGGTATGCGGCATGCTGTGAATATCAGGTGGTGAATCCACCGGCCATCACAAGATTGCCATTGCGCCCACTTCCATTGATCGAGGTCCCCTTCGAAAGAATTGGTATGGACCTTGTTGGGCCATTAGAGCGGTCAGCATGCGGGCATCACTTTGTGTTGGTTCTGGTGGACTAGGCAACATGATATCCAGAATCAGCACCTCTGCACAACATCTCAGCATGTTGTTTTGTGGAGGCACTCTTTGAAATATTCTCCCGCATCAGGATTCCAAAAGAAATCCTCACTGATCAAGGCACAACGTTTATGCCACACATACTACATGAATTGTATGAATCAAATTGATTCGGATCAGTGTTTATCAGTGTTTAGGATGATTCCCCTCCTGCCCATCCCAGACCGCTCCTACGGTAGGTGTAAGGTGTCAGGTAAGTGCTTTGATGTTCCTGGACTCAGCACGGCCATGACTGGCACCTCAGGCTCCACCCCGTAGCGAGGCCCAACCCGACATCCAACATGATTGTCCCCTTGGTCCCCCTCGTTCGGAGCTTGGGTCATGGCACGTGCTCCCCAACCCATTGTGGTGGCTGAACCACAATGTCCGTCATGTGTGTGTGTTTGTGTCTTTTGTTTCAGTTTATCATTAAAATATTATTTATATTGCCAAGCCGGATCTCACCTCCTCCTTGCCCATCTAAATCCCTTTACACTGGTGCCGAAATCCAGGAAGGAGGAGGGTTGCCCGTCGCGGAGTCCTCAACACTGCCATCCACCCAGGGGAGCGCTGCTGCCATCTGCCCGTGTAGTAGAGGTGAACGCCCACCGTCCACGAGGCGAGTGGGGACTACACTCCCGACCGCCTGGAGCGATGGAGCCGCTGCCAAGGGCGGAGGCGATCCCTGTCATCTCCCAGAAATGCGGAGAGGTCGAAAGAAGACCACTGTCCATGAGGGGAGGAAGGAAGTGACTCCCCGACCGCCTGGATCGGTAGGGCCGCTGCCAGGGGTGGCGTGTCCCCACGAGTCGCCGGGAACACAGAAGGGCATTCTGTCCGCCGGGGGTCGTGGGTCTGAATCCAGTCCACCCGAGGAGGAGCGGCTGTCATCCGCCTGAGAGGGTGGAGGAGTGATCGAGGACCATGTGACAGTGTATCAGAGAACCAGCAAGTAGGTTTTTTTTTAATCTCTCTCTCTTCTCTATCTCTCTCTCTCACTACCGCTCTGCTTTGGCCTTTTCCCCCTCTTTTATTTTTTACAGTGTTTTTTGTGGGGTACTACACTGTACCCCCACCCCCATTTAATTATTTCTGTTTCCCTCCCCTTGTCCCCTCCCTCAGATGGGGGTGACCTGCCGGCAGACGGGGTTGAAGGCACGCCCCTCCCCAGGGAAAGGGGGGGGGGTGCCGGGGGCTCCCCAGCCTGAGAGAACAAGGGAGGACTGTGGCAGGGTAGAGGGTGGGGCCGGGTCGTGATTCTACACACACTGTCCCTTTCAAGCCTCCAAGAGGGATAAAGGCAGACTGCGGAAAATGGTACGGGAGATAGAGATCGTTTACGGGCATGTCCGTCATGTGTGTGTAATTTGTTTCAGTGTATCATTAAAATATTATTTATATTGCCAAGCCGGTTCTCGCCTCCTACTTGCCCATCTAACTCCCTTTACACTAGCCTTGTTAGATAATGCTGAAAATCGCTTTGAACTGTGGTAATTGTTTGTACCTGACAAATTATTGATTATAGACTGATGGACCTCTTTAAAATGTGTGTAGCAATGTGCAATCACCTATAATTGATAAATATAATCTTAAATTTTGTATGATTCATCTCATTCTACTAAAGAATGGTAACTATAAGGCTTAACTTGATAAAATGCAATGATGTGTAAAACCAATATGATTTTGTAACCAGAAATTTTCATGTTTTGTTACCTACACGTATAACATCCATGAAAAAATTTCATGTTTAGAATTTAAGCATTTGTTTGGAAAGCTGATGAGAATGAATATCATGTCTCTTGTACCATTTGCAAGATATAAAGTTCATGATTATATATGCACACTTTTTGAGCAGGAAAATAATGAGAATCTCTAACAAAGAACAATAAATCGACTGTCGGGAAAGACAGCACAGTCAACCATGTGACTCTGAAAAGTCACTTCTGATTGGCACAGGACACCTTTGGGGATGCGGCCAATTTTTGTTCAAATATTTCCAACCAGGAAGAACACCGCCTACTCTCTTGTTTGTCTCTTCTCTTCTGCTTCATCTTCTTCTCTGCTAACTCGCACTGACTCTTCCCCATGTGAGGTCCAAGGAGGCATGGGACTCGACGTCCCGAGAAAGCTCATCACTCTCTATGGTTCACAAACCCAAGAGAAGGCCTCGCTTCACAGCTAAATTCATCATTCATACAGACAATAAACTCAATCATACAGAAGTCAAAAACATAGATGAAACAGAACTTTCGACCAAGAACCAAGCATCACAAAGAACACAAAGAAACACCACAAAGACAAGCAAGTACATCTCCAGTACTGTGCTCAAAGTGCTCGTGTATTAATTAAATAATTACCCAAATTATTTAATTAATACACCAGCACTTTTAGCACAGTACTCAATGTAGACTCAAAGAAGGATAAATGGTTCTTAAAGTATCGTCAACAGACTCATTTTATTTTGCATTCTGTCACTTTTCACCAACCTGTTTTTTGTATATATGTGTTAGATTAGATTTATGTTTAGAATAGTAATAAAGTTTGTCTGTGTTCAAAGATGATATGACTGTGGTATATTTTGATAGATAGTCTCATCCCTGTTTCTGAAAAATTTAGCTTCAAAGCTGTACCTAAATACAGGTGATATTATTTCCAGTAAGCCATGAGAATAATATCACTCCAACAAGTGAATTAATCATAATTCACTTATTAAAGCTAATTCCTTACAGTAGAAATTGTGAGCTGATACAACTAGACATTGTATTACGATTTCATTGGTGGAGAATCTATTAAGACAAATAATCTAGTTATTTGTCTAATTTATAATGGTTGTCAAATGTGACTAATTCCATTATACATTTCATTACCTAATAAGGTACAATAAGGAAGGTTTAATTTAGGTCATAGCTCACATATTTCAAGACTCTAAATTCCCTTCTAAATTTTGCATACCAAATATCCTTACATATAATGGTGGTAGAATGCATGCAATACACCCTACATATTATGGTGTGAGAATGCGGGCATTTTAACTGATCCCGTCCACATCTCTAAATTATATATGTAATACCCTACAATGCATATGAGACCACTTCAGCACTGGCTTCAGACTCGACAACAGCAACAATCACCAAGGTGGTTTACTCTCCCCTCGCATGTCACATCTCGCCCGCCATCTCCTCCTCTAGAGTCAGCATCACCTCAAGTCGCTGCGAGCCACTCACATCCCGGGCAACCTCAACACCACAGCGGACCCGCTGTCATGGCAGGTTACCCACAAGGGAGAGTGGAGATTCCACCCTCAGGTGGACCTGTTCGCCTCTCCAGAATCCTCCCACTGCCTGCTCTGGTATGCCCTGACCGAGGCGCCCCTCGGTATAGAAGCGCTGGCATACAGCTGGCCATCTGGACTATGCAAGTATGCATTTCCCCCAGTGAGCCTGCTTGCACAGACCCTGCTCAGGGAGGATGAGGAGTAGGTCATCCTAGTAGCACCCTACTGGCCCACCCAGACTTGGTTCACGTACCTCACGCTCTTCGCGTCAGCCCCTCCCTGGCAAAATCCCCTGAGGAAGGACCTTCTTTCTGCCTAAGTTCATTCATACAAGGCACAGCGGTACAATTGTGGCAGTTCCAGAGGCTCTTGGGGCATATGGCATCCTCAGTGGCGGCCACGCCACTCGGGTTGATGCATATGAGACCACTTCAGCACTGGCTTCAGACTTGAGTCCCGAGATGAGCATGGTGCCACAGCACATATTGTGTGACCATTACCCTTCTCTGCTGTCAGCTATTCAGCCCCTGGACAGACCTCTGTTCTCTGCAGACAGGAGTCATCCTACAGCAGGTTTCCAGATGCATCATGGTCACCACAGATGACTCGAATCACAGATGCCATGTGCAACAGGCACGCAGCCACTGGTTCCTGGACAGGACCACGGCTGGGCTGGCACATCAAACACCTACAGTTTCTGGGTGTACTTCTCACCTGCGTTCGACAGCTAGATTGGTTCGCGGCAGTAGACCTGAAGGACGCGTACTTCCACGTCTTAGGGCTTCAGGTCAACTGGGAATAGAGCAAGCTCACTCCGGTTCAGAGCATCTCTTTTCTCAGTATGGAGTTAGACTCGGTCTCAATGACAGTGCATTTCACCAACGAGCACACCCAGTCAGTGCTCAGGTGCCTCGCTCGCTTCAAGCCTGGCACAGCCGTCCTCTAAAACAATTCCAGAGGGTCCTGGGGCATATTGCATCCTCAGCCATGGTTGCACCGCTTGGATTGATGCATATGAGACCGCTACAGCACTGGCTACAGACTCGAGTCCAGAGATGGGCATGGCGCCACGGCACACATCGTGTGATAATCACCCCCGCCTGCCGTCAGACTTTCAACCCATGGACAGACCTCTGCTTCTTGCGGGCCGGAGTTCCCTTGCAGCAGGTGTCCAGACGTGTCGTGGTAACCACAGACGCCTATCGACTGGGTTGGGGCACCGTGTGCAACAAGCACGCTGCCGCTGGCACCTAGGAAGGCCCCCGGCAGCGTTGGCACATCAATTACCTAGAGTTGATGGCTGTTATCCTTGCTCTACGGAGGTTTCTTCCACTAATCTGAGGCAAGCACGTTCTGATTCGCTCAGACAGCACACAACGGTAGCATTCATAAATCACCAGGGCGGCGTGCGCTCTCGTCATATGTCACAACTCGCCTGTCATCTCCTCCTCTGGAGTCAGCCGCGACTCAGGTTGCTGCTTGCCACTCACATCCCTGGCAACCTCAACACGATGGCGGACGCGCTGTCACGACAGGTTTCACCCAGCGGAGAGTGGAGGCTCCACCCCCAGGTGGTCCAGCTCATTTGGGACCGATTCGGCAAGGCACAGGTAGACCTCTTTGCCTCCCAGGACAACTCCCATTGCCCACTCTGGTATTCCCTGATGGGCGCTCCCCTCGGGACAGACGCGCTGGCACACAGCTGGCCATGGGGGCTGTGCAAGTACGCATTTCCCCCAGTAGCCTTCTTGCATCGGTGCTGTGCAAGATCAGGGAGGACGGGGAACAGGTCGCATTGGTGGCCCCTTACTGGCCCACCCGCACCTGGTTTTTGGAACTCACGCTCCTCGTGACAGCCCCTCCCTGGAAAATCCCCCTGAGGAAGGACCTCTTTCTCAGGGAGGGGGCACCCTCTGGCATCTGCACCCAGACCTCTGGAATCTCCACGTCTGGCCCCTGGATGGGATGTGGAAGATCTAGTAAATCTACCACCTGCTGTCGTAGATACGATCAATCAAGCCAGAGCTCCCTCAACCAGGCAACTCTACGCACTATTCTCTGCTTCTATTCCTGCAGGAGAGAGTGGAGGGGAGGATGTCCCCCTCCACCTTGAAGGTGTATGTAGCTGCTATCGTAGCCCACCACGACGCAGTAGATGGCAAGTCCCTTGGTAAGCACGACTTGATTATCAGGTTCCTGAAAGGCGCCCGGAGACTACATCCTCCCCGGCCTAACCTGTTTCCCTCTTGGGATCTCTCAGTGGTCCTCTCGGGCCTTCAGAGACCCGCATTTGAGCCGCTTAATCAGTCGAGCTCAAGGCCCTCTCCCTGAAGACGGCCCTCCTGATCGCGTTAGCCTCAATCAAGAGGGTAGGAGACCTGCAAGCGTTCTCTGTCAGTGACTCTTGCCTGGAGTTCGGTACGGCATTTTCTCAAGTTATCCTGAGACCCCGACCGGGCTACGTGCCCAAGGTTCCCATGACCCCTTTCAGGGACCAGGTCATGAACCTGCAAGCACTGCCTCGGGAGGAGGCAGACCCAGCCCTTTCATTGCTGTGTCTGGTGTGTGCTTTGCGTACCTATGTGGACCCCACGCAGAGCTTTAGATGCTCTGAGCAGCTCTTTGTCTGTTCTGGCGATCGGCGGAAAGGGAGTGCCGTCTCCAAACAGAGGCTAGCCCACTGGGTCGTTGATACTATTGCCTTAGCCTATCACGCCCAGTGCGTGCCTGCCCCCCTGCAGGTCCGAGCACACTCCACTAAAAATCTGGCGTCCTCGTGGGCACTGAGCCATGGCACCTCCCTAGCAGACATCTGCAGAGCAGCGGGCTGGGCGACACCCAATACCTTTGCCAGATTTTACAATCTAAGGGTTGAGTCGGTCTCGTCCCGTGTTTTGTCAGGTTCGAGCCGGTAGAACTCGGTAACGCGGCACAACCGACCGGGTGTTCCGCTTGCATCTTGCGCCCTTCACCAATGTGATCCAGTGCACCTTCTGTACCAGGTCAGCCACTGAGTGTCACTGCCTGGATGCTTTTTTCCTCCCTAGCCTTCTGGCCCGCGAGTTCAGCAGAGCAACTGGCGGCTAGACCCAGTACGAGTCTTAGGGCTCTGTACTGGGGTCGGGCTCCACAGGTAGAGCTGTCACGATAACTACTTTTTGTTGTGCGATATATTGCACCAAAATTAATTGCAATAAACGATATTATTGTAATTTTCAGACCATTTTATGCCACTGATTACATAATGACAATATAATAGCATAATAATGCAAGTACACTGTTTCAAAGAACAAAGAACATTTTATTCTTATTCTATTCAATATTTTGACATTGTGAAATGTGAAAAAATATATCCCAAATAAATAAAACAAGTAAATAAATACACTTTCGTTAACAAAAAAGTGCAAGGTATCAAGAACTAGATCAAAACAAAGTAATATGTCAATTTAAACTTTTAAAGTTTCTCTCACAAAGGCACAGATGCATCAACAGGACATTTCTGCTACCAGATTAGTTTTTTAATTGTTAGGCAGATTCCGAGAAAGGAACACCAACATGTTTACCTTGTGGGGCTTAAGGCAGGATCTTACTGGGGTAACAATGTTACCAGCTGTGCTAAACAGTCTTTCTGAGCTGGTGCTTGTTGCACAAATGCACATGTATTTTTGTGCTAACTTGGCTACTAGGGGAAATCTTCTGTGGTTATCACGCCACCACATTAAGGGATCAGATGATGCATGAACTGGTTCTTCCTGGAGGAACCTGGTCAGCTCCACATCAGCCTGCACTCTTTTTGGAACCGATGCCTGAGTCTGGTGACTTGCAAGTAGGTTTCTTCTGTGCTGGAGAAGGTCACACAGCCTCTTCTTCTTGCTTGCTGGAGGTCCAGATTCAGATCCTTCATTTCCCCCTGCAGCTTCAACGCAGTTCTCACCACTGGCACATTCTCATTTTTCTTCCTCCTTGTTCATGTCTAGTAGTTCTTGCAATAGCTTTTCTTTTACATCATCCAAGACCTCCGCATCCTCCATGGTACCACGATACCTTGGATCCAAGATGGTGGCCTTTGTCAGAAGGTTTTGGATTTCAGGTGGGCTGTATTTCTCTTTCAACACCCTGCACATGTTTGCCTTTATGTTTGCTGTCAGTGCAGTGTCATTGGGGTCTGGTGATAAAAGTTCACCTTTAAGAAGTTCCAACACAGGCTTTACTGAGGACACAGTGACATATTTTTCCCCTGAGAGGACATCCGTGAAATCAGCCACTGGCTTCATTGCTGCATTAATGGATTCCAACACAGAAACATCCTGCCAGGTTGGGTTGAGGTGGCTATGTTTTCGATCTTCAACCAGGACACGTCTTATGGCTGGGAGTTGCTCTAGCACCCTCTCGATCATTTTGTGCTTGGTACCCCATCGTGTGGCGACATCCTGTGGAAAATATAACATTGTTTTTGTTTTTTTTTTGTCTAACATTATTTAACAAATGCTACTTTTGCTACACTGTAAAAAAAAATTGGAATCACAAAATTTTTTCTTTTGTCAAATCAACTTAGATAATTTATGTGGTTCAGATAACATAATAGTTTGAGTTTCTGATGGTTAAATCAATCTGCTTCATTGTATTAACTAAATTTTTCAATTTCAATGAACTTAAAATTTTAAGGCAACCAGGTTACTTATTTAATTAAGTTAAACCAACAATATTTTTATAGTGTAGTAGTACTTTCACAAATAATAATATGGTTATTATAATGTAACCAATTATTTAATACATACAAACAGGCCCCAAAGTAAGTAATAAATAATAAAAACCCTTTAAATTAAGTTTATATAAACCCTAAATATTTTGTGTTGTATAACAAGTTACCGGTATCATCACTCACCAGTACTAGATTGTGTTGGGGGACATTGGTTTCAGTCTGTGCCTTCCTCAGGTCTCTCTTCTTTAGCCAGCTCAGGTTGAAGGTGTTGACAAGATTCCTACAAAGTCCCATGGCACGTGCTGTGCGATCCTTGTCACTGTCCAGTCCATGGGAAACAGCCAAATGGAGGTTGTGTCCAAAGCAATTGAGCCATGGCCAGCCAAGATTACGTATTGCAGCCACAATGTTAGCACCGTTGTCTGTAGTTATACAGGCCATTTTGCGCTCATCCAATTCCCAGTCTGCTAAAGCAAACTGAAGGGCTTCAGCAAGCACATCCGCAGTGTGGTTCTGGGGTATGTATCTGGTCTCTAAACACTTTGACTGCAGAGTCCAGTCAGCAGTTATGTAGTGTATGGTCAAGCTCATATAAGGTGTCATATTTGAGCTTGACCACATATCTGTAGTGGCAGAGTAAAAGGAGATGTCTTTTATCTTCTTCAGAATATCGTCTTTTACTTTATTGTACAAGGATGGAATGGCAGTTTGGGAGATGTACGTTTTCTTTGGCAATTCGTACTGTTTGTCAAAAGTTTGCAGCATATTTTTAAATGCTGGTTTTTCGACCGTGTATAATGGCTGCATCTCTTTGGCTATATAGCGAGTTACGCTATCCGTGAGTGTGCGCCATTTCGCGCTGTCACGTTTATATTTGCACTGTCGGGAAAAGGCATCTGCAACAGATAACTGTCTGGGAGAAGGCCCCTCTCCAACTCCAGCTGCAGTTGTTGTTCCCAGGTTGAAAAACTGGGTGGGATGGTTATGTTTTAGGTGCGATTTTAAGTTTGTTGTGTTGCCTCTTTTCGTTCCTACTGTTTTAAAACACAGTCGACATACCGGCTTGTTCACATTAATTAGCTCTCCTCTCTCGTTCGGCTTAAAGCCAAAATGTTCCCACACCGGAGCTGAAGATTGCGGCTTTGAAATCAATTCCATGTTGGACTCGTTCTTCCTAACTGGCTCGCTGTAGATGTCACGAAACAGAACACTTTAAAATGCAGTTGGTTCACGCCTTCTCTTCACCTGATGGTGTCCGCTCTCTCTCTCTGTGTGTGTGTGTGGACACGCTGCCTGAGCCCCGCCTCCGACACAGAGTGCAGACAAGATGACAGATGCAGCGCGATCAACTAAAATGTTGGTGACATTCATTTTAATGTAAAAATGAATCTAATTATTATTTTTAATAATAAAACAAATTATCAGTTGCAATATATCGCGGCACCAAAAATGATCGCGCTCATTTCCATATATCGTGCGATAAGATATATCGCTCTATCCACAGGCATAGTTCCCTCTTCAGGCTAACTCCCCGTGATGTATTTTCCACGGTACAGTCCCCCTCTCGGCGGACCCGCATTTCCCTCAGGCAGCCCCACTGCCTCGGCCCCGTGTCTGTAGAGTTCATTAGGCTGGACCTACCACCGCGCCGTTTCCCACGTCCGGCTTCACAGCCCTCGTGGTGTATTTGCCATACATTACCTCCCCCTGGACTGGGCAGGGTGTGGCCTCTCCATGGTCTTCCCCTCCTGAAAGAATAGGAAATCTGCAGGCCGGACAGCTACCTTGCCTCCGGTCCTGCCTCAGAGCCCGGCACGCCGGCACCGACAAGTTTTGAAGACGCCTCCCTAGGCCTCTTCCTCAGTCTCTAAGTCGCCCCCTGCCGGGTGCTTGGAGCAGGGTTAATGCTTCGAGTCTTCTCTCAACACCGCTATTCTCGGAACACCTGTTGCGCCTGACAGGCTCTCCTGCTCCCCCCGGGGGATGACTGCCTTCCCTGACTTAGGTTGGGCCCCAGCCGCTTTACATCCTATGTGAGAGACATAGTGAGAGAGAAGGCAGCGGCTGCTGGGCTTGCTCCCATGCTAGCATGTAATACCTTTTTCCCTCAGGGGTGCGGGAAAACCTAAGGTGGATATGCTAAAACTCTTTGAGGGGGCGTTGGGGAAGGTGACGTGCATTCGACAGTCACATCACATGGTCAGTGCGTGCCGTTTTTATATGGACCCCTTGTGTCACTTCCTTCGACATTACGTTGAGAGAGTGACAGAAGGGGAACGTCTCAGTTACTGTTGTAACCTCCGTTCCCCGAGGGAGGGAACAAGACATAGTGTCCCTCCTGCCACGGCACTAGACCTACCACTGTAAATGGCCATGCTTCATCCTTTCGGCTCCTCAGTGCAAAATCCTGACTGGCGTTCGCTGCCCCGCTTCCCTTTATACCTGTATGTCCGGGGCGGGGGATGCAAATTCTGTCTGCCAACTTGACATTGGCCTTTTCTCAGGTTCAGAGGTATGATTTGGCGTCCGAGAAGACCCCTTGTGTCACTTCCTTCGACACTACATATCATTCCCTCCCTCGGGGAACGGAGGTTACAACAGTAACCGAGACAATATGTTTTTATAGTATAATTATATTTCAAAAGATAATTTGAATTTGCTTTAAGCTTCAGGTTTAGCAGTCATTATACTATATATGATGCATAATGAGTGTTTACTTGAAACAGAAGAACTGCAGCGGACAATACCCTCATTCCCTGCACATCATCATTTTAATATATATATTTTTAGTGACGTACCAAAATTATAATTTTTTGCCTAAATCCAAAAACTGTGGACACATTGGGAGAAATCCGAAAATGATTATTTTAATTTAATCAAAAATATATTTAAATATTATAAAATTGTTTCTAACTATATTTGATCTTGGTTTAGGTGGTGACATTACTATCAGAACTTTTATATATTATATTAGCTATTTATCTCTATATAGTCATTGTTTACATAGATGATCGCTGTATTACGAATACATTACCAAAGCTAGGAAATAGCTTTAAACGGCTTTAAACTTCAGGATTAAGGCTCATGCTGAGAGACACAACAGACTGATTTATTACAGAACTCAAGTGCTTACCTTTTATCAGAGTTTCCACATTGGATATATACTGTTTAAGTCGGCTACCGCAATATAGAGAGGAATCAAATCAAATCAAATCTCTTTATTGTCACACTGTTATGTACACAAGTGCAACAGTAGGTGAAAGTCTTGTGTGCAGTTCCAAGCAACATAGCAGTCATGACAGTGGTGAGACATATACCAATTTACAATAAACAACATATTTACACATCACAATTTACATATCAAATGTACATATACTTACACAACACAGTACTAATATACAATGTACAGTAAACAATACACACAATATAGAATACACATAGAATAAAAATAAAAAATAAGAGTATATAAAAATATATATGCAGTAGTTATATTGTGGAGAATATATTTGACAGTCCAGTGTGAGATAATAAGATGAAGATTAATAAAGTGCAGTGCTGATTGTTGATTGTAATAGATCAAGTGTTCAAAAGTTGCTTGGGGGAAGAAGCTGTCATGTAGTCAGCTGGTGCGGGTCCTGATGCTGCCTACCTGATGAAGCAGTGAGAGCAGAACATGACTCGGGTGGCTGGAGTCTCTGATGATCCTCCAAGCTTTTTTCACACAACGCCTGTTATATATGTCCAGGAGGGAGGGAAGCTCACCTCCGATGATGTTTCTGGCAGTTCTGGCAGTTCGCACCACCCTTTGCAGGTCTTTGCAGTTGTGGGCAGTGCTATTGCCATACCAGTTGGTGCAGCCAGTCAGGATGCTCTCTACAGTACTGGTGTAGAACCATGTGAGGATGTGGTGGTTCATTCCAAACTTCCTCAGCCGTCTCAGGAAGAAGTGGCGCTGGTGAGCCTTCTTCACAACGGCCTCAGTGTGGACGGACCATGTGAGTTCCACAGTGATGTGGACACAGAGGAACTTGAAACTGCTGACTCTCTCCACCGGTGCTCCATTAATGGTGATGGTGCTGTGTTCTCTGTCTTTCCTCCTGAAGTCCATTACAAGCTCCTTGGTCTTACTGACGTTGAAGGAGAGGTTGTGCTCCTGACACCAGCGTGTCAGAGTGTGCACTACCTCTCTGTAGTATTGTCAGCAAACTTAATGATGGCATTGGAGCTATGTGTTGCCACACAGTCATGAGTGTACAAGGAATACAGGAGTGGGCTGAGAACACAGCCCTGCGAGGCTCCAGTTTTGAGGGTCAGTGATGAGGAGATGTTGCTTCCCATTCTAACCACCTGACATTGTCGTGGAAAATCTTTGAAGATTCTTAAGATGCAAGAAATCTCTCAGAGTCCAGGGTTCCAAATGCCAAAGTTGTAGTTTATTGAATCACCAATAAACATGAGAAGGGTCAGCTGTCCGTTCTGACTTTTTGATGATATTCTAATTATATGACCGGCACCTGTATAATATAACGTCTGCCTGAAAGGAAATCCAGGATCCAGCTGCACAGCGAGCTGTTTAAGCCCAGAGCCCAGAGTTTCTCATCAATCTTGGAGGGCACCATGGTGTTGAATGCTGAGCTGTAGTCTACAAACAGCATTCTCACATATGTGTTCCTTTTTTCCAGGTGGGAGAGAGCAGTGTGTATTGTAGATGCAATGGCATCACCAGTGGAGTGTTGTTGTGGTAGGCAAACTGCAATGGGTCCAAAGAGGTGGGCAGCACAGAGAAGATGTGATCTCTGATTAACCTGCCAATGCATTTGCTAATGATGGGGGTCAGAGCAAAAGGACGCCAGTCATTTAGGCCAGTGATTTTGGCTTGCTTCGGTACAGGCATGTTTTGAAGCATGTGGGGACTACAGACATGGTGAGGGACAGGTTGAAAATGTCCGTAAACCAGCCAGTTGGTTCACACACGCTCTGATGACGTGGTCCGGAATTCCGTCTGGACCCACGGCTTTATGGATGTTCACCCATCTGAAGGATCTGGTTACATCAGTGAACCAACCTCTGTAGCGTCGGCCGCGAGTGCTCTCTCCACGAGGGAGGCGTTGTTGTCCTCGAAACGAGCATAAAATGTGTTAAGCTCATCCGGGAGAGAGGCAGCGGTGTTCAAGGCGGAGTTTTTATTCCCTTTGTAATCCGTGATGATGTTAATTCCCTGCCACATAATTCTAGAGTCGGTGGTGTTGAACTGTCCTTCAATTTTGTGCTTGTACAAGTGTAAGTGCCGCATGAACATTGCCGTTAACCCATGGTTTCTGGTTGGGGTAGATCCATATTGTTTTGGTTGGCACAACGTCCTCTAGTACCCGGTCTGTGTCGGCTTGTGGGGGGATGTTCACAGCTGTGATAATGAACGCTGTGAATTCCCTCGGAAGCCAGAATGGTCGTCACAGAAGCATGAGATATTCCAGATCAGGAGAGCAGAAAGACTTGATAAAATGTACGTTGTTCTGATCACACCATGATTTGTTGGTCATAAAACATACACCACCACCTCTGCTTTTACCTGAGAGGTCTTTCGCTCTGTCCGCTCAGTGCACAGTGAACCCCGCGTGTTCGATGGCAGAGTCTGGAATCTCCGCAGACATCCAGGTTTCTGTAAGGCAGATAACGCAGCAATCCCTCGTCTCTCATTGGAAAGAGATCCGCGCTCTCAGCTCACAGAGCTTGTTGTCCAGAGACTGAACATTTGCCAGTAATATACTGGGTAGTGGGGGTCGATTTGCGCGACTTCTTACTCTGATGAGAATGCCGGCTATTTTTCCCCTTTTCCTTCTGCGTTTCCGCGGCCGGGGTTTGCATTGAGGAATTTGAAGTCCGGTTTTCGGTCGAACCAATGTCCAAAAGTGTTTGTCTGTTGTATGCAATAAGGCAGACAACATCCAAGACAAAAAAAACAAAAAACTGTAAACAAACCAAACAATAAACTGCAGTGTTGTGTCGGAGCTCGCAACGCAGCAGCCATACTCTGCGCCATCTTGAGTCCAAATGATATACCCCCGCTTGGGCATCTATTTTCCTCTGAAAAAGCTGACAGCATCTTTGATTGGGTGTGGCAACAGGTGATAGCACATGCTCCATCTCTCTCTCTCTCTCTCTCTCTCTTACACACACACACACACACACACACACACATCCAGCCGGCTATCATTGTTTATCCAATAACTTGTTAGAAACAGCACAAGATGTGATACTATTTCTGAAGTGAACTTTTTGAATTACTAATGGAGGCTTGGACGCATCATTTACCAGCAACAGCAGATTCTGATTTGTCGCCCAAGAAAGTAGTTCCATGCACAAATGCGTTTTTATGACTGTACTTGGTTTTACCAAATTTTTTAAAAAGTACTTGTTCATTGAACTGTTGTATATAAACAATATCAAACTCGCAATCGTGCTATATGAGCCTACATCAGCACTGCTGTAATTACCTATGGCCGAATCACAGCAGTGCTGATGTAGGGCCATATCGCACTCTTGCTCGTGTGATATTGCTTAAGTATATTAGATGCAATTCTACAACTCTACAAATGTAATAACCAACTTTTGGCTAAACTCAGCAGATCTCTTTTTTAAATTCTAAAGAATGCAAAACAAGAAACAACAAGTGCATATTTTCCATTTCTAATCAAAACAATGAATTTCTAGTCATTTCTAAACATGCATAATATATTTAGTAACAGAAGCTTCTCTACAAATTATTTATGATTTTGTGACAAATCAAAAAAATGTTATCCTGATTTTAGACTCGATCGAGATCTCTCATTTGTGATGAATATTGGCAAATAAAGAACAGTGGTCAGTGTTTTTTCTTTTTTTGTTGTTATTAATTAGATGGTGCCAAGAACCTGTTGTCCACAGTTTTCATATATTTAATGAAATAATATGATGTACTGTGTCTTATTTTAGCTTTTGGAAGAGATGAAGGTTATCACAAAAATTGATGGGGACAAATTGCTGTTGACATATCTTTCAAAGATGGCCAACAGTATTGTACAAAAGGCACCAAAATGCCCTCTGAAGCTTCAATGTGTCCAGACACTGGAGAAATGTAAGACTGATGAAGAAAGAAGAGGTTTGTTTGCTCATTACTGCACAAGTGTTTGACGTGTTTTCATGGGTATGGAAAACCTGGAAACATCAAGGCAATTTTTTTTTCCATTGATCATGGTATAAATATTGGGGGGTTGTTCTTGCTTGTTTTGTTTGGGTGCCCCTGGAAACTACGCCACCGAATGTTGATTACAGCAATCTGTTTACATCCATTGAGGAGTTTTGGATGTGACGGAAATGTGATGGAAATGTCGTAGTCCATGACGATGGAGGAGTTGACGTTTCACTTGCAATGGGTCTGGCATATGCATTTTTTCACATGTTTCAAATTGAGTATCCCAAAAATTTATGGAAAACTATGTTGTTCCTTGATGCATAAATGATGATTACTTCAAAATGAAAATTAAAGTACCAATTGCTGTCCAGAGAGTTTACAATTCTTTGTACGCTGAATGTATAAGAAAAGCTGTTTTTTTGTTGTTTTTGTTTTAAGGCAATTGTCTTCAGAATGAACGTTAAGTTTTTTAATTGCTGTCCAGCGAGTTTACAGTTCTTTTGTAAGCTAAATGTTTAAGGAAAACTTGTCTTTAAATTCCATGTCTTTTTAAAATTCAGTCTTAATGTTAATTGAAAGAATGAAATGGTAACTACAGCTAAATTGTTATGTTACGGAGTTCCGGCTTTACGATCTATGGAGTAGGACACAACTTTTGGAGCTCCTGCAATTAGCTTTAAAATTAAGTTCACTGGCACATTTTCGTGATATTTTTCTTAGTGTTAGCTTTATTTAACACTTCTTATTTGATTATTGCTGACGAAAATGCCCACTAAACCCAAAACTAGCAGTGCTACATCCGCGGCGCTCCAGCGGCCTGCTGCGCACGTTACATCCTCGCCTGTTAGTAATTCCTCCTCCCCCAGCGACTGCACTGCAATGCCTGCTATTTTACCCGATTTCAAGGAGGAACTGCTCTCTTCACTTCGCAAGGAGATGGCGGCTATTTTCAAAACCGAGCTCCAGTCTGCCCTTAGCGAAAACCTTACGTCTATTAAGACGGAGCTACAGGCAGTTAAATCCGAATTGACTTGTACTATTACAAACATTCAGGCTAAAGTGAGCGCCCTGGAGAGCACTGTGGTTGAAATGGAAACCTCGCTCTCCACCTGCAGTGATAACATTACTTCGCTACAGTCTAAAGTGGAACACCTGTCTGCTGAGCTGCTAAGAGTGGACAATAAATGTGAAGATCTCGAGGCCAGATCGCGTCGCAACAATATACGGATCATTGGCGTGCCTGAAGACGCAACCAACCCTTCCATGATGTCGGCTGTTTCTACTTTGCTTAAAGAGGCCTTTCAGCTGGATAAGGACCCCATTTTGGACCGCGCTCACCGTACCCTGCAGGCCAAGCCCAAATCCAGGGAACGTCCTCGCCCCATAATCGCCCGTCTTCATTATCATACAGACTGTGCTGACATTTTACGGCGAGCTAGAGCCCAACAAAGAATAAAGGTCGGCGACATGGCTATACATATCTTTCCTGACCATACCGCAAAGATTTCCCGTGCTCGTGCCGCCTTCAATGATGTCCGCCGCCAGCTCCGTGAGATACCGGGGATACGATATGGCCTTCTATATCCAGCTCGCCTCCGTGTCACATATGATGGTACCGAGAGGGAGTTCGTATCACCGGATGACGCCAGCGCATACATTAAGACATTAATCAAATAAGAGATCTGACAACTTTTCAGGTAATATTACCACCGTGGAAGTAGTATGGACATTTATGATTGTTTTACTAACACACTAAGTTCTATGTTATAGTTGATATGTTCATGGGTGCCTTTTTCTCTATTGTAGTAAGTTGCAGGAGCCCGCTCTGTCATGAGTCAGGTTTTTCTTCCCTGTTTATTCTCACACACACACACACACACACACACACACTCACACACACTCACACACACTCTCTCTCTCTCACACACACACACCTTATTTTGCTCGTTATGGAATTACTCTCTCTTTCTCTTCTGCTCCGTTCCGCTAACCTCTCTACCCACACCTGTTAGTCATTGCAATCAGCTCTAACGCTGATTTGCTTTGACACCTGTCTCTACTTTTCCCTAAGTGTTCACCCTATATCTGATGTTTGTTCTGGTAGATTCTTGTTGGATTATTGTTGCATGTCACACGTTACTTCTCCAGCGACCGTCTTGTCTGTACTGTTTAGTGCTTACCCTATCTTGTCTCGTTTATCTGGAACAGTCAAGCTTCAAGTTTATGTCCATGCCCTGCTGCTGCTGCGGCATGTGAAACTCTTCGATTCTATTCCTGTCTGAGTCTGCAAACTTCTGCTCTCCAGATCAGCTCCAAGGGAGTCCTGACCGGTTGCTCTTCGTGACAGGAGTCTGCTCTACATTTTGTGTTATTTTCTCCAGCTCTGTGTGCTATAACGACAGACTGCCTTTGTTCATCATTACTTAATTAAAGACTGTTATTTCTGTTATCTCTGCTTTTGGATCGTTCATTTATCGCTGTGACACGCTCTCACTGCTATTATTAGGCTAAAGCCAGTAGCCTTGTCCTTAGGGATTTTATTCCCATTGGAGTTAGCACTGGGTTCTCCATCGTTTGGGGATGGGGTCGATGTAAGTGCTTTGGTGAGGGTGGGAGGGATGGGGTTAACGTATGTTCGGCCCTTATGGCCATCCAGTTTATGTGTGTATGGGTGTGCGTACGTGTTTATTATTATTTTTTTATTCATTTAATTTTTTTTTTTTTTTTTTTTTTATTATTATTATTTTTTTTTTCTTCTCGGGGTGGTGTTTTACATTCTTCTACGATACTACATAAATGGCGGCTAATACTGGCAATTCAGGACCCACTCTTAGAGGTTCACATATTAGACTTGTGAGTTGGAACATCAAGGGTTTGGGAAGTCCCATTAAAAGATCTAGGGTATTTACTCACTTGAAAAGGCTAAACGCGGACATAGTGTTTTTACAAGAAACCCACATGCGCACCACAGACCAGGTTAGGCTAAAATGCCCATGGGTCTCTGAGGTGTTTCATTCAAATTTTAACTCTAAAGCCAGAGGGGTTGCTATCCTAATTGGCAAATCAGTTCAATTTTCAACTTCTAAATTGATTTCTGACGAAAATGGCAGATATTTAATCATCTCAGGTACACTGTTACACGTTCCTGTATTACTAGTTAATATTTACGCCCCTAATTTTGATGACTCAGATTTTATGAATAAAGTATTTGAACGTCTTCCCTCTCTGCATGACAGCTTCCTTATTTTTGGAGGGGACATTAACTGCGTGATTGATCCTGGGCTAGACCGCTCCTCTCCCAAAAGCATGACCCCTTCTTTGATGTCCAGAATGCTCTCTGACTTCATGGCTAAGAATGGTTGCATTGATCCCTGGAGATTCTACAACCCTACCGTTAAGGAGTATTCCTTTTTTTCAAATATGCATAAATCCTTCTCTCGATTGATTATTTTTTCATTGATGCCAAACTTGTATCCAAGGTGTCAACAACTAAATATCATCCTATAGTTATTTCTGATCATGCCCCGCTCTCTTTGGATATCCAGCTCTCTTCGCAACCCCGTTACTCTTCACCATGGAGGTTAAACACTCTGCTCTTATCAGATGATAAATTTAACTCTTTTATTGCATCTTCAATTGATGATTTTATCATGATCAATCAAAACGATGCTGATCCTATTTCTTGTTCACTATTATGGGAATCACTCAAAGCATATTTACGGGGTCAAATAATATCCTACTCTGCGCATTTAAATAAAACTCGGACAGCCAAACTTCAAGAGCTTTCATCTAATCTCGACAAGTTAGATCAACAATTAGCCGCTTGCCCCTCCCCTAGCTTGCTCAAAGACCCTGTTAATTTACAAACTGAACTAGACCTAATTACGACTACTGAGGCAGAGCGCCTTCTCTTGCGTTCGCGTTCCACATATTTTGAGCATGGCGATAAAGCAAGCCGGCTCCTTGCCCACCAGTTGCGATGCCAGGCTACCTCACGTATGATTCTTCAAATTAAGGATTCCTCGGGCACACTGCATACTGACCCAAATATCATTAACTCAGTATTCAGCTCATTTTATTCATCGTTGTACAAGTCAGAATCATCATCTGATGTCTCTGGAATGGGTGCTTTTTTAGAGAGCCTCGACTTTCCTACTGTTAGCCCACATGTTACCAGTGATCTTGATCTGCCGCTAACAATGAATGAAATCAACGTTGCCATAAAAAACATGCAAAATTACAAGGCTCCTGGCCCTGATGGATTCCCAGTGGAATTTTTTTAAAAATTTCAATCCAGACTGGCCCCGATACTGCTTTCTGTATATGAGGAATCTCTACAGGTTGGCTCTCTCCCTCTTACCTTAAGGCAAGCCTCCATAAGTCTGCTGTTAAAGAAGGACAAGGATCCTGACCTTTGTGGTTCTTACAGACCCCTGTCTTTACTAAACGTGGATGCTAAAATCCTTGCTAAGGCTCTGGCTAGCCGTTTGGAAAAACTTCTCCCGGCCATGATTTCAGAAGAGCAAACTGGCTTTATAAAGGGCCGTCAGTTATTTTACAACGTCCGCACCCTTTTAAATATAATATACTCAAAAAATTCCACTACAACCCCTGAGGTGGTTATCTCAGTTGACGCCGAAAAGGCATTCGACAGAGTCGAATGGGATTTCCTACTCGCCGTACTAAATACATTTGGATTGGGTGATACATTCATTTCATGGATACGCTTTCTCTATACATCCCGTCTAGCTAGTATCTCCACCAATGGTATTCAATCTGCTTTTTTTCCTTCATCTCGAGGCACCAGACAGGGTTGTCCTCTTTCCCCTTTACTCTTTGCGCTGGTCATAGAGCCTCTGTCTATATATCTGAGATCCTCTTCCATTTTTTCTGGTATATCACGTTTTGGAATGGAATTTAAACTTTCCCTTTACGCGGACGATTTGTTGTTATATGTTTCTGACCCCGACCGCTCTATACCAGTAATTTTATCCTTTATTCAGAAATTTGGCTCATATTCAGGTTACAAATTTAATGTATCCAAAAGCGAATGCTATCCTGTCAATGCTCTAGCGTGTCAACTGAGTCAGTCTGATATCCCCTTCAAATTGAGCCCCTTAGGTTTTAAGTATTTAGGAGTAAATGTAACCAGAAAGCTTACCTCTCTTTTTTCTACCAATATCTCCCCTTTAATGTCTAAAATTAAGTCTGATTTTCAAAGATGGAGGGGCTTGCCCTTGTCGCTTATAGGTAGGATCAACACAGTAAAAATGAACATCTTACCCAAGTTTTTGTTTTTATTTCAATGTCTCCCCCTATTCTTAGGGGTTCAGGATATATTCTAGATATATCCTGAACACTCGATCAGGATATATCTAGCTTTCTATGGTGTGGGAAGACGTCCAGAATAAGTAAATCAATTCTTCAGAGATGTAAACTAAACGCCGGACTCTCTCTCCCTAATATCCAATTATACTACTGGGCGACACATGTTCATAAAATATCATTTTGGTCCAAATCTGCGCATCCTCCATGGTGCCAGTTAGAGCTACATTCATGCGGTTCATCCTCTCTGTCTGCTTTGCTCACCTCCTCTATCCCTATCAACATCTCTGGCTTTACAGATAACCCAGTTGTAAATTCCACTCTAAAAATATGGTTCCAACTTAAAAGGTTTCTTAAATGCACTTCTCCATCTACTTCAGCCCCTTTACTAAAAAACCATTTGTTTCAGCCTGCACTGTCCGATCCAGCATTTTCTATACGGTATGTCAAAGGCCTGAAAACTTTTAAAGATTTTTATAAAGATGGTATTTTCCGTAGCTTTGCAGATTTATCAAGTGTGTTTCAACTCCCTCCATCTCACCTCTTCCGTTACTTCCAAATCAGACACTGTGCCAAATCCTTGTTCCCAACCTTTCCTTCATTACCCCCACTTCAATTGTGGGAAGAGTTTCTCTCTCCAGACCCCCCTCAGAAATATTTCATTTCAGATATTTATAACAAACTCCTGAATCATGACACCTCATCCACCACTAAAGTTAGGGCTGCCTGGGAGGGTGAACTTGGGTTGGAATTGCATGACACTTGGTGGGACGTTGCCCTTAACAAAATCCACTCCAGCTCAACCTGTGCCCGTTTAACTCTGATACAGTTCAAAGTCTTGTATAGAATCCATTTCTCCAAGGCACGCCTGTCTCAAATTTTTCCCGCTGTCACCGACAGCTTTGACAAATGCCAGACCTCTCCCTGCAATCTGACTCATATGTTTTTTTCTTGCCCGTTAGTTTTTTCCTTCTGGCAAAGATACTCTGATATTATTTCTGAAATATTTATGATGAACGTAACTGTCTCTCCCCATATTGCCATATTCGGTTGCCCAGAGGATTACAATAGATTTACGTTGAAACAATTAGACATCCTTGCTTTCACATCTCTATTGGCGAGACGACAGCTTCTTCTCCACTGGAAATCTACAAAAGCCCCTTCAAGCGCCCAATGGCTAAGGGATGTTATGTTCTTTTTGAAATTAGAAAAGATTAAATATTCTTTGAGAGGTGCTTCCAACAAGTTTTACAGTAAATGGCAGCCCTTTTTATCCTTTTTTAAGTCTCTCTCTTCACTACCCTCTGATTGATTGATGGATCACCCCCCCTACCCCCCTCCCCTTTATTGTCACTTATTATTTTTATTTTTTTTTATTGGTTTTTATTTTATTTTTTTATTTTATTTTTTATTTTTTTTTATATTTTTTTTTTTTATTTGTTTTTTTTTTTTTTTTTTGCTTGTGCATATTTATGTTAACATGAATGTTTCAATTTATAACTTGTTTGTCTTGTACATCTGTTGCTTTTCATATGTATGTTAAAAAGAAAAGAAAAACAGCTAAATATGGCTTTATTTTCTATATGACATTTCTACCGTTCAGTTTTGTATTTCTCATTGTGCCATGGCTTGCAATAAAAATATAATAGAAAAAAAATAAAAAATAATAAATTGTTATGTTACCCAGGGACTATAAAGCCAAAGTCATTTGTATAAACTTAATGTAAAAAATGTAAAAAATAAATAAATAAATAAATAAAATAAAAAAAGCCCAATTAAATGAATCTATAAAAAGCTATGGATTTTAATGAAACATTTGTTATAATTTTCAAAGGCTTTGGATTTTTTTAGTTAATGTAACTGACCACATTCTTTTCTTTTGCTAAGTATCTTAACAGTGCTGTATAAAGCCCTTGGCCCTTCAGAGATCTAATGTACATTAGGTTCTTTGTGGAACTGGAAAAGGTTCTCCTATGGCATCACTATTAAGAACCTTACTTTGTTCCTTAAAGCACCATGGTACTAAGGATTCTTTAGAGAACTTGTAATATCATGGTTCCTTGTGAAACTTAAAAGGGTTCTTTGTGGAACTGAAAAGTGGTTCCTTGTGGCACTGATGTGAAGAACCATTTCTGGGTTCTTTAAAGCACATAAGTGATTCTCGAAAGAACTTGACAATAAAGGGTTCTTTGTAGATCTCAAAAGGGTTCTCCTATGGCATCACACTGAAGAAACCTTATTGGTTCTAATTGGAATCTTTATTTTTAAGAGTGAGGTTTCATTTGTTAACATTAGTTAACAACATTAGTTAACATGAACTAAAAATTTTACAGCATTTATTAATCTTAGTTAATTTTACTTTAAACAAGTATTAATAATTTTTCAAAATTGTTAATAATCAAAAGTTGTTTTCGATAACAATGCACTATGAACTAACATTAACTAACAATGGATACTTGTATTTTTATTAACTAACATTAACAGAGATTAATAAATTCTGTAAAAAAAATAGTTTGTTAATTGTTTGTTCATGATACCTAATTAATTATCTAATTTGAATGAATTTAACCTTATTGTAAACTGTTATTCTAATGTTTTAACTATCCAGCAGGGCTGTAACCACCATAGACATTGAGGGGTGGAAGGGGTGGTGTGAGTGCAAATAGGCACTGTTGAGCAGAGTGAAGGTACTAGATGAGACCAAATGCAGAAACAGTGCATCATGGTGCAAAAATACTATCATCAGAACAGACAAACAGTCACAGTCTGTCAGTCCAATCTGAAGTTCAGTCATCAGATGGGAATCAGAGAAGAGAAAGTATTTTGTGCTAAGAGTGTATTTTCCTGACAAATTATTTGTTGAAGATGCTCTGGATGAAGCAGTGATGTCTTGTGCTAGTGAACAATTTTTTTATTTGCCCTCTTTTTACAATATATTCCTTATGTCTTATGGGTTGTTGATATTGTTGATGAAGATCAAGTGTGATTGATTAATAGTCTGGGGACTAGTCATTTTTTGATGAATAAGGCCCATTGAAAGTGGATGGTGGCTGAAGCTTGCAGTCCCTAACATTCTACCTAACACCTCTTTTTGTGTCCATGGCAGACAAGGCAAAATGCAAGGCAGTGACTGCATTTCAGAATGATAGATGCTAGATAATATTTCATGGAACATATTGTAGATACAACTTTTCATTACCAGTAAGTTCTGCAGCAGGCAAATAATTTTTGACTTAACTTGCTAAACCAACCAGACTTGATTATCAGTGGTATGAAAGATTCTTTCTTCCTACATGTATACAAATCTCATTATAGAACATGAGCGATGAGTACTTTATTATTGTGCTGACATAACATGATTGATTTTCATTTATTTAACTTTTCATCAGGGATCTGAAATGTATTTCCCAATGGCAATTTCTAAACATGCCCAAGTGTGCCAAGTGCAGTTTTGTAAAGCTTTCACAGAAAGATTTTAAAACATATATATTCTTTATGATTGTTCACTTCAAACTTAGTTATATTATTTTAGCTTTGTGCTGAACAGTCACTTTTATGACATACTAGCAGGTATTTTAGGTAACATTTACAGTGGAAGTTAGGATGATTAGATTCAATGTTGATATTCAAGTGCTTTGAGGTCAAGAGCCCTGACACAATTCCAGTACTGCCTGGGGATAGCATTCCCATGCACAGTTGCAAGCCATTCACTAGCATATATCCTTAGCTGTGATATCAGAAGCAGTGAACTGGTAAAATATATCAGTTTCATGTTTTTAAGAGTACTCAAAAAAACTATAAATAATAAAATATTTAAAGAATAAATAAAATATAAAATGCATGATTTAGATTTGCTTGCAACAATGTAGTAAGAATGCAGAGCTACTTTTGAATGGCCATAAATGCATAAACATGCTTATTGCCAACATCAATGATGTACAGTAGTTATGGCATCGACTGAAACCAACTAACCAAATTTTATATTACCCAAATTCTATTTCATGTTCTTCCCTAATGTGTCCTACACACACACACACACACACACACACGCTGCCAATTGATAAAGCATTTTTTGTTCAGCATTGTCCAAAGCAGATGACCAAAATATTTTGGCAGGTGTAAAAAAAAAAAAAAAAAAAAACTCCTTTGCACTGTTTAACGCACATCAAACACCGCAAACTACAAAAAAAATTCCTCCATTTTAACCACAAAATATCACTCATCAGGCACCAGCTTTTGACTTTTGCTTGCTTGAATGTGCTCATATATTAAACAACTGTGTGAGTTAGGTAAATCTTATAAACAAACCCCTGCTGGAGGGTGTAAGGCAGGATGCCAATGTGTTTGCATTCAAAGGAGAAGAGCAAATGTATGATCTTTGAGAAAATCAACATATGAACTTTCTCACAATTAGCAACTCTTCCTGAGGCACCGCATCCCACTGAGCGAAGATTGCAAATTCACACCTCACTGTTGCCCTTCCTCATCTGTCCCATTCTCTCCACTCTCCTCCTCATCCATTCCCCTTCAGCTCAGAATCACCTCAAACTCACCTAAGATCTGTATGTAACAAAAGACCATATCTGATGTATACAAATAATGTAACTATGTTTGGTATCATTTAAAGTGTCTCAGTGCGCCTGGTAAACTGGTCTAATTTTTCCAGCCATAATGAAAAGCAAAAAGAAGTTATAAAATATGAGAAATGTGGTGTGCCCCTTAAAAGTCTGCCCTCCCCCAGGTCCTATATAAATCTACAGGAAACAAAAACCCCTCAATAGGGGACCAAAATCTAATTATAATGACAGACACCACCATTTGGTAAGCATACTGAATTATTTTGGTATTTAAGGAGATTGTTCCTGGTTCTCTGTAGTCAGACGATCCCCCACAGTTACTGTGTATAGTTTATATCAGATAATTGTAATTTGAATTTCTTATGTTTTGATAAAATGTCTAAATTTGATTTATTACTGTCTAATTGGAATTGATGAATTTATGATGTTACCTGGTAAATAAATTGTAAACATTTGATTTTATTCTGACTAACTCTGAAATTCCCAAACAGATTAAACGATTCGTATGTTACCGCTAGTCTGCTTTCGTCAGCACGGAGAGACGCCTATGGCTCAACTTATCGGGCATCAGAGATAAGGACAAAGTTTTCCTTCTTGATGCCCGGTTTCGCCTTCTGGCCTATTTGGAGATGCTATGGATACAGTTATCTCCAGGTTCCAGGAGGCGAAAAGCCACGGGGAAGCATTTGGGCAGTTTCTTCCTCGCTGCATTCAAGGGGCGGGGCCGTCGGCCACCCAGACCAGTCCCGGTCCTGCTAAAAAGGAGGCTCCGAAAAAAAGTGAGGCGAGTCGTGCTCCCCCTCGTAAAGACTGGGGACAGGCTCGTCGTCCTCGGCAGCCACCAAAGCAAGACCTCAGGGGGGTAATTTCTAAAAGGAAGAAACCCTGACGGCCTTGCGCACAGCCTTGTGGGGGTAGCCCCCTTGGGACGGGGCCCGTGTACCCCCACGAAACCTCTCCATTCCCACCGCCTCTGGTGTTTCGGGCGGTAAAGGCTTCCAACGAAAAGTTGGGTGTACCGTTGCTTCCTGCCTTAGTCCAGGACGCGGAACACTCGACATCCCCTCAACAGGGAGTGCCAAAATTAATACCCATCTCAGAGAAGCTGGCAGCGTGGAAACTTCTGCCAGGTATTTCTATGTGGGTCCTGAGAACAGTAGAAAAGGGCTACAGGATTCAATTTGTGGTCCCCACTACCATAAAACTGGAGCAAGCATGTCTACTATGGAAAGAACTGCAAAATCTCTTGGACCAAAGGGGCCACAGAATGTGTTCCCCTTCCAGAGAAAGAGTCAGGTTATTACAGCAAATACTTCCTGGTTCCCATTAAGGGTGGGGGGTTGCGTCTGATCTTAGATCTTCGAGGCTTGAATCACTCAGTCAGGGGGTTCAAATTCAAGATGCTATCAAGACGGTCTTGCCACAGATCCAACATCATGATTGTCTGGTTAAAATCGATCTCATGGACGCATATTTCATATAGAAATTCTGCCACAGCAAAGGAAGTTCCTGAGGTTCACTTTCGGGGGTGAAGCCTTCCAGTATCGGGTTCTTCCATTCGGCCTAGCCCTATCACCCCGCACATTCACGAAATGCATGGATGCAGCACTGGCTCCTTTGCGACTCCGGGGCATCTGCATTCTGAATTACATAGATGACTGGCTGATACTAGCACAGTCTCAAGAACTGGCAGTTCAGCACAGGATATTGTCTTAGCTCATTTGGTTTCTCTGGGTCTGAGACACAACGTCAAATAGAGCGTTCTCTCTCCCACCCAGGGAATTATCTATCTGGGAGTTATATGGAATTCGATCACGATGCGGGCACAATTGTCTCCTGCTTGAATCACATCCATTCAGATCACCCTGAGCAAAGTCTGGCTAGGTCAAGTTTGCACTGTTCGTCAGTATCAACGAATACTAGGTCTCATGGCTTCTGCATCCACGGTGATCCTTTTGGGCCTTTTTGCACATGAGACAATTTCAGCTGTGGCTAAAAGCCAGGGGATTTCATCCATGGGCCATTCCCCTAAGGCAAATAAGGGTTACGCGCCACGCGCTTCATTCCCTTTCTATGTGGTTCAGACCGTGGTTTCTTACCTTGGGCCCCACTCTAGGTGCGTCTTGTCATCGCAGGTTGCTAACAACAGATGCCTCCCTGATGGGCTGGGTAGCGGTCTTAAGTGGTCATCCAGCTCAAGGGGAATGGGAGGGTCATCAGCTCGATTGTCACATTAACTGTCTCGAGTTGATGGCTGTATTTCTGGCCCTGAAATACTTCCTTCAGAGGCTGCCATGTCTTGGTGTGGGTGGACAGTACAGTGGTAGTCTCTTACATAAACCATCAAGGAGGTCAACGTTCACGTCAGCTGAATTTTCTGGCACGTCGGATTCTCCTTTGGGCCCAGGGAAAGCTCCTGTTACTCAGGGCAGTTTATATCCCTGGATGCCTGAATGTGGGAGCAGATTTACTGTCCAGATAGAAGATACAGACGGGGGAGTGGAAACTCCACCCCGAGGTAGTGGAAAAAATCTGGGTGAGATTTTACAGGGCAGAAGTTGACATCGTCACCTCTTAACAGACAGTGCAATGTCCCCCCTACTTCTCTCTGAGTCACCCAACCCCCTCCTGGGTCTGGACGCGACGGCGCATACATGGCCCAGAATGTGTCTGTTTGCATTTCCCCCAGTTTCTCTGCTCCCGGGAGTCTTGGCCAGAGTTCGCCAGCAAGGGTCTTGCCTCTTACTAATAGCGCCGTGCTGGCCAAACAGGGTATGGTTCTCGGAGATAATATCTCTCCTCGACGTCCCGCCTTGGGCGATTCCGGACAGGAAGGACCTTCTTTCTCAGGCTCAGGGGACAATATTTCATCCCCGGCCCGAATTGTGGCACGTTTCATGTTTGGCCCCTGAAGGGTATCAAATGAGGGACGCAGGGCTTTCTCCTGTGGTTATCGAGACTATTTGAAGTGCTAGGGCTCCCACTACTTGGAACAAATCTGGGTGAGATTTTACAGGGCAGAAGGGGACCTCTTCGCCTCAACAAACAGTGCAATGTCCCCTCTACTTCTCTCTGAGTCACCCAGCCCCCCTGGGGCTGGACGCAATGGTGCATACATGAAGAAGTTAGAAGTTACGCCAATAAGTGGGGTGTCTTTGAAAGATGGTGCAGTGCACATAATGCATATCCAGTTAACTGCCAGATTGCTTCAGTTCTGGACTTTCTGCAGGAAAAACTGTCAGCAGGCATATGTCCCACTACTGTCAGCTTTTATGTGGCCGCCATTTCGGCTTGCCATGCCTTTATGGATGGGGTGCCCTTGGGGAGGCATCCTCTAATCGCTTGGTTCATTCGTGGAGCCATGCAACTGTGGCCTCCTGCTAGGACCAGGACCCCTTCATGGGACTTAGCAATAGTCCTTGAGGGTCTGGTTGAGACCCCCTTCGAACCTCTAGAGTCAGCATCTGACAGACTTCTGACTCTCAAAATGTTTTTTTCTTATGGCGATTACCTCTCTAAAAGAGAATTGGGTATCTACAGGCTCTGTCTGTCTTGCCGGCCTGTTTTGAATTTGCCCCAGGAATGGCTAATGCAATTTTGCACCCTCATCCTGACTACTTGCCTACGGTACCTTTTTCGACCTTACATCCGTTCACTCTCGAAGCCTTCTGCTCCCCGCCGTTGCAACGCCGGAGCAGGAAAGACTTCACAGACTTTGTCCAGTCCATGCCCTTCAGACTTATGTCCACCGCACTAGCCAGTGGCTTAAGTCAGGGCAACTACTCGTTTGCCACGGGGGCCGCAACTGGGAGGCGGCCACCACCAAGCAGACTGTGACGCTATTGCCCTGGCCTACGAGGCGTGCGGTCAGGCTTTGCCAGTAGATATCAGGGCTCACTCTACCAGAGGGGTCGCCTCCTCTAAAGCTTTGTCTAGAGGTGTCCCTCTGCAGCATGTTTGTGTTGCGGCAGGTTGGTCCTCTCTGCACACATTCATCAGTTTTATAGTTTGGATGTTCTTGCCACTCCGGGCTCTTATGTCCTGAGTCTACATCTCAAGCTCATGTCTGAGACCTCTCACGCTCTTGTCAGCACACTACACAATCGTAGGGTCACAGTGCGGCTGCGTGTTTATTCTCGTTCCCAAAGCGCTTTTTCAGCGCAGCATCATAAGTGTAGCTTTTTGAAAGGGAAAGTCTCGGGTTACTTGAGTGTAACCCTTGTTCCCTGATAAAAGTGGAACGAGATGCTGCACTTGATAAAAGCGGAACGAGATTGCCACATTGGGATGCCCCAGGACTGCTCTTCAGACAAAATACCTGACGATGCGCCTGTGACGCATCTATATATAGCCCTGCCACAGGTGCATCCAATGATTACACTGGCAGAGGCTATAAATTCCGGTCAATGATCATTGATGTGTTGCACACATATTCACAGCTGGTCGCACCTAAAGTTGTTCCCAAAGCGCTTTTTCAGTGCAGCATCTCGTTCCGCTTTTATCAGGGAACAAGGGTTACACTCAAGTAACCCGAGACGTTTTAATTTGATGTTTCTCCAGATAAGTGTATGCGGGAAACCATGCATGGCCAATGCAAAGCTATTACAAGAGAAGTTATGTTGGTCAACTTACATCTGTAATAGTGGCCGTGACCTCTACTGAAGAAAACGTTAAATTAAATTCAAGTGTATGCAATTCCATGGGGGCTATACTGAAGTATCTTTGATTTTGTAAACGTGAATGTGACTGATCTTTGGTATATAGCAATTACCTCTGTTTGATGATCCGAAGCTGACCGGCTTGTGATCGTGAGACCTGCATAAAAGAGAAAAATATGCGAGGACCTCAAAGCGACATAGTTTCCTAATCTGAATGGGTAAAATATAATTAAAGAGTTAAAAAGAATAATCAAACTTTCACTCACTTTTAATGTTGCTCAGGAGTCAGATGAAATAACAAGGTAATACATACGAGAAAATGTATTTAATTTAATCTTGTTGTGTTGCGTAAGAAAGACAGTAATGCGCCAAGACCTTCACCCGTATTATTGGAGATCACCATTGGACCGATAAACGGGGCTTACAAGGGTTATTAGAATGTGACTATTTTTAATGCTCAGAGTATTGCAGCTGTTTTTCAGAATTAATGGTGCTGAAACCTGATTCCTGTATGTGGATTTTCGTAACAGGGCCTGGCATCCAGAATACTTCAGAATACAGAATTCTGCAGAACACTCTGAGTAACACTTATAAAAAGTTTCCTTTAGAACTAAAACCTCTATGTGTTTCACTTCCTATCTGATGGGCGGAAAGTCATTGCATTGCAATGCCCTTCACAGCCTAAAAAAGTTAATTCTGTTATGGAAACTCTTTATCATCATTGCAAAATAAGCTTTTGTGCATATATATTTTTATAATGTGAAACTCAATTGCTTAAAACTGGTGATGATTTTCAAGATCTCTCATTTGGTTGAGATGTTCCTGAGGCACACAGGCCCCTTGAGAAAATGAAATGAGTGGTTTGTCTCTAGCATGTAATAAATTGGTGGTAAATGGGGCTTGTTGCCTTGTGGTTGGCCAGCCTGACAGACTGCATACCATATGCATTATCCTGCAAAATTATCCTTTTGCAAGTTTCAGGTCTCGAAGGAGCTTTCAGTTTTACTCAGCCAGGAACAAGGATGGTAAAATATCAGCAAACAGAAGAAATTTGACAAAGATGGGAAGGTGCCTCAATTTCACTTCACTTTCGCTCCCTAATGAGGAAACAGCAGACTATTATTGGTCACTTAGTGTTAAGAAACGTGACTTGTCAGCTAATTTCATTATAGCTTTATTAAATCTACAAAAATAATTGATTGATTGATTGATTGATTCATTCATTCATTCATTGGTAAAAATGTATCCATTTCAAATGTAGTAAGTAACAAGTGCAAATGTTCCACCTCCAACTACAGTGTGTGTTTTTGAAACAATGGTGTTCTTGCATCAGACCCTAGTGGGAGGTGCAGACAGAATTAGAACAAAGAAATCCCCTAAACCTCAGATGTACAACTTTCAAAATGCATCTATCAAAGGTCTTCTCACCAATCACTTTGTTATGTAGTATTTGTGTTGCACGCTTTTTTTATATTTGTCAGGAACACCGAATATTCACAAAGATAGCAGAGCAAGCGAGTGTGAGGAAGTTAGATTTCCTACGTCTGTTTCCTTGCATCTGCTATATCGGATGTCTCAGTCATTTGTTTCAGCTTCTGAAAATGAACATCTTTCAAGAGTCCTGTTACTCCGTTTTTGGCATTCTCTTGTTTTTCCTTCTTCAGGGTAAGTACTTCATTTTTATTCATGGACAAAGTATGTTGTTATCAAATTGGCACACTTCCTTATTTGTAGTTCAATAAATAAAAGGACAAATATATTATTAAGAACTATTCTTTGTTCCACTGGAACTAATAGCATCATAGTTACAGTCTTTTTAAATAATGGTGTCTGTGTTTATATATAAAAACAAAGAAATGTAGGGTCCATTCATTGAAAGTTCAAATATATTGCATTTTTCAATTATAATTTGATATCTGTGTTTTGTATAAGTATTATCAGTGTCATCTTTGCCACTAGGCAGTTCAGTTCAGGAAAGCTCAAGACTTCAGAAAATGTTAAACTGTAGAGCTTCAACAGTTTTCTGTTGCAACCAGTAATAGAAAATGTA
This sequence comes from Moxostoma hubbsi, assembly GCA_032164185.1. Taxonomy (NCBI): domain Eukaryota; kingdom Metazoa; phylum Chordata; class Actinopteri; order Cypriniformes; family Catostomidae; genus Moxostoma; species Moxostoma hubbsi. The sequence continues at coordinate 61,777,655 of JAVLUX010000002.1, read as the reverse complement.
TTAACCAAATGTCAAGAGTTCATTTTAAGATTCACTATTGTCATTCAGTGTTTATACAGGTGTATAAACAAACTATAACTTCACCAAAGGGCAAAGATAACCTTACAATAAGGTTCCATTTGTTAACATTAGTTAACAACATTAGTTAACATAAACTAACAATTTTACAATAGTTTTACAGCATTTATTAATCTTAGTTCATTTTAATTTAAACTTATACTAATACATTTTTTAAATCAAAAGTTGTTTTTGTTAACAATGCACTATTAACTAATCATGAACAATTGTATTTTATTAACTAACATTAATAGAGATTCATAAATGTTGCTAAAAATATTTTGTTAATTGTTTAAGATACCTAATGAATTATTGTCATGGTTACTGTTGTAATCTCCGTTCCCCGAGGGAAGGAACGAAACGTTGTGTCGAATGAAGTGACACAAGGGGTCTTCCTGGGACGCCAAACGTACCTCTGAACCTGAGAAAAGGCCAATATCAAGTTGGCAGACAAAATTTGCATGCCCCGCCCCGGACATACAGGTATAAAGGGAAGTGCGGCAGCAAGTGCCAGTAAAGATTTTGCACTGAGGAGCTGAAAATATGGTATGGCCGTTTACAGTGGTAGGTCTACTTCTGTGGCAGGAGGGACACAACGTCTCGTTCCTTCCCTAGGGAATGGAGGTTACAACAGTAACCATGACATTCATCTTCTTTTACTCACTCGACATTGTGTCGAATGAAGTGACACAAGGGGTCCCCTATAAGCAGGCTACTGCGTGATAGAGGCAACTGTGTCGGCTGCACGTAGCCCTCCTCAAACAACCCCCCCCCCCTCCCTGAGGGGGGGAACAGGTGCTACATGACTAGCATGGGAGCTGCGTCTTTTCTCTCACTATGTCTCTCACATAGGACGTGAAGCGTCTGGGGCTATCTTAATGCTATGAAATGTGTCTGGGAAGGCAGTCTTTCCTGGTCCTATTCTTTCAGGGGGATCTACTACATAGCAAATACACCACAAGGGTTGTGAAGCCATACGTGGGAAATGGCGCAGTGGTAGGTCCAGCCTAATGAAGGGGGACTCTACAACATGGCGAGTGGGACTGCCCAAGGGAAACGCGGGTCCGCCGACATGCATGTAGAGCCCATGCAGGTCCCCAACCCTCTTGATGGAGGCTAATGCGATCAGGAGAGCCATCTTCAGGGAGAGGGCCTTGAGCTCAACTGAATCAAGCAGCTCGAAGGAGGGTCTCTGAAGGCCCGAGAGGACCACAGAGAGATCCCAGGAGGGGAACAGGCTAGGCTGGGGAGGGTTCAGTCTCCGGGCGCCTTTCAGGAACCTGATAATCAAGTCGTGCTTAACTATGGACTTGCCATCTACTGCGTCGTGGTGGGCTGCGATAGCAGCTACATACACCTTCAAGGTGGAGGGGGACAGACTCCCCTCTAGCCTCTCTCCTGCATGAATGAAAGCACTGACCGAACTATGCACCTCTGTCTTCGGATCGTGAAGAACACCAATTCGTGATCAAGCGCCACTTTAGGGAGTAAAGTTGCCTGGTGGAGGGAGCTCTGGCTTGGTCGATCGTGTCTATGACTGCAGGTGGTAGATCCACTAGATCTTCCACATCCCGTCCAGGGGCCACACATGGAGGTTCTAGAGGTCTGGGTGCAGGTGCCAGAGAGGCAAGAGCTGCCTCTGCGATCTTCGTGAAGACTCAAGGGGACAGGGACAGGCCGAAGGGGAGGACCTTGTACTGATATGCCTGGCCGTCAAACGTGAACCGTAAGAAGGGTCGTGTCGAGGCAGAATAGAGACGTGGAAGTATGCGTCCTTCAGGTCTACCACCACGAACCAATCTAGCTGTCGAACGCAGGTAAGAATCTGTTTCTGCGTTAGCTTTTTGAACGGGAATCTGTGTAAGGCCCGGTTGAGAACTCGCATGTCCAAGATGTAGGGATGTAGAAACCCTTCTCCATCTTGGCTGGAGGTACAGGTGCAGGTACAGGCTCTATCGCATCCTTGAGGAGCAGGGTCATCAAGGGAGAATGCCGGCTGGCCGCGAGGCAAGCCACACTCATCCCGAGCTCAGATGGAAGCAAGCAAGCATGCCGGGGGGGGCGGGTGGTTCGTGGGGATTTACCGAGCCCATCGTCATACCCAAATTGCCTTCATCGCCAGCCGAGTCGTCCTCAATCCCGTGGGAAAAAGGAACGACGTGGGGGGCTCGTGAGAAAAGAAAGCAATGACTGCAATGTTGCCATGGCTATGTTCTCGCACTGAGAACATGAACCATTCATAAAATGCTGCCTGTGTGTGAGTCCAGCCCAGGCACGCGAGGCAGCTTTTATGATCGTCAGAAGTGGAGAGAAATCAACCGCATCCATGAACTACACAGAGTTGGAAAGACATCTTTAAATAGACGCGTCCTGAAAAGGACGTTCAAAGCCTGCTGTGTATAGCTCTTTTATGAGTGGGAACTCAAACTCTTTTAGAAAGAATAAACTCTTTTTAGGAGGAGAAACACTCTTTCAGGCAATGAAAGCGCTGTCGAAGCGCTCAGGGGCGTAAACTGCACAGCGGGCAGAGAGAAAGAACGCCAGCTTGAAACGCACCATAGATCCAACAGCAGTGCTTATCGCCAGTAGATGTGAGTGAAAGAGTGGTGAACTCAGCTTGCTGTTGCACAACTGTCGAGCTCCAAAGAAAGCGGGGCATGCAAATTCATCTGCCAACTTGACACTGGCCTTTTCACAGGTTCAGAGGTACGTTTGGTGTCCCAGGGAGACCCCTTGTGTCACTTCATTCAACACAACGTCGAGTGAGTGACAGAAGGGGAACTAATTTGAATGAATTTAACCTTATTGTAAAGAGTTATTCTAATGTTTTAATGAACCAGCAGGGCCATAACCACCATAGACCCCCCCCCCCCCCCCCCCCCCCCCCATTATATTTTACAATTAAGGTAAAGTAGATAGGAGATAAACAGCATAGTTTTGTGGGTGGAAAGGGTGGTGTGTCACTTCCTGCGCAGAGTGCAAATTGGCACTGTTGAGCAGAGTGATGGTTCTAAATGAGACAGTTACAGAATGCAAAAACATGTGTTATAGTGCAAAAATAATATCATCACAACAGACAGACACTGTCGAAGAGAAAGTCTGTTGTGATAGGAGTGTATTCTCATGACACATTGTTTGTTGAAGATGCTCTGGAAGGGGCAGAGACGTATTGGTGATAGGGACATTTTTATTATTTTCCCTCTTTCTACAGTGTATTCCCTGTCTTACAGGTAGATGATATTGTTGTTGTAATTATTGTTGTCAGACTGGTGTTTGATGGACACACACTATTTTGATTGACAAAATGGAAGATCAGCTTTTTAGATATATAGAGTAGTTGTTGTATCATTTTGTAATAATATGTAACCAAAGTTTTCTCTGTGTTGTAGGGTCATGTGTGATTGTACATAAAGCTGTTGGGAGCTCTCTGCGTCTAATGCATGATATTCCAAAAGAAAACCTTAGTCTGGTACAATGGAAATTAAATGAGGAAATCTTTGCAGAGTATGATGGAACTAAATTTAATGACGTAAAACAGAATATTTTTGCTGGAAGGTTAAGGATGAACCTAAGTATGAGTGATATTAGTGTAACAGTAGAAGAACTTCATTTCCAGGATTCTGGAAGATACTCCATTGTTGCAGAAGGACCACAGTCTAAGCAATATAAAACACAAGTCATTGAGTTGCATGTGCAAGGTAAGGTTCATCTCTTGATATTTTACATTCACAAACTACATTAAAAAAATTTAAATAATTAAATATTCATTACATAGCCTTTTTTTATATCAAGGAAAAAGTACCTGCATACCATTGGCTTATGTATACCATCTTGCTGATTGTCTTTCCATAGATCCCATCAGAGATGTACAGATTAATTCCAATTTTACCTGGCAGGAGTCAAAAAACACATGCACATTTCATCTTCACTGTCTGGTCTCTGGAGCCATAAGGTCTTACAATAAGGTCTATCTGAAGCCATCCTACAACTGGAGTAGCTATGAGGTTGGGAGTGAACAACATCTACATTTCAATCTCCATCCATCAATGAGCGTCACACTCAATTGCACAGCCAATAACAGTGTCAGCATCAAGTCTTCTACCTTGACCGTGAGGTGCAGTGAGCAGTCGTTATCAAGTAAGTGATTTGGTAAATAGTTTTTTTAAATTTTGTAGATAGCAATGTCAAGTGATGAAAACATTCTCTAAGGATTAAATGATAATACCCACCCTGCCCACCTTGCATCTGGCATTTTGAAACTGAAAGGTGTGAGAGAATACCAGGGGAAAATGAAAGCTGTTACTACGAGATCAATGGAGGAAATTCAGTCACAGTTTTGAGGATATGAATACACATTGTCTTATTTAAAAGTTAAAGGAATATCTCACTTTTTATCATGCTAATTTTGGAATAACTAACTGTTTCAGATCTCAAAGAGGCAGGTTCCCCAAACAGTTGTTCTGTTTTGGTGTGCGGTATTTTAGTCTTAAAACACACACACACACACACACACACATATATATATGCTCAGTCCTGAAATAGTATTATTTAAATCAGATTGATCTCACTGAAAAACAAGAAAGGTCAAATGTTTTACCAGCTTAAACCTTTTGTTGTCTTAAGGGTCAAAAATGACCCGTCACTATGTTTACCAGCAGAGAAAACCAGCTAAATAAATTTTTTTTTTTCAACTTGAAATTTGATGACCCCAACATTAGAAAAAGTGAAACATTGCCTTTGTTCATATTTCCATGAAAGCTCGCCACCAGGGGTAATTTTTGACCCATCAGTTATAAAATCATATAAAAGGTGCTGCAAGTAACAGTACCCCCATTTCTCTCTTTGCTGAAGCCATGAGTGCACATTTCAGTGCCCAACAGGTCGTAGATCTGATTTTTTCAGATGTCCAGGAGGAACAAGTGAACGTCATGGTTACTGTTGTAACCTACGTTCCCCGATGGAAGGAACGAGGCGTTGTGTGGATTGTAGTTACACAAGTGAAGTTGAACTTGAGAAAAGGCCAATGTCAAGTTGGCAGACAGAATTTGCATTCCCCACCCCCGGACATACGGGTATAAAGGCAGCGGGTGAGCGAAAGCCAGACAGGTTTTCACTGAGGAGCCAAGAATACGGTTACGGTGCATTACAGAGGTAGGGATAGTGACGTGGCAAGATGAACACAACGTCTCATTCCTTCCATCGGGGAATGGAGGTTACAATAGTAACCATGACATTCCCCTTCTGTCACTCACTTGATGTTGTGTCGATTGTAGTGACACAAGGGGACCCACTAAAAAAATGCCATGCACTAACCCATGTTACGTGGCTGCCAAGCCAGGTGCAAGCAGGCTGTTGCGTGTTAGAAGAAGCTGGGTCAGCTGCACGTAACGTTCCCCAATGCCCCCAATAAAAGGTGTCATATACTGCTCTTAGGTTCCCCGTACCCGTATGGAAACAGGCGACATGACTTGTATAGGAGCTGTGGCCTTTTCTCTCTTTATGTTTCTCAACTTAATGCAATCTTAACGCTATAGATATATCAGGGAAGGCATCCTTTTCCGTTCCTATACTTTCATGGGGAAAATGGCCCTGTGGAGACCACGACCTGCCCAGATTGGGGGGAGGTAACTTGTGGCGAATACACACGGGGGATGTCAAGCCACCCGTGGACATGGTGCGGTGGTAGATCCATGCTACAGACATGACGACCTGGGGGCAGCGAGTACTGCCCAAGGGAGATGCGAGTCCTGCCAGCAGGGGGACTGTACCGGGGAAAATATGTCACAGGGAGTTGCCTGAAGCGGGAACTATGCCTGTGTAGCCCAAGGCCAACACGGGGCACTCGACTTGTGGTGGGTCTGGTGGCGAATTCCTCTGCTGAATCTGCGGCCAGAGGGCTAGGGAGGAAGAGCATCCAGGAAGCGAGAGCTTGCTGGCTCACCTGGGAAAGAAGGCACACTGAATCAGCTTGGTGTTACCAAGTTCTACCGGCTTGGACCTGTCAAAACACGGGCTGAGACCAACTCAACCCTGAGGTTGTAGAACCTAGCAAAGGTGTTGGGTGTTGCCCAGCCTGCTGCTCTGCAGATGTCTGCTAGGGAGGTGCCATGGGCCAGTGCCCACAAGGATGCCACACTTCTCGTAGAGTGTGCTCGAACCCACAAGGGGGGGGGGGGGGGGGGATAGCATCAACAGCCCAATGAGCTAACCTCTGTTTGGAGACAGCATTCCCTTTCCGCCATCTGCCAAAGCCAACAAAGAGCTGCTCAGAGCATCTAGAGCCCTGCATGCGGTCCACATAGGGTATGCAAAGCACGTACCAGACACAGCAACAAAGAGGCTGGGTCTGCCTCCTCCCGGGGCAGCTTTGCTTGCAGGTTCACAACCTAAACCCTGAAGGGGGAGTCATAGCAACCTTGGGCATGTAGACTTAGGTCTTAGGATGAGGTGAGCATCTGCCAGACCGAACTCCAGGCAAGAGTCGCTCACAGAGAATGCTTGCAGGTCCCCAACCCTCTTGATGGAAGTGAGTGCGATCAGGAGAGCCTTCAAGGAGAGGGCTTTGAGCTCGACAAAGGTGGGTCTCTTAAGGCTCGAGAGGACCACTGAGAGATCCCAGGAGGGGAACAGGCTTGGCTGGGAAGGGTTCATCCTCCGGGCACCTCTTAAGGAACATGATAATCAAGTCGTGCTTACCAAGGGACTTGCCGTCTACTACGTCGTGGTGGGCTATGATAGCAGTGACACACACCTTCAAGGTGGAGGGGGACAGCCTCCCCTCCAGCCTCTCCTGCAGGAATGAAGCACTGACCGAACTGCGCATCTCTGTGGGTCTTCAGATCTGGAAGAACACCAATTTGCAAACAGACACCACTTGAGGGCGTAAAGCTGCCTGGTAGAGGGAGCTCTGTCTTGGTTGACTGTGTCTACGACTTCAGGTGGTAGACCAATTAAGTCTTCTGCATCCCATCCAGGGGCCAGACGTGGAGATCCCAGACGTCTGGGCGTGGGTGCCAGAGGGTGACCGCGGCTGAGGATGTCATATGCCCCAGGAGCCTCTGGAACTGTTTGAGAGGAACAGTGTGCCTGGCTTGAAGCACTGACTGCGAGCGCTCGGTTATGAGGCGTGCTGTCATTGAGACTGAGTCTAACTCCAAACCGGGAAAAGAGATGCTCTGAACCAGAGAGAGCTTGCTTCTTTCTCAGTTGACCTGAAGCCCTAAGCAGCTGAGGTGCATGAGCACCTGGTCCCTGTGGGCGCATAGTAACTCTCGAGAGTGCGCTAGGATGAGCCAGTCGTCGAGGTAGTGGAGTATACAGATTCCCACTTCCTGTAGTGGGGCAAGGGCTGCCTCTGCAACCTTGGAGAAGACGCAAGGGGTCTCGAACCATACCGTAAGAAGGGTCGGTGTCATGGAAAGAGACGTGGAAGTACGCGTCCTTCAGGTCTACCACCGTGAACCAATCTTGATGACGAACACAGGTTAGAATTCACCTCTGTGTGAGCATTTTGAATGGGAGTCTGTGTAAAGTCCGGTTGAGAACTTGCAAGTCCAAGATTGGCCACAACCCACAGCCTTTTTGGGTACAATGAAGTAAGGGCTGTAGAAACCCTTCTTCATCTTGGCTGGAGGGACAGGCTCTATCGCATCCCTGAGTAGCAGAGTGGAAATCTCTGCTCGTAAGGTGCTGCCGTTTTTCTGTGCATTGGCATGGAGCGAATACTGCTGCAATGAGGCGGCGAGATCCTGCAGGAACCTCCTCAAGACTCGTCAGCGCTGGCTTGGTGGAGGCGAGATGGCCATGCGTTGGCTTGCTGGGAGCCCGGGAGCCGGGACTGCAAGGTTTTCATGCCGGGGTGCCGTGAGAGCGGTGCGCACTGGTCTGATGACCCAGGAAGTGAGGGAATTGCTCTTTATTGACAATTTGGGTACCGCAGCCCAAAGGGGTGTGCGGCAAAGAGAAAGGGAGAACTGAGGATTCTCCTTCCTGCCCTCAACCAGGGGACAGATAGGTCTTACAACCAGCTCCGGAGCAAACATCTGGCTTCCTGGGTGCACCGTCTCAGGAACACTTAGGTGTTTTAGGGGCCCTAGAGGGGGTCCTGGAGATGAGGGGGCATACGCAACATGTGGGGCGCTCGATGCTGGGGCTGAGAGCTAGGCCCAGGTTGAGGCAGAGCTGGCATTGGCTTTGCGCAGGGGGATGCCCACGGCGAGCAGACGGGGGACGGTCTGTGCTACGACGGCGCAGCATGATGTGGGAGATGGAGACCGAACTGGGAGACGGGGCGTTGAGGAAGCGGGCTTTGTCAACATTGTGCATCTCGACCAAGTTCAGCCATAGATGGAGTTCCTGGACCACAAGTGTGGCCATCGCCAGCCCGAGTGCTTGTGCTGTGACCTTCATAGCTCTGAGAGCAAGGTCGGTGGCAGAGCGCAGTTCCTGCAGCATTTCAGGATCGGGACTACCCAGGTGCAGATCTTTGAGTGCCTTGGCTTGGTACTTTCAGGAGAGCCATGGCATGCAAGGCAGAGGCAGCCTGTCCTGTGGTGCAGTAGTCTTTCGCAGTCAGTGACAACATTGTCCTACAGGCCTTGGAGGGGAGTACCGGATGGTCCCGCCAGGTGGCTGTGTTCTCGGGACACTAGTGGATCACAACCGCTTTGTCCACCTGAGGGACCTCCATGTACCCGTGGGCTGCCCCACCGTCCAGAGTAGTGAGAGCGGAAGAGCAAGGAGGTCGGCTCTGGGCAGTAAAAGTTGCCCTTCATGAACTCCCAGGGAAGAAGTGCATGAAGAGCGGTGCTCTGACCTGCGAAACCGATCGAGTAGCCATGAGGAGGGGGGGGGGGGGGGGGGGGGGGGGACTGAGGTTTCCAGTCCTCCTCGCACTCACGTCGGCCCAGGAAAGTATAGCGGACATTTGTGCGTCAGGCTCAGACTGGACAAGCGGAAAGTAGCAGCCCAGTCGAGTCATCAGCATCAGACGCCGCTGTGACGCTCTCCGATGCAGCGGCAAAATCATCATTCAGTTCTGGGGGCTCGAAGGAGAATGTCGACTGGCCGCGAAGCGAGCCGCAATCATCCCGATCTCGGACGGAAGCAAGCAAGCGTGCCGGGGGGCAGGTGGTTTGTGGGGTTTTACCCGGTGAAACCAAGCCCATCGTCATCCCCGAATCACCTTCAACGCCAGCCAGGTCGTCCTCAATCCCATGGGAAGAAGGAACGACGTGGGGGGCGGCTGAAGTGGCTTTCTCTTGTGAGAAAAGAAAGCCACGACCGCAATGTTGCCATGGCTATGTTCTCGCACTGAGAAGATAAACCATACATAAAATGCTGCCTGCGTGTGTTCGCAGCCCAGGCACATGAGACAGCTTTTATGACCGTCAGAAGTGGAGAGAAATCGGCCGCATCGAGGAACTACACAGCGGCAGAAGGGCATTTTCAAAAAGACACATTCTGAAAAGGACATTCAATACTTGCTTGTGTATGTTGCTCTTTTATCAGAAAACAAACTATTTTAGAGGAAAATAAATTCTTTCAGAGAAGTCAACTCTTCCACCCAGGGGCAGAGTCTGTGCAGACAGGAGAAAGCCACTGGAATGCACCGTCAGATCCAACAGAAAGCTATCTTGCAGAGGTGGGTGAAGCAGTCGTGTGTCACACTGCTCATTGATCATACAACCATTCTGCTCAAAAGAAAAAATCTGTCTGGCATTTGCTCGCCTGCTCCCTTTATACCCGTATGTCCGGGGGCGGGGCATACAAATTTTGTCTGCCAACTTGACATTGGTCTTTTCTCAAGTTCAAGTTCAGAGGTACAACGTCGAGTGAGTGACAGAAGGGGAACAATGATTTAGAAGAGGAGGAGGTATCTGAAGAAGAATATGGGGAAGAATACAACCCAGAGCACGATGCATCATCTTTAGATGAAGAAGAAATCCCCCAAACTGAAAGAGAGACATTTTTGTCAAAGAACAGCAAATAACATGGTATTTGACAACCAGGGCAGGATGGCAGCACAAAATGTCATAAGGATGACTCCAGGGCCCACAAGACATGCAGTTGCCCATGCTTAGGACATCGCCTCAACATTCTACATGTTCATCACACCAGCTATCGAAAAAATAATCCCTAGAGATTACAAATTTGGAGGGTTTCCGTAAATATGGAGACAACCGGAAAAAGATGGATGAGATTGACCTGCATGCCTACATAGGGCTGCTAATCTTAGTGGGTATGTATAGGTCCTGAGGCGAGGCTACATGTAGTCTCTGGTTTGCAGAGAGTGGAAGGGCAATTTTCCGTGCCACGATGTCACTGAAAGTCTTTCACACTTTCTCAAGAATGCTATGATTTGATAACCGTGAGTCAAGACCTGCAAGACATGTGAGAGACAAACTGGCGGCCATTATTATGTATTGCTGTTATATCATTGATTTATGTGATTGTTTTCTGTGACACTGATAGCATAGTGAAACTTTGGTCCTAAAATAGCAAGTTTAAATCAACAGGGTAATTCATTTTACCTGTGGTGATATTGGTATTGATTTAACAATAATTTGGTTTAATTAGACATTACAGGTTTTCTTCAGTACAAGTACTTGCTGATTGCAGTAGGAACTGGAATTATGGGAATTGTCATGCTGAGTGGAATCATAGCAGCATGCTGCAGATGGAGGACCAATAAAGGTATGTTAGAAAGTGGGAACATAAACATTTTGAATATAGCTTTTTATCAAGAAATGAAAAAATGATCTGGTCTGTATGATTTAATAATTGTAATAATTCTTTTCACATGCTTTCAGGAAAAGGGGACAGTGAGGCAGAGATAACAGTGTATGAAGACGTGAACTCTGGTGACACAGCAAGGACAAAGGTGAGAAGGCCATTCAAATTACATTATGGGTTAAATATCTTTTTAACTGAAAATGTTTTGCCTGTGAATTTGCAAGGCCAGAAACATACTTTACGCAAGTATGCATAAGCAGATGCCAGCGCTTGGCCATCGCATTGCCAATGAGCACTCTTGTTGAACATGCTTAAAGGAATGGTTCACACAAAAATGATAATTCTCTCAATATGTACTTACCATTATGCTATCTCAAACTTGAATGACTTTCTTCTACAGAACACAAATGAAGATGTTTTGATGGAGATATGATATGAATATATCCATACAATGCAAGTCAATGGGGACAATACTATCTGCCCATGAACATGCGCCGTACACAAGCTCTGCACATGTGTCAGAATTTTAAATAATAATCGTGACAAGGAGACTGCAGATGGCAAGGAATATAGTGAAAAAGAAGTTACATTTAAGTCTGTTCTCATTCAAATCCAAACGTATCAGTTTAGAAGAAGACATGGCTTAAACCACTCGAGTCTTTATGCTGCCTTAATGTTCTTTTTGGAGCTTGGGAGTTTTGTTCCCCATTGACTTACATTGTATGGATATATTCACATCATACCTCCATCAAGATATCGTAAGGGTGAGTAAATGATGAGATCATTATAATTTTTGTGTGAACTATTACTTTAATGTGTATTCTTGTTTTACTGTGGCAGTAATAAACCTCAGTACTCGAGGAGGCAATAGAGTTACCTTAAAAGTCTGTGCAATTAAACTTGATGTGTCATTGTTCGAGTTGCTATAAATATACACACTTTATTTTATTTCATAGTTTCCCAAATTAGATTCTAACAAGCTAACTAGATACAATGTGTATTGCAGACACGAACAGAATGTGTTGTAAATGGGATGTCTATTTATGAAACCGTGGATGATACAAGAATCATGTCAAACAAGGTAGGTTTGCATACATAAAAAACACAGCTACTATTTCTTCTTCCTCTTTTGCTAATTAAATGGGCTTATAGAATGTATACACTACAAAAAGGTTCAATAAAGTATTTGAAATACAATAATGGTAATGCCATAATTTTTATTTACATTATACCATCATAATACATTAATATGTTGGCTATGATATCCTTTGAAGTACATTGAAGCACCATATAATAGTAATCATTCAGTACCATGGTATATCTCAAAGTAATATGGCATTGCTATCTGATACCATCACTATACCATGGTACCACCACATTACTTTTTAGTAAGGGTAATCCTGGTGAGCCTATCCATAATCTGTCTCTAATTTTTACATGAATATTATGGTTCGGACTCAACTTTGCTTTTTGTAGAACTAAATCTAGTGAACTCATATTTGATGAGGGCCCCACCTAAAGTAAAACCTGAACTTGGAACTTGATGAGCTTTAGAGATTTTACTGATCCATCTATTTATTAGATTATCATAAATACAAATGACGATGTTAGTCCTAAATCATAAGGACATTTTACATAAATTGTCTTATTTAGACTTCACAGAGATTTTCCAAGAAAGACCTGTTACAGAGTCCTAACCCTAACAATTGTCAATGAACTTCCCCTAAAATTAGATGGAGCTGGTAGGTTAAAAAGTACAAGCAAGCTCCTAAAGGCCCCGGCACACTCACAGAGAAGTTCTTCTTCATTCTTCGATTAGAGCCAAAAAGAAGTTTGAAACAGTCGATCAATGGTGTACTGTTTGCAAACATTCAGACACAAACTACGCCACGGGGGAAGCTATTTAGAGAAGCATTTAAATATGAGGACACTTTAGACTAAGTGTTGGACCTTAACTAAAGTGACATTAAAATGTGTTATCAATGACTTTATGCCTCATTCTATGAATAATTCACACAAGATGTAGTTCACTCATTTAAAGTAATATATGTATGTGCAGTAGATAATGAGTCATTTGCTAGATTATGAGATAATCTAGATGAGATAATTTGCTAGATAGTAGATTATGAGTAATGTTTTCATTCTGCATTCCTGTCGATATGTAATTTGTAATGACAAAATAATGATGAGTATTTGAGTAGATTTTATTCCTTTTATTGATTAATTTAATAAAAAGTTGCATGACATATTATTAGAAAATGTCTCTAAGTTAACAGTTGTACATACAACAGCTCGCTAATACACCATTGTGTTCATGTTGACTGAGCTCCAGGTCCCTCTTGCTGATGATGTGGACCAATGGGAGTAAGAACTTTTAAATGAACTTTTATGCATTTGTCAGAAACGATTATCCAAAGTGACTTACACTGCATTCAAGGTATATATTTTATATTAGTTTGTGTGTTCCCTGGAATCAAACTGTAACAGTGTTTAAAATGGACAAGGAGTAGGCGGGAACCAGCTGAACAATCAAAGTAATATTTAATGAAACTAAAATACACAAAACACAAACACACACATGGCAGCTGCGTGTGGCTCTCTCTCTCCCAAACTGCCGCATCCGGCTCGGCTCTATCCCTATCCTCAGCTGAATAGCTTGACTGGGCACCAGCCATATGAACTCACGGCCTGGCCCCACCCTCCTCCTTGTCACACAAACCCATGATAATGGAATTAGTTGTGCATATTCTACCAGTTGAGCTACAGGAACATGTGTTTAAAAGCTGTTATGAAGTTTTCCTAAAAGATTGTGCTTGCAAGCTGTTATGAACAACCAAAACAAACTCAAAAACACCTTTGTTTTGGACAGATTTTGTTCAAAATTACATCACACCCATTCGTTCTTTTATTTTTTTATGAAGTATGCCTGGGTTTTAAGCATAACCCTAAAATCTGATTTGTTGATAGGAATGTTGTTCCAGGACAAACAAGGATGTTGATCCAGGAATATATCTTACTTGGCAAAATCACAGTGACAATTAATACAGCAGATGTGAGATTGGTTACAGCCAAAAGAGATTTCTGAACTCAAGTCACATACTTGGAGATGTTGCAATGACAGTAATTTCAGGACAGTTGAAAAGAGTTCTTTGATGTCTGATGTAATCTACCTAACTCCTTTACAGCCTCAAACTCTATATGACAAAATCAACTATCAACGTCACCCTGCTGATGGCCCAAGCACTTCCTCTCCCTACCAGGAAGTCCTTTGAGTAAGACACAGATGGACTGTTTATGCTTCATTTCGAGCTTACACCTCTGGATCTGTTTAATCATCTTACCATATGTATTATAGTCTGAATCTGGTGACTTTTGAACTCTGTGATTGAACCCCTGCATTAAATGTATGTTTCATTAAATGTAACATTGAATAACTTTATGCATGCACTAGCTATAACTTTCAAGTTCAAGTTGCAGTTCACCCTAAAGATACAACTGCCCAAGTTTAGCAATAAAATAATGTCAGTATAATAGTGTGAATACATATTCAGAGTGACTATATTTTCTTTTGGTAAAAATACTTGAAAAGAGAAGCCATTCACTCACACCCTGCAATTAACTTTTGTATGATTAGTAAATCATGCATAATTTGTAAATGCATTGAATTGCTTTGAACTGTAATAATCTGTTAACAATTGAGAGAATAAATATATCTTGGCTTTGCATGTATTTCTGGTACCTAAACCCTGAACATGTTTATCATTGAATGGATAAAAAATAAATGTTTTCTAATGGCATATTGTAACTCATCCAAATAGCCACTCTGGTGACAACGGAACAGTCATTGACGTTAATGACACCCCTTGAATTGGGTATGGTATTGCACAGTAAGTCCAATTCTGGCAAAATTTTCCTATCTTTTACGAATATCTAGGAGTAACCATTGCTAGATTAACTGCTTTCCTGTGATGCAAAGCAAATGTTTTAAAATGGAGCTTCACCATATAATCTTGCTAAATTTACATCATTGGCAAATGTTTACTGATTGGTCACTCAGTTCCCCCAAAATAACATAATTGTTTCCATCAGCACAACTAATTCCATTTTACCTACTTTTTCCATACCACCCCCTTATTTGTTTCAGAGTTGATTAGTCCAAAAGTATGTAAAAAAAACGCACACCACACCCAAATGTGCTTGAATGTTTAATTTAAAAATTATAGGCATTAATCCCTCCGTTTGCTATAACAACTTCCAGACTTCAGGGAAAGCTCTCCACTAGATATTGGAACATGGCTGTAGAGATTTACATCAAAAGCTTCAGTGAAGTCAGGCACTGATATTGGGCATTGGGACAAGGCTCACAGTCAGTGTTCCAGTTTATACCAAAGGTGTTCAGTGTGACTAAGGTTTGGGTCTTGAGAAGGCCAGTCAAGTTCTTTCACATCAGACTCAGTTATGGAGGGCCATACCTGCAAAAATAATAAAAAAAGTCATAATAAGAAATTAAATAAAGGAATAAATGTCTTGATAAAACAAATATAATTCGTTTTTAATTAAATGTATTCCTTGTATTTATTTATTAATTTATTTTGAATTGTTTTAATTTTTTAATTTATGTGTTCATTTATTTTTATATTTATTTTTTCCCACATATATTTATTTCCATATTTATATATTCCCATATATATTTATTTATTTATAAATGTATTTATTTTTACTTTTCTGTGTGCAACATGGAAATGAGGGAGGCAGTCCTTGCGTAGCTCCAGTGCATCATTAGTTGAGAGCTCACGTATAGAAGCGTCAGTTCTAACTGACTTTAGGCAATTTTCCACTGCATGTTACAGTTCAACTCGCCTCAACTCTACTAGCTTTACTTTTCTGATCTTGCATTTCCACTGTAGTTTATTTTTTTATTATTAAGCAAACATCGAAAATATTACAACAAAATGGCATTCAAATTACAATCAACTTAATTTTAACATGGGCTAACAAACAAAAATAAAAATATAATAAAAGAATAAACAAAAAAGAAATACAAAATAATAATAACATAAATTCAAATCACAACATCATATGAAGTCACCAGGGTACTAAAAAAAAATCATAATTTTATAACAAATTATATTCTTCAATTGTACCTAACAAAATCACAACTTTTTAATTTTTTATTTTTGACAGGGTTTTTAGGTATTGAACCAGATAATTCTTGAAAACTACAAGAATTATCATTTATTTTATACATAAATAACCTACATTTATGTATAAAATGTTTGGCCAACAACAAAATATTATTAATCAAAAACCCTACTTTGCCTTCTTCGTAATTCCCATATTTAATATCTACAAAAGACAAGTTCAATACAGCAAACTTTTTCTCACTCAACCAGTTCTGCACTTGATCCCAAAAAGCATGCGAGAATTTACAAGTGAAAAAAATGTAAAGAAGTTACAAAATCTACAAAGAGCTTTTTCAATATTAAATCTAATATTTAGAAACTCACTAGAAGGATAAATATCCACTAAAACTTTCAAATGAGTTTCTTTGATTTTAGGATGAATCGGAAATTTTAAATAGGCGGTTGTATAGGAGATAGGAGATTGCTTGTCAAAAAAAGATTCAAATGATTTCTTACCAATTGAAAAGGGTAGAGAATATTGTGAAAGTTTTGTCTAACTATTAGAGCATTTTTCACTTGTAAATTCAATTTGCCCAA
Source organism: Moxostoma hubbsi (assembly GCA_032164185.1). NCBI lineage: Eukaryota > Metazoa > Chordata > Actinopteri > Cypriniformes > Catostomidae > Moxostoma > Moxostoma hubbsi. The sequence continues at coordinate 61,761,144 of JAVLUX010000002.1, read as the reverse complement.
GGAATAATGATGGTAAAAATGGGGTGATTTGTCCATGACATAACAAACCTAAAGTGAATAAAACAACCTAAAAAAAATAAAGTGGTATCATCTGCTAATTGACTAATTCCAATTATTTCCCCAAAAACCTTCAATTTTTTAACACTCGAGTCATGAATAACTAAAGAGGCAAGCATATCTGTTGCAAGAATAAATAAAAGTGGAGAAAGGGGGCAACAAATGAAAACCTTTGAGACGTACCAAATGGAAGAGATATTGAACTATTCATATCCAACTAAATCATCCTTATAATGTTCACAAATCTATCTCCAAAACCAAAAGACTGTAAGGTTTGGAACAAAAAGGAGTGCTCTAACATATCAAATGCTTTTCTAAAATCTAAAAATAAAATAAAACCCTCATCCTCTATCCAATCACTATAATCCAGCAAATCAAATATCAATCTAATGTTATTATGAATGGAGCAACCTGCTAAAAATCCTGACTGCAATTCATTTATTATATTATTTATACCTTTTTTAAGTCTGTCTGCGAATAAGTGTGCAAATATTTTATAATCTGTATTTAGCAAAGTTATCGGACCCAAATTATCAATAAACCTGGAGTCTTTACCAAGTTTGGGTAGTAACGTAATTAACCCTTGTCTTTGAGTGGGGCTCAAAGAGTCCTCATCAATAGACTCTATGAAAGCCTTAAACAATAATCTTTTAATTAATTCCTAAAAAATCTGTAAAAGTTTGAGGTTAATCCATCCGGACCTGGCAATTTATTTAATTTAAGATTTTGCATAGCCCTATCAATTTCTTCTATGCACAAGACCTCATCACAGAGATTTCTAAAGTCCACATCAATGCGAGGAATAAGTGGTTGTATTCTTTAAAAAAAACAGATTACAATCTACTTGTGAAAAATTGGATATGTATAAATCCTTATAAAATGTAAAGATTTCTCTGCTTATGGATTTTGGGTCCATAATTTCAACATCGTCAATCAACACGGACAATTTAGCATTTTTAGCTTGCCTTGTTTTTTCAAGTCTATAGAAAAAAGAGGTGCTTTTTTCTCCCTCTTCAATCCATTTTGCTCTTTACCTAATATATGCTCCTTCCGCCTTCTTAATATAGATGTTATCTAACATTGTTTGTAAAATAATAATTTCTCATCTTCATTTAATACCTCTTCGCTACAATACGTATTGATCTGTTGAATAAGAGAACTTTCTTTATGTTTCCATATCTTTGCTAGTAATTTGCTATAACTGATAGAAAGTTCCAGAATTTTAAATTTAAGATATTCCCATCTATTTATATGAGACAAGCGTTGTATCATTCGTCATTTTCTCAATCAGTTCCTTTATTTTGTTACAAAAAACATCATTAGACAATAAATCAGCATTAAATTTCCAATAATTTTTATTTCTTAATATCTCCACTAGTGGTTTAAAAGAAACTGCTGCACTACAGTGATCCGTGAGTGGAGAGGCCGAAATACTACAGTCCCTAACATACACGGTCAGGTGGTCTGACACCAGCCAATAGTCCATTCTAGATTTGCTGGATCCATTGGATTTCCTCCAGGAATACTGTTTACAATAGGGGTTAAAATGTCTCCATACATCTAATAAATGAAATTTCACACAAAATTGCGAGATCAGTTCATTAGGTCGCTGAGAGGTAAATTTACATGGATATCGATCATTAGCCTCATCTGGAACAACATTGAAATTCCCTCCCACAATAACGTTTTTCGGTCAAAAATAACGTCTTCAATTCTAAAATCAACGAAGAAAGTTCTGAAAACATGTGTTGGTTAAGCTTCATACTATTATAACCATATATGTTAACTAAAATAAAAAAGACATCTTCAATATTTAACACCAGCGCCACCCAATGGCCGTTCAGATCAACTCGAGAAAGAATTATTTTCCCAGGAGCTTCATTAAACAATTAAACAAACCTTCATTCCTGCCGAATGAGTGCTGCCATGACTGAATACAATTTTTTCCCCTCATTGGTTAGACCAAAAATTAACATCGTTCCCGGTGGAGTGCGAGGTATGAGTTTTATTATAAGACGTTCAATTGCCTTGTTCAACTCTGCATTTTCTCTTTTGCAACCCTTTATCTCCTCTGCATTAAACTCAACCGCCTTGGAGATTTCCACCACCATAATGCTATTCTTTCGCATCTGGTCCATCAGATCTTCCAACTTTTTGTCTTGAGCATCAAAGTGTGCTGTAAGAGCGGTAATGGCTTGTAGCAAGACCACATTGGAGATCGCCTCAGCCTCATCCTCCTCAACTCTCACTTTCTTCACTATCTTAGATTTCGTCGGTGTAATATGAGAAGAATCACGCTGTCTCTCAGATTTCCCGCTCTCCAAATCCATGTCAATAATCTCAGCATCCTCCGCTGCTATTTTATCCATTCCCTCAGCTGGAGGAATGATAATTTTCAGAGGTTTTGAAAGCTGAGTCGCCTTCCGCATTTGGTGAATTAAGTAATTATTTATCACACACTTCACAAAGATTTACGAGTGAATGTACAAAAGATTTAACAAAAGTCAAAGCAGAAATCGGAGATATACGAGCATCGTTGAGGAAAAGCATGCGCCTAGCCCGCCATTAGCCCAGCCCCCAGCCTCTCCACTGCAGTTTAGTGCTTCATCAGCGTGGGTGGCTGATCGTCATAGCTGCGCTCGCCTCTACTGCCATGACATCATCTTAAACACGACACAATCTGACCAAAACAATAACACAACTAGCTCATTGTGCTGCACAAAGCAGTTGTAGCATGGTGATTTTACACAAGTGTAACAGTTAAATTGGACAGGTTGTTTAGAAGCAAGCTCCCAGTAGTTGGTCAACAAAATAAAGTGAAGCTTTCAAGCAGAGTATAGAGTTAACGTAACAAAATGTACCATCCTCCATCTTGGCTGAGTCCAGGGCACTCTCCCTCCCATTGCTCGCCGGTTTAGATAGCGTACATTTGGTCAAACCACTTTTCCTGGATGGTTCTGTAGTCACCAAAGTTTTATAACTTTTCCCTACACTGTTGGTAGGTCCAGTGGTAGCCGTGTGCGGCTAACAGCTGAGACAGTTCCTGAGAGACTTTTTATTTTCGCTCATCGCTAACGAGTGGACCATCTGCACCTCGTTTATTGATCACGGTGTGGTTTTGTGCACAGCCATTTCTTTGTTCACAATTTGAAAGTCGCGACAAATGATACTGCTATCGCTGTTACTAACTTTAAATCTAGCGGGTTGATGTCACGTGTTGGAAATCCAGTGACGCTGGTAGTGACGATTCTCCCTGACCAATCAGTGATCTGCAGGATTTTGACATCACATTTAGTATTGGCTCGCTTGGAACCTCCACCGAGGTGGTAGAGAGTCAGGTACCAGGTACTATCCACAGTGGAGTTGAGTTGAGTCGAGTTGTACCGTGCAGAGGAAAAGCCCCATTAGCGCAAGATCGGGAGAGTTTGGTTTACGTCGGAAGCTAGCGGGTGACTCATTTGGTTTTGAGCATGAAACGCAGGAGAGCGAAAAATTGCGATGATTAGATCCTGAGGTAATCGAGCTGGGAATGGATCAGAGACTAAAAGAATGGAAGATACAGTTGAAGAGGATGAGATGGATGTAGGATGGACACAGGTGTAAAAGCAGGAAAGAAAGTAACTAAAAAGAGAAAAAAAGGACAGGAGGATAGATCGGAAAGTAGTTCGATAACTAGTGAGGAAGAAGGGGATGAGAGGGATAAAAACAAGAGTGAGTATAGGGTAATATTGAAGTATAAAAATAACCTAACATATGCTAAAGCAGTGAAAGTAGTAAATATTAGGAATAAGCAAAGTGGAAAAGAAAGAATGGAGTATGGTAAAGGGACTGAAGGAACAGGTAGAGTAATTGGAGAGGGTAGATTATCAGAAGACAGAATGATAGTAAACAAGAAAAACTTCAAGTGCTCTTCATGGTAGAAGAGATTAACGTCTAGGTTACGTATGTAACCTCCGTTCCCTGATGGAGGGAACGAAACGTCGTGTCGAAGAAGCAACACTAAGGGTCTCTCTTGAGCACCGAATATGCCTGTGATGCATGAAAAAAGGCCAATGAGAAGTTGGCAGACAGTATTTGCATACCCCGTCCCCGAACATACGGGTATAAAGGCGAGGAAATACTATGAGTTCATTCAGGATTTTTCTGATTAGCCGGGAGTGTCCGGCCACCTTAGTGGCTCGGCTCAGTGACGTGGCTGGGAGGACACGACTCTCGTTCCCTCCATCAGGGAACAGAGGTTACATACGTAACCTAGACGTTCCCCGTCTGTCGCTCACTTCAACATTGTGTCAAAGAAGTGACACTAGGGGTCCACTTCAAATCACGCCATGCGCTGAGCCGTGTACGTGTACTGCTGACACAGGAGCGGGCAGGTATTTTACATGCCAGTATGACCAGCTGTGTCAGACTGCACGTACCCTTCCCCAATGCCCCATAAAAGACGTCGGTATCCTTCTAGTTACCCAAGCAGGGGAACAAGCCGACGGTTGCCAACCTGGGATGGGCCGAGCCTAGCCGGGCCTCTTTTCTCTCTATGTTTCTCTCATAGAGCCAAACGGCTGGGGCCCTTACCGCATCGTGGGAAGGGGGTCTTACCCATTTTCCTATTCTTTCAGGGGGAAAAGACTCTGCGTAGACCACACCTGCCCAGGAAGGGGGAGGTAACATACAAAATACATCACATGGGCCTCTTCGGTCACATGTGGCAAAGAATGGCACGGTGGTTGATCCAGCCTCAAGGAGGGGGGAGTTGCTACAACATGGCAACCGGAGGGCAGCGGGAACTGCCTAAGGGAGATACGGGTCCGCTCGTAAGGGGATTGTATTGCAGAAAATACACACAGGAGGAGTCTGCGTAGGAGGCCTGATCTGTGGAGCACCTTTCCCAGTGCAGGGTAGATTTGAGATACCTGCAGTGGATTGGGTCGGTGAATTCCTCCGCTGAATTGTGGACCCACAGGGCTAGGGAGGAGTCATCCAGGGAGCCGAGTGAATGGGATCTCCTGGGAGGGAAAAGCGCACTGTTTTACCTCGGCCAAGGGAAAGGGCGCTGGGGGCAAGCGATTCACCGGTCAGACCATCAGCATTTACCGAGTTCTACCGGCTCGGATCTGAAAAAACACGGGACAAGACTGACTCAATCCTGAGGTTGTAAAACCTTGCAAAGACATTGGGTGTTGCCCAACCCGCAGCTCTGCATATGTCTGCAAGAGAGGCGCCCCTAGCCAGTGCCCACGATGACGCAACACTCCTTGTTGAGTGTGCTCAGACCCGCAAGGGGGGGGCATGGCCTGGGTGTGTTAGGCCAACAGGATGGCGTCCACCAGCCAGTGGGAGAGCCTCTGTTTGGAGACAGCATTCCCTTTCCGCTGTCCACCAAAGCAGACAAAGAGCTGCTCAGAACGCCTGAAGTTGTGCGTGCGGTCCACTTAGGTGCGTAAGGCACGTACCGGGCACAGCAATGAAGGGGCTGGGCCTGCCTCCTCCCGGGGCAGCGCTTGCAGGTTCACTACCTGGTCTCTAAAGGGTGTGGTAGGAACCTTGGGCACATAGCCCAGTCGCGGTCTTAGGATCACATGTGTGTCTGCCAGACCGAACTCCAGGCAAGTGTCGATGACAGAGAACTCTTGCAGGTCCCCGACACTCTTGATGGAGGCGAGCACGATCAGCACGGCCGTCTTTAGGGAGAGGGCCCTGAGTCCAGCTGATTCTAGCGGCTCGAAGGGGGATCTCTGAAGACCGGCGAGGACCACCGTGAGATCCCAAGAGGGGAACAGGCTTGGTAGGGAGGGATTTAGCCTCCGGGCACCTCTTAGGAACCTGATGACTAAGTCGTGCTTACCCAGAGACTTGCCGTCTACTGGGTTGTGGTGAGCTGCGATAGCGGCAACATACACCTTTAAGGTGGAAGGGGACAGCCTCCCTTCCAACTTCTCCTGTAGGAATAAGAGCACTGAGCTAACTGCACACCTCTGTGGGTCTTCAGTCCGGGAAGAACACCAATTTGCGAACAGGTGCTACTTTAGGGCATAAAGTTTCCTGGTAGAAGGGGCCTTGGATTGGTTGATCGTGTCTACGACGGTAGGTGGTAGACCAGCTAGATCTTCTGTATCCCATCCAGGGGCCAGACGTGGAGGTTCCAGAGGTCTGGGCGCGGATGCCAGAGCGTGCCCCGTCCCTGAGAAAGAAGGTCCTTCCTCAGGTGCTTACCAGCTCCGGACATAATGTCTTGGTCCCTGGGTTGTTTGTCTCAGGAATGCCAGGGAGCCTTCCGGGTCCTCGAGGGGGTCCTTGCGATGAGGGGCGTCTGCTTCCTGCGGGGCGCCCGACGTGTGGGCTGAGAGCTGGGCCCAGGTTGAGGCGGAGCAGCCTGGTGTGTCTTCGCAGGGGAACGCCCTCGGCGAGCAGATTTCTTCACTGCGGAGAACTGCTGTGTAAAGTCCTCGATGGTGTCGCAGAAAAGGCCGAACTGGGAGACAGGGGCATTGAGAAAGCGAGTCTTGTCAGTTTTAGGCATCTCGACCAAGTTCAGCCATTGATGACGTTCCTGGACCACACCTGCCCGAGTGACTGCGCTGTGACCTTCATGGCCCTGATGACGATGTCGATTGCTGAGCGCAGTTCCCAGCACATCGGGATCAGGGCTACCCACGTGCAGATCTTTAAGCACCTTGGCCTTGTGGACTTGCAAGAGGGCCATGGTGTGCAGGGCGGAAGCGGTGTGTCCGGCAGCGGTGTAGGCTTTAGTCAGTCTAGACGTTGTCCTACAGGCCTTGGAGGGGAGCACAGTGCGACCCTGCCAGGTGGTCGGGTTTCCGGGGCACATGTGAAGCGCAACAGCCCTATCCACCTGGGGAATCACCGTGTACCCGTGGGCCGCTCTGCCGTTGAGGGTAGCGAGAGCGGATGGGCGGGTGGCATGACGAGTGGAGAGCGGCGCCCTCCATATAGACATCAGCTCATCATGCACTTACGGAAAAAATGGGACCGGGGATGTGCGCGGCTGTGGGAGGGTTCCAGTCCAGCCCCACGCTAGCGGCGGCCCGGACAAGCATATCGGACATCTGCGTGTCTGCCTCAGCCTGGGCGTGCTGGCCCTAAGGCGGCAGCCCAGAGGAGTCATCTGCGTCAGACGCTGTGCTCTCCGATGCAGCTCATCCACTTCTAGCTCTAGAGGATAGGCAGGCTTGCCGTGAGGCGAACCACTGTTGCCTCAAGAATGGACAGTCAATGAGCGTGCCGGGGGGCGGGTGGTCCGAGGGAGCGTACCCGGCGGAGCTGCACCCGCTGCCGTCCCCAGATCGCCTCCAGCACTAGCGGCATCGTCCTCAATCCCGTGGGAAGAAGGAGCGATGTGGGGGGCGGCTGGAGTGGCGTGCTTTCTGTTGAAAGCGAGCCGCGACCGCAACGTTGACATGATCATGCTCTCGCAGTGAGAGCATGAGCCATCCACAAACGCTGCCTTGGTGTGATCGCAACCCAGACACACGAGACAACGCCTGTGGCAGTCTGAAGCGGAGAGCACTCTTCCGCATCCAGGAAGTACACAGGGGCGGAATGGCATCTTTATTAAGACGCGTCCTGAAAAGGACGTTCAACGCCGCTGTGTATTGCTCTTTTAGAGGAAAATACACTTTTACAGAGAAAATCACTCTTTTAAGAATTTAAAACTCTTTTAAATTTGTGCTGTCGAAGTGCCCAGGGGCAAACTGCACTGCTGTGCAGAGAAGGAGAAAAGCCGCTGATTTGTGCTGTAGATCCAACAGCAAGCAAAGCGTCAGAGTAGCAGGAAAAGGTGTGTAACTCGCAGCTGACTGCTGACACAACCAAGGCTCCGAAGAAAATTTCTGAATGAACTCATAGTATTTCCTCACCTTTATACCCGTATGTCCGGGGGCGGGGTATGCATATACTGTCTGCCAACTTCTCATTGGCCTTTTTTCATGCATCAGAGGCATATTCGGCGCTCAAGAGAGACCCCTAGTGTCGCTTCTTTGACACGACGTTGAAGTGAGCGACAGACGGGGAACTGTACTGCACAAACGGAAAGGACAACAGAAAAGATCCAAATAATTGTTAAAGCGGCAGAGAGATTTCTAGAGATAAAAGGATTGAAATGGGAAGATAAAAGGGAAAGTCTAATACAGAATCTCAGTAGGAGACTTGGGTTGGTTAGTATTGTTTATGTTAATTATCTTACAATGGAATGCCAGAAGCCTTTGAGCCAATGGTCAAGAATTTAAAGGTTACATAAACCAAATGAAAGAAAATCCAGACGTAATATGCATTCAAGAGTCATAGCTGAATTCTAGATTACAATTTTGTTTTAAAAGGATATATAAATATGAGAAGAGATAGGGAGGAAGGTAAAGATGGAGGGTGTGTCACATTTTTAAAAGGGAATGCCTTCTAGAATTTTGGAGAAAGGGGTTACAATGGAATATATATTAGTAGAAATATGGAATGAAAAGAAGAATTATGTCATAATAAACTTTTATAATCCATGTAATAGGTTAATACAGGAGAGTATGGAAGAAATAAAAGGTCTAAGTGGTGAAAGTGTGATATGGTGTGGGGATTTTAATGCCCATAATACATTATGTGGAGGAACAACGACAGACACAAATGGCCAGGTTACTGAAGAGCTGATGGAAAGGAAAATGGAAGTTTGAGAAAGCTAACTGGGGAAATACAAAATAATGAGTTTGGAAGGAATGAAAATGATCAAGATTAATGAAGGCAGATTTATTGAAAGGATAAATACAGAATTAGTTTCAGTGATACAGAATGCTGCAAAAGAATGTATCCCAAAAAGTAAAGGAAAGAGGGTTGAGAAAATGGATGGAATGAGAAGTGTACAATAGCAGTTAGAAAGAAAAGGAAAGCATTTAAAATATTGAAGAAAACAAATAATTGGGAACATATGATAATATATAAGAAAACTCAAGCAGAAGCAAGGAAAATTATAAGGGAAGTAAAGAGAGAGTATTGGAGATCATTTTGTGATGAAATTGGTAGAAGTACTCCAGTTGAGGAAGTGTGGAGCATGATTAAAATGATGAGCGGAATTAGGAGAGAATATGAATATCCAGTTTTAAGTATAGAAGAGGAAAATGCAATAAGTGACAAAGAAAAAGCAGGAATGTTCCAGAAAGAGTTTTTAAAAATAAATAGTTCAGATAACTTGACAAAGGAGAGTAAGGAAGTAACGAGGGAGAAGCTGCTAAGAAAACATCCATATATATTGGAAAGGAGGAGGGCAATGGATGGTTTAATGGATGTTCCGTTTTCATTCCATGAATTCAAACGAGCATTAAATAAATTAAGGTAACAACTCCAGGACAAGATGAAATAAGTTATATTATGTTAAAAAAGTTAAGTGAAGAATCACTTGGAGTAATATTAAAGTTTTATAACAGAATATGGGAAGAAGGGATTTTACCTCAGAGTTGGAAGGAAGCTATAATTATTCCTATATATAAAAAAAAAAAAACAGGTAAAGATCCAAATGTAACTATAAATTACAGACCAATAGCTTTAACTACACATTTATGCAAATTAATGGAAAAAATTATTAATGTATCATTTGGAGAAAATTAAATGCTTTTCTCCATATCAAAGTGGATTTAGATGCGGAAGGGGAACAATGGATTAATAGTGAGTTTGGAATCAGATATAAGGAGAGCCTTGATAAATAAAGAAACAGTAGTAGCAGTTTTCTTTGATATTGAAAAAGACTATGATATGGAAGGAAGGTTTGCTGATAAAATTAGATCAGATTGGAATAGGTGGTAGGTAATATAATTGGATTAAAAAATTTTTAATAGGAAGAAATATAAAAGTGAAAATTGGTGAATATATATCAGAAAACGTTCTGATTGAGAATGGGCCCCCACAGGGTAGTGTCATAAGTCCATTGTTATTTACTATTATGATTAATGCCGTATTTGCAACAATAGATATTAATATAGGAAAATCGTTGTTTGCAGATGATGGAACTCTTTAGATTAGAGGAAGAAATGTGGATTATATTGTGGATAAAATGCAATCAGCTTTAAATAATGTTGTGAAAGGGTCTTATAAATGGGGTTTAAATTCTCTGTGGAGAAAACTAAATATATTTTATTTACAAATAAAAAGTTAAGTAGAGATATAAATCTAAAATTATATAATAAGGAATTAGAACAAGTTAAAGTGATAAGATTTCTTGAATGTAGTTTGATGCGAAAATTACATGGCGTACTCACATAAATAAGATGGAAGAGAAATATAAGATTTTAAATGTAATGGGTTGAGTTTCAGGTTGTGAATGGGGGCTAATAGAATGGCACTGAACACCATTTATTCTGCAATGATAAGAGCAATACTAGTCTATGGATGTATGGTTTATGGATTAGCATCTAAATCACAATTAGGAAAATTAGAGAGAATTCAGTCAAAAGCATTACGAATTTGTAATGAGCTTATCCTTCTTCTCCAGTACCAGCATTACAGTTGGAAATGGGAGAGATGCTAATCCACTTAAGAAGGAAGCAACTGATATTGACATACTGGGCAAACTTAAAAGGTCAGAAGGATAATCACCCTGCAAAAAAGGTACTAGAGGCATGTTGGGAACATGGGAAAGGGTATATTAATTGGCTGGATTATTAAGGATTTAGTGCAGGATATGAAATTAAACGTGTATAATATACCCAGTGGTAATATTACCATCACTACCTCTATGGATCTTACCACAGCCAAATGTTAATTTATTCCTATTGGAAGCAAGACCAGATAAGGGTCAAAATGCATTGGAGGCAGAATTAACAAGGGAGTATATATGGACTAAGTATGAAAGAATTCAGGTGGGAGTAGAAAAGAAGATTGTATTTTATCTAGACTCAGACTGGGACATACAGAACTTAACTCAACAATGTATATAATAAGAAAACATTTTACAGGATTATGTGATTGGTGTGGAGTTAGAGAAACAGTGGAACATGTATTAATACAGTATAACAGATTTACATAGGAAAGAAATAAACTAACAGATGAATTACAGAAAAAAGGAGAAAAACAATTAACCTTAAAGAAGCTTTTAAATACAGCAAGAGGGGAACGTCTATTAATACAATTTCTGAATAGAACTCAGTTAATCGAAAGAAAATCTGAGTTTTCCACAAAAAAATCGCGGCAAGTAGCAATACGCTGTCCAAATTGCTACTACTGGATAGCGACCACTATTTTCCAGATTAAACAGTAGTATGTTTTGCTTACAGCATCATCATCATCAAGTCCGGAACCATTAACGTCGTCAGATTCAAGGTTGATGACACCCAGTGGACAGTAGGTTTCTAGTTTAATACCTGTTTTTATTTTGTAATCACAGCAAAAATCTTGACTGCAATAACTGAAATTATCTGTGCTGCGTTTCCCAACTGATGGTTTCTATGAAGAATAAATCATTCCTGGATCGTGTCAAATACGTAACAGTGAAATAAAAATAACTGATTAATGAACGTATAATGAATGGGGTAATTTGCTCTAGCTGTAAAGGAGTTATATTTGCATTCTCTGCACTTCAAAGATGATCATTGTTTGCTTTCTTAAACTTTCTAGCCGAAGTTGCAAGACTATTTAGTCCTTACAACAGTGGAAGTGGATTGGGTTAGGAGAGAAATGTGTGACGTTTCGAGGTATTTACTTTAGAGCTTTGTTTAAAAGTGAGGTTTTGGATTATTAATTATGTATTCTCTTTACTGTTAAAAATGATAAGGTCTGTCAGTAGTCATTTAACAATCTAAACACTGGGCTGCAAGTGTAGTTTTCAAAACATACACTGACTGAACACTGCCAGTACGAAAAGTTACAGATATGTAAGTGATAAATGTCAGAATTATCTTTACATGTTATCTTTTTTTATTATTCTTAAAGGATGCCATACAAATCCCCAAAAATATAAAGATGTCATCATGGAAGCTTTTCCAAAACTCCTACAAGGTGGTGGGTTTGAGTTAATAAAAATATCTGGGAACACAAGGAGCCGCCATCTTAGCTTGATACCCTGCCCAAATGAGGGATATAATGTAAAGTATTTGAAAGATCCTCAAAATCAAATTGGTCATGCAACCATTTTCATTCGTCCACTTCAACGAAACTTAGAAGTTGAAACGTCTCGATTTACTTGAGTGTAACCTTTGTTCCCTGATAAAAGCATAACGAGATGCTGTGCTGGAAAAGCGCTTTGGGAACAGCTTTTGGTGTGACCAGATGTGAATATGTGTGCAACACATTCAATGAATTTATAGCCTCTGCCGGTGTAATCATTGGATGCACGTGGTGCAGGGCTATAAATAGATGCGTCACAGGAGCATCGTCTGGTATTTTGTCTGAAGAGTGGTCCTGGGGCATCCCAGTGCGGCAGTGAAGCGCAGCATCTCGTTCTGTTTTTATCAGGGATCAAGGGTTACACTCAAGTAACCCAACACGTTCCCTTTCAAAAAGCTACACTTATGATGCTGCGCTTCATAAGCGCTTTGGGAACGAGAATACCCACGCCGCCGCACTGTGGCTGTCCGGACCCCCTACGGTTGTGTAGTGTGCTCACAAGAGCATGAGAGGTCTCAGACATGAGCTTGAGATGTCGACTCAAGCACATAAGAGCCCGGAGTGGCATGAACATCCAAATTGTAGAATCTAATGAAATGTGTGCGGAGAGGACCAGCCTACCGGATCACAAACATACTGCAGAGGGACACTTCTAGCCAAGCTTCAGACGAGGCAAGCTCTCTGGTAGAGTGAGCCCTGATACCTACTGGCGAAGCTTGACCTCGCGCCTCGTAGGCCAGGGCAATAGCATCCCTCACCCAATGCTCATAGTCTGCTTGGTGGTGGCCGCCCCCCTGTTGCGGCCCCCATGGCAAATGAATTGTTGCCCTGACTTACGCCACTGGCTAGTGTGGTGGACATAAGTCTGAAGGGCACAGACTAGACAAAGTCTAAAACGGTGGGGAGCAGAAGGCTTCGAGAGTCACGGAATGTAAGGTCGAGAAAGGCACCTTAGGCAGGTAGTCAGGATGAGGGTGCAAAATTACTTTGGTCATTCCTGGAGCAAAACTCTAAACAGGCTGGCAAGACAGACAGAGCCTGTAGGTCCCCAATTCACTTTAGAGAGGTAATCGCCATAAGAAAAACCATTTTGAGAGCCAGAAGTCTGCCAGATGCTGACTCTAGAGGTTCAAAGTGGGTCTCAACCAGACCCTCAAGGACTATTGCTAAGTCCCATGAAGGGGTCCTGGTCCTAGCAGGAGGCCTAAGTTGCCTAGTTCCAAGAATGAAGCGAGCGAGTAGAGGATGTCTCCCCAACGCATCCCGTCCATCAAGGCGTGGCGAGCCGAAATGGCGGCCACATAGAGACTGAGAGTGGCGGGGCATGTGCCTGCTGACAGTTTTTCCTGCAGAAAGTCCAGAACTGAAGCAATCTGGAAGTTAACTGGATCTGCATTATATGTACTGCACCATATTTCAGAGACACCCCATTTTTTGGCGTAACTTTTAGTAGAGGGAAACGCATACAGGCGCATTCTGGGCCATGTATATGCCATCGTGTCCAGCCCCAGGGGGGGCTGGGTGACTCAGGGAGAAGTAGAGGAGACATTGCACTGTTTGTAGAGGCGAAGAGGTCGGGCCGGGGATGAAATATTGTCCCCTGTGCCTGAGAAAGAAGGTCCTTCCTGACCGGAATCGCCCAAGGTGGGACTTCGAGGAGAGATATTAACTCCGAGAACCATACCCTGTTCAGCCAGCGTGGTGCTATTATTAAGAGGCAAGGCCCTTGCTGGCAAACTCTGGCCAAGACTCCTGGGAGCAAAGAAACTGGGGGAAAAACGCATACAGATGCATTCTGGGCCATGTATGCGCCATCGCATCCAGACCCAGGGGGGGAGCTGGGTGACTCAGAGAGAAGTAGAGGGGACATTGCGCTGTCTGAGAAGAGGTGAAGAGGTCCACTTCTGCCCTGTAAAATCTCACCCATATTTGTTCCACTACCTCAGGGTGGAGTTTCCACTCCCCTGTCGGTATTTTCTGTCTGGACAGTAAATCTGCTCCCACATTCATGCATCCAGGGATATAAGCTGCCCTGAGTGATAGGAGCTTTCCCTGGGCCCCAAAGAGAATCTGACGTGCCAGAAATTTCAGCTGACGTGAACGTGGACCTCCTTGATGGTTTAAGTAAGAGACTACTGCTGTATTGTTCACCTGCACCAAATCATGGCAGCCTCTGGAGGAAGTATTTCAGGGCCAGAAATACAGCCATCAACTCGAGACAGTTAATGTGACAATCGAGCTGACTAACCTCCCATTCCCCTTGAGCTGGACGACCACTTAAGACCGCTACCCAGCCCGTCAGGGAGGCGTCTATCGTTAGCAACCTGCGACGACAAGACGCACCTAGAGTGGGACCCAAGGTCTGATTTCATACTAGGAATATAAATTAATTCTGGCATCTAATTTATATTCCAAAAACAAAAACAGAAAATGTAATATTTACAGCAGTTACTGTTAAAATATTACATTTTCTGTTTTTGTTACTAAGACATCAGATATCCAGCCAATAAATATCAAACACTTCTGACATGTTGCAGAGTCCTCAGAACCTTGTTGTGTTGTCAAGACTACACCAAACTAACATTTGTCTAACGTTTTTACAAAAATGTATTTACTACGATTCACTATAAATATGGTCTCCTAGATGTTAAGCTGCTATCTGGAGCATAGATTATTGATATAGTTTGGAGTAAATTCTTGAGTTACTAAGTATATTCACTGGATGCCAGAGTTAATCCATATTAACTGGAGTTAATGTTAAAATGTCCCGATTTGTGTTTTTTGTGACTAAGCACAGACATTCAGTCCACAAATCTCGTAAGCAATATTTTTATTGTATTTATTTTTTATTTTTTGTATTTTTTTATTGTACAGAACACAACTTTGTTTTTGTCAAACTTAGACCAAACTAACCTCTGGTTAAAAAGTTATTTGAAACATTTATTGACCTCAGTGCAATACAAAGATTGTGTGACTGTTCAAAGCCAGCATTATAAATGTTAAAAAGTTGAATAAAAGTTTTAAGCTGAACATTTGTGGCTGTTTACTAGTTATAGGTTTTGTGTTGTTTTATAACATTAGCATGACTGCATTTTTAAGTACTAGTACATCAATTATGCCAGTGTTCAAACAATTTTGATAAAAAATACAGACACGACATCAAAATAATTGAATATAACATGAGCAAAACACAATCCCTAAAACTTAAAACAAAATTCTCAGTTTATCTCTTGTAGATGATGTATATTTGTGCTACTCTATCATTTCTGATAATAAAGCTATAGTCTCTCTGTAGACCTCTAACACATCAGCCAGAGGGACATCTGGGTCTGGGAAACTCTCAACATCCTGCTGTGTAGTGATCAGGGATCACTATCTACCTAACAACCAGGTGGGATTACCTTAGCAACCAAGTAACAAATCACATATCTCTGCACCAGAACATCCTACTGTCATGGGAGTGGCCTCTTTTAACTTTGGGCAGCAGGTGGGACATTGTGGTAAGAAATTTTGCTACGGCAAGCACCACTCACATTTTCTTCAGGAAATGTACCCATATAGTTAGTGGTGCTTGCAAAAAAACACAATTGTAATCTCACATACTTCTTTTTCTTCTTTTTAGTGGTGCTTGCCAAAGGTAAGGCATCACTATCGTTCTCTTGCATACTTATTATTAGTGGTGCTTGCCAAAGGCAGGGCATCACTATTGTTCTCTTGCATACTTATTATTAGTGGTGCTTGCTAAAGGCAAGGCATCACTATTGTTCTCTTGCATACTTATTAGTGGTGCTTGCCAAAGGCAAGGCATCACTATTGTTCTCTTGCATACTTATTATTATTGTATTGTTGGTTGTAAGCTTGGTAACTGCCTAGCAACCAGATGGGGTTATCCTAGCAACCAAGTAACAAATCACATATTTCTGCACCAGAAAATCGTAGAGACTTCCGGGTTGGCTTATTTCACTCAGGATGGAAAGTAGCCTTGATAAGTATCACCTTGGTAACTGCCTAGCAACCAGATGGGTTTACCCTAGAAACCCATTAACAAGTCACATATCTCTGCACTAGAAAAATTGGATATTGTGTACTGAACACCCTAGCAACAGCCTAGATGGGGTCACCTCGTTTCGTGCCGACAGAAATGCAGCTCTCTGCGGTAAGACTCGTGGTGGTGGCTTGTGTGTTTACATCAACATGGAATGGTGCAAGAACTCTATGCTAGTCTCTAGCTACTGCTCATCGCTGGTGGAGCTTGTGACTGTTAAATGCAGACCTTTTTATTTACCACGGGAATTCACCGCTGTTATCATAACCGGAGTTTACATTCCCCCAGTGCTAAAGCTAAGGAAGCGCTCTGTGAACTGTATGGGACTATGAGCGAACTGCAGAATGCTCACCCTGACGGACTGTTTATTGTCGCCGGAGATTTCAACCATGTGAATATCAAGACAGTGCTCCCTAAATTCCACCAGTAAGTGGACTTTGTAACGAGAGGTCGAACGCGCTTGATCTTGTTTACACAAACATCCCAGGCGCATACCGGGCGGAGCCCCGCACCCACCGCGGCTACTCAGACCACATCTCTGTTATGCTAATTCCAGCATACAGACCGCTCTTCAGATGCACAAAACCACTTGAGGAGCAAGTGAAACATTTTTGTCAATATTTTAACATCTAGCTCTATCAGAGAAATTGGATGGTAACACTTACACTAGCTTGGATCTTTGTCCTTTTTAAGAATCAGGCTGATGACCAGCTTGTGTCATGGTTGTCAGAAGCTTTCCATTCTTTAATGATTCTATATAAATTTCTAGCAAAAGTGGATCCAGTTCTACAGCATAAGGCTTAAGCTTTCTGGCCCCGGAGACTTGCCTGTAGGCAAGGCCTTATTTATCTCACAAAGCTCCTCCAAGGTTATCTCAGAATAAAGATAATTTTTTTGTTCAGCCGACAGATTAGAAAGTTCTAATGGTTCCACAAAGTTTCTAATATCCTCTTCAGTAGATGAAGATGTGGAACTACAGGTGCTGGTCATATAATTAGAATATCATCAAAAAGTTGATTTATTTCAGTAATTCCTTTCAAAAAGTGAAACTTGGATATTATATTCATTCATTACACACAGACTGATATATTTCAAATGTTTATTTCATTTAATTGTGATGATTAAAACTGACAACTAATGAAAATCCCAAATTCAGTATCTCCGAAAATTAGAATATTACTTAAGACCAATACAAAAAAAGGATTTTTAGAAATGTTGGCCAATTGAAAAGTATGATCATGAAAAGTATGAGCATGTACAGCACTCAATACTTAGTTGGGGCTCCTTTTGACTGAATTACTGCAGCAATGCGGCGTGGCATGGAGTCGATCAGTCTGTGGCACTGCTCAGGTGTTATGAGAGCCCAGGTTGCTCTGATAGTGGCCTTCAGCTCTTCTGCATTGTTGGGTCTGGCGTATCGCATCTTCCTCTTCACAATTCCCCATAGATTTTCTATAGGGTTAAGGTCAGGCGAGTTTGCTGGCCAATTAAGAACAGGCATACCATGGTCCTTAAACCAGGTACTGGTAGCTTTGGCACTGTGTGCAGGTGCCAAGTCCTGTTGGAAAATGAAATCTGCATCTCCATAAAATTGGTCAACAGCAGGAAGCATGAAGTGCTCTAAAACTTCCTGTTAGATGCCTGCGTTGACCTTGGACCTCAGAAAACACAGTGGACCAACACCAGCAGATGACATGGCACCCCAAACCATCACTGACTGTGGAAACTTTACACTGGACTTCAAGCAACGTGGATTCTGTGCCTCTCCTCTCTTCCTCCAGACTCTGGGACCTTGATTTCCAAAGGAAATGCAAAATTTACTTTCATCAGAGAACATAACTTTGGACCACTCAGCAGCAGTCCAGTCCTTTTTGTCTTTAGCCCAGGCGAGACGCTTCTGACGCTGTGTCTTGTTCAAGAGTGGCTTGACACAAGGAATGCGACAGCTGAAACCCATGTCTTGCATACGTCTGTGCATGGTGGTTCTTGAAGCACTGACTCCAGCTGCAGTCCACTCTTTGTGAATCTCCCCCACATTTTTGAATGGGTTTTGTTTCACAATCCTCTCCAGGGTGGTTATCCCTATTGTTGTACACTTTTTTCTACCACATCTTTTTCTTCCCTTCGCCTCTCTATTAATGTGCTTGGACACAGAGCTCTGTGAACAGCCAGCCTCTTTAGCAATGACCTTTTGTGTCTTGCCCTCCTTGTGCAAGATGTCAATGGTCGTCTTTTGGACAGCTGTCAAGTCAGCAGTCTTCCCCATGATTATGTAGCCTACATAACTAGACTGAGAGATAATTTAAAGGCCTTTGAAGGTGTTTTGAGTTAATTAACTGATTAGAGTGTGGCACCAGGTGTCTTCAATATTGAACCTTTTCACAATATTCTAATTTTCTGAGATACTGATTTTGGGGTTTTCATTAGTTGTCAGTTATAATCATCAAAATTAAAAGGAATGAACACTTGAAATATATCTGTGTGGAATGAATGAATACATTATCCAAGTTTCACTTTTTGAATGGAATTACTGAAATAAATCAACTTTTTGATGATATTCTAATTATATGACCAGCACCTGTATATAGATCAAGATAGAATTCTTTAAAAGCATTTTTAATATCAGTGGATGAGGTAAATATTTATCCACTAACAGATTTCAGGGAATGGAAGAAAAAGACTCTCTCTGTTTTATATATTTAGCCAAAAGCTTCCACGCATTGTCCCCCGACTCAGTATATGACTGTCTTGCCCTGAATAGTCAAAACTCCACGTTCCGCTACTAATAGTATTATATCTGCATTTCAGTTGGGTCAATTCTCTGAGGCCATTAGATGACATTCAGTGCTTCTGCTCTGCCTTGGCACTTCTAATATTCCCTTCCATGAGTTCCACAGCAAGATCCTCAAAGTCAGCATTTCTGACATGTTTAGCATCTTTCGCCGCATTTCCTGTATCTTTCTGACCAAATCGACTCCCAAGCCTGCTCAGGAGTGTCAGCTTACAACTTACGTAAGTGCCTTTTAATGTCTCCAGAGACCAAGGATTTTAAATTCTTTGCAATATTGTCCTCCAAGAACAAAAACAGAGTGTAATGAATCTCACTTGTAAAAGGTGTTAAAACCAGCAAAGTTCACACGTCCGATCCTCGCATGACATCACGTGACTCATTTATTATATATACTAATATTTATTATATTAGACAATATTAGATGTACATTTTAAATAGTTAGAAATATCATGCAACTTTTTATTATTTTTAAGTATCAAATAATTTAAGTATTTATTATAAAGTGTAAGCAAATGTTTTAAAGGTGCTGAGCTTACAGTCTTCTGATAATAAAAGATTCTGGAGAGACTTGAAAAGGACACAACTTTACATTATTATGTACATTATTTAAGTCCAAGAGACCTGCAGAAAATTTAAACAACTATAAACTAATGCAAGGTGATGTATTTTAACCTGTTGTATGGCTCACCAGATATCTTTTTGTCATGATATTAATTGCACATCATTCAACTGTTTTCTTTTTCTGTGCTTTTTTCTTTTCTTTTTTTTACAGGCCTAGAGATATATGTGCTGCAAACACCTGTAGAGGATGGTGTTTTGACTGTGACACTTTACACAAAGGTGTGTGCAATCTGCTTCTGCGGCCAACAATTTCCATCACATCTACTATCAGAGTCATGATATACTCCCTTGATTTGTTCAGTCCCCTTTGTGCTCCTTACACTGGATGATCATAATTTGTTTATTATTTTTCTGAACTCTGTTGCCGAGCTCCTATAGTGAGGACTGACTACCGCATCATTTCTACACTGTATTATTGACTATACAGAAACTGTTTTTATTCAGTTTGTTAGGACTGGTTTAATAGAATTAAGCTGGCTAAAATCCACAGGCCTCAACTGTCATTCATCTTGAAAACACTGCTGCTTGCTTCCAGGAGTGCCCTCAATGTTTGATGGTTTATAGTTGAAACTTCAAAGACCAGATCTGCCATTCTTTCCATCTATGTATCAATCTATATAAAACTGTGCCAGTGGTAACACAGGAAGTGTTTACATTATTTTATTCATGGGGGGAAAACTGCCTAGTTGGTTGTGGAATAGTTAATGTTAGACATGTATCTTGCAAATTTCCTGGATAGGTGGTTGTGGCAGGGCGGAGGGCGGGGGCCAGGTCGTGATGCTACACACCCGGTCCTGTATCAGGCTAATCAAGCCTCCAAGAGGGATAAAAAGCAAGAGTCCCCTTCCAGCCGCTGAAACGTGGCGGGGTCTGAGACCGTCGACTGTGAGCGGGGAGGGGCTCGAAGACCGAACGCCTGGAGCAGGAGAACCGCCGCCAGGGGAGACCCCTTCGGCTCCCCGAGAACGCGGCGGGGTGTTCCGTCCTCCAGGGGCTGGAGGTCTGCCTCCGATCTGCCCAGAGAGGCGAGGCTGTCGTCCGTTAGAGGGTGGAGGAGTGGCTGAGGAACAAGCTACGGCGTATCGGAGAACCGGCGAGTAGGTTTTTTTTTTTTATCTCTCTCTCCTCTCTCTCTCTCTCACTGACTGTCTCTCACTGTTGGCCTTTTCCCTCTCTTTTAAATTGTCACATTTTAATTATTTCTGTTTCCCTCCCCTTGTCGAAGGAAGGCGCAACCCTCCCCTGGGAAAGGGGGGGGGGGGTGTACGTCAGGCCGGGGGCTCCCCAGCCTGAAAGAACGAGGGAGGAATGTGGCAGGGTGGAGGGCGGGGCCAGGTCGTGATGCTACACACCCGGTCCCGTATCAGGCTAATCAAGCCTCCGAGAGGGATGAAGGCCGATGGCAGACAGTGGTGCGACGAGAGAGAGATCATTTACAGACATGTCCGTCGTGTGTGTTTGTCCTTTGTTTTAAGTTTATTATTAAAATATTATTTATTTCGTCCTTATTTTCTCCTTTCCCTTGAACTACGTTAGAGTGGTTTTGTCATTTCTGTTCCATTTGTTTATTCTTTTAGGACTAGCAAAAACAAACAGATGGAGGCCTTAAAAATCATTGTTCTTTCTTGACTAATATTATTCTTACTGAGGCTAAAATTGTTCTGTGTTCTATAAGCAAGTCTATTTGTAAGTCATACAAATACTGTAGATAGAAAGTCATGACAATTTGAATCATACATCTCTCTTTAATATTTATTTTATATGCATATGAACTAATGGTTAAGTACTTTAACTTGCAGTGCCTACAAAACGGCATTGTATTGAAACTTTTTATCTGTACAAATCTTCTGCAGTTCATTCAGGTTGAACTTTGAGTCGATTCTAAGTGTAACACTTGCTAACACTCTGAAGCCAGTGAGCATAAGAAATAAGGAAGGGATACTATCCAAGAGTCATATTTATTGTTATTACAAAATCAATCAAAATGGTTTCATACAAAAGTAGGCACCACATAAACCCCAAAGTCTTAACCAATGAGTCTTTAGGTATTAGGCCTGTCTCCTAGGCCAAAGAGCACTTACTCTTTTTGCAGGGAAAAAAATAATAAACTCAGTTCCAGCAGCAATCCAAGCAGTATTCAAAGCATTGCTTAAAGGCCCATGTGATCTATCGATCCAGGCCATTAGATTAAACTCAATGTGTCCAACAGATAAAAACACTCTCTGCATGAACATTAAAAAAACAAAAACAACTAGTGGTCGACCGATAAGGGTTTTTTAATGATCGATGTCGATATCCAGAGAGCAGGGTGGCTGATAGGCTGATACAATACCGATATATCACACAATTTAATATAGTAAATAACAAACATAAAATTTCTAAAAAAAAAAAAACCAAACAAAATATCTTATTTAGCACTTCATTTACTCAATTTCACACAAAACTTTGTAAAAAAAGAATAAAAAAACACAAAACATTGTATTTTAAATGGTAGATAGCAGTTTCTTCTGATTTCAGTTTAGTCATCAAATTTTTGTAATTTATTTGCATGTGAAGAAATTGTTAATATATTAGGAAGAGGGAAATAACAGAACACACAGTAGTCCAGCAACCATGAATAGCATTTCCACGTTAGCAATCGCATTTACTAAAAAAATGCAAAATCAAACCAATTGTGCATACAGTGCATAGTGAGTAAGACATATTCTTATAGCACACTTAAAAGTAAAAGTACTTTTACTTTGCAGTTGCACCAGAGACCAGTGGCGGCTCCTGAAAAAAATTCTCAGGGGGGGCAATTTTTCTGATAATGATTAAAGTGACCCATTCAATGGGTACAGATTTCCCCTCTAGCTACATAAGTTACAGGTGGAAAGCTATGTAAGAAATTAGCTTCCAGGAGCCTTCATAAGCAAAACTGACATGGCTCCGCAGTTAATTATTCCACTTATTCATTACTTACATTAATCCAATGTTGTGTGATGTAAAATAGCTAAACAGGACACATTTTTAAAAAGATATGTCCAGCAACAACATAAAGACGGGAGCAGCATATAAGTCAATACCAGAAGCATTTATTGACTGATCTCCAAAGTGTTGGCTTACAAAAGCAAAATAAGTTATCACAGTACAAATAATCAAGGGTGTTCTTTCACATTCCTCAACACTGCATAAACAATCTGCATTTCCATAAACAAATGAAATATCAGCTGAAAATACAAGTAGACAAATTGTTGAGAGAAGTGGATCTTTAGAACTACATTTTCTGGAATGTAGGATATTACCAAAGTGCTACTTAAAAGCAAAGTAACGTTGTCCCAAATAAATGAATGAACAAGTGAGGCTTGACCTAGTGTGGTCTGTGCATCTTGGCTTTACACATTGAAGACCAAACCAGAATGATGAGGTGCTGCCAAGTTTAACTAAAGAATTCAATATACACATTAATTACTTACTTCAAAAAGGCCTCATGGTTGAATTGAAAATATGTGCACCAGAGCATAATTCACAACAAGCGAGCAGGAGCTTTTGAAAGAGGCTACTGAAAACATTGATGCAAGTTATTGGGAATGTGGCGTGGCAGTGGTTGGACAAAAATGACAGTAATATACAAAATGAAGCAAGATAAAGAGCAGACTACGCCACCCCGTTTCTATGAACAGGGAAATTTCATAAGACACACATGTTCGCTACCACAGAGATCAGGAGACGTGGATATGAATACAAACACACTTTATTTTCACAACAATAATGACTTAAAATGTATAAGAACTTGTTACAAAAGTTTACACTACTTCAGTGAGCGCCAGACCAAAAATTAAAATAAGAAAGAATGTTCAGGCTGAGGCTTACCAGTAGGGCGGCTAGCTGCACAGTGAGTATCCTAAGACCACACCACTCACCCAATTATCCTCCACACCAACACTCACACACGCTAAGTGAGGGAAACGCAAGTGCCAACGGCAAAACACTCTGTGAAGGAAACGCCACCACAAAAAAAGGACAAGGACAGCTAGCTTCCCTACACCGGGGGCCTCCAGCTCCTGAAACATACAAAAAAACAATACATTTCACAATTAAATCAACAGATACTCAAGTTATCCACAATTTATATTAAAGCAGGTTCAAACCCTAAAGAAGGTCAATAACTGGCGAATGACTGTCCACAGAAGTTCGACGGACTGGTGTAACCCTTTTTGGATTACACCCAAATTGCCAGTAAGACCCAAACATAAACAATGAAGCAGCCAAATGCTATAAGAAAAGAAAAAAAATACATAAACAAAACAAACTAAATAAATTAACCAATACAAAATGGAAATGACAATTAATTATACTTCAAACAAATTAAATCACGAAACAAAAAGTAATTAGAAAATAAAACTAGGAAAAACACAGACCAAAGCAAGCAACCAAATTAATAAACAAACCAACTGTTGATGGCAATGTCACAAAAGGTGGGGCTAAGGTACAGCATTGGTAAGTCTCACACTGAGTGACGGCCCCAAGACCAGCAACCCCTCACCAAAACCACCCCTCACCAAGACCATCAGCAAGACCACCATCCGGTTGTAGAGCGCTAGAACCACAGATTATTCGGTTACTCAGTTTCATTCATAAGCAAACCGCCAATGTACAGGTGTTCCATCTGAACGTACACATGAATTGTGAAAAGACAGCCTGCACCCCAAACGCAAAGTCGCACCAATCCTGGCTAGAACCTGGTTACAACAATTACACCACCACTTTAATCGTGTGTGTGTACTAGCAGCAACATTAGCCAAACAGCTAGGTACATACCTCCCACAGAGCTGCGCGCGCGCACACGCAAAAACGAATCTGACGATGATGCCTACGCAGGTGGCCTGAACTCCGCCTTAAATAGGTCAGGGATGGCAGCCCATAGGCTGTCACACCCATCAGTCATGTAACAACCGCAAATAATAGGGTTGGATGTAACCAGCCTTGCCACAGTAATAAGCAATTTGTACAGACTTAAACATTCTGCCCTCTTGTATATATTTATGAAAATGAACATGAACAGTGATAGACATTTTGCCTGAAAACAGCATTTGAAACTAATTTAGGTAAGTATAGGTAAACACAGCTAATTGTATGGCTTTGTAAATATGAACATGAACAGATTTTTAACTTTTTTTGGAATGAATGAAAAATAACTATTTAAAACAACATCAACTATGAACTGATTTGGTGTGTGTATGTGTGTGTGTGTGTGTGTGTTAAAGAGACAGACAGGGAGAGAGAGAGAGAGAGAGAGAGAGAGAGAGAGGGTACATTATTTGTACTGAAACTGTGCTCTTCTCTCTTTCAATGCAGCAAAGTGGTCAATGACTTTCTCATTGAAATCAGGCATGTTGAGGACTAGTTCCCTCTCCATGGAAAGCATGGCCAGTGTTCCTGGCCCATTGAATTTCGCAGGAATGTCTTAATGCATGTCAAAGTTGAGAAACATCTCTCAGCTTCAGCTGTTGTCATGGGAGTAGTTATGAGGATATTCAACAGAGTTACAGTCTCAGAGAATGTCTCCTGGAGGTTGTAGCTCATGAGAACCTGGTACAGTGCCAGTGCACCACAGCAGCCCTTGAATTCAGGATTCTCATAGATCAGAGAGAGTTCTGTCTTGAGCTTTGCCTTGTTCAGCATGGGGTATGCGTTCACAGTGGCATTCAGAGCCTCATCAGGAAATGAATGGCAATACCTTTCAAACATATCTGCTTGCAGTAAGGTAGCACTCACAAGGTGGCCATCGAAAGAGAACCTTGCTTTGGTGTGATGCAGGATCGTGTCGCAGACCTCTTCAGACAGCCTCTGCTTCTCATCTTCTCTCAAAGATGTTCTGGGTCTTTTGGCTCCTGTTGCTACTTGCGGCTGCTGTTGAGAGGAGTCCCTGAAGGCAAACAGACCAATGTGTTTGTTAGGCTATGTACAGTACTGTAGTCTATGTGATGCACAGGTATATGCAATTTATCTACATATAGTACAAAGATTTCCTTTCCACTTAAAATGGGCAGGGATACATAAAGTCTTTAGTGTTTAAGTTAACTTTTGTGTCTCACCTAGCCTGGATGTTCAGCACAGTATACAGTTACAGTCTAATGTGAGCTAGATTACACCGCTGGCCATATATAATGAGAATAGTGTCATTTCTAACACAAATGCAGTCTCCTTTCATGCATACATTTTCAAATGTCAAAGCTCTGCTTTGAGAATGATCGAATGATATTGTTTAATCTTACCTTATGGCCTGCACACTGCTTGTGAAGCTGTCGAGGGCACGTTTTATGAAGACAGCATCGATGTCCTTCTTCTGGAGCTTCTGGTACAGAGTATCGACGTGGGGCATGATTTTGTGAAAAAGCCACAGGAAAAAAATGAAATCTTTATCATGTAGCATCCTCACGTAGCCAGATGCCTCTCTCACGGTGGGCTGGTCAATGAACCCGTCCTGATGGCTTCAAAACATTGTATGAGGTTGTCTCGATTCTCGTAGACAGTGTTCACGACTCTGCTGTTGAAGTTCCACCGTGTGGATGAAGCTTTGGGCAGTCTTCGTGCAACAGTCTGGTCAAGAATGCTGGTCCGTTTGGGTGACCGGGGAAAAAAAAGTTGCAATCCTGCTCAGATTGGAAAAGAAAATATTAACTTTTTTGATGCGAGAAGTAGCTTGCTGCATGATCAAATTCAGCTGATGCGCATAGCAATGCACATAATGGGCATTCTTGAAATGCTCACACACCTTTTGCTGCACACCAGCCTTCTCTCCCCTCATCACAATGGCTCCATCGTAAGCTTGCGCAATGAGTTTAACTTTCTCGTCATCGGCAAAAAGACCGTTCAGTCTCTCCAAAAGCACACTGGCAATTGAGATTGAGGTTGCTTCCGAGATGGGAAGAAACTCAAAAAAGCGTTCCTGCACTTTATGGTCACTATCGATGTACCTCAGCACAAGCACCAGCTGTGTCTGTGTAGAAACATCCGTGGTCTCGTCAGCTTGTATGGCTACGAAGTTCGCAGACTTCACCTCCTCCACAATATGTTCCCTCACAACCGCTAGCATACACTCCAGTAGCTCGTTTTGAATTGTCTTTGATGTGCCCTTGAAAACTTTTGCATTTTTAAGATGCTCATCAAACACGTCATCTAACTGTGCCACAAAGTTGACCAGTCCAAGAAAAAAACCAGGGTTGGTGGAGCCCTCAGTTTCATCTTTGCCTCAAACACTCCGCAAAACTTCACACACTGGATTAGCTTGAGGATGTGGCGGTTCTTGCTATCCTCATCGTTGTGGCGAAGGACAGCTAGCCTGTATCCCTCATCCAGTTGAGTGGCAATGTTCACTCTCCCCAAAGCAGACAATCTCAAACAGCTATCCATGTGGGTCTTTGACAGCTCATGTTTCTTTATCTTTTCTGAAAGATGGTGCATGTCTGTTACACCAGTCGATGTCCAAGCAGTGCTGTCTGCCGAGCCGCATTCAAGGTGAAAGAGTAGGCAGGGGTAGAAGAAGACTGCTTTGGCTACGTCGCAGACTACTAGCCAGGTTTTTCGGTCATACCAATTTTTGGAAAATCCTCGGGTGTAGGACTTTCTTCCTTTAGTAGAAACCTGTTGAATGATTAAATTTGGTCTGGGAGGTCCTAATTGTTTCATTGACAATTTATCTTGATTCGTTCGCCGACTAAAAGGAACTTCTTTCAAAGAGACAATCGAGTTGCACTGAACGCTAGCCATCTTGACAGTAGTACGTGAATTGATTGATGCTGCTACTTGCTCTTTTCTTGTTCATGGTTACCTTACGTATGACAAAAGCGCGTAAGTGCAAGCCCTCCCGGAACCCAAAGAGATTGTATTGGAAGCTCTGATATTTGAAAAAAAAAAAAGATTTTACATGAGAGTCTATGAGAGACTTCTGGGGCGATTTTCAACCTGACTGAAACTGCCCCAAAAGGGGCAGGGCTATTTTAAGCACGACTTTAGCCTGATTGGCAGATCAGCCATCTAGATTAGAACACTGATAATGACTGTTGCGGTGATAGAATTGGTTAGAAAAAAATCCCTTCCTTTTCCCGTTTGGCAGTGCGTCGCCCATATCGCCCTAATGAACACACCGCCCCTGCCAGAGACCATTTAGCAGAGATGGGCCACTTCTATTAAAATGTTTTTTTTTTTTTCCACTTCTATTAAAATGAATGGGTGAAATTAGAATGCCCAACTGCAGCCAACAGTCAACGGATGTAGGTAGGAAGTCCCACCTTACAAGTAAAAGAGTCAGTCACTTGTTAGATACAGACTATCACCTGTCAATCAACTTGAGAACGCGCATGCACATTAGCTATAAAAGCTAATGTCTTTCAGCGTAATCTGAGGTAAAGAAGCACCATTTATGATACCAGTGTTCTCAGATTTAACTGCTGATTTGAAATATTTTCTTTGATTGTGCACTGTAAAAAAAAAAAAAAAAAAAAAAAACTAAAAAACTGGCAGCTGTGGTTGCCAGAATAATTCTGTAAAAATACAGTCAAAATGTAAACAACTTTACAGAACAACCTGTACATTTTACAGTTTAAAACTGTTGTAATTTACATGACCAAGCTGGCACTGTAAAAAAGATTAAAAAAAATAAAAACTATTCTGATAAATTTACTGTAAAATATCATAAGCTTATAATATCAATAAATATCATTTCACTTTATAAGGTATTGTTCAATCACCATAAAGATTACAGAAGAGCATATGATGACATAGGGCCCTATTTTAACGATCTGAAACGCAAGTATCAAGCGCGAAGCGCAAGTAACTTTGTGAGCGCGTCTTGGGCGCTGTTGCTATTTTACCGGCGGGATAAATGACTCTTGAGCCCGACGCAAGTTTAAAAGGGGTTGGTCTGAAATAGCTTCATTATTCATAGGTGTGGTTTGGGCGTAACGTGAAATAAACCAATCAGAGCGTCATCTAACATACCCTTTAAGAGCAGGTGCGCATGTTGCATGGCGGATTGTTATTATTATGGTGGATTTACCAGGCGTGCGGCAGGAGCGGTTCACAGCCGAGGAGACCGACGTTCTTGTCAGGGCAGTGAAAGACAGAGAAGTGACGTTGTATGGGGATGGGAGAAACCCACCCAAATCAGCGTCGGTTAAACAGGCATGGGAGGAAATAGCCACAATTGTTCATCAGCTGGCATCCCCAGGACATCGCACCAGTGCCGCAAGCGCTACAACGACATCAGAAGACGGGGGAAGTCCAAGCTTGCTAGCAACAATCGGACACGCCGTATAACGGGAGGTGGATCTGCCTCTACTCAGGACCTGACACCAGCAGAGGACATTGCCGCGTCCACCCTCACCGCTGAAAGCGTTGAAGGGTTTGGGGGCTTTCAAATCGGCACCCAACCAGAAATGCAAGCAGTCCAACCCCAAGGTACACTTACAAATCAAGTTCACATACATTAAGGTTTCTTATGAAAATATTTTAATCGTTATTTACATGAAATAAATGTAACACAGCCACACAATAAATAAAAACAATATAATGCAGCTTCGCAGGAAGACCCTGGCCTCGCGAGCCGTGCGCATGGGCCATCTGAGGAGGGAACAGCGCAACCACCAATGTCCAGACCCACTACACGCCGTGGCAGCATCGCCAGACCGGAGGACCACCCATTCCTACAGCTCCAGCAAACCGGGTTTGACATGCTGGAGCGGGAGCTGTCCGGGATGCGACAAAGTATGGATGCCCGTCTTGAGTGGATGGCGATGTTGCTGCGGCCTCTCGGGCGCATCTCCTCAAGTTTGGAGAGGATTTCTGCAGCCATGGAGCGTGGCCCTTCAAACGCACCACCTGCTCCTGTTGTGCCTCTTCCTCCTCCTGTTGTACCCCTTCCTCCTTGCCCCACTCCATCTCCGTCCACCAGGAGCACATCGCGCAATGCCACTCCCGGACCCTCAAGTGTCCAATCCCGCCGTGGCGTGCGTCGCATTACTATCAGAGGAGGGAAAAAGAATTAAATTTATTCTGTTTAAATCTTTTCAACCTAATTTTCCGTTTGTATTTTTTTTTTTATCAATTACTGTTTAATATTGATTTTTCATTTTGACAAATGTAAATAAATAAATGTCACAAATAAATACTTTCAGATGTTTTGGACTCGTTCTAATTTGCTTTACCTCACTATAGATGACGCAGCAGCTCTTCTGCCAAATAAGCTCTCCTGTCCCGTGCTGCTGCTGGGGCATTTGGGTTAAGTGGCATCGGCACATGCAGTTCACCATCACATCTCCTTAAGTCCTCTAATGTTTCCTCATCTATGTCAACAACACAACCTTGATTTATGGAAATGTTGTGTAAAACACAACATGCCGCAAAGAATGCTGCAACTTTTTGAGGACTGTACTGTAAAGTGCCTCCTGACCTATCCAAACACCTGAAGCGCATTTTCAGTATGCCGAACGTTCAATTACACAGCGTGTTTGTGTGTGTTTTCGATTAAACCATATTTCACTCATTGTTGCTGGCATCAAAAATGGTGTCATCAGCCATGTCTTTAACGGATACCCGTTGTCCCCTAATAGCCACCCATCCAACAGGGGATTCCAATCGAAGATGGCAGGAATGGCAGAGTTTGCTAGTATAAATGAGTCGTGGCTTGAGCCTGGATAATTCGCAAAGACATGGGTGATTTTACTATTAGCATCGCAAATGACTTGTATGTTGATTGAATAGGTTCCCTTGCGGTTGACGTACACAAGTGCATTTTCTTGATTAATTTTTCTGATGGGGCACGTAGCTGCACATGGGTGCAGTCTATAACACCAAGGACACCAGGGAACCCATACTTTGCAGAAAACGCATGCTTCGCTCTTTCCTGGCTGTCAGGTGTGACGGGGAATTGGATGTATTCCCCAGCATGTCGGACTAGACCTGATGTAACTGCATGTATAGCTGAACTTATGGCAGATTGTGAAATGCCTCCGATGGAGCTAAGGGGGTGCTGGAACGACCCAGATGCATAGAAATGCAATGCCGCTGTAACTCTCATTGCAACGGGGCAGGCATAGGGACAGGGTGCATCAGTCCCCAGCTCATCTGCCAGGAGATGGCAGATGTCTGTCACAGCCTGGCGGGTCAGGCGTAACTTACGCATACATTCCTCCTCACTGAGGGAGAGATAGGTCTGTCTGGGCCGGTAGACCCTCTCCCTCCGGCGTCTAATTCTCTGTCCCAAGACATACTCCATCTCACTGTGCAATAGAAAAAAATATGAGAAAGCTCAGCTTAACTGGTAAGTTAAAGAGTAAGGTTTTTAATGTACTTACATTATGGTAAAGGTGATTTCGCAGTCTTCTGATTTTTTTTTTTTCCTGGTTCTTGACGGACAAACTAATTTGTCAGGTGTCCTTATATACATATGTGTCTTGCCACTATTGGGCAAACAGGTCTGATTTGTCATTACTACAATTAGCCTTAGGTATGTAGATCTCAAATGTAGATTTAGGCCTACATTTTTTTACATCTTCATGGACACCACAATGATTTCCCTCATGTGTTAATATTTTTCCTTGTTATAATGTATTGTGATAGTGTTAGTTCAGTATACATTGTTGTTACAGTTATTTCATGTATACATCATGTGCTCTTATTAGCCAATCAGATGTGGCTACGTCATTACGTAGGGATTAGTTCCGCTGTTTACATTTAGCGTCAGTATGCTCGCAGGCTCCGGTGCGGATGGTTGTACATAAACCCATCGGTGCTGGGCAAGAGCATAAAACCCCGTTATGTACAGTATGCTATGTCTGAATCAGTAAAGTGAAGTTCCTGAACAGATTCTCTTTGTTGTGTGCTTCTCTTCACGCCTCCACGGACACAGAGAAACTAACATGAGAAAGCACAACAAGTGGTGTCAGAAGCTGAGCGTGATTAACAGTCATCAGCGAATTGTGAGTGTTGTGAACTGCTGGGACATCCTTTCTGAATCGATGGACATTATAATCACTGCCAAACGCTGTTGTGAAGAAGTATTAAAGACTGATTAACCTCGTTTGGTCGTCGCATTGAACATAAACTCACGAAAATAAGGGCTGCACGGAGTTCCCCTTCCCCCATCGGAGAGGCGTGGCGCTGGCAGTCTGCCAAAGTTAGCTGCTGTTGGCTGCTTGCCAACTTTCACAGACACTACTAAATAGCCCTGCACATCTACATCGAAGCTCAAAAACCCAGAAAAAATAAAAATAAATAAATAAATAAAAAAATTTAAAAAAAAAACACAATTCAAGCTAAATTGTAATACAACATGGATGTGAGTGAGCCAGAAGTCCAACTTGGAGCATCAGCTGCCTTAGACCCCCCACAATGGCTACAGGCTGTGCTGTCACAACAAAATAAGCAACTCCAACATGCCATTTCTCCTCTGCTCCAAAAATTGGAAGCGACGGAGGCTAGTTTGTTTGCCCTCATGCAGCAGCCTCATACCAGTAAGGTAACACGTGGTCCCCGCCAACATGACGACTCTACCACACTTGCAGCTGCCCCTGATAGAACCCTTATGACAGATGGAGATGCTACAGGGCCTTCAGATGCTGAACAGCTCTTCGCTGCTGAGCTCGCGGTCATTGATAGACACGTACGGAGCCCAATTAGTCCAACTTCCTCCACACCTGGCCCTGATGTGAGACCTAGAAGCCGTGCACAGGGACCCAGCCATTATAATGGCTCTTTCAACTTGGGCCCAAACATGCACACACCTTTAACTCCTGCAGCGCCCACCCATCACCTCACAACCCCTCGTGGTAGAGCTTCAGATGGACCTAAAGCTAAACTTGACACTTACGATGGTAAGGATGACTGGGACTCCTTCAGCATCCCTTTTGAGTGCAGAGTTGTCATTTACAGATGGAGTACAGTAGAGAGAGTGGATAAACTACATGAATGTCTACGAGGAACTGCTGTTAGATATCTGAGCTCATTACCCGAACACATACGTGAAGATTACTTTCTGCTGAAAGAACAGCTTGCTTTCCGATTTGGCCAGAAAGAGCCTCCTACCACAGCACAGAGGAGACTTGGAGAACTGCGCCAGTCTAAAGAAACTGTATCTGAGTTCGCCGAGGAGGTTCACAGGCTGGTCATTTTAGCTTATCCTGGAGTTGACACTGAGCTCAGGGAGCAAATTGCTGCTGATGCTTTTCTCAAAGGGCTGCGCAACCAGAAAGTGGCATACGAGGTTATGAACCGTGACCCTGTATCATTGGATGAGGCACAACGGCTAGTATCATCATATGAACACAATTTCAAAGCCACACTCGGACGAGACTTTGATCTGAAGGGGAGGACACATCGAGTATCCTGGGCTGATCAAGACATGGACTCTGATGAGGAGCCACCGGCCTTGCGGTCAAGTAGAGTGCAGTCACAGCCAGATTATGTTACACAACACCGGTTGCAAACACTCATTGATAAAGATGATAAGCTCCAACTAGCCATAGGCCGCCTGCCTCCTTCCTCTTCTGTTGCTCTTCCTTCTTCTGTGAGACCCGCCCAACAAATAAATTCCAGTATGGCAGTTCAGTCAGAAAGAGGACGTGCAGCTCAGACCTCTTTCAAGTCAAGCAGATACAGACAGCAAAATGCCAGCCCCACCAGAGCGTCTAGCGGGTCATGTTTCCAATGTGGAGAGGAGGGACATTTCAAACAAAACTGCTCACGGTCCCCCAGTCCATCTACAAGTCCCCCTGCAAATTACCCACTAAATCACCTTCAGGACTGAAAAATGTGTGTCTCCGAAATGCAGAAACTGGAAGGGAGATGTCAGCAACAGGCGGAGTGAAAGTGGAATTCAGAATTGGCACAAAGGTGTTGGAGTGGACAGTTTGCATTGCACCAATTCGTGATGCCCTTCTCCTGGGTTTAGATTTCTTAAAAGCTGCTGATTTCACCATACATGCCTCTGGTAAAGTGTTTATGGGCTCTGAACTCATGCCAGCCTATATATCCGAGGGCAAGGGCCCAGACTATGCCATTTCGAGAGTGATGTTAGAAAGTGATGTCACTGTGCCACCAGAGTGTGAGTGTTTAGTTTGGGGTGTGGTAGACGACCCAAAACCAGAACTCCCGGCTGTTCTAGAGCCTGTTAGCCTGGCTGATGGAGTTTCTTCAGGCAGCATCATGATTAACATGGAACAGAGGATCCCAGTCAGGCTATGCAATGTCACAGCTTCCAGTAGACCCTTATTATGAGGAGTCTGTTTGGGTGTGCTCATCGAAACATATGCTGATGCTCGAGAGGAGGAAGAAAGAGCCTACTTAGTTCCAGGCGACACTCCATTGTATGCAAAAGGCGGGAACTCAGTGCCACAAGATCTTGACAATGAGCCTCTTGATGAGCATGACATAAGAAGGGTGTCGTCACCAAACTCTCTTGACCTTCCAGAGCACCCCAGACAGTTGTTTACTTCTGCAAGCGAAATGCTCACTGAACAGCAACAGGATATGTTAGTAGCTTTGCTTAGTGAATATCAAGCAGTTTTTGCAGCAGCTGATGAGGATAATGGGAAGTTTTCTGCTTTGCAGCACAGCATAGACACAGGAATGTCTAAGCCTGTTCGACAGCCAGTACGATGTACCCCTTTAGGGTTCTGGAATGAGGAGGAAACACATCTTAAGAAAATGCTTGATTCCGGTATTGTTGTCCCCTCAAGCTCAGAATGGGCTTCCCCTATTGTCCTTGTAAGGAAAAAGGATGGGGGGGGGGGGTTCGCTGGCGCGTAGATTATCGGCAGCTTAATGATCTTACCATCAAGGACGCATATCCCCTACCAAAAATAGAGGAATGTCTGGATGTGCTGGGTGGTGCAAAGACATTCTCAACACTTGACCTTCAGTAAGGATATTGGCAGATTGAAATGAATAAAAAAGACAGATCCAAGACTGCTTTTGTGATGAGGTATGGACTATATGAGTACACCAGAATGCCATTTGGTCTGTGTAACGCACCCAGCACATTCCAGAGGGCCATGGAGCTGGTTCTACAAGGGTTGCAGTGGGACACTTTACTGATATTCCTGGATGACATAATCATTTTTGGTGAAGATGTGGAACAGTGTATGGAGTGCCTGGCAGAGGTTTTTCAAAGGTTGCAAAAATATGGACTAAAGCTGAAGCCCTCAAAATGTCAGCTGCTAAAAGATGAAGTCCTGTTTCTTGGTCACGTTGTGAGCGGAGAATGAATTAAGACCAATCCAGCCCTCATTAGTGACGTTAGAAACTGGAAGACCCCAACCAGTGTCCAGGAACTCCAGTCTTTCCTGGGTCTGTGCAACTATTACAGGAGGTTTGTCGCTAAGTTTGCTGAAATCACTTCACCCTTGACAATGCTACTCAAGAAAGGGAGTCCCTTCTCAACTGCACCCATCTGAGCTGTGAGCTGTCTCCTCACACCATCTCACCAGAGGTATTGTGTCACACGTAAGGAACTCCTAGCAGTTGTCAGGTTCACAAGACAGTTTCGCCACTATTTGCTGGGGTCTAACTTCTTACTCAGGACGGATCACAGCAGTCTAACGTGGCTATACAGGTTTAAGAGACCAGAAGGCCAACTGGCTAGGTGGCTCGAAGAACTCAGTCAGTACAATTTTGACATCGAGCATAGGCCAGGTACACACCATTCCAACGCTGACGCTCTGTCCCGAAGGACTCTGAAGGAAGAACCTTGTGACTGTTATCAAGCAGGAAGAGAGCTAGATAGCTTGCCATGCAAGGGCTGTCGCTTCTGCCGAAAGCTCCACCATCAATGGGCCAGATTCGAGGAAGATGTCGATGATGTCATTCCCTTGGTGGTAAGATGCACACACTCCCTTGACCCTCAGAATGAGGGTAGTTGCACTAACACTCACAGTGATGTTAATGAAGTAGGTGATGACAACCCAGGTCTTTCCTCAAACTGGCTGCAACCGCTAAGTCCAGAAAGTCTCAGGGAAGAACAGTTAGCTGACCCAGACCTTTCAGTCCTCCATAAATGGATGTCTGATGGCTCTTTGCCTGCTAAGGAAGAGGTCATGATGCAGAGCCCAGTAGTTCGCAAGTACTGGCTGTGTTGGTCTCAAGTAGAGATACGAGATGGGGTCCTCTATTACCGGAGGGAAGATGTCAATGGAGGTATGTCATCTCTGCGCTTACTTGTTCCTGTTTCCCTGAAGAATGAGGTTCTCCAATCCCATCACAATCCAGCACAAGCGGGTCATGCAGGGGAGGAAAAGACGCTTATGCGCCTCCGCAGGTGTTATCAATGTTACAATATGGGGAACGATGTACGCCTTTTCGTCAAGAAGTGCCCACAGTGTAGTTCCTGTAATACAACCAGTCCAATGGGGAGGGCCAGGCTCCAGAACTACCAGGCTGGAGCACCTATGGACAGACTCCACCTTGATGTCCTGGGACCATTCCCAGAATCCAAGTCAGGCAACAGGTACATTCTCGTTATAATCGACCAGTTTACCCGCTGGGTAGAGGCATTTCCTGTCCCTGAACAAGGAGCTGAGACAACAGCAAAGAGGTTGGTGTTTGACTTCATATCATGCTTTGGGGCTCCCCTTGAGATTCACACTGACCAAGGACGGAACTTTGAGAGTTCTCTGTTCATGGAGGTTTGTCGCCTGTTACAAGTAACCAAGACCCGGACCACACCATATCATCCAGCTTCAAACGGGCAAGTGGAAAGATTCAATAGAACGCTCTTGCAGATGATACGGTGTTATGTGGACCAAAGTCAGCGGAATTGGAATGAACATCTTCCCTTACTCACTGCAGCGTACAGGAGCACTGTGCATTCAGCGACAGGCTTCACACCAAATCAGCTGATGCTGGGGCGAGAAGTTTTCCAGCCACATGACCTGGCTAAGGACGGCTGAGGTTACCAGAGAAGCTAAAGGTACACCTGAGTTTGTCCAAGAACTGCAAGCTAATCTGCAGCAGGTTCATCAAGTAGCGTGCCAGAACTTGCGCTCCGCTCAGACTCGCCAGAAAGAGGTCTATGACTTACGAGCCAGAGAGAAGTCCTATCAAGTAGGTGATCTTGTATCAGTGAGGGTCAGTAGCAGGAGAAAGGGTTACAGTCCAAAACTCCAACCCCCATGGCAAGGGCCATTGGTCGTCACAGCACGCCTTGGACCAGTGCTCTACCGAGTCAGGGACAGACAAAGTGAGAAAGTGCTGCATCATGATCGCTTGAAACCCTATCTAAGTGACCACATACCTGCCTGGATGCAGCACCTGTGACACAAATATACCTGCACCGAGGAAGGCTCCCTGGTTCCAATAACTGCTCAGGTACCTGTTGCCATAAGGGCAGAAGCACCAAACTCGTCATCCTCTGACAACTCTGTGTCGAAAGAGCCTCTAACCCTTGTAACGGACTCTAACTGTGACCCTAATCCCTGTGGAAAAGATGGGACGAAGACAAAAAGGGGGCGAATTGTTCGAGCCCCAAGTCGTTATATGGACTAAAGAAGAAAATAGAAGATAACAAAAAGTTAACTGTTAACCCTCAGTCGTGCAGAAGGGACTCTGCAGAGCTAAAAGGGGGGGTGGTGTTATAGTGTTAGTTCAGTATACATTGTTGTTACAGTTATTTCATGTATACATCATGTGCTCATGTGGCTACGTCATTACGTAGGGATTAGTTCTGCTGTTTACATTTAGCGTCAGTATGCTCGCAGGCTCCTGTGCGGATGGTTGTACATAAACCCATCGGCGCTGGGCAAGAGCATAAAACCCCGTTATGTACAGTATGCTATGTCTGAATCAGTAAAGTGAAGTTCCTGAACAGATTCTCTTTGTTGTGTGCTTCTCTTCATGCCTCCACGGACACAGAGAAACTAACACGAGAAAGCACAACAGTATGATTTGCAAAAATAAAAACTGCTGCATCTGTGTTGATGAGAGAATCAAAGTGTATGCGCGTTGTGCACCCGCTACATTATGGCCAAGCATGCGCGCTTAAAATAGCATTATGAACAACGCGCAATGCGCCACTGACTTTAGACTAGGTTTTTTCTGGTCAATGGCGGATTGTTTTCTGGAACTGCAAAATAGCACTAGGGAATGTTTGCGCCGAAACACACGTCCTTTTTGCACGACCCGCCCAGGGAGCGCAAGTTCATTTCCTAGTTTACCGACGTGCGTCTGTGGAGGGAAAAGCCCGCTTTGCGCGGGTGCAAAATAGGAATGATACATGCGTCAGTGTACAAAGTCATTTGCGCCGGGTGCAAGATAGGGCCCATAAAGTTCACCAGTAGTGGCTCTTCCAGGAGCAATGACTAATAAATAGGTAGAGACAGTGCTCAGTTGCACTCACACAAATACTATACACCATCAGGGTAACACTTGTGAAATTTAAATATTGCAGTACACATTAATTAAACTACATTAAATATAAAACAGAACACCCCAATGTACGTAACTGATATTAAAAATAAGAATAAACATAACTATTCCCATAGAATGTAATGAAATATGATGGATAACGCAGGGAATTGTGTGAATGCCTGATTATTGTTTTTTTACTGTAATTTTAACAATAATTTACTGTAAAAAGTACATGTACTCTGAAAAAATTTAACTACCTAAAAAAAAAATATTTTTCAAAAGTTTTGTAAAAACTGCTGTATTGTCATAAAACTGACGTATTTACATTAATTTAATCAATTAATGTTTTTTTTTTTGTTTTTTTTAACAGTCTTTTACAGAATTTTTTTACAGTGAAATCTTGACCAACCGTTTTGGTGATTTCGTTTTTTCCCCATTCAAGTACATAGTAGCTGCACTGTCATGACAGGAAATAGCCACCCGAGAGCGTTCCAAAAATGCCTGACTTGCTAGAAAGACTTTGGTTGCATGCACTGCGCTCATGCAGATCCAGCAAGCAGCAGCAATCTCCAAACAGTTTAAACAGCCTCGATAGCCTGCTTGAATTGTTTTTGCTTTGAATTTGCCCACTTTCCAACTTCATCTGTTGCCTTCTGCAATTTTTTCTCCACATTTGTATCATTTATTCCTCTCTTCCACAACAATCCATCATCCACATATAATGATATTCCTATCTCTGATCTAATTATTGAAAAAATGTCACTTATCAACATATTAAAATTATGGGACTGGAAACTACCTTGTGGCGTTCCATTGTCAATCAAATATACTTTTTTTTGTATATATATATTTTTGACTGCAAGATCAAATGTAATTGAAAAAAGTTGTACCGGAGATGTCACAGTTAATATCAGTAAATCCCCTTAATCCTCCAGAAGAGATTGTATGGTAACAATATATGAAATCAAGGGTTGCCAGACATAAGTGAAATGAAGTGAACCTCTAATTGAATATTTAATATTTTCTAAATCCAAGTATAACATCAAGTCCTGAAGCCAATGTGCTGCTTTAGGCAGATTTTCAGATTTCCAATGCAGTAGGATTAGCCTGTGAGCCAATAAGGATGCAAATTAAATGACATTCAGTTGTCTATAATTCAATATAATTTCCCTACAAGGAACCCCCAAAAATACCATTGTCAGCACATGGCTCCAGCAAAACATCACACATTTTTGAGAGTATTTTGAATACAGTGGACCAAAACAAAATTAATTTAGGGCAAGACCAAATTATGGGAAAATAAAACAAGTTAAAACGTGCACAACTAGTACTGCCATTCACTCTTTGCAATGCACTACTCCAAATTTCTTCTGAAAGTTCATCAACACAATGAGTAGGGAGGGGACCAGAGCATATTACAGTGTCTGACATCATTTTTGCAAGTTCACACACCTATTTAGCATTATCTCTAGTGATCTCTGACTGATGAAGGCAGACATTGTTAGTGCCAACATGAATAACATCTGCAATAGAAAATCTGCATTTAGCATTAGCCAGCACTTGTAAATTTGACCTGATGTCAGATGCCCGAGCCCCCGAAAAGCATTTAACAATAATAACTGGAGTCTCTATTTCCATGTTCCTTACAACAGAATCTCCTATAAGGGCACTTACAAAATGATTCTCAGTAGGGGCATTACTGAGTGGGGAAAATCATTTGGAAACCCTAACAGGAACGGGAGAGTGGTGTCACTTTGCTGAGTATGCCACCAAGACGTCACCCAAATGCCCTGCTATGGGGGCTCTACAGACAGAACCAAAGGGTGTGTGTTGCTTGCTGTTCTACCCGCATCCGAAACAGAATCTCCCGGCTGTCTCTAACTCATTAACATTCTCAGCCTGACTAATTCCTTATATTTATCATATGTAAATCCCTCACTGCTAAAGGAAAAATCTTTAGCAAACATGTGGCATGCAATGCAGGAAGCAATAAAATGAGGAATTGTTTGCTGTTGTTGGGGAGATTCCTGATCAGCAGATGTTTGAGATTGATGCAATAATCTGTGTAAAACACAGAGAAAACGAATGCACGCAGTTTAAACGTGAGATGTAGACAAGCAGAAGAAAATAAAAGGAAAGAAAATGTGCGCATGGTAATATACAGCTGTGGCCAAAAATATTGACAGTGACATATATTATTGTGATCAGATGCATTTTAAATAATTGCAAAAAGCTTAATTGGACAAAAAAATTAACTTTATCACAAAAACCCAAATTTTACAGTGTTTTGGCCCTGACACAAAATGACCAGCTAACATAATTTCACTAATCATATCAGAGCAGACTGATTGCTATATAAGGATGGAAGAAGTGCATTCAATCATTGTGTTCTTGTTAGCAATGGTTACCTCTAAAGAAAGACATGCAGCCATCATCGCTTTGCATTAAAATGGCCTCACATGCAAGGAAATTGCTGAAAATAATATTGCACCTGAAAGAACCATTTACCGAATCATCTTTGAAGAACTTCAAAGAGATAGGTTCAACTGCAGTGAAGAAGGCTTCATGATATCCCAGAGTGTCCAGCAAGCACCAGGACCATCTCCTCCTGAAGAGTCAGCTATGGAATCGTGTCACCACCAGTGCAGAGCTTGTTCAATATTGGTATACGTTTGGTGTGAGTGCATCTGCACGCACAGTGAGGTGAAGACTTTTGGACAATGGCCTGATGTCAAGAAGGGCAGCAAAGAAGCCACTTCTCTCCAAGAAAAAACATCAAGGACATCAAGGCAGGAAGTACAAGGATTGGACAGCAGAAGACAAAAATTCTGGAAAATCAATAGTACGGAGAAGAAAAGGGGAACGCTACCATGAGTCCTGTGTTGTGACAACAGTGAAGCATCCTGAGACCATCCATGTGTGGGGTTGCTTTTCATCCAAGGGTGTGGGCTCTTTCACAAATCTGCCCAAAAATACTGCCATTAATAAAGAATGGTATCAAAACGTCCTCCAAGAGCAATTTGGTGATGATCCATGCATTTTCCAGCATGATGGAGCACATATCAGAAGGCAAGAGTGATAATGAAGTGGCTTGAAGATCATTACATTGAAATTTTGGATCCGTGGCCAGGCAACTCCCCGGATCTTAATCCCATAGAGAACCTGTGGTCAATCCTCAAAAGGCGAGTGGACAAGCAGAAGCCCACAAATTGTGATCAATTCCGAGCACTAATAAGGCAAGAATGGATCACTATCAGGCAGGATTTTGGCCCAGAAGCTGATATCCAATATGCCAGAGCGAATTGCAGAGGTTATGAAGAACAAGGGTCAACACTGTAAATATTGACTCTTTGCATATATTGAATGTTTTTGCCAATAAAAGCCTTTAAAACTCATGAAATGCTTATCATTAGCCTAGTTTCCATCCACCTTTCGCGCTATTTTGTTATCGAGAAAGTGAAAATGCGGAAAATAAAATTGCGATATTTGCTGCCTTCTGCCCGTTTACATTCATAAGTTTTGGTTTAGCACAAAATAAGTCTGCCCTGAAGATGTTTCCATTCAGTAATGTGTGTTTATCAGATGTCCCTAATTTTTTCCTCCAAAGATTTGGTAAAATGGGAAGAGTAATGAGACAATTCATTAAAATTTGCCAGTTTACTATCCTTTTAATTTCACAAATAAAAGCAATCAGAAGAGGAGGAATTGCAATCAAAAGGGAACAGTTGCCCTTCTGATAGGACTGTAATATTGGTCCTGATTTTGCACCTATTGCAGGTTGGCACCAGTTCCGACCCAAACGTGGATTGTCATGTCCCTGTTCAAGCTGGCAAAGTGTGCCAAGTAGTGGTGGAAAATTTCTGTCTCAGTATAAGGACCATCAATTTTTTTTCTTTAATAGCTGTGCACACAGCATATACACATATGCTGTGTGCACAGCTATTAAAGAAAAAAAAATATGCAATGTAATATCAGGGTTTACATATGATGCATTCCTGATATTCAATATTTTAAACAATCTAATCAAAAGTATCACCATCACAACAGCATTATGTCAACATTATATATATATATATATATATATATACATACATACACACACATTTTTTACCATTTTTGTAGTCCCAATGCTTTGCTAAAGCATATATACTTATTCAAGCACAAATGCTTATGGGTATTTCACCAATATAACCCACAATGCAGTGCCATAGTGTTATTTTACTGTGTACAGGTTTTTTCTTTTTTTTTTTTTAATAAA
Organism: Moxostoma hubbsi; assembly: GCA_032164185.1. NCBI lineage: Eukaryota > Metazoa > Chordata > Actinopteri > Cypriniformes > Catostomidae > Moxostoma > Moxostoma hubbsi. The sequence goes on along the minus strand of JAVLUX010000002.1, from coordinate 61,718,901 downwards.
AATAAATATATTGATCAATCCTGGCAACATTTTACATTTAATATGTACATTGCTTTGAATGTTAACTTAACATTCTCATTAGACAGGGTTTCAAAATGTCACTAGCTTTCACCAAGATGATGCCTTGATTTTGAATGTTAATTTTCCCCTAATGCCTTGCAAACAAAGGCACTTGGCACTTTTAGCCTGCTCTTGATCTCCCAGAATGCAATTTTTTAACAGCAAACTGTTGTATTTAAGAATTACAGTAGATTGCTGCAGGAATTTGGCCGTAAATTTACAGCAATTTTTTTACAGTGCATGCAGGAGATAGGAAAATTATTCTGATATAGTAAACCAAAAACCACATCTGTAATTACCATAGCCAACTGCAGACTTCAGGCTTCTGATTCTCCTCCAAAAAAATTTAAATATCTCTTTTCATACATTTGCATATAAGAATAATAGACCCACCTTTTAAGCTACTGTAACCGGGTTGAAATTATACCTTTGATTTTACGGTTGAAATATCACCAAATCCTGATGAACATTGTTTTTTATATTTTAAGATGTGTTTTATTGACAATATTAATCCTTGTATGTTGTATTCTGATTCTAGTGTTAATACCTGTACTGTCACTTTAAGAGGTCGCATGCCTTGTGCCGTTGTTCACGTGCCTCTCTCAGTTCGCGCCAGGCCAGCTGAGAGGAGGTAATGTATTACTTTGCTCGTCAGTGTTAAACATTTATTTCGGTTTTTGAACGATGTAAATCATGTTTTATGCATGTAAAAATGATAGTTTTAAGGTTGTGAACATGCAGTGAATGTCATTTGAATATAAATCTTGTAACATACTTTTTGCAAGCTTTAAAGTAGACATGTTTCCACGTGCTAGTTTACAGAGTTCTCTGTATGTTTATCTGCTAACAGGAGATTGAGATCTGTGTGCTGGGTGGAGGAGACTGCATGTGACACAAACTTATGTGTTTTTTTGTTGATTTGTACAGACAAATCGCTGTTCTGCCTGCATTAAAAGAGCAACCAGCAGTTGGTCGTGGTTCGAGTCTTTTTCTCAGTCAGCATAACAAGAACACAACGCAGAACATACAAGGGTTAATGGACGTGCATCCAACTTAACAAAACTGTTAAAGACAAGGCGTGCACGCCTGTTACACTACTCTGGCACACAAAAAGGTACAGCACTGTTAAAAGTGTCCAGCGCTGAAAGGTTACTAATGTGACTAATGTACCAATTGGGCAGTAAAACCATTTCCTTCGATGACAATGAGCGCCTTTGCAAGCACGATCATACACGTTTATGCTTAATAAGCTGACAATGCTTGTGGTCATGTAAACTCCTTACAGTAAAAACGGGTTTCCTTTATCAGGGTAAGGTCATAAATGGCTAAAGCGTAAACTGGTCAGCACACGTACTGTAAATTTTTGCCCATTGCCCCGATTTCATTTTCAATTTCATGTTGCATGTAAACACCTTTACAGGTGTTCTCACTGTCTTATCCAATATGTGCATGCATGATAGGTTCACATTTTAACATCAAAAGTTGGAAATAACAAAAAGGATATAGCTGCAGGACAAGCTCCAAAAAGGGGTGGGAGCTCCAAACCACCAGCAAAGATAATTCAGAGACCCCAACCTAATCCTTTCCCTAAACTTAACCATGTGTGGAAGTGTCACCCCCTTTTGGAGCTGGTCCTACCCATTTCTGGAGTTACCCCGCTCCCTTCTAGAGTGCTCTTCTTTGGAGATTCCACCCCATTTGGAGATCTCCGTGTTGCAGCTTGTCATGATTCACTGTTGTTTGCCTTGTGTTTCTCCCGTCATCTGTTCCTCCCAGACTACATTTCCCGTAATTCCCTGCCCTCATCACTGCCAGCTGTCCTTGATTGTCCTCATCTGTGATTCATTATCTCATTAGTCATTGTGTATATAATGCCCTGTTGTTTGCTTGTTTGTTTGTTCTTTGTCAGTTGTTATGTGTTTTGACCTCCTGTGTATGGCCAGTGCCCATCGTGTATGGTTTCTCTGTTCCTGTGTTTTCCCGTTGTGGATGTTTCTTTTATACCTTTTATTCTGTACTTTGTTTATTTTATTAAATACTGTTTCACTGCACCTAGATCCAGCTCACGTGACTTCCCTCCAGACGTTACAGTATAACTGACCACAAAATGGATCTAGCAGCTTACTTCACGGAACTAAGCCAGGTGGATTTATCTAAAAGGGAGTTTTCCCACTACTTCTCCACCGTTGCCATCTACACGCCAGTGGAGGGAATTGCCGGAGTCCGGAGATTACACGTGGGAGGCTAATACTCAACACACTTGCTTCAGAGGATCCTCCTCTCACAATCCCAGTTCCAGCTTCCGGGATTCCTCGCCTGAGTCCACTCCATGCCATGTCCCAACCATATCTAAGTCTGCTCCACGCCCTGTCACGGCCACGCCTACATCTGCTCAGCACCATGTCACGGCCACGTCTGAGTCGGCTCCGCGCCATGTCACGGCCACGTCTGTCCCTGAGCCTGCGTTGCCAGCCTTGTCCGTCCCTGAGCCTGCATTGCCAGTCTCATCCGTCCCTGAGCCAGCGTTGCCAGACTCGTCCGTCCCAGTGCCTATGTTGCCAACTTCAGCCTCGAGGAGGAGGAGGAGAAGAAAGGCTTCCGTTTCTGAATCTCTGCTCATGAAGATGACCACAGAGGTCGTCTCCGATTCTCTGCCCTTGTAGACAACCACAGAGGTTGTTTCAAAGTTTCTGTCTATAATCATGACCACAGAGGTCATCTCCGAGACTCTGCCTATGCCCACGACCACAGAGGTCATATTCGAGTCACTGTCTACACCGACGACCACAGAGGTCGTTCCCGAGTCTCTGTCTATACCCATAACCACAGAGGTCGTTCCCTAATCTTAGTCCATACCCACGACCACATAGGCCGCTTCCGAGACTCTGCTCATGTTCACGACCACAGAGGTAATTTCCCAGTCATCCTGGACTCTGCATCGAACCTGCCACAGGTTACTGCTGTCCGCCTGATCTGCTCTGGTCTTCTGGGTCTCCTGACAGTCTGCCTGATCTGCTCTGGACTCCTTGGTCTCCTGACCGTCTGCCTGATCTGCTCTGGTCTCCTTGGTCTCATGGCCATCCGCCTGATCTGCTCTGGTCTCCTGGCCACCCACCTAGTCTGCTCTTGTCTTCTGGGTCTCCTGACCGCCCGCCTGATTTGCTCTGGTCTCCCTGGTCTCATGGCCGTCCACGGGATCTGCTCTGGTCTTCTGGATCTCCTGACAGTCCGCCTGATCTGCTCTGGTCTCCTGGCCATCTGCCGAATCTGCTCTGGTCTCCCTGGTATCTTGGCTGTCCACCTGATCTGCTCTGGTCTTCTAAGTCTCCTGGCCGTCCGCCTGATCTACTCTGGTCTCCCTGGTCTCATAGCTGTCTGCCTGATCTGCCCTGGTCTCCCGGCCGTCCACCCGATCTGTTCTGCTCTGGTCTCCTTGGTCTCTGGCTTCATCTTGGCCCTGCCTCCCTTACCAGCCTTCCTTGGCATTCAGGAGCCACCCATTCGAGGGAGTGTTCTGTCATGATTCACTGTTGTTTGCCTTGTGTTTCTCCCCTGTTATCTGTTCCTCCTGGACTACATTTCCCATAATTCCCTGCCCTCATCACTGCCAGCTGTCCTTGATTGTCCTCTCCTGTGTTTCATTAACTCAGTCGTTGTGAATATAATGCCCTGTTGCTTGCTTGTTTTTTGTCAGTTGTTATGTGTTTCGACCTCCTGTGTATGACCAGAGCCGTTGTGTATGTTTTCTTGTATTGTGGTATTTAGAATTTTTTTTCCCCTTTGGAATAAGCAAATTTTAGGTAGTGATCAGCATATTGATGTGCATGCAAACACACGGTGCCTCTGTTCAATATGCTGGCCCTTTTGCATTATTTCACCCATGCATTTTAACTATATCGAGCAGAGGGTCAAGGAGCATTACCACTAGCACCATGTGGCATGCAACACTTCAAGTTCAAACAATTTAGCAGGTCAAACTTTGACTTCATTCACTGCTCACCCTTTTAAAGCACAGCCAATGATTACCAGATACATATCATGCAACCCGGTATCACGCCGAGGCGTGAAATAGACACGCCGGTCCACTCGCGGATGCGTGTCTATTTCACGCTTTGCCTCCTCTAGGCGTGTACATGACACGCGCGCGTCTACGTAGAATACCGGCAGGGGGCGATCGTTTCCTCAACGCCAACAACTCTCCGCGCACCAAAGAGGAAGCGATATATCGCGTTCTCCAGTTCCGGTTAGCAGGATATATATTTTTGTACATAAATACACTTTTTAAATATATATATATATATATATATATATTTATTTATTTATTTACATCAGCACAAGATACTCGACAGCCCACACACACACACATATAACAACGTTAGGCTACAGCAACGTTAGGATTTCTTCATGAAAGCAGCACTATAATGAACCTTTATTTGTCACATATGGTCACAAGTGAAAGTAACCGGCGAAATTGGCCGGCATCCTGCCCGCACGAACGTGCAACGCGACGACAACGGTATCGCTTCCTCTTTGGTGCGCGGAGAGTTGTTGGCGTTGAGGAAACGATTGCCCCCTGCCGGTATTCTACGTAGACGCGCGCGTGTCATGTACACGCCTGGAGGAGGCAAAGCGTGACACCGACACGCATCCGCGAGTGGACCGGCGTGTCTATTTCACGCCTCGGCGTGATATCGGGTTGTATCATGACATATGATGATGTGGGCTGTGCCAGCATGAAAATCAAAACAACCTTACAAAAAACGAGAGTTCATTGCATTTTCAGATGCAAATGAGTTTTGGTTTTGCTGCAGGTTCATCAATACCTGTGAAGAGCTGCAAACATTTGTGGCAAATCAAAGCTCATTTGCATGTGAAAATAATTTGTGGCAAGTTTACAGCTAGTTTGCTCTACATTTTTTGTTTTGCTTATATAAATACATTAAGTTGTACACCACATCTTGTCACAGTTTATGTTTGGAATCCTCATTCCAAAGCCAAGCAAAAGAGCAGCTTTGTTTTTTCCTGTTGCTGTCAAATTCAATAGTGGCACAATAGCACCCTCAACTGACAAACATTAATAATCATAGCCTCAAAGATCTGCTTCAAAAACAACACTATGAGAATGAGCAAAATTATTGACCGGTGAAAAGCGTCAATGTCCACAGTCGGCGAACACATCTTTGTTTGCTGTTTACAAAGTCTACAGCTGTCACAGAGACCGGTGGAGATATCTCAGACAGGACACTTATTTCATTAATATCTTTAAGGGATATTAAAAATGTTTTGCATACTTTTACATGAAAAGCTTACAGCACCTTTAACATTTGAAGCCCAAATACCTTTTTATTTAGGCATTTAAAAGAAGGCATTTAAAAGAAATCTAAACTAGCTGCAAAGTTGCAGCTTACATACAAACAAGCTTGTGAGTCGGTGCAAATATTTGCCAGAAATTTGCTGCTCTTCACCAGTAGTGGTGAACCTCCATCAACCTTTGGCAACAATGGACAATTTGCTGCAAGTTTTCTGCAAAACTCATTTGCATGTGACAATGATCTGGGGTGAATTTGCAGAAAGTTTACAATTTAAATGCCTGATCCTCATTTATTTATTCTATTGACTGTTGATGAGACAACACCTGAGTATTTAAACTTTGGGCTTCCTGAAATGGAGGATCCGTTGAACACACACACAGGAGTCCATGACAGAATGATGTTTTCATCCGATGGAATACATTTAAGTACAATGTAACACTGCCTGTCTTTGTTGAAACGCAAAGAATGTTGGGAAGTGGGAACTAGAAATCCCCATGCTAATTTTCATTCAACCAAACAATAAATATGTATGTTTATATAAGTTATATAAATGTTTTTTTTTTTTTATTTAAAATGAAAAGCTCAGTTAACTTAATTTAACTTAAGTTCACTTTGTTACATGCATTTCTGAGTAATATGAACCAAGGAAGATTCAGTAAACCAAGACAGTGAAATACATCTTTGGCCTGTTAAACTATTCCTAAATGGCTTCTCAACCTTATTACACCTTGCAAAATTTCTCAACCAGAAAGTTAAGAATGATGTTGAGTTGAAACATTTAATCAGTCAACCTGAAATAATAATGAAAGAAAACACTAACTTGGGAGAGTTATATCCCAAAAATAGGATTTATCCCTATATGATAGGGATAAAAGGGATAGTTCACCAAAAAATGAAAATGCTTTCATTTACTCACCCTCTCAAATGTGTGACTTTCTTTCATCAGCACATTTGAAGAACACATCTTAGCAGGTCCTTAAAATGCAAGTGAATGGTGATCGGACTTTTAAAGCTCCAAAAATCACAGGCAGCCAGCATAAACGTCATCCTAACGACTACAGACTAACGTCTTCCGAAGTGATACTTTTGGTATGAAAAAGATCAAAATTTAAGTACTTTTAACTTTAAATCATTGCTTACGGTCAGCAGCAGTATGTGCCTGTGACATAATTGCATTGGCATGTTCACGTGAGAACTGACGTGTGACACACCCGGATGGGCAGCGCTGTTTACAACTGAGGAGGAGGAATGCTGTACAGAGGCTTAGTTGGTTTTGGTTTAGATCTGTATTTGTAGCTGTTATTATCAAATGGTGTATTTGTGTGCTTACTCAACCAAGAATTTTTTTTTAGATTACATCTGTAACGTGCCAACGCGAATACGAGAGACTGCATAAAATCAAGTGCTCTGGTGAACATGCATACTGCTGCTGACTGGATGTGATGGTTTATAGTTAAAAAGCACTTAAATATAGATTTTTTTGCATTAACTGATCGTAATGCTTTAGAAGACGTTTATGATGACGTTGATTTTTGTAGTTTAAAATGTCAGATCACATCCACTTGAATTTTACTGAGCCAAGATACATTTCTTTTTTCTTCAAATGTGTTCTGCTGAAGAAATAAAGTCATACAAACCTGGGATGGATGGCATGAGGGTGAGTAAATGATGAGAGCATTTTAATTTTTATGTGAACTATCCCTTTGATAACCTCCCTGAAGACTCAAACATACCTATCCACAGTTGATTTCAATTAAGTATCAAGGAGGAGGTTTACATTTGGTCCCATCATCTTATGTGTGTTAAACAGTAATCCATACCGAACTGACTTTGACTGAACATTTAAATAGAGATGCACATTATCTCAAGAAAGAATGCAGAATACAATAAGGAAAAAATAATAAATACAATAACAAATAAAGAAAATGTTTTGATGAATTTGTCATGTGAAACAGTGAAATTTAAACAGTGATTTTTATACAAAAGACATCATTTACTATATACAAGGCAGTCACAATATGCTAAATTTTTTGTGCTTCTGTACCATTTAAACCCCACCTGAAAGAAATGCTGTAATACAGACAGACAAACACACACACACTTACTTTATGGTTAACTTTTCAGTTAATTAAATGTAGTGCCTGATACTTTGGGAGAACACCATTATGAGGCAAATCCAGTGAGTGTACCACGGGCTCCGTTTGCTAATTTATAAAACTCGCTTTGTGTGAAATTCACTAAAAGTATGCATACTTTACAAATAAATGACTGGAAACAGCTGCAATACATGAAGGTCCCCTCTACTCCTATCCTGATGTGTTTAAAGTTAAACAGATACTGAAGTGACAAATGGGCCAACTTTTAAAAAAGGGTGTTGAAAGTGAGCTTAAATGGTGGTGAATGTCCACACTAGTAAATCTCTTTAATTTAGTATATTCTTAAAATATAAGCCAAACCTCATAAGTCGATCATTTATTTAAAAAAAAAAGCTGCAAAGGTTTTGATCTAAAATTATGAAATGCCAAGGTTTTCACACAATAACCAAAATCTACAAATCTCTTTACAACAAGCCATTTTAAGGGAAATAAGTTCAAAAGATTAGATTAACTTCCTTTCAAAATGATAAAAATAATAATAAAAATTACAAAACTGCATCACCTATGTACATGCATCAGGCCTACAAATGAAACTCAACATTTCAGATTCCTGCATACATGTATGTATAAAAAGGTTTTGTACACAAATGTTAAGGGGATAAAAATTACAATGACTCAAAGTTGTCATCAACAGGAGAAAGAGTGAACTCTGTGGAGCAGACATGACGGGAGGTCTTCGTTAAATCACCCAAGATTCGAATACGACCAGCTACTTAAAACAGCTCTGTATGTATTCACAACATGAAAAAGGCCTCAGAATTATAAAACTTTGGCACACAATCATAACATACTCGACTGTTCTGCTTTTTCTGTAAAGGTTACATTTGATCGGTCATATGTGGCAGACTTACACTTTATCCTAAACCCATATGCCACCTTTTGAGGAAAGGACAACACCATTGCTGGTATAAAGAACTGCTTTGCTACAAAATGTAAATGATGAAAAAGGTCCCTCGAATCATTAGAATAAAGACAAGTACTGCAAACAAGATACATACAAAGTCTTAAATCATTCCCAACAGATACAAAACTCAAGGGCAATAGGAGAGTTACAAACATGCATCTCATGAGCTCTTCTGACCTGGATGCCCAGGAGAGAAACACAGTAAAGCACTTGATTGTTCTCTAGTGATCCAGTTACAACTTTTAGAGATTTATGTGTTGTGTTTGTGGCCCTTTTTAGGACAGATGGTGAGAAATGCAGGGGTTTCAAAATAATAGTGATATGGTTGTACATTTGTTGAAGGCAGCCATGTTATGGTGCCTAGAATTGTTTGTAAATTGTTTGTATTGTGCGGTAACCCCTCAGCACCAGTAAGGACTGATATGTGACATTGTATTTGATAAATGTAAAAAGTTATTCACATCTGAGATGCATAAGTGTTAGTCAGTCTCGAGCCATCTTGACGAGACTGTCTCATAGATGGAAGGCAGTTTATGTGAAGTAAAAATGTTGTTTAAAAAGATGATATCTAAAAGTAAAAGAGTGGTTCTCTCCCCCTATATTTCCATTGTTCTTTCATGCCCTTATTATGGATTGGTCTCAGTCCCTTCTTTGCATTTCCTTTTGCTATCATTCTCCTCATTTTTTTTTTCTTCAAACAGAGGTTTCCGACTGAAGCCGCATCACAAACTTGTGGCTCTTGGGATCGATATACTCCTCTCCCAGGTTGAGGAAAGGAAGGGGCGTCACTGTGACGACTAAAGCGAAATCAAGACGACGGAGGGAGAAAACCAGTCCCTGACGCAATGCTGACGTCACAGGCTCCTCGCTCACCAGAGTCCACTGGCGCCCTCTACCATTCTCTCGCTGGTACTGCATAGTAGGGCCCGGTGTGAGGTACCGCTCGAGAAAAGCCTGATGAAAGATGGAGAGATTTGTTTAAATTCTATGTAAATGTATTTACATTTTAAATACGCAAGAACATGATATACAGAGCTAACTGATTGAAAATAAGCACATTTCTCTTGAGGAAACATTGGGTCTCACACTTATTTGGGGCAGTTTAAATCACAATCCAATTATTATATTAAGATGTAACCAACTCTCTATTATAACTTCACTTCCAAATAAACGATTAAACACTTATTGTAATTGTTATATTGCATTTTTCTGCATATTATTTTCATCATTATAAAATCCTCATTTTGCGTTTTTATATTACAGTCTTATTGTTTGCAGTGCATAGACCTACTAACTCTTGAACTGAACTCATATCAGCCATTTCACAAGTTTAATCTCTTAAATGGTAATATGTAGTAAAATACAAACAAAAATGTGTGCCATGTGGTGGCTAAAACACTCGAAAAATCATATTAAAATATAATTAAGCATGTTGTTTATCTTCCTAAAGTAAGTAACATAGGTTATAAATGTTTTAAACAAAATATATCAACATGAAAATATCACGTCGACTCATGACTCCTGCTCTGCAGATAAATATCTCTAGAGTGCCCAAAATCAAGAGATTCATCAGCACAGAAGGGCAGTGCCAAATTATAACTCATGAAAATTTTTCCTCCACAAGTAACTTATTGCAAGTGGCCCACTGGAGGTCCAAAAATGTACATAGCGTAGCTCCAAATATACTACATTTACTACTTATTTATTCATATTTTTAATAGTAGTAGTATTAAAGTGAATATTACATAATTATACAGTAGTTGTATATTTCTGTCAAACTTTTTACACTTAAATTTAGCTTTTTCTGGATGAAGCTTTTATTTTGAAAGTGAATCCCTAACCACTTCTGTGTGGTTTATACGGTAGCTTCTCACTTCACTTTTCATTGAGAGTATTAAACTACAAAAGGCTGCTATTTAACTAAATAAATATGTAGTGAAATATTTACCTCCATCTATATTAATAATTCTTTTTAAAGAATCTATCCTGATCTTTATAGTTCCACATCTTTATCTACTGAAGTGGATAATATAAACTTTGTGGAACCATTAGAACTTCCTAAACTGACGACTGAGTAAAAAGATTATCTTGATTCTGAGATAAACTGAGAGGAGCTTGGCGATTTAATTAAGGCCTTGCCTAAAAGGCAAGTTTATACGGAATCATTAAAGAAAGCTTCCGCCAACCATGGTGCAAGCTCGGATCAATCTGATTCTTAAAAAGGATAAAGATCCAAGTGAGTGTAAGAGTAACCTTCCAATTTCCCTAATCCAGCTAGACGTTAAAATGTTGGAAAAAAAATTGGCTAACCGATTAAATTATGGCAACTCTTATACATATAGATCAGGTGGGGTTTATTCTGGGCCATAAATCTTCTTTTTTCCTCAGAGTGTTTTTATTGAGCATCTAATCAAACATAAGATACACTTTACAATACATTTTCTTTTTATGTTAACCCACCCACCCAAGAACAATCCCCACCTGTTGCACCAATACCCATATTAATTTGAAACAAAAAAAAAAAAAGATAATCATTAACATGTTTTAGAGAAGAAAGCACAAGTATGTACAGTATATTACTCCTCTGAAATTGAGAGTAGAGAGGGATCCACCTTCCTAATTTGGTCCAGAACCGGTTGCCAGATATCACAAAATTTATAGGCACAACCTGCTGTAGCATACCTTATTTTTTCCATGGTCAGATTATATAGAAGATCAATGAGCCAAATTTTGAAAGTCGGAGGGTACTTGTCTTTCCATTTAAGCAATATCTGCCGTCGAGCTAAAAGAGTAGTAAATGCTATGAGGCTTTTGTTGTTTTGATTTAAGTGAAAGTGCTGCGGTACAATGCCGAATACAGAAATCATGGCATCAGGCTCTATAACTGTCCCCACAGTGTCGGAGATAAATTTAAATATAGACTTCCAGAAAACTTCAAGTTTTGGACAGAGCCAAAACATGTGAGACAGAGTACCTGGTTCGGCTTCACATCCATCACAGTGAGGATCTATGTCTGATATAAATTTTGCCAGTTTTACTTTAGACCAATGCAATCTATGAACAACTTTAAATTGAATCACTCGATGTCTTTGACATATTGAAGATGAATGAATGTTTTTCAATATAAATTCCCATACATCCTCAGAGATTTCAATAGCCAGTTCCTCTTCCACAGTCTTTTCACGTGAGCCAGAGGTCCCATATTATGAATATTCATTGCACTATATATTTTACCAATGGCCCCCTTGGAGTATGGATTCACTTTTAGAACAGTCTCAAGAAGTGACTCAGGTGGTAATGAGGGGAAGCGGCTAACAGATGATGCAGCAAAACTGCGAAGTTGAAGATATTTGAAGAAGTGAGTGTTGGGAATTTGGAATTTAGTTTTCACTTGCTGAAAGGTTGCAAAAGTGCCATCAATAAACATATCCTTTAGTACCCTAAGGCCATTTACAGACCAGGCATCAAAAGAATCATCTATAATAGAAGGAGTAAACGTGATTTCTTACTATGGGAGCGGAGACTGATATATCATTAAGTGAAAAATGTCTTCTAAACTGTCCCCATATCTTGGAGTGCTTAACCACTGGATTCAGAGAGTATTTATATATTGGATGAGGTGATGGCAATGTTGAGCAGAGCAATGCATGTAAAGAAGCAGGATGGCATGACAAATTCTCAAGGGACAGCCACTTAGGGTCACCAGCATGCGAGTTAAACCAATATAACATAGAACGAGCATTGGCTGCCCAATAATAGTACTGAAAATCAGGTAATGATAGTCCTCCATGCTCTCGGTGTCGCTGCAGAACACTTTTACGGATGCGTGCATTTTTCCCATTCCATATAACAGTTGATATCAGCTTGTCTATCAGTAGGAAAAACGATTTGATTAAAAATATCGGGATACACTGGAGTAGATATAGAAATCTAGGTAGGATATTCATCTTGACTGTGTTTATCCTGCCTCCTAATGATAGCGGTAATGTACCCCAACGCTCAAAATTTTGTTTTATTGAATCTATCAATGGAATAAAATTTATTTATAGAGGTTCTTGTAATTATTAGTAACCCATATACCTAAATACTTAAATTTATCTTTACTCAATTTAAATGGTAAGGAGTTAAATGTGATAAGTCTGGCTGCAATGTTAATCGGCATAAGTTCACTTTTTTGCATGTTTATTTTATTTCCTAATATTTTCCCAAAACTACCAAGTAATGACAGTAGACGAGGCATGGTCTTAAGCGGTTCAGACACATACAAGAGGGTATCATCCGCATAAAGGGACACTTTATGTTCGGATTCACCCCTCAGTATGCCTTTAGTAGTATTATCGGACCGTATTGCCACTGCCAGGGGCTCAATCATCATTGCAAATAATGAGGGGGATAATAGGCAACCCTGCCTAGTCCCGCGGCCTAATTGGAAAAAGGATGATATATTATTGTTTGTCCGAATTGCTGCTACAGGAGAGGAATATTAATCCATGAAATGAATTTGGCACCAAAGCCAAATTTCTTCAAGGTTTAGAAGAGGTAGTCCCACTCCACCCGATCAAATGCTTTTTCAGCGTCAAGTGACAGAAGCACCTCAGGTATATCAGGTGGAGTGGGATAATGGAGGATATTCAAAAGTCTGCGTATATTGTAGAATGAATATCGATTTTTGATAAAGCCAGTCTGATCATCAGATACTATTGAAGGTATAACAATCTCTAATCGACATGCTAAAAGTTTGGCAAATATTTTATTATCGCCGTTTAACAATGAAATAGGTCGATATGAGCTACAATCTAATTTACTTTTACCCTTTTTATGAATTAAAGAAATAACTGCTTGCCTCATGGTTTCTGGTAACGACCCTGAGATGAAGGACTCATCATAGACAGCGAGTAAGATAGGGGAGAGTTCTGAGGAGAATTTTTTGAAAAATTCACTCGGGAAGCCATCTGGCCCCGGTGATTTTCCACTTTGCATGGTGGCAATTGTTTTCAATATTTCGGCCTCTGAAAATGATCTTTCCAAATCTGAGGCATATTGTTCATCAATAGTGGGCAGAGTAAATTTGCTAAAAAATGAGTCAAACAGTACCTCATTTCTACTGGATTCAGATGTATATAATTGCGAATAATACTCCATAAACCTATTATTAATCTCTAATGGATCAGTTAATTTTTTGTCGTTGTCATCCATAATTTCGAGAATTGACTGGTCGACACTTTGTTGCCGTAGCTGATGAGCTAAGATTTTCCCTATTTTTTCACCGTGTTCATAAGACTTGTGTCTGGATTTATTCAAAAGGTTCTCAATAAGTTTCGTAGATAACAGATTGAATTCTGTCTGAAGAACCAATCGTTCCTTAAATAAATCAACAGATGGCGAGTGTGAGAGAACCCCATCGATTTGCAAAATATCACTTTCTATCTTTTTAAGCCTTTCCTGTTGTTTTTTCTTTACACGGGCACTATACGATATGATTTGGCCTCTGAGATAGGCTTTTAACGTTTCCCAAATTAGACAGTAGGACACCCCTGGGGTCCGGTTGTGTTCTAAAAACTCATGTATTTCCTTAGAGATAAATTTAACAAACTCAATATCTGAGAGAAGTAGTGTATTAAATCGCCACGGCCGATACCCACTGCTTGTGGTAGACAAGTTTAAAGTAATTAACAGTGGTGCGTGGTCTGATATCACTATTGCCTGGTATTCACATTTACTGACTAATGAAAGTAAACTATTATCAACAAAAAAATAATCGATTCGAGAATATGTTTTGTGAACCGGTGAATAGAAGGAGTAGCCTCTGCGCCCAGGATTCTGAAAGCGCCAAACATCAGTCATTCCGTAAGTTTTAAGAAGCTGATTAAGTACTCCTGTTGAACGAGTTAGTTGCATGGTCTTGGGTGAACTGGGATCCAGTGAGGGCGACAGTACACAATTAATATCTCCTCCTAATATGACATGATGTGTATCTATATCAGGTATTCGAGAGAAGAGGCTGGTAAAAAATGCACTGTCATCCCAGTTAGGCGCGTACACATTCGCCAGAACTACTGGGGTATTGTTCAGTCTGCCCACTACTATTATATAACGGCCAGCAGAGTCAGCATCGACTTTTGACATTACAAACGGGATAGTCTTTTTGATCAAAGTCGCCGTTCCCCTAGATTTAGAATGAAAAATAGAGTGGAAAATTTGTCCCACCCATCCCCCTCTAAGTCTAAAATGGTCAGATGTGTTCAAATGAGTTTCTTGCAGGAAGGCAATATCTGCATTAATCTCCTTAAGGTGTGATTCTACTTTTCGGCGTTTCACTGGGTGATTTAGAGATTTAACATTCCAACTAACAAGGTTTATCTGGCAAGTGCCTGATACATCAGTGTGAGCGTTCATTTATTTTAGTGTTAAGTATTTATAAATTATGGTAGTACGGATCCAGCCTAAGTAACATTTGTGCAACGTAAACAGAAGAGAGTCCCTCCCCTAACCCAGAGTTAGCAAAACAAAAAATAGGAGCAATCAATTTAGTGCAACAGTAACTTCCCCAGTCACCAACTAGAACATGGTGAAAAAATAACCCCTCGCCAATAACAAATCCACACATAAAGTGCTTTTTTAGAGAACTCTAGCTCTGCAGCTTGCTCTGCACAGACATGTTAACAAAATATTTTAATATAACCCCAATATATCAAATTAAAATAGGAAAACAAAGAAAGAGTGGTGCTTTTCATCTCCTAACAGACCTTAAGACTGGTTAAAATATATATATATATATATATATATATATATATATATATATATATATATATATATATATATATATATATATATATATATATATATATAAAATAATAAATAAATAAATATACATACATACACACACACACACACACACATACATATATACACACACACACACACATATACACACACATATACATACACACACACATACACATATATACAAATAAAAAATTATAATATAAAATAAAAAAAAGAAATAGAAAAAAAAAAAGAAATTAATGTAACTGTAGTCCCATATCAATATGCCTCACTGTTGTATTTTGCATTATTGTTTACCAAACATAAGTTCGTGCACTCATCAAAAAGACAATAGAGACAAGAAAAAGAAAAGAGCGAAGCTAAGCCGCCTCACGCAGAATGTTGTCCTTAACATACGCCATGGCCTCCGCTGTGTCTTGAAACTGCTTATCCGTCCCATTGTATGTGATCCGAAATCGTGATCCGAATAATAATGGGTAAAATCGGGCTGGATGTAGGAGACCATAGCGTCCTCGAAGTAGTTTACGGACCTCGTTGAACGCCGACCTGGCGCGGGCTACACTCGGTGGATAATCAGGAAAGATGAGTATGGTTGAGCTGTTAATGTTGTAGTGGGCCAGATTCCCGTGCGAGACGGAGGATTTCGAAACAATCTTGATAATAGTGCAATTTTGCTATAATTGCTCTTGGTTTGCCATCCATCCGTTTTCCCACCAAGTGCAGTGGGATCTGTCAGTCAGCACGTCTTTATCCATTTTAAGAACTTTTTTAATCAGCCTTGAAACAGAAACAGGGGTACTGGAGCCATCTTCCTCAGCTACATTTATAATGCGGATATTTGACCTCCGCATTCGGCCTTCCATGTCCAAACATTTCTCCTGTAGATTATGAACATTTTCCTCCAGCTTGCGCACAGAGTTTTGTAGCTCCGTGATATCATCCGAGCATCCTGAGAGTCCTCTTTCCATGTCCGACACAGTTGTTCTAATCACTTCCAGTTCTGACCGGAAAGCTGATGTGTTGTTAGCTATCTCCTGCCTAACTGCTTGTAGCTCTGATCTGACTCCATCAAACTCTTTAGCCATGATTGATTTTAACTCGGTTTGGAAAAGCGTGGTCATCTCCGATTTTATAGAGGACAATAACTCTTCCTTCGTCGTCATATCAATTTGTTCTCGAGTTTGTTGAGCTTGTTCAGCCATCTCGGGTGTCGTGCTAACTACGTTGCTAACGCTAGGTGTGTCGGTGCTCGTCTTATTAGCAGAGGCCTTGCCCGTATATTTGTATTTGCGCAGGTTGCTCGCCATTTACATTTATCAGGGAGTAAATCGTCTTCGAAGATACAGAACAGTCTTAGTTAGTCTTTTTGTGTCACACAATTGACCAAAGCACCATTTAAAAGGGTAAAAAAAAATATAATTTTGTGCAGAGCTCTCTAAACTTGCAACCTACTCCATTGCCTGCTCGCTAGCGCCCCCCCCCCGGGGCCATAAATCTTCTGATAACATTAGGCATTTCATCAATATCGTGTGGTCAGTGACGAATGATCAGACTCCGGTCCCTGCCATCTCAATTGACGCCGAAAAGGCGTTTGATATGGTAGAATGGGATTATCTTTTTAAGATTATAGAAATGTACGGGTTCAGGAATAATTTTGTTGGGTGGATTAAGTAACTTTAAAGACACCCGGTAGTGGCGGTTCAAACAAATTAATTTATTAATTTCAGGTTATTTTACTCTGGATAGGGGCACCAGGCAGGGTTGCCCTCTTTACCCATTATTATTCATTCTCTTTCTAAATTCTCAGTATACAGAATTAATTGGTCTAAATCCAAAGCTTTGGCTCTGATAGTGTACTGCCCAGTAAATGACTTTTCAGCTGGGTGCCTTCCAGTAGCCCAGACAGGGCATTAAGTATTTGGGGATTTTATTCCCAGCAAATTTGTGTGATTTAGTTAGAGTTAATTTTGACCCTTTAATAAAAAAGTTTGAGCTATGTGGACAGGTGGGCTTCATTACATTTATCGATGATTGGGAAGGTTAAATGTCATTAAAATGAATTGTATTCCAAAATTCAATTACCTGCTACAATTTCTCCCTATAGGTGTCTCCCTATCTTATTTCAAGTAAATTGATAGCGTAGGGAAGTCCTTCATTTGGAATGGTAAACGTCACAGATTACATTTCAATAAGTTGTGGAGTGTTGGTGCCGTAGTGGGCTAAAGCACATAACTGTTAATCAGAAGGTCGCTGGTCCGATCCCAACAGCCCTAGCCATTGTGTCCTTGACTTAACTCCGGGTTGCTCCAGGGGGATTGTCCCTGTAATAAGTGCACTGTAAGTCGCTTTGGATAAAAGCATCTGCCAAATGCATAAATGTAAGTTACATAGACTGAGTTGGGCTAGGCCTACTCAAGATTTTATTTTATTATTATGCAGTTGGTCTCAGACATTTGGCTCATTGGTTGCTTCCACCTGAGAGAGCCCCTCTCTGGTTTGAACAGGACGTTCTTGCCCCAATTTTGACATTACAAAGCCTTTCTATCAAACTAATCAGATAATTTAAGTTACAACCCGTTATCTCACATTTGCACTCGGTATAGACAATAGTATCCAGAGTGTTTAAATCAGACATTTATTTAAATGTTGCCTCGAGCATATGGCTGAACACAAAATTATGTATTGATAAGTCCCCTTTCTGCTGGTCAGAGTGGATTGTGAGGGAGATAAATATGCTCGGTGACCTATATGAGAGTGGAGTCTTGCGATCCTTTGAAAATTTGGTTCAACATTTTGGGATTCCTAGATCTCAGTTCTTTAGGTATTTACAGCTGCGTCACCTGCTCTGTACTATTTTTGGGATTAGCATACACCCCCCTAAAGTGCCAGAAACTCTGGGAGTGGTGATTACTGCTTTTGGAAAAGATAATGAGGCATCAGTGCATTACTCCCTTCAAGTTCAGTGTCTGGGGACGTAGCTTCAACTTCTCACAAGAGATGATGGGAGAAAGAATTTAACTTGGTATTGGAGGGGGGAGTGTGGGCTAGGATTCTAAAAAAAAGTCAAGTCTACATCTAGAGATTCTAGGGTGCACCTTATGCAATTTAAGACATTACATAGATTCTATTGGACCCCCTCTAGATTGTATAGGCTTGGTCTTAAAGACAGACCCACCTGCTGGTGATGCCAATCAGAAGATGGGGACACAACCCATGTTTTGTGTGTTAAGATCCAAGAATTTCAGAAGAGGTTTCAGAGTTTTTTTGTAATTAACATTTTTTTATTAAATCATTCAATAACAAAGAAATGCAAAACATATACACTCACCTAAAGGATTATTAGGAACACCATACTAATACTGTGTTTGACCCCCTTTCGCCTTCAGAACTGCCTTAATTCTACGTGGCATTGATTCAACAAGGTGCTGAAAGCATTCTTTAGAAATGTTGGCCCATATTGATAGGATAGCATCTTGCAGTTGATGGAGATTTGTGGGATGCACATCCAGGGCACGAAGCTCCCGTTCCACCACATCCCAAAGATGCTCTATTGGGTTGAGATCTGGTGACTGTGGGGGCCATTTTAGTACAGTGAACTCATTGTCATGTTCAAGAAACCAATTTGAAATGATTCGAGCTTTGTGACATGGTGCATTATCCTGCTGGAAGTAGCCATCAGAGGATGGGTACATGGTGGCCATAAAGGGATGGACATGGTCAGAAACAATGCTCAGGTAGGCCGTGGCATTTAAACGATGCCCAATTGTCACTAAGGGGCCTAAAGTGTGCCAAAAAAACATCCCCCACACCATTACACCACCACCAGCCTGCACAGTGGTAACAAGGCATGATGGATCCATGTTCTCATTCTGTTTACGCCAAATTCTGACTTTACCATCTGAATGTCTCAACAGAAATCGAGACTCATCAGACCAGGCAACATTTTTCCAGTCTTCAACTGTCCAATTTTGGTGAGCTCTTGCAAATTGTAGCCTATTTTCCTATGTGTAGTGGAGATGAGTGGTACCCGGTGGGGTCTTCTGCTGTTGTAGCCCATCCACCTCAAGGTTGTGCGTGTTGTGGCTTCACAAATGCTTTGCTGCATACCTCGGTTGTAACGAGTGGTTATTTCAGTCAAAGTTGCTCTTCTATCAGCTTGAATCAGTCAGCCCATTCTCCTCTGACCTCTAGCATCAACAAGGCATTTTCGCCCACAGGACTGCCGCATACTGGATGTTTTTCCCTTTTCACACCATTCTTTGTAAACCCTAGAAATGGTTGTGCGTGAAGATCCCAGTAACTGAGCAGATTGTGAAATACTCAGACCGGCCCATCTGGCACCAACAACCATGCCACGCTCAGAATTGCTTAAATCACCTTTCTTTCCCATTCTGACATTCAGTTTGGAGTTCAGGAGATTGTCTTGACCAGGACCACACCCCTAAATGCATTGAAGCAACTGCCATGTGATTGGTTGATTAGATAATTGCATTAATGAGAAACTGAACAGGTGTTCCTAATAATCCTTTAGGTGAGTGTATATACTGTATACAATCAACATTTAAACCCCACAACCCTCCCTCACTCCAATTTCTATATCTCAACACACCACCAAAAAACATGGGCCATGTCACCATCCTCCAATTGGCATCGCCAGCAGGTGGGTGTTTCTTTAAAACCAAGCCTATACAATGTAGAGGGGGTCCAACAAAATCTATGAAAAAAAATTTAATTACATAAGACGCATCATTCCATCTCTAGATGCAGACTTAAAATTATTAAGAATCCTAGCCCACACCTCCTCCTCCAATACCAAGTTGAAGTCTTTCTTCCATACTCTATTGAGAAGTTAAAGCTCCGTCCCCAGACTCTGAATTAACAGGGAGTAATGTTGAACCAGATTTTCAAACGATCTCAACACTCCACTCTCATATAGGTCATAGAGTGTAGTAACCCCCCTCCCAATCCACTCCGACCAGCAGAAAGGGGACTTACCGATACACAATCTTGGGTTCTGCCATAAGCTTGAGGCAACATTTAAATAAATGTCAGATTTAAACATTCTGAACCCTTTTGTCCATACCGAGCAGGGCTCTACGCTAACTTTTTTCCCCAAGGTGCACATGCGCTCCAAAATGAAAAAATGTAGGAGCACACAAAGAAATTTAGGAGCACAGTGAAAAATGTAACAGTTTATTAACAAACAATTTATTACGTACATATTTATACTGCGTATGTGTGTACTAAGGGACACACATCTGTGGAACAGCACCATCAAAATCACACATTGATCCATGCCTACTAGAATCAAAGGATATCAGTTGTCCTGCTACTTTTGTATGTTGGCCGTCTTGACACGCTTTGAGGTCAGCCAGCGATCTCTCATTATGTCAGCAATTTGACCGATCATCTCTGCACATCTAACATCATTGATGTATGTGGGATTAATGTAAACCCATTTTTGTGGTGGAGTCTGATAAGCGGCCCAAATTTGACGAAAGGTTCTTCTTTCGCAATGAATGATTCAATGTTTATCTTTATTTTCATCTGCCTCCTCCTCAGACTGCAGCACTTGCATCCTCAAGGCTGCTGACACTGTGCCTGATGGTTTCTCCTGTCTCAACAGTTACAGATCACTGCACTTGATATGCCGCTGCAAGATTTTATGTTTCGCTACGCAATCTCTTTTCAGATGCGGGTTTCCTGACACGATGGACGAGTTGCCTGCCTGTTTCTGCCCTCTATAATATTTGCAGAACATGTTTGACATGTCATTGTTTTCAATCTCTAGCCATGGGAATATTTTGAGCCAATTCACATTGAATCTATATGTGCTCACTCCACCGGCTACAGTGGACGTTGAAGTGACAGTGGGGGTCACGGTAGCTTCGCTAACGTTGTTCTCAGCATCCATAACGTTAGCCGCCTCAGGTATACCTTGTGAAGAGGCTTCATTAGTTGAACCTTGCGAATTCCCCTCGCCGGATTCCTCTTTCTGCTCGTCTTTTAACTTAAAATAAAACGCAATGTCTGCACATTAACTTATAGCCTATACCAGGGGTCTCTTTGTTAAAAATCAAGTGACTCACCAGGTGTTTCACCATTCACCAACACATGAACGTTTAAAACTTACTAGAGATAATTTTCCAACAGAAAGTGTGGGTGCGATTGCAAAGCTTGAAGTCAATGACCATTTTGATTTCCTTTCTTCCGAATACGTCATATAGCTTGTTTGAAATGAACACCCGCCAATTGCGGATATTTCATGCAGAGTATTTTGCTTATGTACCAGCCACTGTGGAAGGCAACCTGTAACACTGAGTGATTTATTACAAGGAATTAGACACAAAGATGCATGTTTGACGAAACGCGAGTATATTTTAAGAACAGATGAAAGAGAAGCCGCAGATGCGCGTTTGATTTAATATATGTGCACAGTGAGCTCCGCTGTTTACAATTGCAATGAAAGCGCTTCCTTTCCCAATAACTCTTGATCTTATCTGTTAAGAGCATTTTCTACGAGCAATTTTATGAATGTTCGTTATTCTTTATGTGCACCCAGGGTGTGATATAGCACCCGCCACCAGCAAATGCGACGAGACAATCCAGATCACGAGCTCCTCGTCCAAATGTATTTCATGAGCAAGTAATTTTGCCCGCAACAGGCAGGCATGGCTGGACTGGTAAACTGGCATACCGCGCATTTTCCCAGTGGGCTGATGCTCTTTGGGGCCGATCAGTGGAGGACTGTCCATCGGGAGAACCGAGGGGTCCGGCGGGTCGGCCGCGAAACGGGCCGAATGGGCCGCAATAAGCTAAAATGAGCCACCGCATTATACAGAACGGAGCACAAAATGGCGCAGAGATATGAAGAAAAGGACCCCTCAACAACCATTGGCTCGACTACCCCCCCTTTGGCTTCTTCTTTTAAAAGAAAACTGTTTGTTTAAATTGTACAATTAGTTCACAATATCATTGTTTTTACTGTATTGTGGATCAAATAAATGCAGCCTTGGTGAGCAGAAAAGACTTCTAAAACTTTTAAATGGTAGTGTAGGTCTAAATAATTTATGTAAAGTCTTTATGTAAAGAAAATGTATAGTCAGATTACTTCTTTTAACTTAAAACTTGATTTTGATCATTAAGTCTCCTCACATTCATTCTCTTTCTGTCACATTCCTCATTGATAGGCCCAGGGGAGGGGTCTTTGTCTCCTCGGGCGTGACTTACATCAATATTCATGATAATTCACACCTCCTCGCATATGACCTAACACTAAAAGTGTCTTACAAAAGTTAAATTACTATATTGTTTTGTAGCAAGCAATAACTCTAGGCTACAAGATCTCAAAAGTCTTGTGGACAAATGTTTAGTATGTGTTATATGGACTTATTTCAATGACTTAAAATTTTAGTTTTCAAAAATCATGCATAAACGTTATTTTCTCAAAAATACGTACATACATGTTGCTCACATATTATTGTAGCCCAGTTTGTGCTGAATACAGTATTATCAGACATTAGCCATTAATATGTTTTTAAGCAACTGAAAAAAAGCACAAATATCAAGGCATGTCAAAACTTCTCCAGGGCCCAAAACACCCTCAGACCCCAGAGGGTTAAAGTGCAATTTGAATTTAGAAATATCTTTTAAGTTTTTCATATTTCAATAAATTTATTACATTTTTAAAGCAAAATCAATCAAGCAAAAATATTCACCATATAATTGTATATCGCAATATTTTAAATGCAATTATCATTCAAATATTTTTTTAATTTCACCCTGTCCAAAAGCGAAGTTAATTTGTTAATTGTAAAAGGAAGTAATTTTATGGAGACCAGAACAAACATGTATACTCAATTCCATATTGCAACATGTTATCTATTAATTTTTGTTTGTTTTTGAGTAGTCTATGGGCAATATAAACATTTTATTTTATTGACAAATGTTATTTTTGAAAATAGTAAATTATTCGTTTGTGGTACGGCTCTTTCAAAAAAATGCATCAACCAAAAAATTTTTTAAAAATGGGCTCCTAGGTGAAAAAAGGTTCCCGACCCCTGACCTATACCGCTATTTTTTTCCAGTGTTGTTCACCTTTCTCTCTCTCTCTGACTGGGCAGCGTCATCACAGAAAACTCTACTGTGGTTGGCGCAAGCCGCTTGTGGAATGCTGGTCTTTTTTTTTTAAACAATTAGCAGCGGGGGGTGGGGGCACAAGGGAATTTTTAGGCATTTATTATGAAGATTATTATAATTATCTTTACAGTTATAATTGTCTTTAGTTATTAATTTGTATGCTGTTAGTAAAACTAAATGATTTTAATTGCTTTTTTGTTTCATTTAACCCTCTGGGGTCACACACTGTGCTCGTAAATAATTTTTGGAATGGCGAAATAGGGGCAATAACTTCCAGTTCATTACCAAACCAGAGAGCTTTCTCAAGTGGAAGAGACCAATGAGCCAAATGTCTGAGACTGAACGCATAGTAATAAAACAAAATATTGTGTAGAACTAGCCCACCTTTGTCAATCGGTCTATGTAACTTAAAGAAATGCAATCTGGGATGCTTACCATTCCAAATGAAGGACTTCGCTATGCTATAAAATTGTTTGAAGAGAGGGTGACATCTACAGGGAGAGATTGTAGCAGGTAGTTACATTTTGGAATACAATTCATTTTAATAACATTAACCTTCCCAATCATCGATAAATGTAATGAAGCCCACCTGCCCAGGTCGCTTGAAAAACACTGGAAGGCACCCGGCTGGAAAGCAGTTACTAGACAGTACACCGTCAGAGCCAAAGCTTCAGATTTAGACTAATTGACATTGTACCCTGAGAACTTGGAAAATAATTAATAATTCTGTGGAGGCAAGGCTTAGATCTAATTGGGTCAGAGACAAATAATAAAATATCATCTGCGTAAAGCAGAAGCTTATGCACAACACCTCCTGCCTTCACCTCTGGAAAATCATTATCCTTTCTTATCACGGCTGCCAATGGTTCCAGGGCAAGACAGTTATAACGGGGAAAGAGGGCAACCCTGTCGGGTGCCCCTATTTGGAGTAAAATAATCTGAAATTAATACATTTGTTTGTACCGCTGCTACAGGGTGTCTATAAAGTAACTTAATCCAACCAATAAATGTACTCCCGAACACATACATTACCAAAATCTTAAAAAGATAATCCCATTCTACCATATCAAACGCCTTGTCGGCGTCGAGTGAGATGGCAGCGACCGGAGACTGATCATTCCCTAATGACCACATGATATTGATGAAATGCCTAATGATATCAGAAGAGCTACAGCCCTGAATAAACGCCACCTGATCTATATGTATATGTGATGTCATAACTTTACTTAATCGGTTAGCCAACATTTTTGACTAATTTTTACATCTAGCTGGATCAGGGAAATTGGATGGTAACTTTTACACTTGCTTGGATCTTTGTCCTTTTTAAGAATCAGACTGATCCTGGCTTGTGTCATGGTTGGCGGAAGCTTTCCATTCTTTAATGATTCTGAATAAACTTCTAACAAAAGTGGAGCCAATTCTGTAGCATAAGATCTAAAAAATTCAGCGTCAAAGAGCCTCAGAGCCTTTTCTGTAGGCAAGGCCTTAATTACCTCTTCAAGCACTCTCTTTCAAGACTCTCTTGCCCTGAACAACCAAAACTCTGTTTTCCATGACAAAATAGTATTATATCTGTATTTCAATCGGGTCAATTCTCTGGAGCCATCAGACGACATTCGGTGCTTCAGCTCTGCCTCTGCACTTTTAATGTTCTCTTCCAACACGATGAGTTCACGTGCTTTGGACTATTTGGTGAATGAGGCATAATGTATGATCCAACCCCTAAGAACCACCTTAAGTGCCTCCCAAGCCATGCCCACAGAGGATACTGAGGACCAGTTGGTCTCCATATAAACATTGATTTCAGTCTTTAACATTTGTTGGAAATCAGGATTTTGCAAAAGGGGATACATTAAAGTGACTATATGGTTCATTTTTCTCTATATGTGGCAACATCTCTAAACTCACCAGGGCATGATCTGAGATTAAATATTTCCAATTGAGCAATCAACAGATGAAATTAGGGATTAAGATAGATAGATAGATATATATATATATATAAATGAATTCTAGAATAAATCTTATGAACTGATGAAAAAGTGCATAGTCCCTACCAGATTGGTTCAAAAGTTGCCAGATATCTGCAAGACCAAGATTTGTACACATCCTGTGAAGCAGCAATGTTGCTATAGTGGGCTTACACACTTTTGCTTTTGATCAAGGACTGGGTCCATCAAAAGATTAAAGTCTCCTCCCAATATTATATCATGATGGGTGGCAACGGCCTGCAAAATCCCTTCAAGATCTAAAAAAATAGCCCTGATCATCAGAGTTAGGTGCATAAATATTAGCCAAAATCAGACTTTGCCCGTGAATTTCACCTAAAACAACAATGACTCTTTCTAATTTATCTTTATTCTGTTTGAGACATTTGAATTGTAGATATTTATTTCCATTTCCACCCCATATCTTACCAAATTTTTCAGCTTGCTGCGGGGAAAGATGTGTTTCTTGAAGAAACACAATATCATATTTCTTAAGTTTAATAAATAACCTTCCTTCTTTTTATGGGGTGCCCCAAACCATTCACATTCCATGTGGAGAGAGATAACTACTACTACATATTAACATTTGACATATTGATATAATAGAAAAAATTGTCAAAAACAAGATTATACAGACCACATTCCCCATTAGTGCAAAAATCAAACCCCGAACTTCCCCCTGAACAAAACAAACAGAAAAAAGAAAAACGTGAGCATTAACCCTGTGTACAACAGCACCAACCCGTGTCAACCCCTCTAAACTCAAAAGGTCCATGTATGCCATGAGAGCCCATGACAACAATGCCGTTGGATTGCGCAAGTCCGGGGCTTCTGCACATATGTTGTGAGGCAAAATTACATAACAGAATATACTTTGTAAAACAGACCAATAAACACAAAGAACATGTAGATTCATTCACAGAACTGTCTCGAAGGTGTGTTCCTCCACAAAACAAATTCCAGTTGATATAAAGCCGGTTAGTTTCCTCAGACAGACAAACAATTGTTCCGTGATCTGGCCATTATGAGTGCAGCAGATAACGAAATCATTCCAATATCCCTAAAAAATATTCCACAAAAAAACTGTCCCGATGCAGTGTAATTCCACAAAACAAGCTCCAGCCACCAGGCAAAACCACCACGAAAGAAACAAAACAGGCATCATTCAAACAGAAACAAATCAGTTCATCGGATGATCAAGAGCCAAATTCACTCAGAGGTCACACAAGAAAAAAATACACCATGACATACTTCACCCATCAACTTTATAATGTGATCATGTAGATATTTTGCGATCATCCATAGTGTCCATTCTCAATCTGGCTGGGAGCTTCAGTGTAAAAACGTTCTGTCAATGCAAACATTTCTTGAAGGAAGTGTCATTCCACAAATCAAACTCCAACCACTAGGCAGATCAACACAAAAAGACACAAAAATGGCGCCCAGCTTCCTCAGACAATCGAGCCACTGAACAGCGAGTCAGTCTACT
The DNA here is from genome assembly GCA_032164185.1 of Moxostoma hubbsi. Lineage (NCBI taxonomy): Eukaryota > Metazoa > Chordata > Actinopteri > Cypriniformes > Catostomidae > Moxostoma > Moxostoma hubbsi. Next base: position 61,692,070 of record JAVLUX010000002.1, on the reverse strand, counting down.
AATATAAGAAACATCAAATGGCTAACTCACTTCAATGTATTTATTTTGTGGACATGTAAATACTTTGCTGCCATCTTTGGTGCTTATTCTCAGTTTGGCCGGAAACATCAGTGCAAAAGTGATCTTTCGTTGATGTAAGTGTTTCTTACATTCCTTGAACCGATCGTGTTCCTCTAATCGAATTCGCAAAGCCCGGGAACAAGAAAATATTGTGATTCTTCCAAGAAAGCTTTCCTTTGCACCTCGCCTGGCGCAACAAGATCTTTACCGGATGATCTCAAATATTTGGCCAGAATTGATCAGGGCCTGTTTCCCTCAGCAGATCTGCAAGCTGGGTCTCTGTGAGCTTGCTCAATTTCCAGTTTATAGCCTGTTATGTCAAGCAGGCTCAGGAAGATCTCGTCAAGGAAATTACCATATCTCTGCCTTCTTCATGCTCAGGAATTCCAACAATCCGTATGTTATTCCTTTTGCTCATATTTTCGAAAAATTCCCGTTTTTCCTCATGTTCGTGGGAGGGGTTTAATTTATATAATTTTATTCCATATTTTCTGTTATGTTTAATTTGTGAATGGAATCAATAAAAATTGTTAAAAAAATACAAATAAATTTGTTTGAATGTGCCTCTCCTTCCGATACCATCGGAACATCCCTTGTCAAGAACATTGCATTGTATTACAGTTTTTCACAAGGCCATCTGGGAATTAAAATTACATTTCTGAAATAAGAAAAATTTCACATACGGTGCAGAAAGTGCATACTGCTTAAATAGTATACAATAGTAGCAATTGTGGAATGCTTTTCAGAATAAAGTCCTACTCCGAACATAGCCGATAGTTGTCTATTAAATTACCTTGGGCGTCATGTTGTGAGTAATGCAGAACTGCAGATGAGCGATGATGCTCTCCATACTGTGGTAAGGCTGCTGTCGTGTCGTACGCAGGTATTTCTGCATGGCTCGTGCCATGGGGGCAAAAATGGCTTGTGCCGCCTCCCGAGGGTCCATCACCTCACGAGGGTGCTTGGGTGATGTTGCCACCTCATCATCTTGAAGCCTTTTGATATGAGTGAATGCCTCCTCTACTGCCACCACCAGTCTTGAATGAGAAAAAGCAACTATCAACAAAGAAACAAAGTTCTTCACGACAGTAGAGCTGCAAAAACGAATTGATAATAATGGACAACAAGTTTCATTATCAATAAGTTGGTGATGTGTGTTGTGAAAAGCTTAGATTAGATTAATATGACACTATCAGTAAGCATTTGTAAACTTTAAATTTCTCTCCCATGGCCAGAGCAGATCACTCAGACATGCAATCCCACGTGCTGAAAAGGCTCTCTTTCCTGCTCCTGGTTTCGGTTTCAGATTTAGCAGTTTCAGTCAAACTCATCATTCAACACCTGTTGCTGTTTGTGTAAAAATCATATTTTAGAGCTCCTTGTGTGCAATGAAGCAATTTCCATTAGTATGTGTTACGTATATTTACATTTCCGTATTTGGCAGACGCTTTTATCCAAAGCGATTTACAGTGCACTTAATACAGGGACAATTCCCCTGGAGCAACCTGGAGTTAAGTGCCTTGCTCAAAAGACACAATGGTGGTGGCTGGGGGAATCGAACCTTCTGATTAACAGTTATGTGCTTTAGCCCACTACGCCACCACCACACCACGTACATGTAGAACGTTGAGCATAGAGTTTGACTGATTGTGGATTTTACCCATACCGATAACTAAGTTGGGCAGTACCTGCTGATAAACAATTAATCAACCAATGGTTTTTAAAACTGATACTGAATGAAAAAAAATAACACTCAAAGTAAAACAGTGCTGAACTTTATTTAAAAAAAAAATAAACAGTACTGACTGAACCATGAAAATGTATTGCACTTTTTTAAATGAAATAAATATATAAATATTAATATATGTAATATTCAAATTTCAGCCTATTTTTTCATTGACGTTGTTTACATAGTCCACAAGAGGGTGTAATAAATACATAAAGCATTCAGTACCATAATAATATTGCATATAGAAAATGTCTATCCTGCCTGTTAAAAAAAAGAGCGGGTGCAACACGTGCACTGAATCCCACAGCTCCAGACTCAAGCTTCATAATAACAGCAAAATACCACAATGTTTTTTATTCAGTACAATTGTATGTAGAGTATCAATGTTCACAGATAGCAATGGTATTCGGCTGAATTCAGTGGTGAAGCAGCTCAGACTATGAGCACAGGCCAGGGGCTGTTCAAACAGATGGAACACAACAGACTGGAACCGAATGTGAGAATCTCGAGACACACATTTCCAGGTTGAACATCTTTACAAATCATTTAAAAAAAACTCATTGCTTAATCTGAGAAACGCTTAAGAGAAAGCAAGATGCAACGGCCAAAGACCTCCGCCAACTGTAAGGGGCTGTTCACAATCAAACGCTTTTGCAACAATCCATTTGTTTTTCCATGTAAATGCACGCTAGACGAATGTCTTTGTTTAACTTTGGTTTTGTTTATTCAGCGTCTTGAGCAGAACCGTTTTTTTTAGATGATTTGTCTAATTAAAAAGATCTTTAAAAGTATATCGAGACACCTGCTTTCTTTGAAACCATATTTGTTGCGCAATGTCTTGAATGTGATAGATCTGAAGTCATCGTATTACAGTGAGGGTACATTTTTTTAATTGAAATAATATGAGTTTCTGTTTTGTTTATACGTTTCTCTCGGCTGCAGGAAGATATTAATTTGCTTTCTTATGTCACTAGCTTTAAATATGCAACGTAGCTGGCTAACGAATGCATAAACATGACCAGCTGGATATAAATGAATGCAAATAGATGGTAACAATCATGACATTTAAACATTTGGGTAAGATAGCATGTATTTTTATCACATTGTTCTAATAACTTGAGGTTAGCTTTAATGTTAGTGTGGCAGGGCAGAGGGCGGGGCCGGGTCATGATTCTACACACCCGGTCCCTTATCAGGCTAATCAAGCCTCCGAGAGGGATAAAGGCTGACTGCGGAAGATAGTGCGGGAGAGAGAGTTCGTTTACGGATATGTCCGTCATGTGTGTGTTTTGTCTATTCGCTAGTGTGTTTTATTATTTATATTGTCAAGCCGGTTCTCGCCGCCTCCTTGCCCGTCTAAATCCCTTTACAGTTAGCATCCTCTCAGCCTTGTTGGCAAACATACTGCTGTTCTCTACTAATGCAGCATCAAGTCAACAAATTAATTACTTTATAATGTTATGACAATGTGTACTGTATAGAACTGTATACATATATTTTCACTGTTGATGTTTTAAATCCACTGCTGAAGTGTTCCGCTCCATGCAGGGTGTAGTCTCACGTGTCAAAACAAACCACAAGGCATCAGTGCACCTCTACAGGCCGTTCTCATACTGTATAACGACAGCGGACCCTTCCCAGTCGCTCCAGCCCTGGACGCAATGGGGAAAAACGATCAGTGTGGAATTTTGCCAATAGCGATAGTTCCAGAAATCTGTTATCAGTGCCGATTAATCGGCAAAACCGAGATATCGGACGACCTCTGGTTGAGTGTATTGGATAGAATAGATGCTAAAATAAAAATAAAACAAACCTTCCAATCTCCACGATGCGCATAATCAAATTTTTGAACCGTGATGTATTGTGCCACGATAAACCGTTACACCCCTAGAGCACACAGGAGCACATTATTCATTATAACACTTCAAAGATCATAAGAATACAGTTTAATGTGGATGTATTGCTGCATCAGGTGCATTGACAGAGTTGTTTCTCTCCAGCGCATAACTTACATTTTACTGCTATTTTCTATGTTTTAGACTTGTGTATACATGTTATGAATTCAAAATCAGGTGCGTACTTCTGCATATAACTGTTTGTTTTTACTACAAGCCCGTCTCCGTTTAACTTTGAGAAAGCAAGCACACACATTTGTATTTCACATGCATTTTCAATAAAATACAGGAATAACATTAGTTTATCTGATTAATCAAAGAAATAATCAAAGATTAATCAATTATCAAAATGGTCAGTTGCAGAATTATTATTATTATTATAATATACAGTATTTTATATATAATTATTTGATCATTATATCTTTAATTATTGTTATTTGAGGGGCTTCCTCAGCAAATATTTATTTCTGCGATTAATTGGGATACATTTGATTAATCACCATATCATGTAATTAATTTGATTAAAAAATGTTATCAATTGACAGTTTAAAACATCCACCCTGGATTCAAACTCGTGACTCCAGGGGTCGTAGTCTGCATCAATACTTGCTGAGCTACCCAGGGCCTGATTCAGGCTTTGTTTAATACTTTAAGTATTGTGAGATTATCGAATCGTGAATTTAGTATTGTGAATCAAACTTAATTGATATGAGTGAATTGTTAAGCCATTAATTATATATATATATATATATATATATATATTTTTATTATTTTAAAAAACAAATCATTTTAATTAAAATGGGAAATAAAACAGCTTTTTTTAAAATCTGATTAATCTAATAAATAATCGAAAAATAATTTGTTAATCAAAACTGTTCATTCATACTCTTTATCAGGAAATATGCAGCAAATGTTTTTCAGGACTCTGACCTGGCCTTGCGCTTTCTAATTCTGCGGTCCATCTCTGCCTCTTCATAGTAGTACTCATTATAAGAGTTGTCTCTTCTGCGTGCAGTGGCAGCTATCATTGCACGCGACTGGCCAGTCGAGTTATTTGTGCTGTTCTCTGGGGAGGAACAATAAACAAATCAAATAAAAACCAATGAAAAATTTCCAAGGAAATCTACCATTTAGTACTTTTAATATTTTTTATCATGTACCTTCTCCTAGTGAGTAAACCTTGAATCCAGACATCTTTTTAGAGAGGATAGACTTGGGTAGGTTGAGTAAAGCAGGGTTGTAAACAGGGAAATCAGTGTAGTAGTGATCAAGGACCCACACTGCTGCCCGCTGGATACTGAGAACAAAACACACAAGTTCTGAAGTCAACAATATTACAATCGTTGTTGACACCATTGCCTTATTTACAGCTTTAGTCAGGTTATAGTATCCATTATCAACTAATTTTGATACAAAGAGAAGGATGTCAGGTAAGCTTCAAATCATCAGAATGTTGCAAAAAAAAAAAATAAGATATACACAACTGCATACCAAAATTAAAAGTAAAACAGAACAAGAAACAGTTACAAACAACTTAACTATGATGCAAAAACAAGTGCAGGTAATTATCAAACAAACTGAATTTGAGATTAATTTTAAATTACAAGGCAAAATTTAGCATTAACAGTTTGCATTGTTTAAATAAGTTAATTAAAATACAACTAGATTATGTAAGTGTCGAGTATAGGGTAGTAACTACATTTACTTTGAAAATCGACTAATCAAGACAATAAAAGCCAAATTAGAATTGTATTTATTTATTTAGTTGCTGTGGTCACAGCTTCATGTCAGCTCTGTCTTTCTATTGTTCTCATTTCTGAGCGTTAATGGAGAAAAAAAAAAGGGGCTCCAGAGCACAACACATGGATAAGATGGAAAACTGTTCAATTTTGTCAACTCTGTAAGAATTCAGAATAGTGTAAAAACAGAAAAATTAAATATAAAATGTATTTTAAACACTTAGCTCCTTAACTGAACACCATTAGTAGATAAAAGACGTTTCACTCTTGTTGGATGGATCTAATTAAAATTTTAGTGTGTCTGAGAGTGGACAACTTACAGTAAGATGTAAGTTATGAAGTGAACATATGTAAACTTTCAGAAAAATAGCTTACATGGTTCGTTAGCTGACACCTTTACATACATATGTATTTATTTCAAAGTAATTAAGTAATGAAAAACACAAAGATTTAAAATGTGTTTTGACCCTTATATCAAGAATCTTACTTTATAATTACTGTTATATTTAAAGCTATATTTGATCCATCTCAGCATTGTTTTCACAATTAAATAGGGCTACTTGTTGCTACACTGATCCCTTAAAATAATTTTACACCATAAACCAGTTGCACTAGAAGAAAAAAAAAATTCCATTTCATCATGGTCCATTTTTATCCATCATACTCGATTCCATTTAAAAAGCACAAGGGCATTCAGGGGTTTAGCATCCATTAAAATGGTATACACATATATGTAGGATATGTAATAGATTTTTGCCTCCACAAGTGAGTGTGTTCAAACCAAGAAGTTTTAGGGTGAAAGTTCTACCTGTCAATCAACCAGCATGCTAATTTTACATGAAAAACTTCACAGATATTATACAATTTGATTCCATGTCTCAATCTCAGGATATGCGTTAACAGAGCCTCCACTATATGATGACTACTAACTGAAGGCTATGCAATCCAGCAAGCACTACAGTCTACTACGATGGACTTCACAGAGGATAAACTGCTGCCAACTCCAACAGTAAAACTTGGGATATTCCACTGGCCACTACCTAAACCTTGGTCATTGGATGGACTACACTCTCTCTTAAAATGGAACATATAGACAATAACTTTACTGCCAACTAAAGGCCAAAAACAAAAGGACAATGCATTTACATGCACTTCCACAGTCCAATCAGGATGGGCTTACAAGGCTTTGTCATTAATCTTACAGTTCATCCAACATTCTTTAGTTTAAACAGTGGCCACCAACATCTACTCAGTTTCCTCATTTAAACCATGACTTGTATTACACATAGATAACCCCCCCTACTATTGTTGCAGCACTAGTAGAGTCCGCAAGGAGTCAAAAACTAAAACACACATGCCTACAAACTTTGACACCAACTGATATACAAACTTACCTAAGGTGGCCCACATTGTAGAAGTGGCTAGTGCCGTCCGTGGTGCGCACCACTTTGAGGCAAAAGGCTGGCCTGAGGTGCCTCACTTCCAGGAGCACTAGTGCCAAATACTGAATAAACAACAGCGCGTCCACCAGCGACACAGCATATCCCACAATGCCCCTGTAATCACGCTCTCTTGGCTCCAGCACTCTCACACCGTAGAAAAGCCAATAGGATGCCACAAAAAGAAACACCAGTGCCATCAGGAGGCAGCGGAACACAAAGAAGCGTGGGAGCGTGGCACGAGAGGGGCGGAGGAACAGAGCCCAGGAGGAGATCAGGAGGACGAGGAGTTTGAAGGCGAGGGAGACGTAAAGGCCCTCGCACGGGGTCCCACAGGGCTCTAGCGAATCACGCCACAGCAGCTGAGGTAACAGGAGGAAGGCGATGGGCGTCAGAAGGGCAAAGAGACCCAAAATGCCACTCAGGATGGGCCCAGCGAAACGACGACACTCCAAAGGCGAGGAGTCCTCAAGTTCTTTAGAAGCCCGTGTAAGGTCCTCATTCGAGATGCTGTGCTCAGAAGTACCAGTGACGACGGTGGTGGTCTCACCCCAGTTATCATCCTGAAGGACAATGAGGAGAGAGAGCGAATAAGAGTGAGAGTAAGTGAGGCCTTTTACCTGCTAACTAAAATGGTGACCTGAACATCTTGACATATCCTAATGGTAAAAATTATTTTATTATATTATATTGATAATATTGGGTGAATATTTGAACCAAAAACGTAAATTCAATAATTTCCTCAAACTCATGTAACTTAAACCCCATATACTGTTTAGAGGTCTGCACAGGCCTTAAAATGAAGCCCAAACCCAACCCATACCAGAGACAGTGTGGCCCTATCCGGCCCAAACAATACAGTCAGATTATAAGGCTGAACCCTACCTGAAATCAATATTTATAATTTCTTCTAACAAGTAATGTTGCAATAGGCTATATTTTATGCAAGCATATAGGCAACATTTGTTACAGTATTGAAACAGTAAACATACTGTTTTAACAAGGCAAGGCAGCCCCTCAGTACATTAGAGCAGAAGGGGGAAAAAAGCACTGCCTTACCGTTTAAGTGCTGATAAATTGCTTAGTGCAGAAAATTCTGGAATAATATGAAACAATGCAACAGTCACCTCTATGCAGCCTGAACTTGTTCAGAATGTTGAATTTTTGTGACACCTGTGCTAAAAACAAATCTAAACGCAGCACAAAGAATGAAATACAGAGCAAGTGTCTTGACAAGTATTTTTGACAATTTGACGTTCTTTTTAACGGTGTTTAAAAAGTGCCGGTCCTGTGTGAGTTGCTGAAGAAACAGCAAGACGCGGTGCAACAGTCAAAGACATTCGTCCAGCATGTGTTTACACAGGAAAACAAGGGAAAAACAGAATTGATGCATGCAAAAACACGATCGGTGTGAACAGCCATTAACATGTCTGTGAGTGAGAGCGTGTGCGCAAAACAAAGTTTGGAAGGCTTGTTTAATGTTTTATTAAATACAAACCTGAACCCGAAGTCCTACTTTAAAAACTGACCTGAACCCAGCCCGAAAACCATTGGGTTCTCAGGTCCCATCGGTCACTGGTCGGATTGCAGACCAATAATCATGGTCACTCTCTCAATGGGTGCACGCACCATTTGCGGTGGTTTGTGCAAAAAGTACATGAAAGTAAACATGGATTAATGTGCAAGGTATCCGTAAAATGCTCCGGTTACACTTTAACATTCGCAAGATGGTAACTATTCTTGGTCCTTACAGGATCATACAATATGTTAGTAACATGCAGTGTGCCACAGATGACAAAATGAATCAGTCACTATATTTCATACCACCTTATGTCACCACCTTAACATTTTGTGTAAAAGAGAATTTGGGAACGAATACTATTGTATCATATTTTTCAATAAAATAACAATAACATATTATATTATTACAATATATAAGTTGAATGTGTTAAACCCAATGGTGTGAATATAACTGAACCAAGACTAAATTAGACCAAAAAAAAGAGAAATATTAAATAATTGATGCCTAAATATTTAAATTATAATTCAAGTCATCCTACCACTGTGTAAGATTTTAAACATTTCAAAGACTTAAGTAACTCATAGGCCTACTTCATTATATTATTGTGAAGTTAAATTAATAAGAAACTAAATAAGAACTTTAACAGCCTCCTGTTAAAGTGTATGTGTATTAGGCTTAAGGACTTTTCCTACTGGAGGCAATGAGGTTATGAGAAGTGAATTGCAGAGGAATTGCACTATCAAATTGAAAGTGACACAATTGATTGCCGTTAGCACATTCACACCTTTAAAAGAGGTGCCGCTAATTGGTCTGCCATCCAATAATAACAGTTGAGAAGAACCACTTGACAATTTGCAAAACAATAAAAAAAACTATTAAACGAATTCTTTAGCAAACAGATCGAGTAAAGAAAACGGATTTTTCTTAAAAATGCAGACATGACAAGTTTATTGTTGATTTACTCAACAAAAACATTCGCGACACTTTCACAAACCATTTCAGTTCACCAGCAGGACAAGTTGATTGGCGGTATTATTATGCATAGGCTATGTCTACATGAATCTGGATACATTTGAAAATGCCGTTTTCAAAATGCTCAATGTCCACAGACTCCACACTGCCATTTTTAAGCATTTACCAAAAGATTCTCGTCCACCCTGAAATGTCTGAAAACGCTTAAATCCCCTTACTGTGCATGCGAAAAATCTCCGTTCCATGTACAGCCTGAAATGCAATTGTCCTATAGTTCTGCTGCTAATTCCGGGTAAACTTCCCGTCGCCTCTGAAGAAATGCAATGGTATGAGATTTTCACGGTATGATAACCGTCTCTGAAAATATCACGGTTTCACAGTATTACACAATTAGTATTATCAGTGAAAACAGAAGGGTTATTTATTTTTGAGAAAACACTTTATTATAATTGAAACAAGTGTAAAAAAAAAAAAAAGTCTCCCTTTTGAAAATAAAATAAATAGAATAAATCAGAAAACTAACAGAATTATAATAAACCGAATTATAAACATGATAAAAATAGCATGTAACTACAACATGTTAGTTTACATGTTAAATTAACTACTAAATAAAAAATAACATCAGCTGTGTGAGCTTTTGAAGTAATGTCCTACGATTATTAATAATTAACATATACTGTAGATGTGCGACAGCACAGCCAGACTGCTCCTGTCTGTACCTTTAACTCAGTGGTTCTCAACTGGTTTTGCTTCACGACAGATTTTACATTGGAAATCAAGTGTCGACCTGCCATAGATTAAACATAACCTGTATTTAATGTATCCTGGGTTGCATTTCCTTTTATGGTGCATAGTTTTGTTCATGGTTTTCCAGTACAAGGACATGCATCAAGTGACATTATTTTTGATGTCAAAATCCACAGGAAGTTTTCTCTCCCCCCTTTAAAATTGAAGAACATATTTACTTATATGAGCCCATTATTATTCCGTTTGTTACCTAATATTACATATTTCTACACATATTACACAGAAGGAAAGGATCCTCATCACCATGGTTAGGTCAGTGTGCTAGTCTTTAATAATAGTAATATAATAATAAATTACAGTATTTATGAAAAATAAATACTAGCTGAAACACATCTTGAAACGTTAACTACAACTGCCAATGTTGATATAAAATGAGGTCTAATAGATTCTACCTTTAGCTTATTTCATATGAAACTATAACATTGTGTCAAAATATAACAGTTACTTTTACTTGTGTGATGGTGTGTAATTTATTTATTTAGGCGCAGAGCACAGTTGCTCTTTTCCTCCTCAGTGCTGTCTGGCATGTCAGGGCTGCTACTGTTTGAGAGGTTTTGAATTGACAATATCCGTAACACTTTAAACTAGAAAAGTCTCACTAGAATTTAAATTGGTCACATCAGTTTTGATTTCTGCGCTCCACAATATCGAGGGAAGCCCAGTTGTTGAACGTGCACACCAGAGAGGAGCGCTGATCATGATCGCGAGATCGTTACACTCGTGCGAAAGTGCAGATAAGTAGTATTTAGCTGTTTGTGAGATTATCATTAAATCTGCCTCGGCAGTCCTAAATAGTCGATCACTTGGGCGGCAGCCGAAATATCTTCAATGGGAGAACCATGGGATTGTTCTTTATCTGCTGTCCGCGACCCAGTCCAAATAGACCAGTTGAGAAACACTGCTTTAACTCACACACACACTCATGTCAGACCCCCTCGCCTCGCTTCTCTCTGACATTTTGTCTGCTGCATGTTTGTGTGTGTGACACAAGTTGAGTCTGACAGACAGTCGAGAAGGAGATGCGCGTGTGAGATTCTCCGCCCAGTTGCATTTTTTTCTCAATACCGTAGATAAGCAAATGCACATGGTATGATAACCGTCCATTTTAAAACCGTGGTATACCATGAAACCGGTATACCGCTGCAACCCTAGTGAAGGTTGTACAAAGTAACATTTATCAATAATAATGCTATCAAATTGGATATCAGGCACAACAGCGCTACTAACTCTCCGGCTGCGGAGAGAATTTGGCGCAAGTCAATAGACCCTGCTGTATCAATCACTTCTCTCCTCTTTTTTAGCTAGAGTTTCTGCTGATAAAATTTATTAGTACCAGAACAAGATCAGTAACTTCAGATTCCCGTAAACTATTTTCAACTTTTTCATCTCTTCTCTATCCTCCTCCACCACATCCTACTACTTCTCTGGCTGCTGCTGACTTTGCCAAGTTTTTTACTGACTAGTTATTGAGCATCAGCAGCCAGTTCTCTACACCTAACACCCAAAGCTACTCTTCCAACATCCCATTCTCTGTTTTTTTTTTTTTTTTATCCGAGACTGATGTCTACAAATTACTTATTTCTAAGCATCCTACCAACTGTCCACTTGACCCTATGCCCTCCCATCTTATGCAAGCTGACTTTCCATCAAACTTAACCGCATTAACACATATCAACGCATCTCACAACTGGAAACTTTCCCAATACATTCAAGCAGGCTCGAATTACCACACTGCTTAAAAAAAAAAAAACACATAACCCCACAGTAGTTGACAACTAAAGAACGGTTAATCTCCTTCCCTTCTGGTCTAAAACTCTTGAGGGGGTTATATTCAACCAATTGTCTTCTTTTCTCTCACAGAACAACCTACTTGACAGACATCAGTCTGGCTTCAAAAAAAGGACACTTAACAGAGACTGCCTTCTTGTCCTTAGTTGAAACCCTGTGACTGGAAAGAGCCAACTCCGAATCATCCATCCTCATCCTCCTTGACTTGTCTTCTGCCTTCGACACTGCAACCACAAGGTCCTCCTGTTGCACTTACTACTGCACTTAAAATACAGGGAAAAAAATCCTGAAGACAAAAAATTGTGTTTCTTTCTTCTGTGCTAGCATCTTTACTACTCCAGATATTGTGAGAATTTGGCAATCCTATACTGCAGATGTTGTTAAACTTTGTATGACAAATGCTTGATACATGTCTCATTTGTTGCAAGTCACTTTGGATAAACGCGTCTGCTAAATTAATAAATGTAAATGTAATATAAATGACTCCGGAGGCAGCTCAAGTTTCTGCCACACTACGGGGCACAACTTGCATATTTTTCATTATATTCAACCTAACTCATTATCAAAGGACATAAGGATTAGGATCATTTACACTATTGTTCATTCTTGAAAATGAAAAAAAACCTTTGTGTGTACTGTATGGCACAAAGATGCCTTATTATATATACAAGGGAACTTGCGTATAATTAAATGCAAAGGCAAAAAAATGCAGCCATATGGAATATATTATGAAGACAATCCACAAAAGATCAGAGATTGTAAAAGGCAATGATGCAACAATATCATATACATGAAAGGAGAACATGTCTTTAAGTTTAAGACATCGGATTAAAATAAAATGCCCTTACTGCTGGTTCAGTATTTATTCCTAGATTTACTTCAGTGTTTAATGTCAGTGGTCAACATAGCTTTCTGTGTTTTAGCACCACCATCTGCTCAGTTTTAGTAACAGAGTGTGTTTAAATATTCTATAAACTATTTCCATAACTACTATAACATTACTCATATGTATACATTTTCGCAGCATGGTGCAATAAATGTGCATAGCAACATCTAAATGGTCACACAATAAGTCTACACAGTTTGTACCAACCCGGTCATCTCCGTGAGTGGACTCTACATCTAGCAGGGGTTCTCCAGGTGCCTGGATGGTCACAGATTTGTCTCCTCTGCTACTGCTGTCTCTGCTTTTAGAGCGATGTCTGTCTCTCCTGTCCCTAAACAAGACAAATGAGAAGATAGGTCATATACATGACACTGATCTTAAAAATTGTCTCAAAAGCAACACATACAATCAAAAGGTGTTTACACACAGACTTTAATCTCGTTAATTAGGGCTGTCATGATTATGGTATTTGGCAGATGATTAAAGGGATATTTCACCCACAAATGAAACTTCTCTCATCATTTAGTCACCCATATGCCATTCTTTCTTCTGCAGAACACAAATTAAGGTTTTTAGAATAATATTTCAGCTCTGCAGGGCCACACAATGCAAGTGAATGTGTGCTAAATATTTGACGCTCCAAAAATCACATAAAGGCATCATAAAAGTAATCCTTACATGCTTTAATCCATATCTTCAGAAGTTAAATGATAGGGGTGCGTGAGATACAGATACATTTTAAGCCTGTTTTCGCTAGAAAATCCCTCCCTGCCCAGGAGGTGGTGACATGCATGAAGAATGTGAAATCACCAAAAACACAAGAAGAAGAATGTGAAAGTTAAAGCTAAAGTGGAGATTGACTGAGCAGAGAGGAGAGTTTCTAGCAGACTTTAGAATTAAAATGTATCTGTTCCTCACCCACACCTATCATTTAACTTCTGAAGATATGGATTAAAACACTGTTGTTGTATGGATTACTTTTACGATGCCTCTGTGATTTTTGGAGCTTCACATTTTTGGTACACAGTTACTTACATTGCATGGACCTACAGAAATATTTTTCTAAAAATCTTCATTTGAGTTCAGCAGACGAAAGAATGTCATACACATCTGGAAGGGTGAGTAAATTATGAACTACAGTGCTGTGAAAAAGCATTTGCCCCATCCTGATTTCTTCTATTTGTATGTACATCTCTTACTAAATTGTTTAAAAAATGAAAACAAAATCAAACATAAAAAAAAATTTATCTGAGTAAACACAAAATACGTTTTTTAAATGATGACATCATTTATTGACACAAAAAAATAATACAATACCAGCTAGGCATGCATGAAAAAGTATTTGCCCCTTAATAACCAAATCCCCAAATCTATGAAACTGCATTCATAATGGGGTTCTAGCTGGACTAAACACACCCAGGCCTGATTATTGCCAGCCCTGTTCAATCAAATCAACACCTAAATAGAACTTTTTCAGCAGCATGAAGTTGGCTAAAAGGTCTCATCCAGTAGCACACTATGCCAAGGTGGAAAGAAATTCCAGAAATTATGAGGAAAAAGGTGATTGAAATTCATCAGTCTGGGAAGGGATACAAAGCCATTTCAAAAGTTCTGGGAATTCAAAGAACCACAGTGAAAGCCATTATCTATAAATGGTGAAAACTTGGCACAGTAGTGAACCTTCCAGAAGTGGCCAACCTTCCAAAATTCCTCCAAGAGCAAAGCGATGAATCATCCAGGAAGTCACAAAAAAGCTAAGGACAACATTCAAGGAACTGCAGGTCTCTCTCGAATTATCAGAAAGACACTGGCCAGTGTGAGGAGGCCAAAACCACTGCTAACCCAGAAGAACATTAAGGCTCATCTAAATTTTTCCAAAACACACCGATGATCCTCAAAACATTTGGAAGAATGTTCTGTGGACTGATGAGTCAAAAGTGGAATTGTCTGGAAGGCAGGGGTCCCATTACATCTGGCGTAAATTAAATACAGAGTTCCACAAAATGAACATAATATCTACGGTCAAGCATGGTGGTGGTAGTGTGATGATGCTTTGCTGCTTCAGGGCCAGGGTGACTTGCATTAATTGAGGGAAACATGAATTTTGCTCTCAACCAGAAAATCCTAAAGCAGAACATCCTGTCATCAGTCCGTGAGTTGAAGCTGAAGCGCACCTGGATTATGCAGCAAGACAATAATCCAAAGCATAGGAGTAATTCCACCTCTGAAGGGCTCAAAAGAAGTAAAATTCAAGTTGAGTGGCCTAGTCAAAGTCCTGAATTGAACCCGATTGAGATGCAGTGGCAGGATCTTAAACATCATGCTAAAAAAAACTCACATTTTTTAAAAAAAATTAAAGCAGTTCTGCAAAGACGAGTGATGAGATAAGACTGATCTCCAATTATCTGAAGCGTTTGGTTGCAGTTGTTGCTGCTAAATGTGGCACAACCAGCTATTAAGCCTTGTGCCTCCTTAGGGACATTTGTGGCCTTTTCAGGGGTTTTTTTTTATCACTTTGCCTGTGTTAATGCTAACAGCATAACATTTGGCACAGGTGTGTATTTTTATTGTAATTTTACTATTTCACTGCTATTTTCTTAAAAATATATATTTTTTGCCCTAGGTACACAAAATACTCCCTCTCAGCGCCTTTTTGACAAAAATGGCCCCATTGAAACCCATTAAAACTGCAAATTTTTTTATCCCAGGGCCATTTAACTATAAAATGATGAAATATTTCATAAGAGGCTTTAATTCTGTTGGCAAGGCTTCAAAATTTTAATTTTTACTATTTTTTATCAGATGGTGCCATTTTTCCAGGTTTGGTCTCTAAAGCAGATTTCTGCTTCGGCATATTATAGAGCCAATTGGATAAATTATGCAACGACATTTGTGTGTGTGTGTGTTGGTACGGATGTCTGAGTGTAGTTTGTAATAAAAAAAAAAGTGTCTGTGTTTGTGTGCTTGTAATATTGAGAGAGGAAAAACTCAACTGCAAATCTAAAATCCAATCACTGTGTGACCAGTGGAGTTTTGCTGCATGGCATCCAATGGGGAAAGTCTGTTACTGCACCCAAACACAATCTTACTGAAAGCTCATTTTTTGACATCAACCTCACATTTGGGACACAACTTATTTATATTTATGGCTTTGATTTTCTAGCCGTTTTAGAGTTCAACTTGTTTTATAAAATATATATTTTATTAAAATAATGTTCATAAATCATTTTCATAAACTTAAACCTATATAACTTTTTTAAATGAGGCACAAGGGTTAAGTTTAAGGGGGCAGTTAGTTTTTAACATAGGTGATATAGGTGTTGGTTAACTACTTTGCTTCAATAAAAAAAAATATATATATTTGAAAACTATTTTGTTTTTACTCCGGATGCCTTTGTTTTATATTATATCTAGCTTCAAGATCTAAAATAATTTAGTATGAAAAATACACAAAAATAGAAGAAATCAGGAAGGGGGCAAATACTTTTTCAAAGCACCGTATTTGGGTGAATAGTTCCTTTAACTGTCAAAATATAAATACGATTAATTGTCCGTTTTAGGACATTTGAGATTATGAAAATTTATTCATTATCATAAAATAATGATATACAATTGTCTTCAAAGCTTTAAAAGCTTATGCATTAAATGAAAATAATATTTTAAATATCAAAAGATTTCCAAATACTTAAAATGTGTCTCTTTTTGGTCAACTTTAATCTTGGTCCATTTTCATTAAGGGTGTGTTCACACTTATAGTTCGGTTCTCTTGGTCTGGACCAAAAAAGAAAATGATACATTTAGTCCTGGTTCGCTTAGTGTTCACACTGGCATTTTTAACACTGAACCTAAAAATACAAAACAAAAGGCATCAGGAAAAAGTAACAACCTGATTGGACAGCTTTTATGATGTATATTTTTGTGACAGAACTTACGGAAATTCCAAAACAAAGCTGCTGCTGGGCTAAATGTGCTCGTTGGATTTATATATGTACTGTGGATATAAAAAGTCTACACACCCCTGTTAAAATGTCAGGTTCTTGTGATGTAAAAGAATGAGACATATATAAATCATGTCAGAACTTTTTCCACCTTTAATGTGACCTATAACGTGAACAATTCAATTGAAAAACAAACTGAAATCTTTGAGGGGGGGAAAAATAAAAAAAACTCACAATAACCTGGTTGCATAAGTGTGCACACCCTTAAACTAATACTTTGTTGAAGCACCTTTTGATTTTATTACAGCACTCAGTCTTTTTGGGTAGGAGTCTATTAGCATGGCACATCTTGACGTGGCAATATTTGCCCGCTCTTCTTTACAAAAGTGCTCCAAATCTCTCAGATTGCGAAGACATCTCATGTGCACAGCCCTCTTCAGATCACCCCACAGTTGTTCAATTGGATTCAGGTCTGGGCTCTGGCTGGGCCATTCCAAAACGTTAATCTTCTTCTGGTGAAGCCAAGCTTTTGTGGATTTGGATGTGTGCTTTGGGTCGTTGTCGTTCTGATAGGTGAACTTCCTCTTCAGCTTTCTAATGGATGCCTGAAGGGATGTGTGCCAAAATTGCCTGAAATTTGAATCTGTTCATAATTCCCTCCACCCTGACTAAGGTCCCGGTTCCAGCTGAAGAAAAACAGCCCCATAACATACCTTTTGGAATTACGTGCTTTTGGGAGACTTGATGTTTGTTTTTGCAAACTTAAGCTGGGCTTGAATGTTTTTCTTTGTAAGAAAAGGCATCCGTCTTGCCAACCTACACTATAGCCCATTCATATGAAGAATACAGGAGATTGTTGTCACATGTAGCACACAGCCAGTACTTGCCAGAAATTCCTGCAGTTCCTTTAATGTTGCTGTAGGCCTCTTGGAAGCCTCCCTGACCAGTTTTCTTCTCGTCTTTTCATCAATTTTGGAGGGATGTCCAGTTCTTGGCAATGTCTCTGTTGTGCCATATTTTATCCACTTGATGATGACTGTCTTCACTGTGTTCCATGGTATATCTAATGCTTTGGAAATTATTTTGTACCCTTCTCCTGACTGATATCTTTCAACAATGAGATCCCTCTGATGCTTTGGAAGCTCTCTGCGGACCATGGCTTTTTCTCTGAGAAAATGTCAGGAAAATCCTACTAGAACAGCTGAAATTTATTTGTGATTAATCAAGAGTCAATTTAAATGATGGCAGGTGTGTAATGACTTCTATTTAACATGAGTGTGATTGGTTAATTCTGAACACAGCCACATCCCCAGTTATAAGAGGGTGTGCACACTTATGCAACCAGGTTATTGTAAGGTTTTTCATTTTTCCCTAACAAAGATTTCAGTTTGTTTTTCATTTGAATTGTTCACATTATAAGTCACATTAAAAGTGGAAAAAGTTCTGACATGATTTATCTTTGTCCACTCTTTTACATCACAAAAATCTGGCATTTTAACAGGGGTGTGTAGACTTTTTATATCCACTGTATATATGGTAGCATTTTTACCAGCTGGGAACAAACAAAGAGCTAATAAAATGTGTTAAGGAGTCAAAACAACGCCAGGAATTCCTCCGTTGTACACACAAACAAAGATATGCCGCAAGGATTGCTGATGGCGGTTCCAACTCCTGTACCGAACTCTAATGGGCAACATAGCTCCTATGATGAGAAGAACCAGGTATGCTTGTGGTCAGTATTAGGCAAATTACTTCCTGTTTTTGGTCCATGTTGTGTTCATATATCAATCGAACTGACCAGATATAATTTGGAAGCGGACCGAGAACCACTATTCCAAAACAAACCCACACAATCTCAAAATAATTAATGTATCATAAACTCTTACTTAAACAGGTATTTTAAATTGATAGCCTATATTAAATATTCTTAGTCTTTCCTTCCTGTAATGGGGAGAGACAGACAGAGGCTAAGAGAGTCCAAATTGCATTAAATTCCAGATTCAGTTTATGGTGCAACCAAAATACCAATAACTAAGGGAATAAAAAGGAAAAAGATTTTATTCATAGCGAGGAACTTTTAATTTTAAAGGCTGAAATGCACCGGGGACTCTTATTTTGAAATGTATGCACTTTACTGTTTCAAGCTGCTCATTCAAACCGATAAGGGAAATAAAATGTGCACTCCTACAATAATCTACAACATATTACAATGTAAACATTGTTATATTTCATCAACACTATATCATAACATGCATGTAATCTTCAGGAGTTGCTCTGGGTGTGGTCCGCAGCACAACTCAATGAGACGCTCGCAGTCCAGTTCAATGAGACATACAAACACAACGTTCATGGCATGCATATATTCACTTAAACTTCCTTTATTTAGACAGTAAAATGTGACTGAAATTTGACACAATAATTGCAGATCTCTCATTTAACTGTGCTTGGATCAAATAATCAGATTGGCCTAATATAATTTATACAGTTTATTGGACATTATACAAAAATCTGCCAGAATACCATTGTTCTTTCATGAAGTATTCCAGTCATACAATAAAAGAGAAAATGTGTTTGCATGTACCTGTGCTTGCGAGAACTGCGTGAATGGGAAGACTTATATGAATAGCCAGAGTACTGCGACTCGTTGTCCATGTCTGGGGCCGATGGGTGGGGCTTGTGGACCCCAGCTCCACCCCTGGAGTGTTTTGTGGTTCTGCCAAGCTGAGTCTTGCACTCTGAGATGGATTTGGATGACAGAGTCAATGGCAACTTAAGCAGTTCAACCTTACTCCTGAGAGAATCTATCTTGGAGGCTGAAGGAGAGGAGAGGACTTATCTGTATAGGGGGAAAATGCCAGAGAAAGAGAGAAAAAAAACAGGCTGAATCAATGATTTGCACTTTCAAATTTCTTGAAGGTCACATCACAATACAAGATGCTTGAAATGTTATATATTCAAACTCCATGTATTTTTACATAGAAACATTATTCTTGAGTCAGACCAATTAGAAGGAATATAGCACATGAAACATATGGCATTCCTAAATCTTAAAAAATATTTATAGGAGTCATGACTTAATTTATGATTTTCCCAGAGGTATCATTTTATTAAAATTAGTCAATTTACTAGTATATTATAATTTTTCACCATGTCCTTTAAAACTTCAATGTAAAGGCCCATTGTTGTGATTGGCTTAAATCTCTGCATAGCCCATCATCATCTATGCCCTGTGGTAACTGGTGCACCCTTAAAATACAGCTACAGTTGAAGTCAGAAGTTTACATATCTCTTATTAGCAAACTATAGTTTTGGCAAGACTTTAAGACATCTACTTTGTGCATGACATGAGTAATTTTTCAAACAATTGTTTACAGACAGATTGTTTCACATTTAGTGACTTCTAGAACTTTCCAGTAATATAAATAGTAGTATAAATACAGGTGCCTTAAGCCCACCAGTTCAGTTTAGTTCCAGCTGCCTAAGTGGATACATAAAGACCTTGCTGGAAGCCTTTCAAGTATGATGAGTACGGTTGGGAGGTCATAGGAGACTTAAAAAAAAAATGGCATTCCTGATGGGTCTCCAAGGCAGTTTTACCAAGTTTCCCTGCTATCTTTGCCTTTGGGACAGCAGGGACACCAAGGCGCACTAGTACAGGCTGGACTGGCCACAGCGGACCGAGCTCTCTGAACATTGTTGGCCCCCCGGAAGGTGCTGATGCCACCACTGTACATCAATTTGGGCCTAATGAAACAATTTGTCAGACCTCTAGATAAGCAGTCGGCAGCATTCAAGTCTTCTTGCCTATGCTGTCTGAGGCAAAACTCAAAGCCGGTGTCTTCGTCGGACCACAGATAAAGAAGATCCTGGAGTGCAATGAATTCCCCAAGAAGCTCACTAGTTAAGGAGAAAGTGGCTTGGAACAGCTTTGTCGCAGTGGTTCGGGGCTTCGTGGGCAATGACAAGGCCGAAAACTATGTGGAGCAGGTTGAGACTCTGGTGAAGAACTATGCACAATGGGCAGTAGGCTGTCCCTCAAAGTCCATATCCTTGATGCTCATCTTGATAAATTCAAGGAGAACATGGGAGTGTACTTGGAGGAGCAAGGCAAGTGCTTCCATCAGGATATACTGGACTTTGAACACCGCTACCAAGGACAGTATAATGAGAACATGATTGGAAACTACATTTGGGGGCTGATTCGTGAAAGTGATTTACAGTATAATCGTAAATCTCGAAAAACGACTCACTTAAAAAAAAAAAAAAAAAAAAAACAGTCTACACTGCATGGAGAGAGAAGATGAGACATTATGCACAGAGAGACATGGATTTTCAGTCCTATAGAATGAAAATGTTGATTTTTTGCATTCTATTGTGTGGATTACTGCTTTTCACCAACATGTAAAAACAAAATATGTGGGGATTGGTGCATTGTGAACACAGAATGTGCAGGGATACTTAAATCCCGCTACGAAATTCATTAAGTGGGTTTTTTTCCCTTCTATTTTCTACACGTTGGTAATAGCTGCTGCTAAGGCACTTGGAAAAGAGCGAGGACTGTACTAGGAGAGTGCACTCGGTGTCTGGAAGATCTTGTGAGTGCACGCGACGGTGCCTTGGCACGTCAAGTCAACCTTTATTTATTAGAGCACATTTAAAAACAACAGAAGTTGACCCAAAGTGCTTTACAGATCAAACAAACAAAATATATAAAAACAGACAGATTAAAATATATAAAACATCATAAGAAAAAAAAAATAGAAACATTTAAATACAACATCATATATTTATCCATAACTTATCCAATGATCTATTCAAAAGCCATTGAGTAAAAATATGTTTTCAAAGAAAATTTAAAAATAGCTAATGATGAAGCGACCTCACATGTAAAGGGAGACTATTCCATAGATAAGGACTTATCACAGAAAAGGCACGGTCACCCTTAGATTTATAACGGCAATGATGAACCTTCAATAGACGCTCTGGTGGGGGAATAGGGGTGTAGAAGTTCAGTGATATATTGAGGCGCAAGACCAGCTAGTGCCTTGTAGACAAAAATCTGAATTTTAAAATCAACCCTGAATTTCACCGGAAGCCAGTGCAGAGATGCTAAAACCGGGGAAATGCGGTCCCTCTTTCTTGACAATGTTAAAAGCTTAGCTGCTGCGTTCTGAACAAGCTGTAGGTGGGATAATGCAGTTATTTTAGCAATAGATCTAAGGTGGAAAAAGCTACCTTTTGACAACAGCACTGATCTGCTTATTTAAAAGTAATGAGGAGTCTAAAATCACTCCAAGACTCCTCACATGATCTTGTACATTTGGCAATAGAGGGCCTAACTGAGCAACCAGTCCAGGTAAGGAGGACATGGAGGAACCTAAAATAAGAACTTTGGTTTTGTTTTCTTTTAATTGTAAGAAATTGTTTGCCAGCCAAAGTTTAATCTCTCTGAAGCAATTTAGGGTATTCTCAGATGAACAATTCTTGTCTATACTCACTGGGAAATAAAATTGAGAATCATCAGCATAACAGTGATAAGATAAGCTGTACTTATTAAAAATAGTGACACCACACTGTATTTGAGCTGATGTAGAAGAAAAATTACCTCAATTCACAGAGAACGTCCTTTTAACCCTCTGGGGTCAACGGACACGCCAGCGAGTCCTGCTGGATTTTTTCATCATTACAGCGGAAACAACAAAATTTGTCATTTTGGGGCATACAGATAAGTGTAAGACATCAATAGAGACTATAAAGGGTATACTTTTATTTGTGTACACTCACAATAACAACAAAGCCTTGTGCTTTTGTAAAAAAAAAAAGAAAATAAACAGGGTGAGCTGTCAGCAGTCTCTGCGTTCGCGAGCATATATCTGAAACACGTCACAAAAATTAACTGAAACTCCACAAATACTTTCACACAAACATGAAACATATGTCTAAAGAAAGCTTATAATGTCTACTTTTAAATAAATCAACTCAAATTCTCCTACAATTAGGGCTGGGACAACGTGAAGTCATCGATGACGTCGACGCAAAATATGCGCGTCGATTCGTCACACCCAAAACAAAGATGGCGGTGCTGGAGAGGCTAAAGATGAATGTAGTGTAACGCTCTTGATCAAAAGGGGCCGGATAGCTTGCCTAAATGGTTGTAGTCAGGTGTAAGCAAAGACACACAAGATGTATCTGATATTCCACCGTGGTGATTTATTATCAGCTGTCGTCGGTCCCACGTACACATGGGCAGTTTGCAAAACACACAGCTAACAACAACTGCGTTACTGGTTAGAAATAAAAACAGAATAAGAGCAACAGAAACACAAAACGGGCTTACACGCATACATGTTCACAGCTCGCTCTTCCCATATCAACTGCCCACTCTGAGCGAGGGAGTAACAGAGTATGTTCCATCTTAAAGGCGCAGTACCTAACTAATTCTACTTGTTACAGTAGCCTACATCAGAAGGACTGATGTTTTAACCACGGAAAGACGTCAGTACAGTAGCCTACAATCCATTATTCAAATTAAAATCCACCAACGTTAATCTTCTCTCTCCTGACTACTTTGTCGGACAAAAATGGCGTATTATGATTGATTGATCAGATCGCCTGTCAATCAAACTCCCGGCAATGTTTTTTTTTTTTTACATTTTATAATCGAATCGGACTGAAAATGAATCGTTAGATTAATCGATGCATCGAAAAAATAATCGCTAGATTAATCGTTTAAAAAATAAACGTTTATCCCAGCCCTACCTGCAATGTAATTGGTATGAAACAAAGTGATGTACAATTTCTCCTGGCTCAACTAATTATCCCTAATGTGCTCACACCCACGGACAGAGGGCGCTATTCATACGGTAATATGCGGAGACGATCAATGCAAATGGTAAACGCCCCCGACTGTGTCTTAAAAACAGTTCATTCACTTTTCTGCGAATTTGGAAGATCGCACGATACACAAGTGAGAAAACTCACTTTCCACAGAAGAAGAGTGGGACTCCGATGAACGTTTGTATTTTGAAGAGTGATTTGATCCAGCCGAGGATACTATTTCGGACGAGTAAGTCATTAAGTTTTCATTAGTTGACATTCTATTTTAAATAAACACGTACGTATTTTACTAGTGATACTGTTTCCAGACTTGCCATCCAGGATTCAGAGTACTTAAATTTTAAATATGTCCAAATAGGCAAGTGTTAGTTACATGTAAATGCTGTTTCGGCTAAAGCAGGCATTTAAATTGTATGCTGTATGATATAAATATGATATGTAATAAAACATTATTTTAACATATTATTTTTATATCATATCTAGTGTTTATGCTGCCTCATTATCATCAACAAAGCTTGTGCTTGCAAATATGTGTTCAGGTTAAATGAATAAAATGCACTTTAAATATGCCCATATTAGAAAAATTAGCATATTATAATGATTTCTGAAGGATAATGTGACACTAAAGACTAGGGGTGTCCATGGTTAACCGATTAACCGTTAAAAATTGTGTAACCGAGTGAAACATTTTGCTCGGTTCAGTGGCGTCAATGGCGTGCATTGAATTTAGTTGTAATACATTTTTGCACCACCAGAGACTGAATAAACGAGGAGACACTGATTAGCAAGACAACTCAGTGAATGTGCTTTCCATTAAATGAATCACACACACACAGTAAACAAATCCTTAACAAAAAAACAGGGCTATTCTGGTGGGTGCGGTGACGCGCTCATGTAAGGGTGGCTGCGTGGCGCTGCCAATAAAGCTCCTAAAATCTGTCACAAAGAACCAGCAAAAGTAATGATTATGAATATGTAAAATATAGCAAGGAGATATTTTAATTATTTATTAATAAACAAGTCTTTTCTTTGTCCGTGTCATTTGCAAAGATGAAGTTGACGATGCTGACTCGCGGTCTTCGCAGTAACGCACCAGAGAGAAATGCACATTTCTTACGGATTACATAAGCAGAGAGCAGTCTGTCTGTTTTCTTTAGTTTTGAATTATTTGTGAGGCAAGGCTACCTTATACACTGAGTTTCGGTTCATTTATGAGACGAGCTCCAGTTCACGCGCCGGCGCCTCCGCTTTGTGATTATATCGTCTGCTATATTTAATTCTTATTTATTAAATCCAGGCAATTGGTTGATGAAACATTGATTAAAATTAAGACACAATTAATACAAAACGAAATTCACTTTAAAGAAAGGTTTTGTGCTTTCTGTTTGATGTCTCTGTGGAAGTTTTAAAGCATCTTTCAGTGCCGCTTTCAGAGCGCTCACGTCCGTAACATTGTGTTTTCCTCGTATGCGAACTGAAATGCATATCAGTTCATGGATTGTGTGTGTAGGCTATAAGAGAGAAAGAGAAAATGCCAGTATTTCATTGAGACTTGAGATTAAATAAACGGCTTAAGTATTGTAAATCTTGTAGTATTAATTTTCACATGCAGTTACACATTGTCGGTTAAAAACAAGAAAGTGGCTGGTAAAAACATTGAGTGGCTGGTAGATTTTGAAATCCACAGTGGCTGGTGGACAAAAAAGTTAATTTCCATCCCTGGCGCACACTATGGTTAACCGAGTATTAACCGTTAAGGGCTTCGGTTAACGGTTAATGAAAAACTTGAAAACGTGCAGCCCTACTAAAGACTGCAGTAATGATGCTGAAAATTCAGCTTTGATCACGAACTGCATTTTAAAATATATTCAAATAGAAAACTTTTCTTTTAAATTGTAAAAATAGTTCACAATATCACTGTTTTTACTGTATTTTGGATCAAATAAATGCAGTCCTGGTGAGCAGAAGAGACTTATTTTAAATGGTAGTTCAGATGACTTAAAATTCGATTTTTATCATTAAGTCTCCTCACATTCATTCTCTGTCACATTCCTCATTGATGGGCCCAGGGGAGGGGTCTTTGTCTCCTCAGGTGTGAATTACAATCAATATTCATGATAATTTACGCCTCCTCTCATATGACCTTTCTAACACTAAAAGTGTCTTACAAAATTTAACTTACTATATTGTTTTGTATGAATGAGTGATCAGGATGGTTTTCACATAATTTTGTAGTAGGGCTGCACAATTAATCAAAATAAAATCAAAACCGCAATATTAATAAACTGTGTGCAAAGGGCTGCAATTTAATTAAATAAATAGTCTGCTCACTTCAAAGTTTATTTGCGCTGCTCTGTCCAGTCTATATTAAGTTAGAGCATTATTACAGTGTTTTCAGAGTGGTACTGTGCTCCACAACTCCCTCTCATGCTTAGAGTAACAGAAGTGCTCTGAGTTCGGTTCCGTTTGCTTACGTGAGCTGCTTTATTTACAATAAATTGGTGCGTCCTGCTTGAAGCGTATTTATTATCTGCAGTAGCAGCATCTCAGTCTCCGCAAGGCACAGGTATCATAATAATTCAAACATCAGATGGGGTATAATTCAAACATCTTTATTAAATGATTGCTAAGCAAACAGCATTAACAGTAACACCCGTAGATTCCAGAAACATGCGCTCTTCATTCTCCTGTCATTTGTTTCTTTCACAAGAAAGCGTGTCGCACTTATTGCACTCCCTGCGGAAACAAGTGAAAGCGGAACTAATATTACCAAAATCCAACAAAATGAAAAGGAAGGAACATACATATAAATCTATATCAAATATTGAGTTACTGTAATATAATGAATTACTAAATTAAATAATTTTATTATTAATATAAATAATTAAATGAAATGGTGACAAACTAACCACATTTTTCAATTTAAATGTAATTACACCAATGGGTTATGATTTCAACTTCAGTTTGACATTAAGCCTCATTCTTTAGGACTATCTTATATACAGTAAATAATAGTTTGTATAGGCCTACTAGTTTTTAAGGCCTAAAATAAAGAGTAACATTTATATTTTAAAATTATATTTTGTGTATACTGAATTATTCAAATCAACCAACATTATTTTTGACAGAAAAACTAGGCAACAACTATGGTTTTACCAACAGGGAAATTTAATTAACAGTGACATTGAGCAGAAAGCTTACATGTAACCAGTTTTGACAGAGCTGCTGATAAAAGTTAAATGATCAGCATCGATTGATGAGATGAAAAGAAAATTGGAGATCGGTGTCGGATGTTAAAATCCTGATTGGAGCATCCCAAATATTCAAGCTGACCATTTCAAAAATGAAATATAGCTGCAAGCAGCAATGCGATTCCTCCTCAAAATGGCAAATCATTTAAAAATGATCAATAGAGGGTTGGGGTTAAACCCTTCCAATGAAAAAATCCAAAAAAACATGTCTTTCTGTCTGAATCCTAAACTAAACATTTTCAGTGTACAGGAAAATCCATCATGCCGGACCTTATGGATCCTGGAGGGTTTTTTGTTTACAATGAGAAATGAGGTATGTTCACCAGGTTTCAGAAAAACTAAATAAATGGGGTGGAAATACAATCACTTTGAAAAAATGACATTTGGGCATGGCCTGTAGCGCCCCCTAAGGGCGAATGTGAGCCATTCTTGGTTTGTAGGTTCCTGTTGGCCTGTAGTATCAATGTACCAAATTAGAAAGTTTTTGACAAAAAAAATGTGCAATTTGGGAATGGCCTTTAGCGCCCCCTAAGGGCGAATGTGAGACATTCTTGGTTTGTGGATTTCTGTTGGCCTGTAGTATCAATATACCAAATTAGAACATTTTTGACCATAAAATGGGAATTTTGGGCATAGCCTGTAGCGCCCCTAATGGCGAATATGGGCAATTCTTAATCTGTGGTTTCCTGTTGGCCTGTAGTATCAATGTACCAAATTAGAACATTTTTGACCAGCAAATGGGAATTTTGGGCATGGCCTGTAGCGCCCCCTAAGGGAGAATGTGGGATATTCTTTACGCAGTACTTCAGAGTGATGTCATCTTGAAGTATATATATATATATATAGGTCTGTTTTTAACCCACGCCTATAATATCACTTCTGAAGGCATGGATTAAACCACTGGAGTGGTATGGATTACTTTTATGCTGCATTTATGTGATTTTTGTAGCTTCTGAGTTCTGATCACCATTCAAGTCATTGAAAGGTCCAACAGGGTTGAGATAATCTTCTAAAAAGCTTAATTTGTGTTCACCAGAAGAAAGAAAATAATACACATCTGGGATGGAATGAGGGTGAGTATACGATGAGAGAAATTTATTTTTGGGGTAAAAACCATTTGTAGGCCTACTTTTTATTTACTTGGAAAATTGTTACTGTCTCTTTAAGAGGATTTTAAACGCATTTTATTCAAGGCACAGTCTGTGCGGCTTGTTTCATTGAGTTTAATCTTTTGAGAACTGTGAAGTCTCATTATTTTCGTGCTGTTACATCTGTATTCATTTCAGAGATTAATTGATTGAGATTGTGAAAATTGTAATCATGAAGAACCTGAAGGACTAATTCTGCTGTTAATAGTTCATCTGTTCTCGATGGATCTTCCGTGATCATTCCAACGCTGTCAAGTGAAGCTGAGCAACATAAGTTTCATCTCTCACACCCTCATTTGTTTGGGTGTGAGATGATAAAATACAGACTGCGTGAATAGTGTAAAATCGCGTGAATGTTCAAATACATTCAAGCAAACACAACCGACAAACCTCCGTGAAGATGCGAGTAAAAATGAGATGCCTCGCGCTGTCAGACACAACGCTGATAATCATTCTCGGAAGTGTTGATACTAGATTTAGATTCGCGATTTCTTCATCAACTGTTTATGTTCACTTGAGACAAAATAGACAATATATCATGTAATTTGACATTTTGTTGTATGAAATTGTCCGTTCAAAAGCAAGAAGCGAATGCGATCTCTCATCGGGGCTCGTGAGTTAGACGTGACGCTGCTCGCTGTTTCACACAAATATTTATTGGAGTTGTTTTGCCATTTGTTGAGTTGAATGGTGTAAAATCGCTTGAAAGTTCAAACAGGAAATTGTTAAAAACACATACAACAGACAAACATTGCTCGCATTGAAGATGCGAGTAAAAATGAGATCGCGTCACTATCGCATGCTGTCAGAGACAACGCAGAAGAAACATAATTCTCGGAAGTATTGATACTTTAGGATCGATCCGACCATCCCTTCTTTCTTCAGACATATGTTTCATGTGTGTGTGATGTGTTCGCGGAGTTTCACTTGATTTTTCTGACGTGTATCAGACAGATCGCTAAGACAACCCTGTTTATTTTCGTTATTTTACAAAAGCTCAAGGTTTTGTTGTTATTGTAAGTGTACACAAATAAAAGTAGACCTTTTATAGTTTGTAATGATCTCTTCCATGTATCTGAATTGGCAAAAATGACGCAGTATTTTGTTTAAGTTTTTTCCGCTGTATAGAGAAATACATCAAAAAGGACGTCACAGTGCCATTGTTGACCCCCGTAATAATGCCAGAATTCAATAATGATTCCCGATTTCAAACTGCTCGAAAATATTTATTTGAGTTGTTTTGCCATTTGTTGAGTTGAATAGTGTAAAATCGCTTGAATATTCAAACTGGGAAGCAGTAAAACACATCAAACTGACCTTTGTGCAGTAACTCTCATCGGGGCTCGTGCGTTAGACGCGACGCATCTCGCCGTTTCACGTAATCTGCTCGAAAACATTTCTTTGAGTTGTTTTGCCATTTGTTGAGATGAATAGTATAAAATCGCTTGAATGTTCCAAATGTCAAGCATTAAACACACAATTGACACCTTTGTGCATACACGAGCAATTCATCTGGCTTTCTAAGTCTGGAGCTCCACCCACTAGTAGACAGAATTGCTCCATTAGAGAGATTTCTCCAGTAAAAGTGCATTTGGTAGACAGAGTTACTCCAGCAGAGGGAGCCTCTTTGCTCAGCCAATGTAAGTGAATGGGATTTTACTTGTAGACCGTATTAATCCTGTAGAGGGGGCAATATTGCTCAGCCATTGTAAATCAATGGGATTTTTTTACATTTTTGATCGTCATTTATATAAAAAGCTCAAGTCGCATCAGGTAAAAAAAGACATAGCAGCAAACTTCAGAACAGTCCCCAGGTCTGTGGCAAGTTGGGTACTTATAGCATTAAAGCTCTTGGAGGTGAGGTTGTTGAAATTTTAGTAAGTAAAATAGTATTAATATTAATAATAATAATAAATGTATGTAACATAACAATATGTTGGCTTTCTCAAGCACACATAGTTATGTCATCTTGAAGCATGTTAGGTTTGAAAAACCATCAATCAAAATTACATTTGGTTTATTGACACTAATATATTGAGGCAATGTGGTCATTTACATAAACACGCCCCTTTCAGCCATTTTATATCGTATTCATTTTTGCTAAGTAACGTTTTCAAAGGCATCAATTCTACACATGCGTACCAAATTTCAAGTATATTGGAGCTACGGTTCAGGAGAAGAAGAGTTTTGTAGGTTTTGGCAAATTTTCACTGTACAGGAAAATCCATTAGGGCAGAAGTTATGGGTCCTTGAGGCTTTTTTGTTCCCCATGAGAAATGAGGCATGTACACCAGGTTTGAGAATAATTGGACAAATGGCTTGGAAATGCCATGACTTTGAAAATATTTTTTTGGGGCGTGGCCTGTAGCGCCACCTATGGGCGAATGTGGGCCATTCTTGGTTTGGGGGTACCCGTTGGCATGGAGTATCAATGTGCCAATTTAGAAAATTTTTGACCAGTGACTTTTTGAGATATTGGGGCTCAAGGAGAATAATAATAATAACTAGAATGTACATTCCCTGAAGAAAATGTGAGTGGTGCTTGCCGTGGCAAAATTTCTTACCACAATGTCCCACCTACTGCCCAAAGTTGAAAGAGGCCACCCCCATGACAGTAGGATGTTCTGGTGCAGAGATATAGGTGTTGTTCCATGGTTGCTAGGGAAACCCATCTGGTTGATATGCAGTTACTAAGGTGACAGCCACCAACGCTACTTGCCATCCTGAGTAAAATAAGTCAACCCGGAAGTCTCTACGATTTTCTAGTACAGAGATATGTGATTTGTTACTTGGTTGCTAGGGTAACCCCATCTGGTTGCTAGGCAGTTACCAAGGGGCAAGCCAACAATGCTCCTTGCCATCCTAAATGAAATAAGTCAACCCGGAAGTCTGTGATTTTCTTGTGCAGAGATATGTGATTTGTTTCTTGGTTGCTAGGGTAACCCCATCTGGTTGCTAGGCAGTTACCAAGGTGACAGGCAACAATGCTCCTTGCCATCCTGAGTGAAATAAGTCAACCCGGAAGTCTCTGTGATTTTCTTGTGCAGAGATATGTGATTTGTTTCTTGGTTGCTAGGGTAACCCCATCTGGTTGCTACGCAGTTACCAAGGTGACAGCCAACAATGCTCCTTGCCATCCTGAGTGAAATAAGTCAACCCGGAAGTCTCTGTGATTTTCTTGTGCAGAGATATGTGATTTGTTGCTTGGTTGCTAGGGTAACCCCATCTGGTTGCTAGGCAGTTACCAAGGTGACAGCCAACAATGCTCCTTGCCATCCTGAGTGAAATAAGTCAACCCGGAAGTCTCTGTGATTTTCTTGTGCAGAGATATGTGATTTGTTTCTTGGTTGCTAGGCAGTTACCAGGGTGATATTTATCAAGTCTACTTTCCATCCTGAGTGAAAAAAGTCAAACCGGAAGTCTCTACGACATTCTGATCCTAAGATACACATCTTAGTTATTTTGAATGGATGTCAATGGTGTTTTGTTGCTAGGGTGCTTTAAATGGTTGCTAGGGCGTGGCTAAGTAGTTCACATGATGAAAGATGAAGACTGATTACTCACCCAATTAAAACAAAGCAACTATCATGTCTCTAGGACATTCTGATCTGAAGATATCTTACTGTAATTGAAATCAATAAATGTGGTTGCTAGGGTGCTCTAAATTGTTGCTAGGGAGTGGCTTGGCAGCTGCCAATGATGAATCTCCAAAGGCTGCTTGTCAGTATGAATGATATAAACCAACTCCCATGCCTCTGTGACATTCAGAATGGAAGATATCTCTCTTTGGATTTTGGTTGCTAAGGTGCTCGAAAATGGTTGCTAGGGAGGGGCTAGGAAGTGTTCAGGGGATTCCTGATTGGCTGTTTTACTGCCCCAAGTCAAACGAGACCACCCTCGTGTTTCTATGATAATTCAGTCCGGAGATATCCCTTTGATCTCTTTCAATGGAAGTCTATGGGAGTTGTTGCTAAGGTGCTCTAAATGGTTGCTAGGGCATGGCTTGATAGCTTCACAATGATCCTGAGAGACTGATTGGTCGTCTGAGTAAAATGAGCCCGCCCCCTTGTCTCTAAGACACTGTGATCCAGAATTATGTTCAATACAAAATCAACAATAGACTTAACATTGGGGCAACTTTGGGCAGCTCCTGCCCCCCAGGGGTGCAACTTTTACCCCATTGTGAGGTATGTTCTCACAGAGCCTGTCAGCCTCTTCAAATGTGGTAAATCACACGTCTCTGCGAAATCCTCGCTCTGAGCTATGACTCGTCAAAGTTCGGCGCAATGTTAAGTCAATGGGATTTTTTGCCCAATTTTTTGCCCCTGGGGCAAACACCGTACCCCCAATCGCTTATAAAAGTCATAGCACACCATTCACAAATAATCCGCACGATTTGACGCCTCATTTGTGGCTCTGCGACCAAAAAATTTTGAAAAAAATTCCATTGACTTACATTGGGGCAACTTTGGGCAGCTCCTGCCCCCCAGGGGTGCAACTTTTACCCCATTGTGAGGTATGTTCTCACAGAGCCTGTCAGCCTCTTCAAATGTGGTAAATCACACGTCTCTGCAAAATCCTCGCTCTGAGCTACGACTCGTCAAATTTCGGCTCAATGTTAAGTCAATGGGATTTTTTGCCCAATTTTTTGCCCCTGGGGCAAACACCGTACCCCCGATCGCTTATAAAAGTCATAGCACACCTTTCCTCAATGAGCCGCGCGATTTGACACCTCATTCATGGCTCTACGCCAAAAGGTGCGGGACGAGTTAGGCGCCGAAATTTTGTTACGGAAGAAGAAGAAGAAGAAGAAGAAAAATAAGTATGTGAGATTACAATAGTGTTGCTTTGCAAGCACCACTAATAATAATAATAATAATAATAATAATAAAACTGTCAATAACAATAGATTCCCTCCTATCGGAGGAATCTAATAATAATAATAATAATAATAATAATAATAATAATAATAACTGTCAATAACAATAGATTCCCTCCTATCGGAGGAATCTAATAATAATAATAATAATAATAATAAAACTGTCAATAACAATAGATTCCCTCCTATCGGAGGAATCTAATAATAATAATAATAATAAATATAGCTGCAAGCAGCAATGCGATTCCTCCTCAAAATGGCAAATCATTTAAAATTGTTCAGTAGAGGGTTGGGGTTAAACTCTCCCAATGAAGAAATTCAAAAAACGTGTCTTTCTGTCTGAATCCTAAACTAAACATTTTCAGTGTACAGGAAAATCCATGATGCCGGGATCTTATGGATCCTGGAGGCTTTTTTGTTTACAATGAGAAATGAGTTATGTACATTAAGTTTCAGAAGAACTGAAAAAATGGGGTGGAAATGCCATCACTTTCAATGTGGGACATTGGGGCATAGCCTGTAGCGACCCCTAATGGTGAATACGGGCAATTCTTGGTTTGTGAGTTCCTGTTGGCCTGTAGTATCAATGTACCAAATTAGAACATTTTTGACCAGCAAATGGGAATTTTGGGCATAGCCTGTAGCGCCCCCTAATGGCGAATATGGGCAATTCTTTGTTTGTGGGTTCCTGTTGGCCTGTAGTATCAATGTACCAAATTAGAACATTTTTGACCAGCAAATGGGAATTTAGGGCGTGGCCTGTAGCGCCCCCTAAGGGCGAATGTGAGACATTCTTGGTTTGTGGATTTCTGTTGGCCTGTAGTATCAATGTACCAAATTAGAACATTTTTGACCAGCAAATGGGAATTTTGGGCATAGCCTGTAGCGCCCCCTAATGGCGAATATGGGCAATTCTTTGTTTGTGGGTTCCTGTTGGCCTGTAGTATCAATGTACCAAATTAGAACATTTTTGACCAGCAAATGGGAATTTAGGGCGTGGCCTGTAGCGCCCCCTAAGGGCGAATGTGGGCCATTCTTGGTTTGTGGATTCCTGTTGGTCTGTAGTATCAATATACAAAATTAGAACATTTTTGACCAGAAAATGGGAATTTTGGGCTTGGCCTGTAGCGCCCCCTAAGGGAGAATGTGGGATATTCTTTACGCAGTACTTCAGAGTGATGTCATCTTGAAGTATATATATATATATATATATATATATATATATATATAGGTCTGTTTCTAACCCACACCTATAATATCACTTCTGAAGGCATGGATTAAACCACTGGAGTGGTATGGATTACTTTTATGCTGCATTTATGTGATTTTTGTAGCTTCTGAGTTCTGATCACCATTCAAGTCATTGAAAGGTCCAACAGGGTTGAGATAATCTTCTAAAAAGCTTAATTTGTGTTCACCAGAAGAAAGGAAATAATACACATCTGGGATGGAATGAGGGTGAGTATACGATGAGAGAAATTTATTTTTGGGGTAAAAACCATTTGTAGGCCTACTTTTTATTTACTTGGAAAATTGTTACTGTCTCTTTAAGAGGATTTTAAACGCATTTCATTCAAGGCACAGTCTGTGCGGCTTGTTTCATTGAGTTTAATCTTTTGAGAACTGTGAAGTCTCATTATTTTCGTGCTGTTACATCTGTATTCATTTCAGAGATTAATTGATTGAGATTGTGAAACTACATACAACCGACAAACCTCCGTGAAGATGCGAGTAAAAATGAGATCGCCTCGCGCTGTCAGACACAACGCTGATAGTCATTCTCGGAAGTGTTGATACTAGATTTAGATTCGCGATTTCTTCATCAACTGTTTATGTTCACTTGAGACAAAACAGACAATATATCATGTATGGTTGTATGAAAGTGTCCGTTCAAACGCAAGAAGAAGCGAATGCGATCTCTCATCGGGGCTCGTGAGTTAGACGTGACGCTGCTCCCTGTTTCACACAAATATTTATTTGAGTTGTTTTGCCATTTGTTGAGTTGAATGGTGTAAAATCGCTTGAAAGTTCAAACAGGAAAGTGTTAAAAACACATACAACAGACAAACATTGCTCGCATTGAAGATGCGAGTAAAAATGAGATCGCGTCACTATCGCGTGCTGTCAGAGAACACGCAGATGAAACATCATTCTCGGAAGTATTGATACTTTAGGATCGATCCGTCCATCCCTTCTTTCTTTAGACATATGTTTCATGTTTGTGTGATAAGTGTTCACGGAGTTTCACTTGATTTTTCTGACGTGTATCAGACAGATTATCGCAAAGACAGATTCGATTTACCCTGTTTATTTTCGTTATTTTACAAAAGCTCAAGGTTTTGTTGTATTGTAAGTGTACACAAATAAAAGTAGACCTTTTATAGTTTGTAATGATCTCTTCCATGTATCTGAATGGGCAAAAATGACGCAGTATTTTGTTTAAGTTTTTTCCGCTGTTTAGAACAATGCATCTGAAAGGACATTACAGCGCCATTGTTGACCCCCGTAATAATGCCAGAATTCAATAATGATTCCCGATTTATTTGAGTTGTATGCCATTTGTTGAGTTGAATAGTGTAAAATCGCTTGAATATTCAAACTGGGAAGTAGTAAAACACATCTCACTGACCTTATTTGTGCAGTAACTCTCATCGGGGCTCGTGCGTTAGACGCGACGCATCTCGCGGTTTCACATAAAACTGCTCACAAACATTTATTTGAGTTGTTTTGCCATTTGTTGAGTTGAATAGTGTAAAATCGCTTGAATATTCAAACTGGGAAGCAGTAAAATACATCTCACTGACCTTGTGCAGTAACTCTCATCGGGGCTCGTGCGTTAGACGCGACGATTATCGCTGTTTCACACAAACTGCTCGAAAACATTTATATGAGTTGTTTTACCATTTGTTGAGATGAATAGTATAAAATCGCGTGAATGTTCCAAATGTCAAGCATTAAACACACACAATTGACATACCTTTGTGCAAACGCAGGCAAAATTCTTCTGGCTGAGAAAGTCGGGAGCTCCACCCACTAGTAGACAGAATTGCTCCATTAGAGAGATTTCTCCAGTAAAAGTGCATTTGGTAGACAGAGTTACACCAGCAGAGGGAGCCTCTTTGCTCAGCCAATGTAAGTGAATGGGATTTTACTTGTAGACCGTATTGATCCAGTAGAGGGGGCATTTTTGCTCAGCCATTGTAAATCAATGGGATTTTTTACATTTTTGATCGTCATTTATATAAAAAGCTTAAGTCGCATCAGGTAAAAAAAGACATAGCAGCAAACTTCAGAACAGTCCCCAGGTCTGTGGCAAGTTGGGTACTTATAGCATTAAAGCTCTTAGAGGTGAGGTTGTTGAAATTTTAGTAAGTAAAATAGTATTATTAATAATAATAATAATAATAATAAATGTATGTAACATAACAATATGTTGGCTTTCTCAAGCACACATAGTTATGTCATCTTGAAGCATGTTAGGTTTGAAAAACCATCAATCAAATTTACATTTGGTTTATTGACACTAATATATTGAGGCAATGTGGTCATTTACATAAACACGCACCTTTCAGCCATTTTGTATTGTATTCATTTTTGCTAAGTAACAAATTGAAAGACATCAATTCTACACATGGGTACCAAATGTCAAGTCAATTGGATCTACGGTTCAAGAGAAGAAGACTTTTGTAGGTTTTGGCAAATTTTCACTGTACAGGACAATCCATTAGGGCAGAAGTTATGGGTCCTTGAGGCTTTTTTGTTCCCAATGAGAAATGAGGCAAGTATACCAAGTTTTAGAATATTTGGAAAATTGGGGTGAAAGTGCCATCATTTTGAAAATGTGACATTTGGGCGTGGCCTGTAGCGAACCGCTAAGGGCGAATGTCGGCAATTCTTTGCACAGTACTTCAAAGGGATGTTATCTTGAAGCATGTCAGGTTTAAAATCCCTCAGTCAAAATTACATTTGATTTATTGACTTATATATTGATTAAATGTGGACATTTACATAAACACGCCCCTTTCAGCCATTTTTAATCGTACCTTATGGGTCCTTGAGGCTTTTTTGTTCCCAATGAAAAATGAGGCAAGTATACCAAGTTTTAGAATATTTCGAAAATTGTGGTGAAAATGCCATCATTTTGAAAATGTGACATTTGGGCGTGGCCTGTAGCGAACCGCTAAGGGCGAATGTGGGCAATTCTTTGCACAGTACTTCAAAGGGATGTTATCTTGAAGAATGTTAGGTTTGAAAAACCCTGGGTCAAAATTACATTTGATATATTGACATATATATTGATTAAATGTGGACATTTACATAAACACGCCCCTTTCAGCCATTTTATATCGTATTCATTTTTGCTAAGTAACGTTTTCAAAGGCATCAATTCTACACATGCGTACCAAATTTCAAGTATATTGGAGCTACGGTTCAGGAGAAGAAGAGTTTTGTAGGTTTTGGCAAATTTTCACTGTACAGGAAAATCCATTAGGGCAGAAGTTATGGGTCCTTGAGGCTTTTTTGTTCCCCATGAGAAATGAGGCATGTACACCAGGTTTGAGAATAATTGGACAAATGGCTTGGAAATGCCATGACTTTGAAAATATTTTTTTGGGGCGTGGCCTGTAGCGCCACCTATGGGCGAATGTGGGCCATTCTTGGTTTGGGGGTACCCGTTGGCATGGAGTATCAATGTGCCAATTTAGAAAATTTTTGACCAGTGACTTTTTGAGATATTGGGGCTCAAGGAGAATAATAATAATAATAATAATAATAATAATAAAACTGTCAATAACAATAGATTCCCTCCTATCGGAGGAATCTAATAATAATAATAAAACTGTCAATAACAATAGATTCCCTCCTATCGGAGGAATCTAATAATAATAATAATAATAATAATAATAATAATAATAAAACTGTCAATAACAATAGATTCCCTCCTATCGGAGGAATCTAATAATACTGTCAATAACAATAGATTCCCTCCTATCGGAGGAATCTAATAATAATAAAACTGTCAATAACAATAGATTCCCTCCTATCGGAGGAATCTAATAATAATAATAATAAAACTGTCAATTACAATAGATTCCCTCCTATCGGAGGAATCTAATTATGATGATTAGTTAGCTGAGATCCTGTCACAAAATGGACAAAAAAAAGGTACACGTGGATGGTAACATTTGGATATGAAGAAGACTTTGTTTCACTGTTTCTATATTTATTTGTTTGTGGTTGAGAGGGCTCAAGTGTGAAAACCCCAGTAGCCTTTTTGCAGTTGAACGTGTGGAAAACATTACCATCATAATCGCAGTTCAAATCGCAATATTTTTCAAAATAAATCGCAATATGACTGTCCTAATCGTGCAGCCCTATTTTGTAGCAAAAAATCTAGACCACAAGATCTGGACAAATGTCTAGTATGTGTTATATGGCCTTATTTCAATGACAATGTTTATGCATGGTTTTTGAAAAAACTAAATGTTTATTTTCTCAAAAATACAAACATGTACACACATTTTGCTCGCATATTATTGTAGCACAGTTTGTGCTGAATATAGTGTTATCAGACTTTTGCCATTATCGTGTTTTCAAGCAACTGAAAAAAAGCACAAATGTCAAGGCGTCAAAACTTCTCCAGGGCCAAAAACACCATCAGACCCCAGAGGGTTAAATAGGAGGAAAACCACTGGAGGGTCATCCCCTGGATGTCAACCATACATTCTAGACGACTGAGGAGAAAATTATGGTTGACTTGTGTCGAACGCAGCACTGAGATCTAATAAAACTAAGACGGGTGAACCTCAATCCGTGGAGTAAAATATCATTAGTGACTTGATTCAGATTCAGTGCTGTGCAAAGGTCTGAAACCAGACTGAAAAGTATCTAAAATGATAAATGTATTTAGATAGGAGTAGAGCTGTGTATAAACAATTCTCTCCAAAATCTTGGAAATAAAAAGGCAGTTTGGAGACTCCTTATCTATTAGGGCTGTAACGATACACCAAACCCACGATTCGGTTCGTATCACGATTTTTGAGCCACGATTCGGTTCGTATCGCGATTCGATCACGGGGGCGGGGCTTGGGGGTGAAAAAAAAGAGATTTTGAGAGAAAAAAAATATACCGGTATTTTTATTAAATAACATTTGAAAAACCTGTATAAACTGAACACCAAAGAACAATATTAACTATGCAAATTATTAAACTAAACTAGGCAGTGTAGGCTGCTGCTTTTGGGTTGTTTTCTGTGCTCCAACTAAATTGATTTCGGGATGGTGCCGTAGGATATGCATCTGCATGTTGGACGTGTTACCGGTTCACATTTGAGGAAGCTTCTTAAAACACTTAACCTACGGCAAATTGTGTGGGTCTTGTAGACTACACGATTGCCATCCTTATTCTCCACCGCTAGCCGAAATGTTGCCATACTGCTGACTTAAATGTATTGGGAGGGTCCGCAATCTCTGGGTTGTTTTCCATGTTTCCTCACATTATTTAACTAGCTCGCGTCACATGGAAAGGTATAGTCACATGATAAGTAGGCTACTAGGCTAACATGTAAAAAGACGCTTACAAGTAAACTTTTTTTAATAGTTGGTTGGGATAAGTCACTGAGTATTTAATTATAGAATATCAAATAGGTTGTGCGATTATTGTCTAAAAAAAAATCTCCATGTTTTCGGTGCTAATGCGGTGATAAGGGGCGCTGCCAATAAAGCACCAAAAAGCTGTCACAAAGAACCGGCAAAAGTAATGATTATGAATATGTCAAATATAGCAAGGAGACATTTTAATTGTTTATTAGAAACAAGTGTTTTCTGTCAGTGTCTATTGCAAGATGAAGTTGACGATGCTGTCTCGCGATCTTCAGTGAACGCGCCAGAGAGAAATGCACTTTTCATACGGATTACATAAGCAGAAAGCAGTCTGTATCTTTCGTTTTGAATTGTTCGTTTTAAAAGTAAACATTTCGATATAAATATATTTCTCTGGTCTGTGAGGCAAGTAGCCTACCTTATACGATGAGTTTCGGTTCTCCAGTTCAGGCGCCGGCGACTCCGTGATTATCTATCGATATTTACTTCTTATTTATTAAATCCAGGCAATTGGTTGATGAAACATTGATTAAAATTGAGATACAATTAATGCAAAATGAAATTCACTTTAAAGAAAGGCTTTGTGCTTTCTGTTTGAGGTCTCTGTGAAAGTTTTAGTGCCGCTTCCGGAGAACTGTCACGTCCTTACATTGTTTTTTCCTCATAAATGAGAACACGAAAAATAAAATAAAATAAATATTCTATGTTCTGGGGAGAGCCAACCCTTCTTCATCTGGTGGGTAGTATTAGGCCTACTTTTGGTTTGTACAGTGTAATTCACAGAATTATAAAAATATATATTTTGCCACCTAAAAGCTAAAGATGTTTTGTGTCACGTCCGTAACGCATGTGTATTTCCCTCATATTAAATATAAAATGCATGTGTAGACTTATATTTTTCTAATGTCTGGACATTTACTGGACTTTATTAAGGGAGTAGGCTATGGATATATAAACAGAAGTTTCAATATATTGGTATTAAATGCATTTTCTGAGAATTTATATTTCAAGTTTTGACTGCAAATGTCACGTCCATAACGCTAAAATTGCCCAATTTAAAATAATTTATCCTCAACTAGTTTTGTGGTGTAGGTCTACGTATTTTATAATGTTAACTTCAAATAATACTAATAGTAATTTAAAGATGCGGTAGCATTGGATCTGGACGGAAAGGATAACTCTGGGAGTTGGAAGGGGTGTGTGTGTCGCGATTCTCCCTTCTCACATCGCGATAACGGTTCGTGGACCTGAGTATCGCGATTTCGATTTTATATTGCGTATCGTTACAGCCCTATTATCTATAATATATTTATATGTGTTGTCAATACAAAATATTAATATATATATTGAAATTGTTTTACAATAGTCTTACTTTACCGTTACTGGACAGCCCACACACACAGAGATTACAGGATTTCAAACTGAATGAAATCCCAGGTTCAGTTTATTGTGCTACTCCAATCCCAATCAATAATTATCAGAAGAAAAAAATAGTAGTACACAATACGGGACTTTTAATTATAAAGTGCCTGAAATACACATAGGGCTCTTATTTTGATATGTCTGTGCTCCCAGTTGTGAGCTCATTGATGGCTAATTCAAACTGCTAACCTGTGCTCCTGAGTTCAAATCCTCAGTTCATTTTGGGTGATTCATGAAAAAGACCATTTGTCAAAGTCATTTGTTCACGACTCTCTCGCATTGGCTTTGTTGTTACGCGCAGTGCAACTAGCTCATCATCACAACAGAACAGGTGAAAAACTGTGCAAAACACACTGGTGCATGCTCTAAAGATGTATTCAATAACTCACAAGAAGATATGATGAAACCACACAACCCAACTATCGCCAATGGCGAATACGTTTTTAAATGATTGTTGCAATAAATTATTTTTGGTCACATTAGCGACCATTTTAGTTACAGTCTGGAGTAGGGATGGGCATTTAGTGTACTCAAGTACTCTGGTGGGGGGGTGGCAAATAGACATGTACATACATACTGTATGTTATACGTCTTTGGCTGCTGCAATGCGTTTCATTGTTCCAGTGTCTATTCATTATTATAGGCTGTTATGGTGTAGTCTGTTACAACAAGTACAAAAGAGTTCATAATAAAAATATATTGCATCATATTTTGTCATTAGATAAGACTCACTGGGCAGTTCACTGAAACCATTTTCAGATCGCACATCTGTTCTTCCTTCAGGTTACCATAATAAGCGTAGTAAGTGCGTTCCACTGTTTCTGCAAACCGCAGTTGGCGTGACTGGAGACGCCATAACCATCTCTTTTTAAAACGCTGTGTTAGTTGAAAAAAGTTTTGAAGTCCTTGCATTCTGTTACATTCAGCTCCACTTCATCTAGATGTTTGAAAGAAAATGCTTAC
Source organism: Moxostoma hubbsi (assembly GCA_032164185.1). Classification (NCBI taxonomy): domain Eukaryota; kingdom Metazoa; phylum Chordata; class Actinopteri; order Cypriniformes; family Catostomidae; genus Moxostoma; species Moxostoma hubbsi. The sequence continues at coordinate 61,650,193 of JAVLUX010000002.1, read as the reverse complement.
CTAGTGTGTGTGTGTGTATGCTTCACTGACTTTGCCCAGGACAGAATATCATGCTGCTCTCTGATGGAGTTTGTTGCTGTGATTATTCATGCTTCCTCCCATTTAACTCTTACTGGGAAAACTGCAATAGAATGGCCACTTTATGTTGTAATTACAACTAGGGCTGCAACTAACGTTTATTTTGATAATCGATTAATCTAACGATTATTAGAATGATTATTCGAATATTATTGTAATGATTAATCACTAGCTCTTAACCGATTATTCAGCTTGTGCCCCATAAACATTTTTTAAAATGTTGTGTTAAACTTTCTAACAATAAAGAGGACAAAATCATCTTTTAAAAATACCTCTAAATGACATTCACTGAATTAAAGGGAAAAATAATACTTCATATTAAGTTTAATTCAGTAATTTCCCTCAAAAAATCCTATTACAATCAAGTGTTTTTGTCTTGTTTTCCATTTTAAAATAGCAATATAAGATAATCGGACTTGCTTTAAGAGAATGTATCTTAAATTTCTGTGTATTTTGTATATAAGTGTATTTCATTTGGTTATACTTCTGCGAGTGCAGTAAAGACAAAATATAGTTATATTCAAGATCTATTCTTTAAAAGCAAGTCTAAATATCTTATATGCTGCTTCTCATGTAAATGCATCTCTTTTTTTTTTAAAGATTGATATTTTAAAACATACATACATACATACATACATACATACATACATACAGTGAGGAAAATAAGTATTTGAACACCCTGCTATTTTGCAAGTTCTCCCACTTGGAAATCATGGAGGGGTCTGAAATTGTCATCGTAGGTGCATGTCCACTGTGAGAGACATAATCTAAAAAAAAAAATCCAGAAATCACAATGTATGATTTTTTAACTATTTATTTGTATGATACAGCTGCAAATAAGTATTTGAACACCTGTCTATCAGCTAGAATTCTGACCCTCAAAGACCTGTTAGTCTGCCTTTAAAATGTCCACCTCCACTCCATTTATTATCCTAAATTAGATGCACCTGTTTGAGGTCGTTAGCTGCATAAAGACACCTGTCCACCCCATACAATCAGTAAGAATCCAACTACTAACATGGCCAAGACCAAAGAGCTGCCCAAAGACACTAGAGACAAAATTGTACACCTCCACAAGGCTGGAAAGGGCTACGGGGAAATTGCCAAGCAGCTTGGTGAAAAAAGGTCCACTGTTGGAGCAATCATTAGAAAATGGAAGAAGCTAAACATGACTGTCAATCTCCCTCGGACTGGGGCTCCATGCAAGATCTCACCTCGTGGGGTCTCAATGATCCTAAGAAAGGTGAGAAATCAGCCCAGAACTACACGGGAGGTGCTGGTCAATGACCTGAAAAGAGCTGGGACCACCGTTTCCAAGATTACTGTTGGTAATACACTAAGACGTCATGGTTTGAAATCATGCATGGCACGGAAGGTTCCCTTGCTTAAACCAGCACATGTCAAGGCCCGTCTTAAGTTTGCCAATGACCATTTGGATGATCCAGAGGAGTCATGGGAGAAAGTCATGTGGTCAGATGAGACCAAAATAGAACTTTTTGGTCATAATTCCACTAACCGTGTTTGGAGGAAGAAGAATGATGAGTACCATCCCAAGAACACCATCCCTACTGTGAAGCATGGGGGTGGTAGCATCATGCTTTGGGGGTGTTTTTCTGCACATGGGACAGGGCGACTGCACTGTATTAAGGAGAGGATGACCGGGGCCATGTATTGCGAGATTTTGGGGAACAACCTCCTTCCCTCAGTTAGAGCATTGAAGATGGGTCGAGGCTGGGTCTTCCAACATGACAATGACCCGAAGCACACAGCCAGGATAACCAAGGAGTGGCTCTGTAAGAAGCATATCAATGTTCTGGCGTGGCCTAGCCAGTCTCCAGACCTAAACCCAATAGAGAATCTTTGGAGGGAGCTCAAACTCCGTGTTTCTCAGCGACAGCCCAGAAACCTGACTGATCTAGAGAAGATCTGTGTGGAGGAGTGGGCCAAAATCCCTCCTGCAGTGTGTGCAAACCTGGTGAAAAACTACAGGAAACGTTTGACCTCTGTAATTGCAAACAAAGGCTACTGTACCAAATTAACCATTAACATTGATTTTCTCAGGTGTTCAAATACTTATTTGCAGCTGTATCATACAAATAAATAGTTAAAAAAAAATATCATACATTGTGTTTTCTGGATTTTTTTTTTAGATTAGGTCTCTCACAGTGGACATGCACCTAGGATGACAATTTCAGACCCCTCTATGATTTCTAAGTGGGAGAACTTGCAAAATAGCAGGGTGTTCAAATACTTATTTTCTTCACTACCTACCTACCTACCTACCTACCTACATACGCTGGTCATATAATTAGAATATTATCAAAAAGTTGATTTCAGTAATTCCATTCAAAAAGTGAAACTTGGATATTATATTCATTCATTACACACAGACTGATATTTCAAATGTTTATTTCATTTAAATGTGATGATTAAAACTGACAACTAATGAAAATCCCAAATTCAGTATCTCCGAAAATTAGAATATTACTTAAGACCAATACAAAAAAAATGATTTTTAGAAATGTTGGCCAACTGAAAAGTATGAACACGAAAAGTATGAGCATGTACAGCACTCAATACTTAGTTGGGGCTCCTTTTGCCTGAATTACTGCAGCAATGCGGCGTGGCATGGAGTCGATCAGTCTGTGGCACTGCTCAGGTGTTATGAGAGCCCAGGTTGCTCTGATAGTGGCCTTCAGCTCTTCTACATTGTTGGGTCTGGCGTATCGCATCTTCCTCTTCACAATACCCCATAGATTTTCTATAGGGTTAAGGTCAGGCGAGTTTGCTGGCCAAATAAGAACAGGGATACCATGGTCCTTAAATCAGGTACTGGTAGCTTTGGCACTGTGTGCAGGTGCCAAGTCCTGTTGGAAAATGAAATCTGCATCTCCATAAAATTGGTCAGCAGCAGGAAGCATGAAGTGCTCTAAAACTTCCTGGTAGATGGCTGCGTTGACCTTGGACCTCAGAAAACACAGTGGATCAACACCAGCAGATGAGATGGCACCCCAAACCATCACTGACTGTGGAAACTTTACACTGGACTTCAAGCAACGTGGATTCTGTGCCTCTCCTCTCTTCCTCCAGACTCTGGGACCTTGATTTCCAAAGGAAATGCAAAATTTACTTTCATCAGAGAACATAACTTTGGACCACTCAGCAGCAGTCCAGTCCTTTTTGTCTTTAGCCCAGGCGAGACGCTTCTGACACTGTGTCTTGTTCAAGAGACAGCTGAAACCCATGTCTTGCATATGTCTGTGCGTGGTGGTTCTTGAAGCACTGACTCCAGCTGCAGTCCACTCTTTGTGAATCTCCCCCACATTTTTGAATGGGTTTTGTTTCACAATCCTCTCCAGGGTGCGGTTATCCCTATTGCTTGTACACTTTTTTTCTACCACATCTTTTTCTTCCCTTTGCCTCTCTATTAATGTGCTTGGACACAGAGCTCTGTGAACAGCCAGCCTCTTTAGCAATGACCTTTTGTGTCTTGCCCTCCTTGTGCAAGATGTCAATGGTTGTCTTTTGGGCAGCTGTCAAGTCAGCAGTATTCCCCATGATTGTGTAGCCTACAGAACTAGACAGAGACCATTTAAAGGCCTTTGCAGGTGTTCTGAGTTAATTAGCTGATTAGAGTGTGGCACCAGGTGTCTTCAATATTGAACCTTTTCACAATATTCTAATTTTCTGAGATACTGATTTTGGGGTTTTCATTAGTTGTCAATTATAATCATCACAATTAAATGAAATAAACATTTGAAATATATCAGTCTGTGTGGAATGAATGAATATAATATACAAGTTTCACTTTTTGAATGGAATTACTGAAATAAATCAACTTTTTGATGATATTCTAATTATATGACCAGCACCTGTATGTGTATGTATATTTTATATATATATATATATATATAGATATATAGAGAGAGAGAGAGAGAGAATACATTCTCAGATAATAAAAAAAAATTATTCTGCATTATAGCTGCTAATTTAAATATTTATATTGGAAAACGAGCAAAAACAAAAACAAATCAAAAACATATATTGTTGCTAGGGCAGGGTATCGAGTTTGATCAATTTTAGGCACTGACCGAATTGCCTCTAAAACAATCAAGTATCGAAATACGTCTTGTCGTTCAGTGCCAAATTTCGATAACTAAGGGGGTTAATCTAGTCAACGTCAGTGATAAGCATGTAGAATGCTAGATGTGCCCAAATCTAAAAGTGCCGTTGATTGGCTGTGCTTAGGCATCAAGGAAAAACACTAGTTTACGCCGGTTACGCCCAGAGAAGCGTGGCTCACACGTGAGGCTGTAGTGTGTATGCGTCTCAACCACGATAGATGTAAAAGATGTGCAAAAAAAATCAAAAGTGTGGCTACATTTCACCAGGCTCGATGCCAACAGCACACGATGCAATATTTGCAACAATATAATTGCTGCCAAGACCACCAACACGACAAATCTGATGAAGCACTTGACAGTGCACGGAATAAACTTAAGAGCAGAAAGTTGCGAGTCTTCTTGCAGTCATCCTCTCAGCATCCTGCCACAGAGCTTCCTTCAAAACTACTGATGAATGCAGCGGCGCTATGACTGAGACACCGACAGGAAAGGTTAACGTTTAGCAAACAAAATCGGCTAAGTTGTAGTGGTACGTGCTTGTGTACATGTTAAATTAACGTTTCTGTGCACGGTGACATAGTCCTATAAACTGGGACCTACGTAACGTTAGATATTGTTTGGATGTATGGCTATAGATAGCTAGCTAAATCAATGCTAGAAATGCTTTAAGGTTGACAGTAACTGATCAAGTTTAACATACATTAAACTAGTTATCTTGTTAAACTGTTTTTTGGTCCGATAAGTCCACATTTCAAATAGTTTTTGAAAAACACAGCCATTGTGTTCTCCGGGCTAAAGAGGAATAGGATCATCCAAGCTGTTATCAGAGTCAGGTCCAAAATCCAGTGTCTGTATGGGCCAGGGGTGTGTCAGTGCCCATGGCATGGGTAACTCAATCATCTGTGAGGGCACCATTAATGCAGACAGATATGTAAACAATTTGGAGCAGCATACTGCCATTCTGCACAGTCTTTTCCAGGGACATCCTGGCATTTTCAGCAGGACAACTTCAAACCACATACAGACCGAATAACTGGGGATGGTAGAATGGCCTGCCTGCAGTCCTGACCTGTCTCCAATTGATAATGTGTGGTGCATTATGAGGTGCACAATACGGCAATGAAAACCCCTTACAATTGTGCAGCTGAGGACCTGCATAACTGATGAATGGGGGAAAATTCCACTTTTTAAATTTTAAAACTTGTGTATTCAGTGCCTAAATGTTCAAGTGTTATTAGAAGAACTGGTGATATTTCACAGTGGTAAAAACTCGACTGTCATCGGATTTTAAATTACTGTACATTAAAACAAATTAGTGGTCGACCGATATATCGCCAAGGCCGATATATCAGCCGATATTTGGAATTTTTTAGATATCGGCATTGGCCGATAAATATTTCCTTTTGGCCGATATATTTCAAAAAAGTTTGTGACAGTGCATTAGTGCTTTTTTCCACTGGCGCAAGCAGAGCGAGCATGAATGAACTGAATACGCTCACTCTGCTCCGCCCAGCACTGTAAGACAAGCCACTCAGAAGTGAAGCAGACATCTGACAGACAGTAAATGACCAATCAGCATTCGCCTTCTAACCTGACGCTACAAAAACACTCCGGCGTGCAGCGAAGTCTATTCAAACAGTACCGTGATATGTCAGATCCGCAGCCCAGCGGTAGCTCCAGTGGGGGTCACAGATGTGATATAAACGAATTCAAACATAACTGAAAACATTTAACAAACAGTCAAAAATCCTGTGACTGGCTGTTCCTCAGATGCGCGCGCGCGCGCTGTTCTCGGTTACGTTTAAACTAGACGCTGTTTTCCCACGGACTGAAAAGCTGGATCGCGTGCACTACAGATCAGTGATCGCGTGAGGTGGATGAGAAGAGAACACTGTATGGTAAGTAATAATACGTTTGAAAAAAAAAAAAATGTATTCCTTAATCTGAATTAAGTTATTCACTATCTCTATCTGCTGTATTAAATTATCCATGATTGGCGTAATATTGTGTGTAGTATACCTTTTCATATGTTCCGGTCGGATTTGATGCTAATCGAGCATGCAAATACATGTGACGGCTTACAAAGTTTCAAAGAAAAAAACCAAGCAAAACTAAACAGACATAAATCATTATTATTTAAATATACTTAAAGTAAAACAACCTGTTAAATCAACTGTTCCAAGTGAGAGAGTATTTTGTGAGGTTGGGGAAATTTATGAGAAGAAGAGGAACAGGCTCACTGGAGTAAATGCAGAGAAACTTTTGTTTCCTGCATTACAACTTGCCACTGTTAAACTGGAACTACTAACTAAAGGGACTGGTGGTAATGCTGTAAGCACTTTAGTCTTAACATTTTCTTTTTGTAAAAACAGTTGAGTGTGTGTAAACCAAATAAGTGCACTTTGTAAAAAACACAAGGCTGCTTTCAATTGCACTAAAAAAAAACTTTATTTATTGATGTGTTACAGTACCTCATTCATTGCATTTGTTTACATTTTGTTTGTTTAAGTTTTTCAACATTTTATTTCTGTAAATGTTTAAGCAGACAAGAAGCTGCACTAAAACTTTATTTATTGAAGTGTTACCTTACCACATTTGTTTACATTTTAATTACTTAATTAGTAAATAATATTTATGCAATATAGTTTTTGCAATTAAAAATATGTACAATAAATGTTCATTTAGTTTCACCAATATTCTTTGTCTCTCATTTACTGTATTCACATGTATTGTATCGGCCTCATATCGGCCAATCGGCCAGATTGCTTTCTCAATATCGGCATCGGCCATTAAAAATCCCATATCGGTCGACCACTAAAACAAATCAATGAAATTCACATGGTAAAACATCATGTTTTGTTGTTGTGCTTTCAATATAGCAAAGGTATAATTTACAAATTATTTTTCATACTGTCCCAACTTATTCGGAATTGAAGTTGTAGGTTATGTGCAGACCATTTAAAATAATGCTATTTTGTTTTGATTAAGTCATTCTTGATGACCAATTCAAGTAGTCCAAAAAATATTTAGCATAATTAATTTGCTAAATTAATCTGTACATCTAGCACTGTCAGTACTGGGATTTTGTTAGTCATTGGTTAAATACATGGATTAGCTAATCATGAGTGGGGACACATCTGTATGCACAATGTTTTGCGATTGAACTGGAAAGGAGCACGAGTTGCAGAACAGCAGAGCAATTAGAGCGTGACACGCTGCTTGCTGTCACACAATGCCCATAATAACAGCCACAATGAGCACTCATAATATAAAAAAAAGACATCAGCATTGGTTTGGCACTTATTTTAGCACAAACTAAATGAAAACTCCTGCTCAAGAACTGAACTGGAAGCTATTTCAAAAAGGCTACAGTGGCAAAAAAGGCAAAAGTGGTAGAGACAATAATCAGCTGTGAAAAGATAAAGCTTTTTTTTGGTGTGTGCCGCAAAAAGTCCTATGATTTAATTCTCATGAATGCGCTTGAAAAGCTGAGGCGCCTCCGTTTAGCCATCTGGTGCCTTTCTTACTACCCCAAAATGAATAGGGAACTCACGGTTACCACATCCCATGCCTTTACACTTGCAAATAGATTTTTCATTCTATGACACTGCTCGAATGAAGCATAGATCTTATCTGCCTGCACACAGCATTTAATCTTTAATAATTAGTGCAATTAATCTTAATTACATTATGTGCAAATCTATTAAGCTAATGTCACGATTTACCATCTTTTTGTGAGTGTTTGTATTAAGTCATTATGTTGCAACAGACATTGTTATCCTTTATCTATTAAGCATGTAACGTATCTACATGTACCATATTATTTCTATATGTAACAATCGTATCTATAATGCATTTCATGGAATGCATTTTTTTGTTAATATATTTAGCAACACATAAGACAATCCTCCTTGGTCCTAAATTAATCTGTGACTCTAGTGCTCAAGTCTGGTGCATTTCTGAGCTTTTTAAATTCTGAATGTTTAGTAAAAACTCTAGAAAAATATTTTTTTCAGCATATTTTTTAAAATAATTATGAACTATGACAAAATTAAGATTAAGATTATTTTGGAAGAGTAAATCGTTACACCCCTAGTTTTTAGCCATCTCACGACGCTCTGTGAGGATTATTTCAAGATCTATGCAGTGTTATGTTGAGTTTAGGCTTATTTTAATCACGCTCCTCTGCTGCAAGTAACGATATGCTATTTCCATATTCTGAAATGTATTGCCTCAAAGTATTTGTTGCATTTGGGTTTATTGCTTAATGAAACATAAATGGCATGTTGTTACTTACAGCAGAAGAAAAAAATAAACAGGCTCAAGACAATGTAACGAAGTGCAGAGATGTTGAAATAATCCTCACACAGCGACAGATATTTGGCTTGCAACACTAGCCTGGCTTTCACAGACAGACACATGGGCATGCACACTGCCCCTTGAGGCTGCCTGAGTCCCTGTCTGAAGGAAAGAAGCCACAAGCAGTCAGGGAATCTCAGCCGCAAGCAGATAAAATACAAAAAAATTATCAGCGATAATATCGTTTACATTTTCCTGGTTATCGGCCAATATCGATATATTGTGCATCCCTAATAAAATTACTGCGGCCAATAAACATAATGCCACAAATTCTGTGGACAGAGCTAAACTTGCAAACAAATTTTAAAAGCGAGTTATTGTGAAAGACCTTTTACACATCCGTATATTTTTATGCCCAAACATAAAAATGCAATCTTTTGTAAACTAAACTCCAGTGTCCTTCACATGCTTTCGTATCTTTCACCATCTCCATAAAAACCCCATTACTCAATACCACACACACACACACACACACATTCCACAGCAATCACCTGTCATCTCCACAGCAACTTAGCTTGGCTGTTACTATGGAAATGAATATGGGCGTGTGTGCAATGGTTCAGGAGGGGGGCACTGTTTCCATGGCAGTCTGACATTTAATCACCCCACTATATGAGAACAGATATTTTAAACGATTTCAATACAGCTATTTGTTATGCATTTAGTGTGTGCAAAGCTAAATTTTTTTGTTGTTGCTCATTCCAGAGTTAAGGCCATGTTCCTTCAATTTGATTACCTAAATGAATAGCAACCCCTGTTGTCTATTTTTTACTTTTCTTTCTCCCATTTCTGTCATGTAATAAGATTCATGTGAGACAGAGAAATACAGAAAGCGTTTCTTTAAGTACAAATAAATAGACCTACACACAAACACATGATCTGCCTCAATGTATGTGCGGGCAGTCAGGAGATGTTTACAGAGCTGATAAGGCCATCAGGGACACCATTTGTCTAGGACAGTTTTGGAAAACATGTCCCAGTCTGAAGAGGGGATGTCAGTCTTTATGTTACATTCCCTCAGGATTAAGACCATGATGTGCATTGAGAATTTAATGGGAAAGTTCACCCAAAAATGAAAATTCACTCATCATTTACTCACCCTCATGCCATCCCTGATGTGTATGACTTTCTTTCTTATGCAGAACTCAAATGTAGATTTTTAGAAGAAAATGTCAGCTCTTTAGGTCCATAAAATGAAAGTGAATGGTGACCAAAACTTTGAAAAATCCAAAAATCAGCATAAAAGTAATCCACAAGACTCCAGTGGTTAAATCCATATCTTCAGAAGTAACATTCAGCAATGCAAAACAACTTTTCATGTTGTTTTGTTATCGACAAAGTGAACATTTTTGAACATTTATCGTAAAAAGAAATCTGCCCTTATGACGTTTCCATACAGAAATGTGTGTTTATTGCTAATTTGCCTCTCAGATGTCCCTGATTTTTCCTCCAAAGTTTTGGTAAAATGGGGAGAGTACTGAGACAATTAATTGAAATTAGACAGCTTACTGTCATTTTAATTTCAAAAATAAATGCAGTCAGAAGACGAGGAATTGAAATGAAAAGGGAGCTGTTGCCCTTCTTATAGGACTGTAATATTGGTCCTGATGTTGTGCGAAACTTTCAGTCTTAGTATAAGGACCATCCATCGATGTGTATATGCGGTGTGCACAACTATTAAAGAAACATTTATGCGGCGTAATATAATGGTTTACATATGATACCTTGTCGTCATGATTAACACAGGTTAACGATTGGGGTAAACTCTACCATGTGACACTATATTTTTATGTTAATGCCAATTTTCTCAACAAAAAGTTTTTCCAAACCAGTTTTTCACAACATTTGAAGTATCGACATAGTTAATGCACTAGAGTTAAATGAAAAATATTATGTCAACACTTCTGAAATTTTAGCAATAATTTGAGTTTCCATCAGCTTTATTATGAAGTGCTAAATTTTTTTCCTAAAAAAATCCTTTGATGGGAACGTAGTTAGTTAATTGTTAATTTAATATTCTTTATGCAGCATAACGCATACCTACAAAAGAGACCCCACCACACACACACGTACTCACAGTGACATCACCCCATAACACACGTGTCAAACTCACTGGTCAGTGAACTCATTTCTAAAATGTAGGATCAGAAAGGCAGGGGATCTCAACTTTTCACTGAACAATCAGTTAGCGATTTCTTTTTTAATATTACTGAGCCTTCCCCTGTCATCTTTATGTTTTAGAGTGCATTATTCTCACTTCAAAAGCGGAATGAAATGGAGCTACACGGATCACTTATCAACACGGCTCAATCATGGATAAAGCAGTATTTAGACTGCTGGTTTTTTTTTTTTATAACAAAAATGCCATAGTTATTATATTGAAAATTGTAGAGTGGAGGAGGGTGGGGCCAGGCTGGAACAACGCACGCCTGGTCCCCAATCAGCCTGATGGGGTGCGTGAGGGATAAGGGTGGCCGGTGACGACAGCTCGAGACGGAATGACAGGCAGCTGCTCTGTGTGTTTATGTTCGTGTGTTTCTCGTTTATTTCTTCATTAAACTATTATTTATATTGTCAAGCGGTCCTCGCCTCCTCCTTTGCATTAAGCCCTTTACAAAAATATAGTTACCAATCATGGTAGTGAGGTGCCACGAATGGTTTTACCTATAGCTACCATGGTCTTATTACAAATATCACTGTTAAAACTATAGATATTATGGAAGGACAATGGTAAATTTTCATAATTATTATGGACCAAGCTATCAGTTTTTCAACTGTACATAATGTGTTCTCTTGTAACGCTCTCTGATTGTAGGAAAATGTAAGTTGTTTGGATTGCCATCAGAAATTCCAAGAGATATTAATCAGTATTTGCCTGATGAAAGGAATCTGTAAAGAATATCCAACTAGTCAAACTGTCAGAATATTTCAGTTTAGCCATATAAAGGGTTAATTATTTCCACAGATGTTACCGTTCTTATACCATAATTTTAATTTGCATCCCAACCTCAAAATCAATGCTGTACTGTTAAATGTGCATTTCAATGCACATAACATGTAATATTATTGGTAACTGCATGGGTGCTACCGAAGCAGGTGCTGGTGCCACATATTCAACAGGCCCAGGTTGAAATTGAGTTTTACACCCCCGTTTTAAGCTATTCCTCGACCAATACATGTTAATATTGGTCCAGAGTTGCAGGGCTTGTGGACAGGAACACATCGCACTGCTGCTGAAAAAGATCCTTGGGGAAACACTGGAAGCGATATAATAGGTGTAGGTGAGATACATTTTTAAGACCTATAAATCTCCTTTTTTATTATCACATTCTTCTTTTAATTTTTTGGGATTCACATTCTTTGTGCATATCGCCACCTACTAGTCAGGGCTGGTCAAAGGGAAGTTTGAGAGAAAAACAGGACTAAAATATTTATCTTCTCACCCACATATTTCATATCACTTCAGAAAACATGGATTAAACCACTGGATAAATTAATTTTTGACTTGTGTCTTTTGGAGATTCAAAGGTCTGGCCACCATTCATTTGCATTTTAGACCATCAGAATCTTAATTTGTATTCTGCAGAAAAAAAGAAAGTCATACACATCTGGGATGGCATGAGAATGAGTAAATGAGAGAATAAAAATTTTTGGGTGAACTATGCCTTTAAGCCAACAATTAATACCAAGAGATGCTTTTTGTACATAGTTTTGAAGTATTAGGTCTAATGCGCCTTTCAAGTGGAGTCAGAAATATCGTTATTAGGTGTTCAGAGTACATAAATGACCAATCGAAGTCATCTTTACCAGTGTTATATACGGTGTATATATATTCTCCATTATTTATGATTGTTTTGTCAGGTCCACTTAGCAGCCAGGTAACTCTAGCCTATGAACAGCCAATCGTAATAGCTGAGTGCAAAAGTGTTCAAACATTCCACACTCTATTTTGATGGTTAAAGAAGTGCATTATCCGGGTACTTTTGGTTCACTTTTTTGTTGCATTTTCAATGTTGATATACTACTCACACTTCAAAATTGTGGAAAAGTGTGGTTTGTGATGCACCTAATGACTAACACTGTGGTTTGTTTTAAACTATTTAATAAATAATGTGTTAGATATGATGTGCATTAATAAATCATACAGGCCATGTACAAGTGATGCAGGGGTTTTCAGTTATGCCTGTCCATGGTAGGTACAACAGAAAAAAAAAATAATAATTTGGATTACTTTGAGTAAGTTTGGCATCTTCTATATTATATATTGAACCACAGGTCCACTAGAAGGTAGCATTAAACAAGAGAGCTGCAGATTTTGTATTAATGTGGAACTGCTTGTAAAGTGCTTCAACTACAGGTGTGATGAGCACAACTCAAAACGGGAGTGAAAAAAATATAATAATGAGCAGTATGAGCCTTATTTGCTAACAAACATTTTTATGTTTTTTTTTTTCAAACATTAAATTTTGTTTGAGGGAATGTTACTTAATGCAAGTAGAACATTATCAGCATAACAATACTATAAATGATCTTTCAACTCCATTGAAGGAGTAATCCACTCAAATTATGAATCTGTTATAATTTACTCACCCTCGTGTCATAGCAAACCCGTATGACGATGGCGAGAATCAACCAAAAAAGCGGATGCCTTTCAGAATACTTGGAATATGATGCACAATTATGAGAGAATGTTTGGCACACGTTTTGTAACGTTACATCTAAGGTGGGAGTGATGATAATAATAATAACTGCTAAAACTGTCAGATTTGAACAATATTATACAAATTTGGACACACATATGGCCTATATGTGTATTGTGCATCCCTATATAAAATATACTAGGCTACCTCTGCTTTTAGAACATAAAAACATTCACAAATTCACAAGACCACCATTAGCATCAGAAGACAGAGATCAATAAAAAACAAGGCCACAAGACCTCCACAAGACGTCCATGATTCCAGAATAAGAATCCATATACCACACAAAATCGTTCAAATTAAATGCAGGATGGGTTTTGCACCCTAGTTTTAAAGCTACAGAAGTTCTTGTAATCCATGTAGATATATCTGCCAGCTGTGTGCTGGGTATGAAGGTTAGGTGTGGTAGCTATGATTTATAAAAAAACTGGTCACAGGTGTGTGTTTTCTGCTTGGGATATAAAGTTACCCATTATTCCAAGTTTCATCTGACCCATTTAAATAAGACAGTTGAACAAACACAGGCACATTCTCGAAGATACTTTAAAAGGCACTAAATGATAGTACTTAAAGAAAATTAACAGTCCCTTTACAACATATGGGTTTTGTGAATGTTAAAAATAATAAAAAGAATAAAATGTATAATGTCGTCAAAACGAACTTTTAAGTGCGCGTCTGTTGAATTTTCCCAGCCACTGATCGGGTTACGGTCTCCTAGGTGACGGCGCAGGGGACATTTGAGCACAACGCGCCGGGCCTAAGAGCCTCGAGCTGGCGGCGATTGTGACGTGATCCTAAATTCATCAGCAGCGCCTAGGAGATTCCGAGGCTTTCGGGCCCCAATGCGACCATTCTCGACGTGACACAGTAACAAATACAACGCTTAAAAAACAACTGAAGACTTTAAGGAAAATTATGGGACTTTCGTTATTTTAGTATACAGTTTGTGCACATTACGTATAAATTTGCTGCCACAAAGACTAACGCCGTGTGAAACATTGAAACAAACGAGCGCGAGTGTTTCTGCAAACCATTGCACATGTATCGGACGAATATAATACTTCTACGTAATCAAAAGCACCTTTCGTATTGTCAAACAATCCTTCATTAGTAAAACAGCAACTGATGAATAAATATTACAACTGATGTCCGATTCGCCAACGAATAGTTATTTTTCAATGAATCGAATCGCAAGACGATTGTAAATCACAAGACTAGTAAGGTGGATGAAATGTTGGAACCATAAGCAATCTAATCGAAACACAGTTAAACATGGGTAATTTAATAAAATAAAAACTACAAAATAACACGTAGAATGCCACACAATTACTTCTGGGAGAACAATGTGAATAACGATTCACCAAAGTGAAACGTCTAAACAAACAGATTCGCTAAAGTGACCCAGACTCCCTAACGCAACATTTCAACGAACGGAGAAACGGCTAAACAACACTTCCTTTCCAACTAGAACTATTAATTGAACAAAAAGAAAGATATCTAAAATAGAAAGCGTTTGCGGGCGAAAACCGGGCGGACATTTTCTTTATTACGAGTGTTTTGACTATCTTTGAACACAAAGGAGAGTCAGAGAGAAGGTATCAAACAAACCGGACATAACAAACCTTCATTCAAACGCTCAGTTTACAAAAATAACGAAAACAAAGCATTAACGATCCCTTCTCCAAAACATGCATGCATACACGACATCACTACTAAAAAGTACAATTCATAACCATATTGAATATAACACTGTCCTATTTTAAAACGATCCAAATTATATATTAAAGAG
Organism: Moxostoma hubbsi; assembly: GCA_032164185.1. Lineage (NCBI taxonomy): Eukaryota > Metazoa > Chordata > Actinopteri > Cypriniformes > Catostomidae > Moxostoma > Moxostoma hubbsi. The sequence goes on along the minus strand of JAVLUX010000002.1, from coordinate 61,635,143 downwards.
AGAATATTGAAAAGTAGACAATATTTGATATCTATCCATCCCGCATCTCCCGAGATAAATGCAGCGATCACTTCTACTCATCTCTTTGTACCTCTTTTCAGCATAATTTTAATCCAAATGATAAGAGATGCAGGAAATCATATTTTCTCCATAAACTCACAGTTTGCAGATAAGTAAAACAGTCCTCGTCTTGTTTTAAAAGCTTCCAGGATCAACGAAGTGATATGTTCTCTAGCCTGCAGGCTCTGCTACCGATACACTCCCCGAATGAACGCCCGACCTCCCCCATGTTCCTGCTCCGCCTCCCGAATTTCACCATCGCAATCAATAAATTCGATTCAAGTTTTTTTTTGTTCAAATGTTCAAATGTCGCGAAAAACTTGTTTGGATTGGAAACACTTTTTGTCGAGAAAATTGTCTAACACAAAGGTATAGTGTAAAGTGACAGAGTTTTACCTCAATCGTTAGCCTGTGTAGTGTGTTAATCATGACAACAAGGTATCCTTGAAAGCCAAATTGTTGTACGTGATAATGGATTGAATTTAACGCATATAGATCCGATGCTGCAAACATGACATTTCCAGGAGTGCCAACACAAATATCTCCTATCATCCACATCGACAAGTACACGGAGAACAAATGAATGGTCACTGCTTTTGATTAATTTATTCGCGGTAGCCAACCGTTTATTTATTAAAGTTGCTTTTCCAAACCATTCAAAATAACAGACGGCTGTCATGGAATTAGCCAATTAAAGCATTAAATAAAATAAGTAATTACCAAACGAAAAAAAAATTATATATAATTGTATTTTCTTTACACAAATTTAAATTAGCCTTACCCTGTTCTGTAGACGAAAAAAATAGGCTTGCATGACATTCTCAGAATGTTCTACAGTTTTTTCAAGACTATAAACTATCAGAACTATTTGTCCAGTGCTGAGTTCACTTTCAGAAAACGAATATTCTAACATCTTAAAACTTTTAAATATTTTAAATCTAACCCTCTTTACCTCGGATTGCATTTGCTGAAGCATCTTCAGACAATGTAAATTGCATTATGACACTAAAATTAATTTGAGATGACAATCAAGTTCAGTTGGTCGTTAAATGATGCTGGACAAATATGTGGGACATAAAGCAGTTGTGATGTTAGATTAGATTAGAGTTGATTATAATTATTAATTATTATTACTTTAGATTAGATGATTGTTCAAAATACTATTTTGAATATCAGGAATGCATCATATGTAAACCCGGATATTACACTACATTTTTCTTTAATAACTGGGCACACAGCATATCCATGGATAATTCTTATACTGGGACTGAAAGTTCTTCCAATACTTGCTATAGGCACAACATCAGGACCAATATTACAGCCCTTATCAGAAGAGCAAATGTTCTCTTTTGTAATTGTATTTCTGTCTTCTGATTGCATTTATTTGTGAAATTAAAATGACAGTAAGCTGGCTAATTTCAATGAATTGTCTCAGTGCTCTCCCCATTTTACCAAAAGTTATGAGGGGGAAAAAAATAGGGACATCTGGGATGCGAAGAGTACACAATTAGGACATTTTTGTAGGAAAACGGCTTAAGAGCAGATTTCTTTTGTGATAAACAAAAACGTATGCATAAAAGTGTCTTTTTAGGCATGACGTACACCATTTTTATCGATAAAAGGCCAGTTGGGTGGAAACAGGCAGAAGACGCAAATTTTCCAAAAAAAAAAAAATGTACGCATTTTCACTTTGTCGATAACAAAATAGCGCAAAAAGTGTATGGAAGTTAGGCTTATGAAGCTAAATAGTGCCTAAATTATTTTCATGCGCAGATTAAGCGTAAATGAAGTTGCAAGCGTGTGCATTTGCATGCACAGAGTAAGCTTTGTGAAAGTGTAAATCAAATTGCAGCGTAAAAATAATTGTATGTGGACAGAACGTTTTTAAAGGTGTAAATCAAGTTGCAAGTGTAAGAAAAAAAAGCGTTCTAATTTAGAATCTCAGTCCATGCCCACGTCCACAGAGGTCGCTTCTAAGACTCTGTTCATGTTCACGACCACTGAGGTCTTTTCCCAGTCATCCAGGACTCTTAGTTTGGAGCCCCCAAAGTCACAGTTTCATGTCATGGCTGCCAAGCCTGAGTTTCATGTCATGGAAGCCAAGCCAGAGTTTCACGTCTTGGCCGCCAAGCCAGAGTTTCACGTCTTGGCCGCCAAGCCAGAGTTTCACGTCATGGCCACCAAGCCAGAGTTTCACGTCATGGCCGCCAAGCCAGTGTCCTATTTCATGGTGAACGAGCCAGCGTCCCATGTCATGGTTGACGAGCCAGTGTCCCATGTCATTGTCAACGCTGCTCCATGCCATGTCAGACCTAAGCCCAAGAGTGCTCCATGCCATGTCAGGCTGAGGCGTAGCTGTGACATAAGCCCGCCTCTGCTCCACGGTATAGGCCCTCCTCTGCTCCATGGTCCAGGCCTGCCTCTGCTCCATGGTCCAGGCCCACCTCAGCTCCACTATCTAGGCCCGCCTACGCTCCATGGTCCAGTGCTCACGCCTGCTACATCAAGTCACCACAGACCCCAGTTTAATTTGGCTCGATATTGTTAACTCTGCACGTGAGGGCCTCTTCATAGAGATGATTTTTGCACTATTATAAATAGGAAGGTAGGTTTAACCCTATTATAAATAGAAAGGTTGAACCTAATCACCGCTGCAGCAGTTTAAAGGTTATGCCTATTTTGAAAGATAAATAGGACAATCTTAACCTCAAGTGTGACTATAGTTAGCTCTAACTTGACAGTATACTGCAAACAGTATCCTCTGTCAAAAGAAAAAGAGGAAGATATTGGTCCAATAATACAGTGCCTGAAACAAGGTATTTTGAAACCTTTTGACTGGAGAAGAGAGTGTTCTTCCTGTTTGGAAATATTTGAACTGCAATACAATGTCTCATTGTGTCAGCTCACAATTTCTACTTTAAGGATAGCTTTAATAAGTGAATTATGATTAATTCACTTATTGGAGTGACATTATTCTCATGGCTTATTGAAAATAATATCACGTATTTAGGTACAGCTTTGAAGCTAAATCTTTTAGAAACAGGCCCCACATGGAAAGAACCTATATGAGGATATATGTGCATATATGAAACCTATATGCAGTTTATATGCACATATATGCTGCATATATACAGCATATATGCACATATATGATAATATATATGCTGTATATATGCGTATATATGCCACATATAGGCAAAATTGGTGCATATATGTGCATATACAGGCCATATAGGTCTCCTGTATTGCTTCTTTATATCCACATATAAGCCCTATATGTGCATACAAGATATGTCTCCTATAAAGCTCATGGCAGGATCTAGTCATTTTGTAGCTCATATCTCACTTTGGCAACTGTCATACAGGGTACTGGTATCACATTACAAATTGGTATCACATGTAATTGGCATGTTATGGAATTTAACTATGGCAATTAAGTGAGAGGAAATGGAAAGCTATGATGTCTACACATTTTCCTGAAACATTTACAAGGTCAATTCTTTCTTGTATGAAGATAGTGGAAAAGAAGGAAATGTATAACAAAATGGTTTGTCGTTTTTTATTTTGTCAATCAAGCCTTTTTCACAATTTCACGTAATACGCAATTACGTTGAAAAGGTCACGCTTCCATAGCTGCCAACTCTCACGCTTTCGCCGTGTGACACACGGTTTTGCCTGTTTTCACACGCACTCACGCCACACATCCAATTTCTCACGCAAAAAAAAACGATCTTGAAAACTCCCCGACCGTAGATGGCGCTGATGAGCGCCACTGAACCCTATGCGCTGCACCCCGAAGTTAGCGAAAGAAGGAAAGATACCGCGAAAGACAACGGGAGAAACTACCTTGAGAAGTCTGATGATGAGATCAGGTATGTAACAATGAAATGTCGTCCAATTGACTCACTCTCTTAAACTTTAAATCTTGAAAGAAATTATTTGTTTGTGTTTGTGCTTCTGCGTGTGTCTGTGAACATGAGTGAATAAACTCAGCTGTTATGACAGTTTATTCATTAATGTTCACAGACACAACTGTTCACAGCACACAAGCAGCAGGAGAGCACCTTGTTAACCTCGTGGTATACAGGTGAAACTTGAAAATGTTTTATATCGTGCAAAAGTTCATTTATGATTATGGCTTACCTTTTCACAATATTCTAATTTTGAATTTGGGGTTTTCATATGCTGTAAGCCATAATCATCAAAATTATAACAAATAAAGGCTTGAAATATCTCACTTTGCATGTAATGAGTCTATATAATATTTAGTTTCACCTTTTAAGTTGAATTACTGAAATAAATGAACTTTTGCATGATATTCTAATTTTTCACCTGTACTGCATGCTCAAAACATCAGCTCATAGCATTGTTTATTTACTCACATGGCATTTATCGTTTTATTAACAGGCCAAAGATAAAGGACTCACTGTGGATGAAGACTTTCTGTAGGACCAAACAGCACTTCGAACAGGTAATATGTATTCAAAAGAATTTAACATAAATACAGGAACTTTGTGCATAGAAGTAGGCATGTTTTTGTAACTGAGAGTAGAGTTATTAAACCAACATGACCATGAATTCTTTAAGGTTTCAGAGATGTCCCGTAAGAGACCTTTGCCAGGACAAAAGCGGAACCTTGTTTTTTATTTAAAGAACCAGCCAAGTGAGAAAAGACAGACAAACACACTGACAGAACAGCCAGAACGACTGATAGAAATGACAGGACAGACAGAAGAGCAACAGACAGGACAGACAGACGCACATGCAGAGGAGCAAAAGACAGGACAGATAAACGCACATGCAGAGGAGCAACAGACAGGACAAATAGAACGACCAACAGGGCAGATGGAAGAAGACACAGAGGCACAGACAGAAGAGATCCCCCAATCCAATAGCAGGGCCAGAATAGTCGTGCTCTGGCTGGAGCAGCAACATATAGATCCATTTTCAAAAATGAGTGGACCTCTTCATGGCCATTTATTACCAGAGGAAGCCTCAAGACGCACTACTGGTGTGCAGTCTGCCGTATTGAAAACTCATGTTGCCACCAGGGTGTGGCAGATGTAGTGCGCCACATAAAAAGCAAAGGCCACCAAGAAAAGACACGGGCTCTCCAGTCCACATCCACAATATCCCAATATGCAATGCCCATTTCCTCTGTTGGGGGGATGTCTGCACAAGAGTTTAAGGTATGATATGTGTAATGGTCCAGTCAAGGTTCAGTCAAGAGTTTTGTGTTATAGTTGATCACAGTAAAGTCATGGTTGATAGTTTTGACTAATTGGTTTGTATTTCAGTGTAGTACAGTCCAGGTTTCTTAATTTGAGATCTTAGTTGCTGAATGTGTTTTTTACCATTATCGCAGGTGTCTATTTGAAATAAACTATGGTCTTTAGGGAGGATTAATCATTTTAAATTTCTTACAGACAAGAAGGGCTGAGGTCAAAGTGACAGCTGGGTTGGTAGTTCACAACATCCCCCTAGCCTTTGCGGACCACCTGGGGCCTCTCCTAAAAGAATGTTTCGGAGATTCGAAGACAGCGCAGGAGTACAGGTGTGCCAGGACTAAGTCATCCTGCATTACCAATGAAGCACTTGCACCATATTTCACACAGGAGCTTGTGAAGGAGATGAAAAAAGCCCCGTATACCCTTGTTACGGATGAGTCGAATGACACTGGTATTTCCCAAACTATTTGAGATTTTTCTCCTCTGCAAAACATTTACTTTGTGCTGCTGGTTGATGACAATATACCTAAAACTTAACAACTTGTAACTCTACTTTCATAAATAGCTTTCCCCATCTCCTTCCATACCATGGGCCAGAGGAGCATGACCTTCTGGGTGAGGAGTTTCTAAATTATCAGACCATGCCAATGATATCCCTGCAGGACGAAACTGAAATGGAAAGTTTCTGGGCTGAAATGGAAACCCGGAAACATAAGGTAAACACTTTTTTTTTGTCTTTCCTTTTGACAGGTGTGGCTTGGCTACATCTGTTGCATGCATATATGTCATGCATGTTGCAAATTATGAATTTTTTTTTATCTGAACTTTGTTAATGGATCAACCTGAAGTATACTTGCAGTATTAATCAATCAAAAATCAAAGTATGTTTTTTCCATTGTGTTCTTGGTCCATAGGTGACAGGAGCCAAAGAATTCCTGGTCCTGGTGTTGCCCCATGCAAACGCAGATGCTGAGAGGGTGTTTTCACTTGTGGGACTGAACAAAACCAAGAGAAGAAGCAGCCTAGCATTGGATGGCACCCTGTCATCAATAATGACCATAAAGATGGCCAATCTGGAGCCCTGCTTTAAATGGGAGCCCCCCTCAGATATCATCAAGTCCTCCAAGAATGCCACAGGCCAGTATAACCATGCCCACAGATCATAGACATGGACTTAACCCAGCTTCTGATCTGCATCTGATTATGCCTAATTTTTAGTTATTTTTGTAATTCATTCATCTGTTTTACTGCTTGAAAAAGTTGTACTGTTTAAGCACTTTATTTGTTGCACTTTATTTGTTTCTGTGGGAGGCTTTAAATGAAGAATAATTTCCCTCCCTAACTAATCTTGTTGTTTTTGGCTGAACATAAATCATTAAGTGCTCTTAAGAATACAATTATTCACAACATAGGCTAGGTTTCAGTTAAGAATTAGTTTAATACCACTCTAATCAAAATTCAAATCAACCTACCTAGGTTAAATCTTAAACACTGGTCTATGAATTAGGCTTTATTGTGGTACATAGGCAGTCATTTAGGCACAACAATAGTTTTCTGGTTGAATGTTCAGCTCAAGTCTAGAAGGCCCTACAAGTCATGATGCCGAACATGAATCAGAATAAGTTCAGGTATTGCACATCTTTAGCAGACCACCCAAAAATCCACTAGAAAGCAGGAAATCACATCTACTTAATCAAAAATTTCCTGGGGATGGACCTTAAGCTATGTTTGCTTCACAGAATGTAACCAATATTGTCCATCTCAGTAGGCTGCCCCTATCACCGGCTTTGGGCCTCCCCACAAACCACCAGAATGCAGGGTGCAACATCAAATTAATTCCAATTCTCTGATATCTGAGCCACCAACTTGTGTGGCTGCATGCGCGGCATAATCTAATCTAAAACAACTGCAGAAGTTGTACTTCACCTGTGTTTTAAGCAAACCAAAAAACACGGGAGCGGCCAAATTTTTCCGATCCATGAATTTTCTCTGCTTTGGATGCACATGATTGACTGTGTGACTGTTAACAATGCAGTCCCCATGACGGACATGTGCATATGAAAGAACGATGCCGCTAAAAAAAAACGGGAGGGGGTGATGTTTCCAATCAGAATTTCCTTCAGATTTAGCAGAATCCAATCAGAATCTTCCAATTGACGTGTACATGATGCATTTTTTATGATCAGCCCTTTATCCAAAATATGTGTCCAATCGCAGCTGTACTGTAAGCACTTTGGGTTCCTGATGAAGCACTATATTATTATTATTATTATTATTAATCTGTCTTATTATTTTTGTCTTCTCTAGATGCTACATTGAAGAAGTGGCCGATTCGAAGCTCACGGAGCTGAGAAGATCAACAAGATAATATATATATTTTTTTTCTGTTCAGTTTTTTTGACTTATTTTTGTTCTTGTACTATTTGATTGTTCTTAAATAAATAATGTAAATTTCTAAATTTTGGGCTATTATTTATGTTGCCTAGTAGCTATGGATTTTAATAATTTTACTAATATATAGGAATATAAAGGTGCATATATAGGTGAACATATAGGTGCATATGTGTACACATATGTACATATATAGGTACATGTATGCACGTATATATGCACACGTATATGCACACATATATGCACACATATATGTACACATACGCACCTATATGTATACATGTATGCACCTATATAGGTACATATATGTGTACATATATGTATACATATATGTACACATATGTGCATATATGTACATATAATATAGGAAACCGGACAATTTTATATATTTCACATATATTACAAACCTATATCAAAACCTATATTAAAACATATATGTTTATATAGGTTCTTACCATGGGATGCGATTATTTATCAAAATATACTACAGTCACATCGTCTTTGAACACAGAGAAACTTTATTACTATTCTAAACATAAATCTGAGGGGTGGTGGCATAGTGGGCTAAAGCACTGAATTGGCAAGCAGAATGTTGGCGGTTCGATCCCCACAGCAATACCATTGTGTCCTTGAGCAAGGCACTTGACTCCAGGTTACTCCGGGGGGATTGTCCCTGTAATAAGGGCACTGTATTCACTTTGGATAAAAGCATCTGCCAAATGCATAAATGTAAATCTAATCTTACACCTATATACATGAGACAGGTTGTTGAAAAGTTACAGTGAAAATGAACTTTACGGAGTCTGTTGTCAATACTTAGGAACCATTTATCCTTCTTTGCTTCTACATCTATTTGCTATCGGATTCCCCAAATTATTTAATTAATACACCAGCACTTTGAGCACAATATTGGATATGTACTTGCATGTCTTTATGGTGTTTCCTTGCGTTCTTTGTGTTGCTTGGTTCTTGGTCGAAAGTTCATTCTGTCAATGTTTTGATTTCTGAATGATGATTTTAGCTGTGAAGTGAGGCCTTCTCATGGGTTTGTGAATCGTAGAGAGTGATGAGCTTTCTCGGGATGTCGAGTCCCGAGCCTCCTTGGACCTCACATGGGGAAGAGTCGGAGCAAAGTCTGAGCAGTCAGCGGAGCATAAGTTGAAGCATGTGAAGGCAGAAGAGAAGAGACCGGAGAGGAGAGTGTTATTCCTGTTTGGAAATATTTTAACTGAAATTGGCCGCATCCCCAAAGGTGTCCTGCGCCAATCAGAAGTGACGTTTCAGAGTCACATGGTCGACTGGGTTGTCTTTTCCGACAGTCGATTTATGGTCCTTTGTTAGAGATTCTCACTATTTTCCCACTCAAAAAGAGTGCATATTTAATCATGAACTTTATATCTTGCAAATTGTACAAGAGACATGATATTCGTTGTCATCAGCTTTCTTTATGTACCCAAACAAATGCTTACATTTTTTCATCGATGTTATACGTGTAGGTAATAAAACCAAAAATCATATTAGTATTACACATTATTGTATTTTATCATGTTATACCTTATAGTTAGCATTCTTAGTAGAATGAGATGAATCATACAAAATTAAAGAATACATTTATCAATTATAGGTGATTGCACATTTTAAAGAGGTCCATCAGTCTATAATCATTAACTTGTCAGGTACAAATGCTGCCACAGTGCAAAGCGATTTTCAGCATTATCTAGCAAGGCTAGATTAAGATGAAATATCTTAGAGTTGTGCAAATCTGATGGTCCTTGTAACCTTACAAAAGAGAAGTCTGCTTTAACTCTGTGTGGAAGATCAGGAGATCAGTTGTGGAGGGGCCTTTCTGACCAGTGAGGACACATGGGCAGTTTGATATATGACGGTGAAGAATTCCAGGACAGCAAAGGTTGAAAACTCTAGATTCAAGTCATATCGTTTAAATTCTTCTGCATGTATAATACTGCATGAGCTACAGAGAGGAACAGTTCATCTTTTCAAAGACAGAGAGAAGATTACTACCTTCCAACACCCTAAAACCACGACTCAAATGCAAAGCTTCTTGAGTTTAGTGAACTATTGTCGAGCATGGGTGCCAAACAGCTCTTTATATGACAAAATCATTAGAGAAGCAACACTCTCAAGGGCTGAAGAACCTATCAAATGGACTGCTGAAATGTACATGGCTACCAAATTGTGGTGAACCCTTTCATCTGTACGTGCATGAGGCGGCAGGCATAGCAGCAGCGATCCTCGCTCAGTACCATGGCGGAACATATAGACCACTGGTGTACTTGTCAAGAACTTTAAATGCAGTCGCTAAAGGCCTCCCTGCATGTTTGGCCTCTGCAGTGACTGCTGCAGTGTTGATGTTACAACATGCAGAGTGTAACTACACTGGTTTTAAATGAGTCCACGCTTCTTACTGATGTTCACATTTCACATTTATTCTTCTTTGCAGTATCATGGAACACCGTGAAAACTAAAAGACAAACAAAACAGTTTTCAAATACAAACATTCAACGCAACACACATATACTCCATTTCTTATACAGACTAATACAACATGTCTCACATTCCCTTGTACACAAACTTTAACATTGATTAACAAGATAACTAGATAATTATTACCGTGTTCGCCTGGTAAACCAGCTGTAGAAAATAGACGGAGCTTAAAAGTTCGCTGCTTTCACCCGCCACACTCTCTTCTCTCTGACACACTGCTCTCAAAGCTTCCAGGGTTAATCATGTGACTATCAATAAACAACCTTTTTCTTCTTCAATAAATTTAACAATAACAACATAACAACAGCTTTAAGTCACACTATTACACAGAATTACAATAAACAAGACACATTATAATTACATTACAAAACCAATGTTATCATCATAGTGGTTGAGCATGAACATTTCCGGTGTAGTCATGGAAACGAGTTTACACTGGGCTCAGCGTCAGCTACACTCCCACCAAATGACCTTTGATTGATTAATAACAAATCGTACAACCTTGGTGTTTTGTGTACATTAATCCCATAAATCAATGGTTATTTCAAAACAGTCTAAGATTACTCATAAACATCTGAAACTGAGTAATATGCAGAATACACCACATAAAAGTTAAATGTTACAATATCAACTGAAAACTATATCACTATATATCACTTTCTTTACTACTCAAAGGTTAAAGAAAACAATTTCCTATAACAACACCGAAGAAATATGTAATTAGTGACTAACTGTACCAGAATTATGAAGTAGAATTTTAGCTGCTCTCTACGAGAATAACTAACTTTTGAATGGGTCGCTCAACGATGGATGGTTTGTTGAGGCTTTTTCCTAACTTGCGCTCTCCAATCTGTATTGTAACTTTTCGCACCAGTTCATCATCATTCTCATGTATTTTAAGAACTCTGGCAAGTTTCCACTCATTACGAGGAAGCTCCTCTTCCTTTACAATGACAATATCTCCGACTTGCACATTGCGCCTTGGTGCATGCCATCGTTGTCTAAGAGTAATGTTGACCAGATGTTGACCAGATCTTTCTTCCACCTGTTCCAGAATTGCTCGCACAGGTATTGCACCCGTCTCCAACGTTTTTTGGCATACAAGTCTTCCTTAACAAAGTTGCCAGGTGGGGGCAAAGGAACAGAGGATTTCATAGTGAGCAAATGGTTTGGTGTTAATGGCTCTATACTAGTGGGATCACTGATACTGTCAACAGTTAGAGGGCGATTGTTTACAATGAACATAGCTTCATAAAAGAAGGTTCTTAAAGAAGTGTCATCCAATCTTCCAGCACTGTGAGCTAGAACTGAGCTGAGCACACTCCTTACTGTTCTGATCTGCCGCTCCCATGCAACTCCGGCATGACTCGAGGCTGGTGCATTCATGCAGAAATCGCACTGTTTATCCGCCAGGTATGTAGCCACTTTTTCCTCATCTACTTCTTTGAGAGCTCTTTCCATTTAGTTTCGTGCTCCAACAAAGTTTGATCCTTGATCTGATCTGATATGTCTGACGGCCCCACGAATAGCTAGGAAACACCGTAAAGCGTTGATGAATGCATCAGTCGTCATATCATCCACCATCTCTTGGTGTGGATCTCACCATGTGGATTGCTCTGGAGCTCAAACATGTAAAAAGGAGACCGTATCGTTTGTTCTCCTTACGACCTTGCTTGGTACAGAAGGGACCAAAACAGTCCATACCGCAGTACGTGAACGGTGCGGAGGGGTCTGCCTTACTGCCACCAATAATCCAGTAGCCATTGGCTCTGAGTTCATTCAAAGTTTGTCCTCTACCCTGATGTTGCGTTTTCTCATGGTGATACGCAAGGACAAGACGCGTGACAACACCATCTTTTGGGAGGATTATAGGGTGTCTCAAATCTAGAGGTATGGATGCTCTCCTCAGACGTCCTCCCACCCTCATTATACCATCTTGGAGGAATGGGTCCAGCTGATCCAGTTGGTGGTTACAAGGCAGCTTTCCTGATGTCTGGAGAATGTGTAACTCCTTTTCAAAGGCATCTTTCTGTGCAAGCTTGATGAGAGTGTGAGTGGCTCTCCTTCTCTCCTCAACATTAAGAGGATCTGTGACCTTGATTCTCCTGGCCGACCGTTGTATCCGAGCGACGACCTTTACTGCTGTAGACCATTTTGAGAACCTTGCGAGTCTTTCTTGAAAATCGACTTGCCTTGAAGCGTCCGTTTTCAAGACTTGGGTTAACCTGACCTCGGGATCTCCTATCAGTAGCTCTGAGGTTCCTTGGACTGTAACTACCTCTCTCTCCCACAGGAACTTGGGTCCGGTGAACCAGTTAGACTTGAGCAGCTCTGATACTTTGAGACCTCTTGAGGCGTATTCAGCAGGGTTGTGCTCTGTGTCGATATAGAACCACTGCCTTGAGTCAGTGGTTTCCCGGATTCTCTGGACACGGTTTGCCACGAAGACATGAAACCTTCTGGCTTCGTTGTTAATATAACCAAGAACTACTTGTGAATCTGTCCAGAAATATTCTCTGTCGATCTTGATCTCTAGCTCCTCCTTTAGCATACTGCTCATAGCAGCAGAGATTACTGCAGCAGTCAATTCTAGTCTTGGTATAGTGACTATTTTTGTAGGAGCAACTCTTGCTTTGCCCATAATCAAAGTACAATGCACCTTATCTTTGCTCACCAGTCTAATGTATGAGCACTGACCATATCCTTGACTACTGGCATCTGAAAAGTGATGCAGTTCTACTCTCAGAACTTTTCCAAAGTTTTCTGGTGTGAAGCATCTTGGGATCTGAATCTTGTCAAGATTTCTTAGATCACTGATCCAGCTTTCCCACTTTGGTTTCAATTCGCTGGGAAGTAGCTCATCCCAACTGATGCCTTTTTTACACATCTCTTGTAGCACCCGTTTTCCTGGTAGGATGAATGGTGCCAAGAATCCTAATGGGTCATATACTGACACCACGACTGAAAGGACTCCACGTCGTGTAATTGGCTTCTCGTCAAGTGAAACATTGAAGGAAAAGACGTCACCTTCTACATTCCATCTAACTCCTAGCACTCTCTGGAATGGAAGATCATCACAGTTGAGATCTACATTCTTCACCTCAGCAGCGCATTCGTTAACACCGATGGACTTAAGTACCTCTCGCCTGTTAGAGATGAATTTATGAAGGTGCAACTTTCCTTCAGCACACAATGCTTGGGTTTCTTTTACCAGCCTGATTGCCTTGTAGACTGACTCTAAGCTTATAAGGCCGTCGTTTACATAAAAGTGCTTTCTGATGAAGCTAGCTGCTTCAGGGTATTTCTCCTCATTTTGACTGGCAATATGCTTCATACCGTAATTGGCACAGCCTGGGGATGAAGATGCTCCAAAGAGATGGACCTTCATATGGTATTCCCTGGGCTCTGACTCTGTATTCCCATTATCCCACCACAGGAATCGTAAATAGTCTCTATCTTCTTTGCTGACGTGGAACCTGTGGAACATTTTTTCCACATCACACATAACAGCAATGGGATGCTTGCGGAAACGGCAGAGCACTCCAATCAGCCCGTTTGTAAGATCAGGTCCTGTCAGCAGATGGTCGTTTAAAGCAGTGCCTTCATACTTTGCAGAGCAGTCGAAAACTACCCTGATCTTATCTGGCTTCCTCGGGTGATAAACAACTTGATGTGGGATGTACCACACACTTCCTGACTCCGCTTGCTCGTCTGCTTCCTCTGCTTCCCCATCCTTGAAGACACCTTCCATGAATCTTACATAATCATCCTTAAATTTAGGATCTCTATCCAATTTCCTTTTAAGATGCTTCAGGCGGATTAAAGCAAGCCTCTTATTATCAGGAAGATGAGGACGTACTTTGAATGGAAGAGGCATCTCAAGATAACCGCACTCATTCTGGTGGATTCTATTCTTTAAGAATTGAATATCTTCTTGAGATATACTTTTCTCTCCTGATCTAGTGTCTGCAAAATCAGATTCTAGGGCTTTAATAGCAGCAACTGGTGTCACCTGCGGAACTTCCCTAACAGATATCCAATGACTCAGCCCAGTCACATCCCTGGAATTCAAGCGCTGTGGTGATCTGCCAACGATGCTCCACACTAAGTCTGTCTTTATAGCGTAAGGCTCATAGTCACCTCCAGTAAGGACCTTTCGTGGTGCCAGGGCTCTGGAGCAGTTGTAACCAATCAGAAGTCCCACTCCCCAATTAATTAACAGAGGCATCTCGGGGGCTATGACTGCTAAATGCTTCCACTTATTAGCAGTCTCACATGTGGGGATGTGCACACGTTCGAGTGGAATGAATTCCCTTGCGTAGACGGGAGGCAGGTTAATGAGGCAATCTGAAGAGAATCTTCTGACTCTGAGTCCACTGACTCTCTGAATTTCCACAATGGAATCCCTTCCCATCATAGTGGAAAGCTTTAATTTGACTGATTCCATAGATGCCTGCAACCTTCCACAAAGTTCCTGGTCCACAAATGTGTGACTACTTTGAGTGTCCAATAGAGCATAAGCCAGGGTTTCAGACTCTGGGTTTCCATGTGAAGAGATCCATACTGGAACAATCATTGATGTGCTCCCACCCTCACCTCCATTCACACAACACGATAGTGAGGATGTGTTTTCTTCAGCTTGTTGGACACCTTGCAAGGAAGTCTGGTCCACTGAGGGACGGTCTTCGTGCAATGGAGTGGGATGTTGTCTTTTGCACATATTACATATAGCTTTGTTCCTACAGTCCTTTGAAATGTGTCCCTTCCTCAGACATGCATAACATAGCTTATTATCTTGGACGAACTTCCTCTTATCCTCCACAGACCTTTCCGCTAAGCTTTTACACTTATGTATGGAATGATTTTCTCCACAACACATACACTTAGCTGTGTTTGAGTTATAAGTTGGTATGCATCCTTTGTTTGACTTACTGGAATCCCTCAACTTGGTTTCATCTACATTGTAGGATTTGACTGTGATACTTGATGCGTTTGAAGCATTCACATTAGTAGCGAAAGTATTTGCCTTTAGACATTTTATTTCCCTGAACAACTTTTCCTCAGGCTTTAGTGCATGTAATGATGACACTGGATTACATGCTATGCGTGCTCCCTTTGAGATGAATGAAGCAAATTTTTTGAAGCTTGGATAGTCTTTGTCCTGATCCAACTGCTTCGTGACAAGACGATTCCACCTGGACGTTATCCAGTCAGGGAGTTTGCCTAGCATTTTCTGATTCTCTTTGCAGTCATTCAGAACCTGAAGACCCTTGATGTGAGGCATAGCATCACTACATGTTTGCAGAAAATCACTAAACTCTCTCAGCTTGACATACTCCTTAGCACCTATCCTTGGCCACTTATTAAGCTTCTCTCGAAAAGCACGCTGCACCACGAAGGAGTGACCGTACCTTGCATTCAGCTTCTGCCATGCTTGCTGGTATGCCTCTTCATCTTTTCTATAGAAGCTACCCTCTAGTGCAGACCTCTCTTCTCCACCTACGTACCTTTGTAGGTAGAACAACCTATCTGTGGATTTGAACATCGTCTCTCTATAAGGACTTTGAAGCTTGTGCTCCATTCTGTAATCTTCAGTGGGTCGCCAGAGAATACAGGAGGTTCTGGTAATGGAAGTCGAGTAAGGGCCATTGACTCCTGTAATGTCTGAACTAAAGATGCTTCGTTCTGTATAACTCGCTCCTTCAGACATCCTGCAGAGGGAGTGAGTTGTCCAGGAACATCTCCTTCACTGCATGGAGGACTGTATTCCTCACTCTTTTCTCTTAACTCTTCCTCAGTAAACACTCTGAGTCTTGCTTCAATGACCTCAATGTCTCTTTGATTTTCTAGCCTTTTCAGTTGCAGACGTTGTGCTTCAATGGCTACTTCTCTTTCAACCTCAACTTTCTTTGCAGCCAGCTGTGCTGCTGTTTCAGCTCTCTTAACTGAAATGCTTGGTGACTCTGAAGGACGGTTAGAGCGATGGCTGAGTGCAGTCGCCTTGGAAACTCTGGATCCATATATGGACTTAGCATATTCACTATTAAGCAGCATCCGTAACCGTGTTCTTCCCGCCTCACCATCGAACTCTTCATCTCCCTCAATAAGACGAACTCTCATTAGTCCTAACTAATCCGCTGTCACCGCTACACTTGCATCAATTTTCCTCCGTACCTCTTGGCTTGGTGCAATTTTGAGCCGTATGTTGTCATATAACTCCCTTAAATCAGACTCAAGCTTCTCAACCTCATCCATCATGTCACACAAACCACTCTCATAGCATGCCTGCTTCAATCTTGAACGAGCATTCTTGACTCGTATTTTCCACTTCTCATACACTGAATTGAATTTCCTTTCTCTTTGAATTACTTCTTGCTCCATCAGCTCTATCATTTTAAGTGTTGGACGTCTGTCACGGGAGGATTTCCTTGGGTCATCATTTAACTGTATTTCAGCTGCAGAAGGCTCTTTGAGCTTTGCTTTAGCTTTCTTATTTCTAGTATGATCTGTTATTTCCTCTTTTTCTACTGCCCTAGAATTAGAGTCTAAAACGCCCTCCACTTCAGACAGGGAATCAACCTGCCTAGATACCTCACCATCCTGAGACAACGATTCTCTGAGAACTGACATTTTGACACTCAAGGGGAGAGAAAGGTAAATTACAAGCACGTGAAATTACTGAGATAGACAATGCAGCAATTTGAATAGGCTTAATTTGTTACACCTTAAACGTATGACTAAAACTGTTGCTCATTTGGAATTTTACACTTAAATGGCAGATAAACTCAACTGTGCCAACATTTGTGATTTATAAATGTCCTTAAATTTATAGTAAGGCTTTAGTGCCGAACAGGATGGTACAATCAGGAACTTTTATTCTTACTCAATGTCTTTCGCACAGTCTTGAGCAACTGTTGACTTTTATTTCGTAGCAATCAGTCTTTTTTACGGCATTATTGTGGACCTGTCCATCTTTGCCAGGGAACTTATTCTGAATTTCAGTATTGTACAGTCTGACCTGAAATGAGTGCTGTCCGCTGCAGTAAAACTGCATATGATTAAACAGACTACACGCTGAAACCTGTATTCCACCACAGGATACGAAGCAGAACCACACACTGAAGACCTGAAGTTCGCCACAGGATACGAAGCAGAGCCGCACACTGAAGACCTGAAGTTCGCTACAGGATATGAAGCAGAGCCGCACACCGAAGGCCTGAAGTTCACCACAGGATATGAAGCAGAGCCGCACATTGAAGACCTCTGTTTTATGGAGTTAGGCCACATTGTAAGTAATATTGCTAACACAGTTCTACATTACAGAAAAATACTAAATCATAATAAAGGCTTTAAAATATTAATTTTACAACCGCACGCATGAAGCGAGCCGCAGCGACACAGGCAAAAGCGGTAATGATTCTGAATGTGTCGGAAAAACCAGCAAGGAGACTTTATGAACATTTTGTTAGACATCTAAAAGCTTCTCTTTTTTTCTTTGTTTCTGTCTTCTGAAATGTTTTTGTTGCAAGAAGAGTATATATGAGTGCTGCAAATGTCCTCAGACATCTCAGCTCAGAAGGTGCTTTGGGTTCAGTTCACTCTGCAGGCTATATAGCTGTGATTAAAACATAAAACAATACAAAAATGCATTCACCTCAAACCATGATCTATATTTCAGTGATTATTATCATCATTATAATTATTATTTTTACATTTATTATTGTTTTTATGTCTTCATTTGTTGTAAATATTTTTCTGCCATGATGTTAAGACGCATTCTTGCCTGACGGTAAATGGAAAGGTGGTTACTTGAATATATATAATTTTTTTTTGACCACTTCATTGTTTATTTATTTTTTGCTTTTTCGTTTTGTTTGGAGTGCAATTTGAATTTAGAAATTATTTTAAGTTTTTTAAATAAATGAATTAAATTAACATTTTCCATGCAAAATCACTTCATACAATTCTTATCTGAATTAATGGACAGTATGGATGCTACTCTGGTGATTTGATGGTGAGGGTTGGGGGATTAAGTGTGATTTATATTGTAAACATAAATAAAATCACTTTGAAACAAAATCACTAAAGCAAGAATATTCACAGATCCCTCAGCCTAGGGGTTGCCGATTTAACTGGATATTGCGATATATATATATATATATATATATATATATATATATATATCTCGTGAAGGATGGAACAAAAAATGTATTCACACTATGTATTTTCATGGATAGCGAAATCTGAGAATGCACAGATGAAGTCTTTGCCAGAGAGATGTTGTCCTTCACAACTGTTGTAAAAACATCTTTCAAAAAGTTGAACAACACCCATTTTAATTGCACTTATTTTTTCCAGTTTCATTTGAATTTTTAGCTAAAATAAATAATAAAAAAAAAGTTTAAAGTTTGAAATCTAGATGTCTTTCTTTATTGTGTAGACTTAACCCTAACCCAACTTAACAAAAATTACCCCATAGTACTACTACCTAGCGTCCAACCAGCGGTAATACCAGTGTTCGTCGGTTTCCTGTGGAGTTTTTAATGCGACCAACAGACCAATCAAAACTTGGTCAACCAAGACTCTTCTCAATGACTAAGGTTTGGTTGACTATCAGGGGACAGCCCTAGAGTGTATTAACCTCCCTCACAATCCAACTGACAGCATTTTTAAATGAATGGAATTCTAAAGGAAACCTGTCATGTAACGATTTAAAAAGCACTTTATTTTCATCCTACCTCCTCAAGCTGGCATCACACTTGCAGACTAAAAACAACACTATTTTGGCTGAGGGTGTCACACTTGGTGGATGGGTGAGATATGTGACATAAATACCAACTCACAGCGACTCTCTCTCTGATTCCCTGTCACGTGGAGCTTGACAAACTAACAACAGGAGTACTGTGTGAGCATAAACAATTGTAAAAGAGTCATTTAGAATGTTATTCATAAAGTGTCTTGTGAAAGTACATGATCTTGTATTTATCCCCTCCAGGCTTATATGTCAATATGCAGCTTTCAGTAAGTAAAGAAATTACGTTCAATGAAAACAGACTGTTGTGCCTCCACTTTCTGATTTCAGTCATTATAGTGTAGGAGAAATAGGCAGGAAAAACGCTTGGTAACATAATCAATTTGGATTACAATCAGCATTTTTTGAGTGCCATCGCAGATGAATACATTCAGATCAGCGTCTTGTCAGTTCATCAGTAAAAGAAGAGCTCAATGGTCACTTGAAGAGAAAACAAGAGCTCACCCTGGTAACAAAACAATTTTTTCTGTCATGTTGGATCCTTTTTCCCTGTTACAGGCAGCATTTTTAAGTTTTCGGTTGAAGCCCATATCTCCCATTCAGAATGTCAGAGACTTGGCGGTGCGCTCGTTTGACTCATGCAAGCAAGCAGTCATTCAGTAACAACCTAGCATATTCCTAGCTACCATCCAGAGCACCCTAGCAACCATATAGCATGATCACACAAACATATCTCGACACCAGATCGTTGAGACATGGGGTGGATGCTTTTAATCTTAGGCCCTTGGTGGGATATTGCAACGGCAAGCATCATCTATATAAAACTATAACCTAAAGTATTCTGGAATGTCCCATAATATGTGATATTTAACACTCCAAGAATCAAAGAGAAATAATAATAAATAAAAACATTAAAATGAAGACAAAAATGTTGAGGGATGTCAAAATTACCAGAGCTTATGTACCAAGCCGAAACTTGATGAAATGAAAGTTAGTGCAAACATTTACACCCCTAGTGGCTCATACTGAGGGTATTTACACTTGGTCACTGCATGCGTTTTAGCTGATCGGATTGCTATCTAATCATGAAAAGACCAAGCGTAAGAGCCCTCCAAGACGGACTCCAGGCGGATATAAATCTGATCACTCAAACCACCTCCGGAGTTCATTTGAGAAGCATTCATAACGAAACTCAGTAAAGAGTAAATGCATCTGGCTGTTCAAACATATGCAAATTTTACTCCACCCAAACAGCCCTACATCAGCATAAGGAAAATGCTAAATATACAGTAACAGCTGCAGTATTTGCAAATAGCTTGTGTTGTGCAATAAATAATAACAAATTATGAAATGAATGCATGTTGTAGAAGAGAAAGTGATTTTTTTCTTTATTTTATGCAGATGACTAAATTGAAACTGAGAATGAGCACAGCTGACTTGCATGACGCATCTTACCTACGAAAAGCCCCTAGAGGAAAAAAACAGTCTGCACACACACGCGCTCATGCACTGGGCAAGGTAACTTAGAATCAAATAATAAATCACATCTTTTAAATTCACTGCCCGGCATTAGCATAATCATGGAAGTGAACTTAGTTTTATTTGCATATAGCATGGAAACTGAAGGACGGATTTATATCAGTTTGGCGGAGACACATTGATGTATTCAATTGGATAGCAATCTGATCAGTAAAAACACATAAAGTGTAAATACCCCCAATAATTCATGAGACTCTGGGCCTTACTTAATGAGAAGGTGCAATCTCATGATTATTCATGACACCAAGTTGCAAGTTGCAATGTGCTTGCCTTGCATTTCGTGGCACTTTTTCATCATTGCTGTGGCTCAACATTACTGAATATGCAGCTGCTTTTGTGGGCTTTTTCTTGTTTTTTTTTGCAGTGAAAACTCCCAAATAATTGTGGTATTCTTGTGTAATTTGCGTCAATAACAGTATAAGCACAAGTACCTGTAAATTTTTCATTGCACAACTACTGAAAATGCTGTTAGCGAGTAAAAAAATGTGGTTCGTTCTGAGCAAAATCTTAATTATTTTGTTCAGGTTAAAAAGGACTGCAGCCTCCATTCAAAATGGTTAGAACAAAATAAAAAAAGGTTAATAATGTTCTTTTTAAAATAACTGTAACGAATGAGGAGACGAAGAGTGAGGATCTAGATGCAGCTTTTTTTTTAAAGTAACTTAAAGGAAAACACTGGAACAAAGAAATATCCACGATGGGTAAACTGAGGCAAACACTATAAAAATAACCACGAGGAGTAGAGGCAGGAACACGGTGACGGACAGAGAAGACATTCAACAACTGACAAAGGACTGGAGAAACAACAGGGCTTATATACACACATAGAACAGAATGAGGGAATGACAGGCAGGTGGGGATAATGAGGGAGTGATTAGGGCCGGGAATTGTGGAAAACGTAGTTAGGAGTGAAGGTGAGGGAAAAACACAAGGCAGACAATTGGGGAATCGTAACAATAACAGTACTCTGTGCTAAGGGGTGGTTGAAATACCAGTTGCAATATTGCCATATATCACAAGAGAAAAATGGTCTGGAAAACAAGCCCAAAATAAACCACTTGCAACACCAAAATAAACAAAAATCGGCAATTACATTTTTTCTTGTGTGGTGGATTTATCACCATAGAAATCACAACAACAAAACAGTTATTTAACAGTTAAGTATAATTTTAATTACAGATCTGCTTCTCAGTCAAAACCTAGCTTCTCAGTCAAAACCTGGCATCAAATCTGTATTAATGCATCATATCTAACAATAATTCAGTGAAGTCAACTGAGAAATATACTTCATACCTTTTACAATGTTTTCCTTGTATCTGAATTAGCCATGCATGTCTATGTAGTAATTATACATAGTTGTTAAAAAGGATTTTCACAAATTGTTACATCAACAATGGGCAATTAGGCAAAGAATTGTGTGATGCAGCAGTTTTCTTCAGGAGAAAAGCACGTTTAATTTTTTTGGGCAACATGGAGTGGTGTAATTCCAAATATAAAAGGGTGATAAACCCTTTGGCTTCATGGAAAAATCATTAGAGCAAAATTAACCGGTTATAACCGGTTACCAGCCATTTAAAATAATGTTTTCACTCCAGAACAAGTGAAAATCACTTTGTTCCCATTTTTGGTTACTTTCTGCAAAAACAAATTTTCGTTTTTGATTCCTTGAACCATTTTTAGTCCCTGCTTTAAATTCTACTTTTTACTATCCAAATAAGGGATAAGTGAATATAGAAATGCCATGAACATGGTGATTTGTGTCTCAATTTCAATTGCAGCAGTTTTGTTGTTTTAATGTAATTTTATGTAATATATAATGTTTTTTAGGATTGATATCTAAGCAGTGGCAACATGTTCACAGTTCATATCATAATCACTGTTCAAATTACAGTTCACTAACCCAATATATAAAAAATAATCACATTATTATTATTATTATTATTATTTTTGTCTGAATCATTCAGCCCTAGTGACAACACTGAAAAAAAATACCTGTAGACTTGAAGTTAGTCTTGAATATCTGGAAGCACTTGCTGCTGTAATTTAGACAGAGGCCCACGAATATCCTCCTGAGTGTGGAGTCGACTCTCTGAACAAAACAAAACCCTGTTTAAATAAAGCTTTATAACCTACAATTCCTCATCAAGCTGTCTGATTTAGTCTTTGTTCAGTCTAATCACTGAGATTGTCGTGGAAAATCGCGAAGAATCTCTCTCTCTAAGTTGTAAGAAAACTCCTGGAGTCTTGAGTTCCAAAAGCCAAAGTTTCAGTTTATTGAACACCAACAAACATGAGTCCGGTCAGCTGTCCGTTCTGATTACCTTCTTCACAGTTCTCGGTTTTATACCTTTTTGTTATCTTAATCACTTCATTTCTAGCCAATGAATTCATCTCCATCACCTTTTCATCTTTCCACCATTATTTCTTAGATTCTCTTTTTTTAAAAAAAAAAAAAACAACAACAAAAAAACAAAGCTTACCTCATTGTTTTTTTTAAAAAAAGAATGTACTTTTTGACTTGTTTTTCACTTAATGATCTATAGAATAAGCTTATGTCATGGTGTATGTAAAGGACATGTTGCCTTAAATCACTTGCATAAGGGACAAGCAGCCCTTACTCATAACATACCCTCTGTCAGAGTACATCATGATGAGTTAGCCTTGTTTGCTCATACACAATATAATTTGATTAATAAAAGAAAATACACCATGTTTTAAAGATATAGATCATACCTCATATATATCATATATTTATTAAAGTCATATTTAAGCTAACTTATTAAAGAAGATACATCATAAATTTATGGAAATACACCATAAGATTTAAACAACTACAAAGAATCTTTCCAATATCGGTCAGGAACTCCTCTCTGAATTTAATCTTCAGAGACTGAAAAGAATCAGAAATCAGTCATACAGGAACATACGATCAGACATCAGTCAGGCCACTTGAGAGGTGGTTGGGAAATCTTACTCCTACAAACACCTTTGAAATTTTTTTGAGTAATGTATTTTGAGTAAACAATTGTACAATGTCTAAAATTTTAAATGCTTAATTCTATTTTAAATATTGATATTTGGTGTCAGTGTCAATGCAAATGTACTGAAGTACAATATTAACACCCAAACAGATCGAAATTCTTCTGCGGCCACCCTAGTGGAATTTCTGGCTGCCAGAGCAAATTCAATGATATTCATCTCTCGTTGCACACTTTATAAGAGGTAAATATGATTCTCATCTGAAATGGAAACTTGGTTTCATGTGAGTTTTGAGTATGAATGTGATCCACTCTGCGCTATCCAATATATGAAGCATGCAGGTGCATGCCAGTCAACCAGGCTTCCCTTAATAAACACCGTCTAAAGACCAGATCATGCAGAGTGTGTCACTTGCACAAGTGCAAGTCACCCAGGGTTCACTTGGTATTGCAGCTCAGACCACAAAAGTTGCGCAACACATTTTAATTATTTCTTTTACTTTAAAGTGCTATGGAGGAAGTCAAAAATCTTAAAGGGCTAGACAGCACAGGCATTCTTAAAAACACAGAAGGAATGAGCAGACAACACTGCTATTAATCTATGACAGAATTTTACTGTTTTATATTAAATAATCTCAGAGAGAATCCATTAGACTTCATTTTAATACAACTCATTACCATGTAATGAGGAGCCATCCATTATCTTACCTGTGGTTATAACAAATGTCACAATGGAAAAACTATGGTAAACATACGGGCATGTAAATGCTCTCTGACTCTGATTTAAAAATTCTGTTAACTACATACTTTGAATGTGCTAGTTCCACAGAACTTAAGTGACATTCTGACACGCTATATTCCATCACGTTCATTATGATCACAAAATTCTGGCTCGTTAATAGTTCCTAGAATATCAAAATCCCTGTTCGGGACACAGACACACTCATTCAGTTTAAGTCTAGACTAAAGACTCATCTATTTAGCCAGGCATACACCTAATTTATCTTTCAACTCACAATTAGGCTGCTTTTATTAGGTCTGGCATAAACAGAAACGTCTATCATGATCTAGAACTCTGCATAAAATTGAATGGTATCTACACTAATATTATTCTATTTGTTTCCATGTCAGGATTCCTATCCTGAGGTTACCAGAGCCAGCTCCATTCCTGTGTGGTGTCGGACTCCACTGCTATGTGTGTCTGTGTGATGATGACTAAATGTAGCCGGTGCTAGCCAGACATGACTTCAGTCTTTTACGATGGAATTCAGAGGAAGAACTTCAATTACAACTGTAAGACATTGGATACTTCAAATGCCACTGCCTGAACCTTGGATTTAGGATGGACCCCACCGAACCTCAACGAAATGGCCGGTTGGACTGCGATGCACTTCATTGATCTCTACCTGCATCACCTTTGTCTATAGATGGACTGCGCTCTTGAAATGGAATCCATAGACTATCATTTAATTACCAACAAATCCTTCATCAGCCAACTAACAAAGGACAATGCATCTATGAGAACTTCTGACTTAACACAACCTTAACACTCACTTTAAACCATGACCTGCACAGCACATAACTAATATTGGCATTATATTTATGCTGTTTAGGCCAGAGGGGATCTGGCCCCCGTAGTGAGCCTGGTTTCTCCCAAGGTAATTTTTCTCCATTAACCAACATCTTATGGAGTTTTGTGTTCCATGATACAGTTGCCTTTAGCTTGCTCACAGGGGTTCTAAATACAATTATTTAATTTGTATACACAATTTACAATCATATTTAATCAAACTACACAATGATCACTCCGAGACTTTATAGATATTACAGTTTTATTATGCATAATGCATGACTTTCTATAAAGCTGCATTAATGAGTGTAGTGAAAAGTGCTATACAAATAAAAATGACTTGACTTGATGGCAGCAAAAAATACTTTGACCTCCGGTTTCATAAATATTCTGTTTTAATGAATTTAGGAAACAAACTGGCCCTGTTTGTTCACTTAAAGTACAATCTAAAATAAGCAAGTTTCTCTACTCATGTGAATAGTCCGAAAATTATCTCTACTAACACTTTAGAGGTGATAATGAAAGTTAGTTTAGTTTAAGGAAAAAGTAAAAAGTCAAATAATTTTTTTTCCAGATGCTTAGATGATCATAAATAACTTTAATAGTCAATGTAATCATGATATGCAACTACAGAGTTTCATCAAAATTAATTACATTTATTTGATAAACTTAATTTTTATTTTCAGTTCAGTTTTTCCAATCCAAGCAAAAATAAGATTCTCTCTTTTTAAAATAAAACATACGTGTTTGATTCTGAATCAAACCTCTCCATCTGTTTGCCCAATTTCACGTTTTGTTTTTTAAAATTCCATGGCATACAAGAGACCTGTTTGACAATTAAACTCATAAAAAAAAAAAAAAAACGTTCTCTCACTTTGAACTGCTTTTATTTCCAGCAAACTTAACATGTGTAAATATTTGTATGAACATAAAGTTTCAACAACTGAGACATAAACTGAAACATAAACTGAACATGTTTATGCAGAGTTTAAATACATGTGACTAAGAGAAAGTGAATAATGAGTCCCTGAACAAAGGAGGAGATCAATATCAAAAGTAACAGTCAGTATCTGATGTGGCCACCAGCTGCATTAAGTACTGCAGTGCATCTCCTCCTCATGGGCTGCACAAAATTTGCCAGTTCATGCTGTGAGATGCTAACCCACTGTGAGGAAGCTGGTGAGGCCGGGCCGCAAGGACAAAGGCCCGACCCTGAATCCGGCTAATCAGCCGGGTGGGGGATAAAGACAAGCCGGAGGTACCAGTTCTAGAGAGAGAGACACACACGACCACGCTGCATGTGTCGTGTTTGTTTATGTTATGTTTGACATTAAAACTTTAGGTTGACTGTTCAGCTGGTTCCCGCCTCCTCCTTGCCAATCTTTTATCTGTAACTGTCTGCTAAAGGAGCAAGCCACAGCCATCTGCCTGGGGAAAGAGGGGTCACTGCTGGCCACCAGAGGCTCAGGGCTCGCTTCCATCCGCTGGGGGAGCTGCTGTTCTCAGCCAGAGGAGCGGTTGACAGCATGTCCGGGAACTAGCGGGCAAACTTTTCTCTCTCTCTCTCTCTCTCCCTCGGTCGCTCCGCTTTGCTCTGCTTCGCTCTTTCCCTCCCCTTGTCTCTCCCAGGGCTCCAGAAAGGCTGGGATGACCTGCCGGCATGCACGGCCAAAAAAGGCAACGCCCCCCCTCCAGGAAGGGAGGGGAGGGCATCATGTTGGGGGTTTCCCCGGCCCGAGTAGGGCGATGGAGGAGTGTGACTAAAAGCGAGCATAAAACAAAGGTTATGTAAAAAAAAAGAAAGTCTAAAAACTTAGACCTTTTATTGGTACAAAGGGCAGTACCAACTCCCCTCGCTAAACAATGGAGACCGGAGTATATTGTACTCAAGTAGCGCTAGTAACCATGTCCATGTGGAGGCTGGGTTAAATATGTATTTTACCCACTTTTCTAATTGGAACATATAATTTTGACATATAAAACTTAAAATTAACCCTCAAATAAAGCGTTTAGCTTCAGAAGATATTAATTAAGCCACTGGTGTCATATGGATTACTTTTATGATGGTTGAATGTTGTTTTTGGAGCTTAAAAAATGTGGAACCCATTCAGCTACAGAGATTAAATATTCTTCTAAAAATCTTAATTTTTGTTCTGAAATTCATACACATCTGGGATAGCATGAGAGGGAGTAAATGATGAAAGAATTTACATTTGAACTAGGTGAACTATTACTTTAACAACTGAGGGGATTGGGGCTTTGTGAATGGTCAGTTCCACACTACATAGAACACAGCTTTTGTTTTTTGTTTTTACAAGTTCTTAATAATTTTCTCTCTAAAGCGAATAGAACCTACATTCCATACCATGTGGCAGTGCTTAGAGTAAACATATTATGAACAATACTCAAATTCAATCCGGCAGACAGATTACTAACAGTACAGGGTATATCAGATTTCTAACAGTTAATATACATAATTAAATGAATAGTTCACCAAAAAAAAAATTAAAAAAATCTGTCTTTCTAAAAGACACATGACTTTCTTTCTTCAGTGGAACACAAAAGAATATTTTTTCAAAAGTATTCAAAAGATTTATTTGCCATAATTCTAGGGAATAGTCATCCAAGTATATCAAGCTCGAAAAAGGACGACAATTTTTTTTATTTTCCAAGTCTTCTAAAGTGACCCGATCATTCTGTGAGTATTTTGTAACAAAGAAATTCTAAGCAGTTATTAAAATGTATCAGTTACTTAAATATTGATTACAGTGGTTTTAAAGTAGATTTTTCTCTCCTATTTTAGGCTTGAGAAATATATGTACCTTTTGTGTTCCATGCAAGAAAGGAAGTTATAAAGGTTTAGAATGCCACTAGAGTGAGTAAATTACAATTTTGGGTAAACATTCCTTTTACCAGTATATATTGTCTCACTCTACAAAGCAGGATTGCAATGCAAGGGATGTATTATATTAGAGGGTCTTTGAGCGCTGGAGTGGTTAAAGAGTGCAGATCCATTCAGGTGATACTCACAGCGTCATGGTCCAGGATGGGAGCAAATCTGAAAGGCTGTCTTTTGAACTTGAGCTCAGGTATGCCTCCGAAGACAGGTAAAACAGCTGGAAGTGAACGAGCATTGAAACAAACAGAAAATTGGAATTAAAATGTTTTATTTATTTATTTGTAAAAATTAGATATGCCAAGTCAAGTAACCATTTGTAAGTTTTCTTAAATATGGCATTGTGTTTCAATGACACAGGTAAAATAAAAGATCCTGAAGTCTGTTAGAACTGACCAGTGGGTTGGGATCAAGATGTTGACTAAACACATATCTCATGAACAGTCATGAGTGCTGGATGACTTTTTAGCAGCTGTCCAATGTCCTGGAACGGCCTGTCCATCTTCTAACAAAAGGAAAAATGAGTGTTAAAGGCATAATAGCACTAAAAGACATCAGCACTACTAATATCAATCTGAAGTTGAAGTCCTTAAGCACACTACCGTACTAATACAATTTTTTGCAGAGTATGGACAATATGTAACTTTCTATATGCATAGAATACCCAGATGACCTACTATATTTGTCAAAATGTTCAGTGTATGACTCCAGCCAGGTCTCCTAAGCAACCAAATTGGCCCGGTTGCTAGGGAGGGTAGAGTCACATGGGGTAACATCCTCATGGTCGTAATTAAGTAGTTCTTGCTCTCAATGGGGCACATGGTAAGTTGTGCGTGGATCGCAGAGTTTAGCATGAGCCTCCACATGTTGTGAGTCTCCGCGAGACATGTTGTGATAAGATGCATGGACTAACTGCCTCAGAAGCGGAGGCAACTGAGGCTTGTCCTCCGCCACCTGGATTGAGGTGAGTAACCGCGCCACCACGAGGACCTCCTAAAAGTAGTGGGAATTGGACATTCCAACATTGTGAGAAAAGGGGATTAAAAAAAAATAAATGTGCATTGTACAAGAAAGTGGTCTGTGTCAAAGACTTTATCCCAGATATTGCAATGCGTTTCATTTGAACTTCCATTTTCAGTGCGAAGAATGAAATTCTCTCATCATTTACTCAACTTAACATCAGATGTATGTGACTTTCTTTAGCAGAACTCATTTGAAGCAAAATAGAAAAATATCTCAGCTCAGAAGGTCCTTAAAAGTGGATGATGATCAGACCTTTGAAGATCCAAAAATCACAGACAGTCAGCATAAACGTCATCCATATGACTCCAGTGATAATCTGATGCATGTGCGACACCCAGAAGAGAAGTGCTGTTTACAATGGTGTAGGAGGAACGCTGTACAGAAGCTTTGTTGGTTTTGTTTTAGATCTGTATTTGTATCTGATGTTTTTCACAAAGGTGCATTTGTGTGCTTATCCTGGATGTCTCAACCGAGAGAAAAACATGACATTAAAACCATAACATGTCGAATATGTCAGCATGTAATAAGTCAGTGCTCTTGTGAACACACATACTGCTGCTAAATGGAAGTGATGATTTACAGTTAAAAAGTACTTAAATATTAATCTATATAGAGTCGTATGGATGACGTTTATGCTGACTGTCAAAAAGCTTAAAAAAGTCTGATCACCATCCATTTGCATTTTAAGGAACTTCTGAGTTGGAGATATTTTTCCATTTTTCTTCAAATAAGTTCTAGTGAAGAAAGTCATACAGATCTGGGATGGCATGAGGTGATTAAATGATGAAATAAGTTTTATTTTAGGGTGATCTACCCTTTAAACTTCTTATTCACTCAATATTCAGCCAGAATGCCAAGACTTAAATATTTATTTGAATTTTTTTTATATGTGGGTTCAAAAATGCAAAATAATTATATCCATTTCTGAGATAACTGGACACTACACTCTGAATAAAACACAAAGGAAATGTATAATGGCCATGTGACAAAAACTTAATGTAGCACGCAACTGTTAAAAACAGTTATGCATACTGCTTCAAGTACTTTGTTTAAAAAATATATAGATATATGTTTCCTTCCAAGTTGTGAATTTAATTTATGCAAAAAAACAATGTGCAGATAAAGCCGCATTTCCATCCCATGTTCAAAAAGAAAAAAACATCCTCACATTCATGGAAATTGTATACACTGTGACGCTTTTATTAATAAAATTCTCGCAGTTTAGAACACGCAGACAAAACACTTAAGAACTTGTCAAACAGAGGACTATTTGTGTGTGTACATCCAACCTTATGACTTTGCTGTGAAGATCAATTTGATATTTTTCAAAAGTGTCAATATTATGTATATTTAGTGTCAAAAAGTGTTGTTTTCTTGTGTGTTTTTGGTTTGTTGCTTCTGAGAAGCATAATTACAGCCGTCAGAACTTATTAGACATCGGATTTCAACACAAGATTACAGTTACACCGGACTTTTTTAGCACACATAATATCCCGAAGGATATCACCAGACCACCGGGATCTCCGTGGATTGTGGTCGGTCCTGGCAGACGACGCAGACGGCGACGGGAAAGAAAACAAAAGCGGGGCTGCCGGGCCGGCCTTCTTGCGAGACTCAGAAAACAACCACATAAGCTTCCTCTACCAAGTATGTTTCTCACAAATGCAAGATCTATGGCTCACAAAATGGACGAATTGAAGCTTTACATCGCCAGGAATCACTACATCCGCGACTGTTGCATTATGATAGTATCTGAGACCTGGCTTCACCCAAGGATCCCCGACGCTGCAGTGCAGCTAGCGGGTCACACTTTACATCGCTGGGACAGAAACAAAGACTCTGGTAAGAGCAAAGGGGGTGGTGTGTGTATATTTGTGCACAATGACTGGTCAAACAATAGTATAATTCTAGATAGTCACTGTTCTCCGGACCTGGAATTCATGACTGTTAAATGCCGACCGTTCTTTTTACCGCGAGAGCTAACAGTAGTGATTGTCACCGCTGTTTATATATATACCACCCGACGCAAATGTTAGCACAGCTCTCGCTCTCTTGCTAGATGCCATAAATAAACAGTTATGTGCTCATTCCAATGGAGTACACATTATAGCTGGAGATTTTAACCAGGCAGATTTGAAAACAGTACTTCCACATTTCTCCCAACATGTTAAATGTTCGACCAGAGGAGATAACACACTGGACCGTGTGTACACCAACATTAAACATGCATATAGAGCCATTCCTCTCCCTCACCTAGGCCATTCAGATCACCTCTCTCTGCTACTTACTCCACCATACATCTCCCACAGGAGATGGAAAACACCACTTACAAAAACTGTTTCTATATGGCCCGAAAATGCACTCTCTCAGCTCCAGGACTGCTTTTTACATACTGACTGGGAAGTTTTTAAACATCATGACCTGGCTGTTCACACTGAGGCGGTATTGGCCTACATCAAGTACTGTATGGACAACGTCACAATGAATAAAATCATCCGGGTTTTTCCCAATCAGAAGCCTTGGATGACAAGCCAAGTCTATAAGCTCCTCAAAGATCGGAAAGCTGCTTTCAGGTCAGGTGATAGAGCTCTCTACAGTGCTGCTAGAGTCAATCTGAAGAGAGGAATCAGGGATGCAAAGAGGGATTACAAAAAAAAGGTAGAAGATAATTTTACAGACGGCAAACCACGACAGGTATGGCAGGGATTCCAGCACCTAACAAACTTCAGAGGCAGCAGCTGTGCAGCTGGAAACAGCTCGGCTCCACTAGCAGAGGAACTAAACTGCTTCTTTGCTCGTTTTTGATAAACCACAGCTGCAAAATACCACACCACTTCAGTTTACAACAGACTCTGGTACCCCTCCATTCACTGTCCAGGAGCATGAAGTGAGGCGGGTGCTTAGAACAGTGAACACACTGAAAGCTTCTGGCTCTGATGGCATCTCAGGGAAGGTGCTCAAGGGATGTGCTAACCAGCTCTCAGGAGTCCTCACAAACCACTTCAACCTCTCCCTGACACAAGCTTCAATTCCATCCTGCTTGAAATCCTCCATAATTATCCCCATACCAAAGAAATCAGCCACAGATAATCTCAATGACTATCGCCCTATTGCCCTTACACCGATCATTACAAAGTGCCTTGAGAGGCTGGTGTTGCACCATCTAAAAACCTGCCTCCCCTTCACTTTCGATGAACATCAGTTTGCTTATAGAGCAAACAGATCAACTGAGGATGCAATAGCCATAGCCCTCCATAATGCGCTGTGCCATTTGGAACATCAGGAGAGCTACGTGACGATGCTTTTCATCGATTATAGCTCAGCCTTTAATACTATTATACCGGACATTCTCTTCTGCAAACTCACAGATCTTGGCCTCCCTTTACTTACCTGTAATTGGATCAGGAATTTCCTGACGGACCGCCCTCAGACTGTTAAACTCGGTCCTCATTTCTCTTCCACCCGCATGCTCAGCACTGGCTCCCCTCAAGGGTGCGTGCTGAGCCCAATTCTGTACTCTCTTTATACGCATGACTGCCGCCCAGTCCATCACCAGAACAACATCATCAAATTTGCAGATGATACTACAGTGGTGGGACTAATTTCAAAGGGGGATGAGGCTGCCTACAGAAATGAGATCCTGAGATTGTCGGAGTGGTGTTCAGCCAATAAGCTGACACTAAATACCACCAAAACAAAGGAAATCACTGCGTAGAGAGGGTTCAAACATTCAAATTCCTTGGCACAACCATCTCAGCAAACCTCAAATGGTCAGCCAACACCACAGTGATTATCAAAAAGGCACAGCAGCGCCTTCTCTTCTTGAGAGTGTTAAAGAGGAACAATCTAAAGAAGAAGCTGCTGGAGACCTTCTATCGTTCTGCGGTGGAGAGCCTTCTAACATATTGTATCTCAGTATGGTACTGTAGCTGTACGGAGGCAGAGAGAAAGGGAATACAGCGGACTATTAACACCGCGCAGAGGATCATTGGTTGCCCTGTTCCCTCCCTGAAGGACCTTTACAACTCCCGCTGCCTCAGCAGAGCCCAGAACATTGAAAAAGACCATTCTCACCCTGGTTCCCACCTGTTTAAATTGTTGCCTTCTGGTAGGCGTTACAGATGCTTTAAGTCAAGGACAAATAGACTCAAGGACAGCTTTTTTCCTAGAGCTATAACTACACTGAATACACATATGCACCAAATACTTTGTATGTACTGACATTGCACCTAGCACAATATGTGTATTTATGTATTATATTTCTGTGCAATCTCCATCTTTTTATACCCTCAGTTTGTGACTGAAAGGTCCTTCAGTTTAGTATAGTCTTGTATTTGTCAAAATATAATTTTTGACAAACTGTAGCACTCCTTTTATGTCTTTTTACTTATTCTTTGTCCTAGCTTAAACATCTTAATACATCATTTTGTATTATGTATTTTATATCTATTTATTTAATTATCTTTTTTATGTACCATGCACCTTATGCAGAAGCTCCGCAATTTCGTTGTATCTTGTGTACAATGACAATAAAGAAATTCAATTCAATTCAATTCAATATACATCCTCTTCGGCAGAGTTTAAGTTTATATTCCACTTATTTGCTGTGCAAACTCTCTGCAGTATTTGAATTTGAAGAAACTGATTTCAGGATGACCACAGCAACATTTCAGATGCAACGATTGGTCCAGTTAGTCTAGTTATCAATTAATCAGTCACATGACTTTTTTGATGCAAATATTTTATTCCTAATAAATGTAGAAATAATGTAATCCACCTCAAGCGAGTGAATATGTTTTTGATGCGCATTTTGGAGATTTTATTTGCATCTTGAGGTTTCAATCCAGCGTTTTTTTGTTTTTTGCGATATCTCAAAATAACATATGTGGATGCAAACTCAGCTAGTATATACTATGCATTATGCAGTAGTGTTCTATTCCAATCATAGCCATTGATCACAGCCTCCTCTTACCTCATTGATTGTGTACTCATCATTCTCCTCTTCTTCCTCTGGTCCAATGATGTGGGCCATTCCTCCCTGAGATGACACAGACAATTAAAATCCTGCATCAAAGGCTCTGTTTACTGATATGAAGCAAATCTATGCGTCTCACCGAGTCAGAAGTGTGTGTGTTTGATTCCTGCCTGTGTTGCAGGGGGTTCTGCAGGAAAGTGGAGGGAGAAAAGGGACTCTCACGTGTCTTAAATGAAAGAAAGAAAAAGGGAAAATATTGGGAAATTAATCGGTAGCATGATTTTTCTTTCTCTACGCAAGTATGTGAAAGCAAACGTTTAATAAGCGCACGTAAATTTTAAGGTAACTCGATCGCCCCCTTGAGCACTGAGGTTGGTCAGTCAAAACAATTTTTTTACATTTATATATAGTTGAAGTCAGAAATTTATATACCTTAAGGCGGTTAAACACTGTTCGATTTTGGCAACAATTCTGCAGTCTGAGACAAATTTCAGGAATCCTAAAGGATTTCTCTCGTCGCAGGGCAAAATCGGCAATCTTGCAACATTTAGTGTGACATGTTCACAGAAGGCCGATTAATAGACTTTGCGATGATCTTCAGCCTCCGTCGAAATTTGGGCAGTGTCAGAAAATTAGAACTGTAGCCGTATAGGGTGACTGCTATTATGATGACCAGATGAGAAATTCCGCTCCTCTCTCACATGTCCTGTTTGTGCATCATCCATAGGGAATTTACTAGCGTGATATATTATCAGCCTTTATGAATGAGGTTTGTAATTTTTGGGCCACAAGTTTTTTTATTTCCACAATGAATATTTAGGTAGCTCATTATTACTGTAGGCTACCTCCCGCACTCGCGTTCATTCTCACCATCTGTAATTTTCTGTATTTGTGATCAAGCTGTCTTATTATAGGACTGTTTAAAAAAAAAATTCTCCTACGTGGTGGGCAAATTTCAGCGTTTCGCTTCTATTCCACAACACTCCCGTAACATGAGGCACGTTCAATGACAGGAACGATTAGGAAAACAGTCGGCTATGATGTATATCGTGCAGTCTGACATAACGTCGCACAGTGTGCCATGGTTATATCAATGCGTTCATGTAGAATAGCCTGACAAGCAACAAGTGTACAGTCTTCCTGACCCGGTCCCCACCTTGAGGTCATCCCCTTGGTCTCCTGGACGTCTGCCTGGCCTCCTTGGTCTCCTGGCCCCCCTTCTGATCTGCTACGGTCTCCCTGTTCTTGCCTTGTTTCTCTGTGCCCCTGGTGCCCCCTTGAACTGCCTGTCTGCCCCTTGTGCCCCCTTGAACTGCCTGTTTGCCCCTGCGCTCCGTGGACAATTTTCCTTTCTTTTTTATTTTTTTGGAGCGTCTGGAATCCACTCCTTAAAGGGGGGGCTCCTGTTACATTCCATATTGTCTTTTATGTACTTTTATTTTGAAATTATTGTTAAGTTCCTGTTTCCTGGTCTTGGTCTTATGTCCTGTTGTCCCTCCATGTCTATGTGTCTGATTTTCATTGGTTCATTGTTTAATTACCTTGTTATCAGTTCTAGTCTGTTATTGGTTTTAGTTTATTGTCTTGTTATCTTGATTTGACTTTTGGTTTCCCATTGGCTTACGTTTCGCCTTGTTTTTGTATTTAAGTCTTCATGTTTACCTTGTCCCTGGTCGGTTATTGTTTGGTAAATGTTTCATGTGAATCCTGCCTTAGACCGTGTTCCTGCCTGTGCCCTTCTTGGAAGATTCCCTGTGTTTATATCTTGTGTTTTGTTTTCCCATCGTGGATGTTTTGTTTGTTCCTGAGTTAACCTTTAACTTTCAATAAACCGCAAGTAGATCCTCACTCCTCGTCTGCCCTTTTCGTAACAGGAACAGAGTCATTTAAAGGCAAAAATATTAGAAACAAGATTTTGGCATTTTCTGGTGATTCAATGGCATGCATTGTATGAAGCTGTAAAAAGTTCTTAGATCACATCTGATTTTCCACTTGAGTTTAATGTCTAATATGTTTTTGTAAAGCTGTTTTTTTTCAATGTTTTGTCAACAGAACAATACAAAAACACTTGAAACTGCAGTACAGCTCATTGAAGAGATTGTGCGTCTATCCCTCACAGATTTATTGTCATTCCCATCAAAAATCAAAGATACCGCTGCTGTAAATAAGGTCAATTATATTGTTGCTAAGGTGTTCAGAGTATTTTTTAGCATGTTCTTATGTAGTTAATAGGGTGTTCTGGGTGGTTACTTACATACTGGCCCAATTTAAAAAAAGCTAGACAGCAAGTCTCTATAATATTGTGGCCTCAAGATGTGAATTGGGTGAATTGGGTTTTTGCATTTTTTCACCCATTTTATTGACTACGTAAGTCTGATCACTAACAAAGTAATAGCTAACCTCTATTCAAGCCACAAGATTTGACGTACCATTCAGATCAAAAACACAAACACTGTAGGACCAGTTGTTTGTTTGTTTATTAACTTTTAACACTGTAAACAGTTCAAGGTTCACAGGAAGGAGGACACGGGAACAGGGTTCGACACTCAGGTAAGGCTTATTTTAATTCTAGATTAAACAATACACGGGGGAGAACATAGACGTGGACTTGTTAACCATAAACTCTTTCACAACGAACAGATATGCAGTGTCTCTCTATATTGCCAATACTGGACTGGCGACTCTCTCGAATTGGAGGCACTCAGGCTCTTTTATGCCGCTCTCCCCGTACTCACTGAAATTAGAGACAGGTGTTAGACATAATTTACCTTTACCGCTTTCCCTCTCCGGACGGGCGCTTGACCACGCCCCCGCTGCCACATACCCCCACCGCCCGACTCAGGCCGGGGCGTCATCCGGCCTGCCTATCACCCCCCCATTTCTGGAGAGGAAGTCGGTGACAGCCATCTGCACCCCCGGTCTGTGGACCACCTCGAACTTAAAAGGCTGGAGAGCCAGATACCAACGGGTGACAGTATCCTTCATGCGGTGGAGCCACTGCAGTGGGGCATGATCCGAGCAGAGAGTGAAGGCCCGCCCCAGCAGGTAGTAGCGGAGTGTGAGGACCTCCCACTTGATGGCCAGACACTCCTCTACAGTGCTGTACTTCATTTCCCTTAAGGAGAGCTTCCAACTGATGTACAGCACGGGTGCTCCTCCCCCCTCCACAACCTGCGAGAGAACGGCCCCCAGCCCTCTGTCTGAAGCGTCCGTCTGTTATAAGAAAGGGAGAAGAAGTTAGGTGAATACAAGAGCAGCCCTTCACAGAGTGCGGCTTTAACTCGTGTAAACGCCCGTTGGCACTGCTCCGACCATTGGACCGGATCTGGAGCCCCCTTTTTAGTGAGGTCAGTCAGCGGGCTGGTGACATCTGAATAATTAGGCACAAATCTTCTATAATAGCCAGCCAGCCCCAGGAAATGCCTCACCCCCTTTTTGGTCTTAGGTCTAGGGCAAGTCGCAATCGCCGCAGTCTTATCAATTTGGGGATGCACCTGGCCATGACCCAAGATGAACCCCAGATAACGTACCTCCACACGCCCAATCGCGCACTTCTTGGGGTTTGCTGTGAGCCCCGCCCGCCGTAGCGACTTCAGGACTGCCCTCAGATGTTGTATATGCTGCTGCCAGTCATTTCTGTAGATAATGTCATCTAAATAGGCAGCATCGTAAGCGGAGTGCGGGCGGAGGATACGGCACATCAGACGCTGGAACGTGGCTGGGGCCCCGAACAAACCGAACGGAAGTGTCACAAATTGGTGTAATCCGAACGGCGTGGTGAAGGCTGTTTTCTCACGGGAAATTGGTGTCAAGGGGATCTGCCAATAACCCTTTAAGTCCAGGGTCGAATAAAAGTGAGCAGTACCTAACTGATCGAGCAGTTCATCATCCCAAGGCATTGGGTACGCATCAAATTTAGACACCGCGTTGACTATAGTCACTATAGTCCACACAGAACTATATCGTTGACTATAGTCCACACAGAACCGCACAGACCCGTCACTCTTGGGAACAAGAACGACCGGGCTGGACCAGTCGCTGTGGGACTCTTCTATTACTCCCATATCAAGCATCGCATCCAATTCGTCCCGACAATTTTCTTTTTATGCTCGGGGAAGCGATAAGGGTGGCTACGAACCACCACCCCTGGCTCGGTCTTGATGTGGTGTTCGATGACGTTTGTATGACCCGGTAGAGGAGAAAACACGTCTGCAAACTCTTTTTGCAACCTGGCAACCTCTGATCATTGGCACGGGGAGAGGTGGTCTCCACAAATGACTGGGGCATTGTCATCGGGCTTTGGATTTACCTCTGGTCCGAGCTCCACCCTCTCTGGAACCACCGTGGCCAACGTCACAGGGACCGCCTCCCTCCATAATTTGATGAGATTGAGGTGGTATATTTGATGCACGTCCCCCCTATCGGTTCGCTTAACCTCATAATCGAGATCCCCCACTCGTCGTGTGACCTCAAAAGGTCCTTGCCACTTGGCGAGTAATTTGGAGCTCGATGTGGGAAGCAATACAAGAACTTTATCTCCTGGTGCAAACTCCCTTAGCTGTGTTCCCCTGTCGTACAGTTGGCATTGGCGTTCTTGGGCCCGGAGCAAATTCTCCTGTGTTAGTTTCCCCAAAGTGTGGAGTTTTGCTCTGAGGTCAAGGACGTATTGAATTTCGTTTTTGCTATTTGAAGATCCCTCCTCCCAGCCTTCTCGTATAACATCCAAGACACCGCGTGGGCGTCGCCCATACAATAGCTCAAACGGAGAGAAGCCGGTTGAGGCTTGCGGGACCTCTCGCACTGCAAACAACAGGGGATCGAGCCATCTGTCCCAGTTTTTAGCATCCTCATGAACGAACTTACGAATCATGTTCTTGAGCGTTCTGTTAAAACGTTCCACTAGGCCATCAGTCTGAATGGTAGACGCTAATGCGAATCGATTTAGTGCCCAATAGATCGTAAAGTTTGCGAAGTGTGCGTGACATGAATGTTGTGCCTTGGTCGGTGAGGATTTCTTTTGGAATCCCCACCCGGGAGATTATTTTGAAGAGTGCCCCAGCAACACTACGTGCTGAGATGTTGCTTAGAGGCACTGCTTCCGGATATTGAGTTGCGTAATCCACTAGGACTAACACAAAACGATGTCCCCGTGCTGTCCGTTCTAATGGCCCGACGAGGTCCATTCCAATTCTTTCGAAGGGGACCTCGATTATCGGAAGAGGGCGCAATGGCGCTTTTGGGGTGGCCGGTGGGTTTACCAGCTGGCATTCACAGCACGCCGCACACCACCTGCGGACGTCGCCGGTAATGCCCGGCCAATAAAAATGGGCTATTAGACGGAGAAGTGTTTTTCTTTCTCCTAGGTGACCCGCCATGGGATTATAATGAGCCGCCTGGAATAACATTTCCCCTAATATATCCCTAAATGCATATATCCTTACAAATTCCCCCTAATATATCCCTAAATGCAGGCCAATCGGTCCCCAAAACCAGAGGATGGGTGAGGCGGGAACTAACCGCTGCCTCCACTTTATGTTTTTTCCCTCTGAATTTAACTAGCAAGGTCACCATCGGATAGTTGTGAACATCCCCATGCACACACCTCACCCTTACCAGCTTAGTCGTGCCCAAAGCCCCGGGTTGAACCAAGCGTTGATGGATGTGGTCTGATTACAACCGGTATCCAGCAAAGCTTGGTGTGTACCCCCCTGGATTCTTACTGGAACCTGGTACGCTCCAGCCCGATCGGGGGCAGCAATTGGGAGATTGGAGACCCGAACCACCGACCCCACCTTCACCAACGGACACCGATCGCGGAAGTGGCTCGGATCCCCGGACCTCCGACAGGCCGGCCCAGGCACCACACCCGTTCCTGCTTCGACAGACGCCCCCACCTGAGGGTGAGAGCGGCTGTAGGTTGTGAGGGAGGGACGAGATGAGGCTGATGACTGGGGTGTTGATCTCAGCCAGGCGCCTCGCCTGCGAGGGGCAGGAACGGGCCCTGGAGAGAAGACAGAGCAAGAGGGTTGAGGGGGATGGGAGAGAGCGGAAGAAAACACAGGGGGAGGGGGACGAGAGGGAGAGGGAGAGAGAGAGAGAGCTCATCCGCGCTTGGGATCACCGCCATGTGGTCCTCTGCTAGCTGGACGGCTGCCTCCAGCGATGCTGGGCGGTGGCACTGGGCCCACTCCGCCGTTTTCCTGGGCAAGCGTTGGACAAACTGCTCCAGCGCCACCTGATCGATGAGTCCCTCGATGTCGCGGTCCTCCACTAGCAGCCACCTACGGCAGGCATCATGGAGCCGCTGGGCAAAGGCCAACAGGCGGTTGGACATTTCCAGCTTCATATCCCGGAAGAGTTGGTGGTTTTCTTCGGGGCTCCGACCAACTCATTGGAAAATGGCTTTCCTCAAATCAGCATAGGCCAGGAGGTTTGTTGCCGGCAGTTGTTGAGCTGCGAGTTGGGCCTCCCCGGAGAGAAGAGGAACAAGGCGGGCTGCCCACTGACTCTGTGGCCAGCCCCAAATTTCAGCGGTTCAAAATCCAAGAATGCTTCTGCATCATCAGCCGCCCCCATCTTCTGTAACGTGGGCGGGGCAACGTGGCACGGGTGTCTGGGGTCGCGGCTGTGGCGGCCTCCTGGCTGAGGAGGCTCCGGATGGCCTGTCAATCCTCTGCTTGGGCCCGCACAATCTCGCAGAACCGCCGATCTTGATCCTGTCTGAGCTCAAGCAGGGACTGTTGGTGGTTTTGATGTAGGGTAGCGAGGGACTGCGGCCAGCTGGGAGGACTCTACGGGACGACCTTTCTCCATAATTGGACGTACAGGATCCAATTTTCTTTTCCCGAGTTTCGGCACCAGTGTAAACAGTTCAAGGTTCACAGTACAGGAAGGAGGACACGGGAACAGGGTTCGACACTCAGGTAAGGCTTATTTTAATTCTAGATTAAACAATACACGGGGGTAGAACATAGATGTGGACTTGTTAAACAAACTCTTTCACAACGAACAGATATGAGGTGTCTCTCTATATTGCCAATACTGGACTGGCGACTCTCTCTATATTCCCAATACTGGACTGGCAACTCTCTCTCGAACTGGAGGCACTCAGGCTCTTTTATGCTGCTCTCCCCGTACTAACTGAAATTAGAGACAGGTGTTAGACATAATTTAGCTCAGGTGCAAGCGCCCTTACCGCTTTCCCTCTCCGGACGGGCGCTTGACCACGCCCCCGCTGCCACAAACACCAAGTCTGCAACAAGGATATTCAAATGGCTAGCACAGAGTAAACAATAAATATATACAATTTACAAAGCTATATAAAACATTCGAGATTAATACAAGATAAAAATTCAAAAAAAGTTCAGGTGATACCTTTCTAAACATATCCATTAAGTATGTCTCTGAACGAAATAGTTGTCTGATAGTTTCAAATGCATTAGAGTTAATACGAAAAGATGAGCAATAAGTATGCATTGCCACAAAGACAAATCTTACCACATCTTGCTGAATTTTCATTCTGACTTGATTGGCTTGTTTGGCACTTTCTATTCGCTCCTCTAAGGAAGAGGAGGGATTTTGAGACTGTTCCTCTTGTAGGTTCTGCACAGTGATTGCGAAAAATAAAAAGTATTCGTAATCAATCAAATTTGACAGGGTAGTGTACTGTGCAAAGTGGACTATTTAGCCTGTATTGTTACCTCTAGTTCTGCCTCCTCCTGTTCTAACATCTTTCTCAGGATTTCTGTGGCATGTTTTTGCACCTCAGGATCCTGCAAATGATGGATAACCTCTGCATTTAATATGAAACAACCAGTGCTTCTATGGACAAAAATGACACAAATGGAAGTTAATCCTTACCTGATTAATTGATACTACTCATTTTTGACAGGTAGAACACAGATAGTTAGAGTCAATCAGAAGTATTCAGCTCCCATTGTCACTTAATCAACAGCTCCACAGGGATGTGTGAGCTCACCTTTCCTATTTACTCTTTATACAGACGATTGTAAAATGGATAATGTAAATACATATATATTGAAGTTCTCAGATGATACTGTGCTGTTATCTTTATTGGGGATTGAAGATGATTCCAGTGTGCATCAATTTTGTATGGCTAGATTAGTGGAGTGGTGCGAAAGGAATTTACTTATTATAAACGGGGAGAAGACAAAGGAAGTTATTTTGGGTCTTCCAGAACATATGAATCGAACACAAGTGACTATACATAATATAAAGATTGACCAAGTGTCATCATATAAATACTTGTCTATGTGGATGCTGCTTTATCATGGAGTGCACATATAGAATATGTTTGTCGCAAGGTCCAAAAACACATTTATTTTCTTAGGAGACTAAGGTCCTGTGGAGTAAACAAAAGGATTTTGTTATTGTACAATATGAAATATGTGCATGGTATAGCGGTCTCTCTGTTAAACTAAAATCTCAATTGTTTAGACAGTTGTTCTAAGATTGTGGGCCAAATGCTTGAGCCAAGTTTTCATGAGTTGTACATTAGAAAAATGTTGTCTCTGACAGGTAAAATTATGTCTGACACTTCTCATATTTTGTATGAGGAATATCAACTTTTGCCATCAAACAGGAGACTTAGAGTAGTATATGCTAGAAC
Source organism: Moxostoma hubbsi (assembly GCA_032164185.1). Lineage (NCBI taxonomy): Eukaryota > Metazoa > Chordata > Actinopteri > Cypriniformes > Catostomidae > Moxostoma > Moxostoma hubbsi. Next base: position 61,592,597 of record JAVLUX010000002.1, on the reverse strand, counting down.
GAACAGATTATGTTCATCAATCAGTAAAATTAATAAATCAGAATTGGGGGTCTAAGTAGGCCTCAGAGTTCTGAAAAATCTAAGGACTAAATCAATGCACTGCAGCTGGTTGTGCATTTACATAATTATGTGGGTTTTGCATCAAGTGGTGTTCATTGTATTGTGTTTGTAATTTGACGTGGATGTGTACTGATGTGAATTAATGTGAGACAGTAAACGCTGTGGGATGTGAGACAATTTTTTGGAAGAGATTTCCAACAATAAAGTGGAAATTGGAATTGGATAAAGACAATAGTGCATAAATAACAAAGGTGTTGCTTATGCTGGACTTTTCAGAAGTCTTTACCCTTGTTCTGTTACAGCCCTACAAACCGATTTTTTTTCACTGTTTTTCAGATGTTCAGAGAACCTCAAATCATACACATCCCAAACTTGGAGGTGTAACGGGTCTGTATTTCCGACGGGTTACAGCCCCAGTGTAACGGGTCTGATCAGGTTATGAGAAGGACGACTCACGAGATGACTTCTTTCACAATTTATTGGTCCCTGTAGAACACAATGCACATTAATTGCCTTCTGGCTTCCTTTACTGCACCTCTGCTTCCCTCAGCAGTGCAAAACGAGACTGAGCACTTCATGTATTTAAAATACATTTACATGAGGTATATTGCTCAGAGTGCACATTACTCACAGAAAACCATTAACACTATTCAGAAAATATTAAACATTAAATATAACAAATACATAAACAGTATATATGTTTCCTTAAAGAAAATAACATAACAGCAATACTCTATGAGCTGAATAAAAAGTTTGTGAGGTAACAAAACCAACAAAAAATATAGCTGCAAGCAGCAATGCGATTCCTCCTCAAAATGGCAAATCATTTAAAATTGATCAGTAGAGGGTTGGGGTTAAACCCTCCCATTGAAGGAATCCAAAAAACATGTCTTTCTGTCTGAATCTTAAACTAAACATTTTCAGTGTACAGGAAAATCCATCATGCCGGACCTTATGGATCCTGGAGGGCTTTTTGTTTACAATGAGAAATGAGGTATGTTCACCAGGTTTCAGAAGAACTAAATAAATGGGGTGAAAATACAATCACTTTGAAAAAATGACATTTGGGCATGGTCTGATGCGCCCCCTAAGGGTGAATGTGGACCATTCTTGGTTTGAGTGTTACTGTTGGCCTGTAGTATCAATGTACCAAATTAGTCAATTTTGGAACAGAAAATGAGAATTTTGGACATGGCCTATAGCGCCCCCTAAGGGTGAATGTGGGCCATTCTTGGTTTGTGGGTTCCTGTTGGCCTGTAGTATCAATATACCAAATTAGAAAATTTTTGACCAGAAAATGGGAATTTTGGGCGGAAATGTAGCGCCCCCTAAGGGCGAATGTGGGCCATTCTTGGTTTGTGGATTCCTGTTGGCCTGTAGTATCAATATACCAAATTAGTACATTTTTGACCATAAAATGGGAAATTTGGGCATAGCCTGTAGCGCCCCCTAAGGGCGAATGTGGGCCATTCTTGGTTTGTGGATTCCTGTTGGCCTGTAGTATCAATATACCAAATTAGAACATTTTTGACCAGTATATGTTAATTTTGGGCATGGCCTGTAGCGACTATGGGCGAATGTGAGCCATTCTTTGTATAGTACTTCAGAACTAGAAAAAAAAGTCAAGACAAACTTTGATGTTGGCTTGAGAAAGACCGAAACTTGAACCAAGACTGGAAATTGATGATAACAATAAAACAAGATCACAGCAAAAATATTAAATAAATGCAATAAATTGAAAATTATTTAAGCTCTCCATGTCATTATACCACATACGTCATTCACTAAGATTTTCATTTTGTCCTAAGACTTCATTGCATGCTTTGTAAAAATAAGTGAATGTTAAAGGGATATTTGATCATTTCCTCACCCTCATGCAGTCCCAGATGTGTATGACTTTCTTCTGCTGAAATTGAATGAAGATGTTTAGAAGAATATCTCAGCTCTGTTGTAAGTAAATGAGAAGTGGTGAGAAACAGATCATTAATTAAGTCATTTTTTAACAATAAATCGCTACTTTGACTTTCAGAAGCGCACTTCTCTCTTAAGAGTTCTTTTTCTGTTTTTTTTATTTTTTATTTTTTTTTGTGATTTACATAACCAAATCATCCCTTCTGGGCAGGGAGGAGTATTTATAGTAAATAAAAGAAAAATGTTTTTTTTTTTTTTTTTTTTTTTTTTAAATACAATTTTTTTTAATCATATATATATATATATATATATATATATATATATATATATATATATATATATATATATATATATAGGTCTGTTTCTAACCCACGCTTATAATATCACTTCTGAAGGCATGGATTAAACCACTGGAGTGGCATGGATTACTTTTATGCTGCATTTATGTGATTTTTGTAGCTTCTGAGTTCTGATCACCATTCAAGTGCATTGAAAGGTCCAACAGTGTTGAGATATTCTTCTAAAAAGCTTTATTTGTGTTCACCAGAAGAAAGAAAATAATACACATCTGGGATGGAATGAGGGTAAGTAAATGATGAGAGAAATTTATTTTGGGGGTAAATACCATTTGTAGCCTACTTTTTACTTACTTGGAATGTCAATGTTCAGGACGAAAGCTCAATTGTTTCTGTCTCTTTAAGAGATGGTTATCGCATGCATTCAAGGCACAGTTTGTTTCATTGAGTTTAATCTTTTGAGAACTGTGAAGTCTCATTATTTATTGCGTGAATGTTCAAACAGGAAAGTGTTAAAAACACATAGAACAGACAAACCTTCGTGAAGATGCGAGTAAAAATGAGATCGCCTCACGGAGCGCGTGCTGTAAGACACAACGCTGATAATCAATCTCGGAAGTGTTGATACTAGATTTAGATTCCCGATTTCTTCATCAACTGTTTATGTTCACTTGAGACAAAACAGACAACACAATATATCATGTATTTTGACATTTTGTTGTATGAAATTGTCCGTTCAAACGCAAGAAGAAGCGAATGCGATCTCTCATCGGGGCTCGTGAGTTAGACGTGACGCTGCTCGCTGTTTCACATAAACAGTTTTGCAATTTGTTGAGTTGAATGGTGTAAAATCGCTTGAAAGTTCAAACAGGAAAGTGTTAAAAACACATACAACAGACAAACATTGCTCGCATTGAAGATGTGTTCATTGAAGAAAAGTGTTCGCGGAGTTTCACTTGATTTTTCTGACGTGTATCAGACCGCTAAGACAGATTCGGCGCACCCGGTTTATTTTCGTTATTTTACAAAAGCTCAAGGTTTTGTTGTTATTGTAAGTGTACACAAATAAAAGTAGACCTTTTATAGTTTGTAATGATCTCTTCCATGTATCTGAATTGGCAAAAATAACGCAGTATTTTGTTTAAGTTTTTTTCCGCTGTTTAGAAAAATGCATCTAATTAAAGGGCATCACAGCGCCAGTGTTGACCCCCGTAATAATGCCAGAATTCAATATTCCCGATTTCAAACTGCTCGAAAAGATTTATTCGAGTTGTTTTGTCATTTGTTGAGTTGAATAGTGTAAAATCGCTTGAATATTCAAACTGGGAAGCAGTAAAACACATCTCACTGACCTTTGTGCAGTAACTCTCATCGGGGCTCGTGCGTTAGACGCGACGCATCTGTTTCACACAAAACTGCTCACAAACATGTATTTGAGATGTTTTGCCATTTGTTGAGATGAATAGCATGAAATCGCGTGAATGTTCCAAATGTCAAGCATTAAACACACAATTGACACCTTTGTGCAGACACAGGCTAAATCCATCTGGCTTGGAACTCCACCCACTAGTAGACAGAATTGCTCCATTAGAGAGATTTCTCCAGTAAAAGTGCATTTGGTAGACAGAGTTACACCAGCAGAGGGAGCCTCTTTGCTCAGCCAATGTAAGTGAATGGGATTTTACTTGTAGACCGTATTAATCCAGTAGAGGGGGCAATTTTGCTCAGCCATTGTAAATCAATGGGATTTTTTTACATATTTGATAGTCATTTATATAAAAAGCTTAAGTCGCATCAGGTAAAAAAGACATGCCAGCAAACTTCAGAACAGTCTCCAGGTCTGTGGCAAGTTGGGTACTTATAGCATTAAAGCTCTTGGAGGTAAGGTTGTTGAAATTTTAGTAAGTAAAATAGTATTAATAATAATAATATTAATAAATGTATGTAACATAACAATATGTTGGCTTTCTCAAGCACACATAGTTATGTCATCTTGAAGCATGTTAGGTTTGAAAAACCATCAATCAAAATTACATTTGGTTTATTGACACTAATATATTGAGGCAATGTGGTCATTTACATAAACACGCACCTTTCAGCCATTTTGTATTGTATTCATTTTTGCTAAGTAACAAATTGAAAGACATCAATTCTACACATGGGTACCAAATGTCAAGTCAATTGGATCTACGGTTCAAGAGAAGAAGAGTTTTGAATGTTTCCCCAAATTTTCACTGTACAAGACAATCCATCACGCAGAACCTTATGGGTCCTTGAGGCTTTTTTGTTCCCAATGAGAAATGAGGCAAGTATACCAAGTTTTAGAATATTTGGAAAATTGGGGTGAAAATGCCATCATTTTGAAAATGTGACATTTGGGCGTGGCCTGTAGCGAACCGCTAAGGGCGAATGTCGGCAATTCTTTGCACAATACTTCAAAGGGATGTTATCTTGAAGCATGTCAGGTTTTAAAATCCCTCAGTCAAAATTACATTTGATTTATTGACATATATATTGATTAAATGTGGACATTTACATAAACACGCCCCTTTCAGCCATTTTTCATCGTACCTTATGGGTCCTTGAGGCTTTTTTGTTCCCAATGAGAAATGAGGCAAGTATACCAAGTTTTAGAATATTTCGAAAATTGTGGTGAAAATGCCATCATTTTGAAAATGTGACATTTGGGCGTGGCCTGTAGTGAACCGCTAAGGGCGAATGTGGGCAATTCTTTGCACAGTACTTCAAAGGGATGTTATCTTGAAGAATGTTAGGTTTGAAAAACCCTCAGTCAAAATTACATTTGATATATTGACATATATATTGATTAAATGTGGACATTTACATAAACACGCCCCTTTCAGCCATTTTATATCGTATTCGTTTTTGCTAAGTAACGTTTTCAAAGACATCAATTCTACACACGCGTACCAAATTTCAAGTCAATTGGAGCTACGGTTCAGGAGAAGAAGAGTTTTGTAGGTTTTGGCAAATTTTCACTGTACAGGAAAATCCATCATGGCGGAAGTTATGGGTCCTTGAGGCTTTTTTGTTCCCCATGAGAAATGAGGCATGTACACCAGGTTTGAGAATAACTGGACAAATGGCTTGGAAAGGCCATGACTTTGAAAATATTTTTTTGGGGCGTGGCCTGTAGCGCCACCTATGGGTGAATGTTTTCCATTGTTGGTTTGGGGGTACCCGTTCGCATGGAGTATCAATGTGCCAATTTAGAAAATTTTTGACCAGTGACTTTTTGAGATATTGGGGCTCAAGGAGAATAATAATAATAATAATAATAATAAATATAGCTGCAAGCAGCAATGCGATTCCTCCTCAAAATGGCAAATCATTTAAAATTGATCAATAGAGGGTTGGGGTTAAACCCCCCCAATGAAAAAATCCAAAAAACATGTCTTTCTGTCTAAATCCTAAACTAAACATTTTCAGTGTACAGGAAAATCCATCATGCCGGACCTTATGGATCCTGGAGGGTTTTTTGTTTACAATGAGAAATGAGGTATGTTCACCAGGTTTCAGAAAAACTAAATAAATGGGGTGGAAATACAATCACTTTGAAAAAATGACATTTGGGCATGGCCTGTAGCGCCCCCTAATGGCGAATATGGGCAATTCTTGGTTTGTGTGTTCCTGTTGGCCTGTAGTATCAATGTATCAAATTAGAACATTTTTGACCAGCAAATGGGAATTTAGGGCGTGGCCTGTAGCGCCCCCTAAGGGCGAATGTGGGCCATTCTTGGTTTGTGGATTCCTGTTGGTCTGTAGTATCAATATACAAAATTAGAACATTTTTGACCAGAAAATGGGAATTTTGGGCATGGCCTGTAGCGCCCCCTAAGGGAGAATGTGGGATATTCTTTACGCAGTACTTCAGAGTGATGTCATCTTGAAGTATATATATATATATAGGTCTGTTACTAACACACACCTATAATATCACTTCTGAAGGCATGGATTAAACCACTGGAGTGGTATGGATTACTTTTATGCTGCATTTATGTGATTTTTGTAGCTTCTGAGTTCTGATCACCATTCAAGTCATTGAAAGGTCCAACAGGGTTGAGATAATCTTCTAAAAATCTTAATTTGTGTTCACCAGAAGAAAGGAAATAATACACATCTGGGATGGAATGAGGGTGAGTATACGATGAGAGAAATTTATTTTTGGGGTAAAAACCATTTGTACTTTTTATTTACTTGGAAAATTGTTACTGTCTCTTTAAGAGGATTTTAAACGCATTTCATTCAAGGCACAGTCTGTGCGGCTTGTTTCATTGAGTTTAATCTTTTGAGAACTGTGAAGTCTCATTATTTTCGTGCTGTTTTATCTGTATTCATTTCAGAGATTAATTGATTGAGATTGTGAAACTTGTAATCATGAAGAACCTGAAGAACTAATTCTGCTGTTAATAGTTCATCTGTTCTCGATGGATCTTCCGTGATCATTCCAACGCTGTCAAGTGAAGCTGAGCAACATCAGTTTCTTCTCTCACACCCTCATTTGTTTGGGTGTGAGATGATAAAATACAGACTGCGTGAATGGTGTAAAATCGTGTGAATGTTCAAATACATTCAAGCAAACACATACAACCGACAAACCTCCGTGAAGATGCGAGTAAAAATGAGAACGCCTCGCGCTGTCAGACACAACGCTGATAATCATTCTCGGAAGTGTTGATACTAGATTTAGATTCGCGATTTCTTCATCAACTGTTTATGTTCACTTGAGACAAAACAGACTCCACAATATATGTATTTTGACATTTTGTTGTATGAAATTGTCCGTTCAAACGCAAGAAGAAGCGAATGCGATCTCTCATCGGGGCTCGTGAGTTAGACGTGACGCTGCTCGCTGTTTCACACAAACAGTTTTGCAATTTGTTGAGTTGAATGGTGTAAAATCGCTTGAAAGTTCAAACAGGAAAGTGTTAAATACACATACAACAGACAAACATTGCTCGCATTGAAGATGTGTTCATTGAAGAAAAGTGTTCGCGGAGTTTCACTTGATTTTTCTGACGTGTATCAGACCGCTAAGACAGATTCGGCGCACCCGGTTTATTTTCTTTATTTTACAAGAGCTCAAGGTTTTGTTGTTATTGTAAGTGTACACAAATAAAAGTAGACCTTTTATAGTTTGTAATGATCTCTTCCATGTATCTGAATTGGCAAAAATGACGCAGTATTTTGTTTAAGTTTTTTCCGCTGTTTAGAAAAATGCATCTAATTAAAGGGCATCACAGCGCCAGTGTTGACCCCCGTAATAATGCCAGAATTCAATATTCCCGATTTCAAACTGCTCGAAAAGATTTATTCGAGTTGTTTCGTCATTTGTTGAGTTGAATAGTGTAAAATCGCTTGAATATTCAAACTGGGAAGCAGTAAAACACATCTCACTGACCTTTGTGCGGTAATTCTCATCGGGGCTCGTGCGTTAGACACGACGCACCTGTTTCACACAAAACTGCTCACAAACATGTATTTGAGATGTTTTGCCATTTGTTGAGATGAATATCATAAAATCGCGTGAATGTTCCAAATGTCAAGCATTAAACACACAATTGACACCTTTGTGCAGACACAGGCTAAATCCATCTGGCTTGGAGCTCCACCCACTAGTAGACAGAATTGCTCCATTAGAGAGATTTCTCCAGTAAAAGTGCTTTTGGTAGACAGAGTTACACCAGCAGAGGGAGCCTCTTTGCTCAGCCAATGTAAGTGAATGGGATTTTACTTGTAGACCGTATTAATCCAGTAGAGGGGGCAATTTTGCTCAGCCATTGTAAATCAATGGGATTTTTTTTACATTTTTGATCGTCATTTATATAAAAAGCTTAAGTCGCACCAGGTAAAAAAGACATGCCAGCAAACTTCAGAACAGTCCCCAGGTCTGAGGCAAGTTGGGTACTTATAGCATTAAAGCTCTTGGAGGTAAGGTTGTTGAAATTTTAGTAAGTAAAATAGTATTAATAACTAGATTAAAAAGTTTGAGTACAAAATTTAGGTTGGCTTGAGAAAGCCTAGCATAAAGTTTGAAGTAGTTGTAAAAGTTTGAAGATTTACGGTTTCTAGTTTGATGTAATTATAAGTAGTAGTTTTCAAAGTTCAAAGTTTAGAGATTATAAAACCATTCAGTCTATCAAATAGATTAGATAGATAGATAGATAGATAGATAGATAGATATTGACCCTCAGATAGATAGATAGATAGATAAATATTGACCCTCAGATAGATAGATAGATAGATAGATAGATAGAGTATGACCCATAGATAGACAGATAGATAGATAGATAGATAGATAGATAGATAGATAGATAGATATTGACCCTCAGATAGATAGATAGATATTGACCCTCAGATAGATAGATAGATAGACAGATAGATAGATAGATAGATAGAGTATGACCCATAGATAGACAGATAGATAGATAGATAGATAGATAGATAGATAGATAGATAGATAGATAGTTATTGACCATCAGATAGATAGATAGATAGATAGATAGATATTGACCATTAGATAGATAGATAGATAGATAGATAGATAGATAGATAGATAGATAGATAGATATTGATCCTCAGATAGATAGATAGATATTGATCCTCAGATAGATAGATAGATAGATAGAAAGATAGAAAGATAGATTGATAGTCATTGACCCTTAGATAGATAGATAGATAGTCATTGACCCTGAGATATAGATAGATAGAGTATGAACCACAGATAGATAGATAGATAGATAGATAGTTATTGACCCACAGATAGTTAGATAGATAGATAGATAGATATTGACCCTCAGATAGATAGATAGATAGATAGATAGATAGATAGATAGTCATTGACACTTAGATAGATAGATAGATATTGACCATCAGATATATAGATAGACAGATAGTCATTGACCCTGAGATATAGATAGATAGAGTATGACCCACAGATAGATAGATAGATAGTTATTGACCCGCAGATAGTTAGATAGATAGATAGATATTGACCCTCAGATAGATAGATAGATAGATAGATAAATATTGACCATCAGAAAGATAGATGGATAGATAGATAGATAGATAGACAGATAGATATATCATTTTTTACTTGGTTGCTAGGGTAACCCAATCTGGTTGCTAGGCAGTTTCTAGGGTGATCCTTATCAAGCCTCCTTTTCATTCTGAGTGAATAAAGTCAACCCGGAAGTCTCTATGATTTTCTGTTGCATAGATATGTGATTTGTTACTTGGTTGCTAGGGTAACCCCATCTGGTTGATAGGCAGTTACCAAAGTGATACTCATAAGGCTCCTTGCAATCCTGTGTGAAATATCTCAACCCCTAAGTCTCTACGATTTTATGGTTCAAAGATATGTGATTTGTTACTTGGTTGCTAGGGTAACCGCATCTGGTTGCTAGGCAGTTACCAGAGTGATATATATCAAGGCTACTTTCCATCTTGAGTAAAATAAGTGAAACAGGAATTCTCTACGATTTTCTGGTGCAGAGATATATTATTTGTTACTTGGTTGCTAGGGTAACCCTGTCTGGTTGCTATGCATTTACCAGGGTGATACATATCAAGGCTCCTTGCAATCCTGAGTGAAATATGTGAAACAGGAAGTCTCTACGATTTTCTGGTGCAGAGATATGTGATTTGTTACTTGGTTGCTAGGGTAACCACATCTGGTTGCTAGGCAGTTACCAGAGTGATACATATCAAGCCTACTTTCCATCCTGAGTGAAATAAGTGAAACAGGATGTCTCTACGATTTTCTGGTGCAGAGATATGTGATTTGTTACTTGGTTGCTAGGGTAACCCCATCTGGTTGCTAGGCAGTTACCAAAGTGATACTCATAAGGCTCCTTGCAATCCTGAGTGAAATATGTCAACCCCTAAGTCTCTACGATGTTCTGGTTCAAAGATATGTGATTTGTTACTTGGTTGCTAGGGTAACCACATCTGGTTGCTATGCAGTTACCAGAGTGATACATATCAAGGCTACTTTCCATCCTGAGTGAAATAAGTCAACCCGGAAGTCTCTGATTTTCTGTTGCAGAGATATGTGATTTGTTACTTGGTTGCTAGGGTAATCACATCTGGTTGCTAGGCAGTTACCAGAGTGATACATATCAAGGCTACTTTCCATCCTGAGTGAAATAAGTCAACCCGGAAGTCTCTCTGATTTTCTGTTGCAGAGTTATGTGATTTGTTACTTGGTTGCTAGGGTAAGCCCTTGTCGTTGCTAGGCAGTTACCAGAGTGATACTTTTCAAGACTCCTTGCTATCCTGAGTGAAATAAGTCAAACAGGAAGTCTCTACGATTTTCTGGTGAAGAGATATATTATTTGTTACTTGGTTGCTAGGGTAACCCCATCTGGTTGCTAGGCAGTTACCAGAGTGATACATATCAAGGCTACTTTCCATCCTGAGTGAAATAAGTGAAACAGGTAGTCTCTACGATTTTCTGGTGCAGAGATATGTGATTTGTTACTTGGTTGCTAGGGTAACCCCATCTGGTTGCTAGGCAGTTACCAAAGTGATACTCATAAGGCTCCTTGCAATCCGGTGTGAAATATGTCAACCCCTAAGCCTCTACGATGTTCTGTTGCAGAGATATGTGATTTGTTACTTGGTTGCTAGGGTAACCACATCTGGTTGCTAGGCAGTTACCAGAGTGATACATATCAAGGCTACTTTCCATCCTGAGTGAAATAAGTCAACCCGGAAGTCTCTCTGATTTTCTGTTGCAGAGATATGTGATTTGTTACTTGGTTGCTAGGGTAATCACATCTGGTTGCTAGGCAGTTACCAGAGTGATACATATCAAGGCTACTTTCCATCCTGAGTGAAAAAAGTGAAACAGGAAGTCTCTATGATTTTCTGGTGCAGAGATATGTGATTTGTTATTTGGTTGCTAGGGTAACCCCATCTGGTTGATAGGCAGTTACCAGGGTGATACTTATCAAGCCTCCTTTCCATACTGAGTGAATCAAGTCAACCTGGAAGCTACTATACTGTGGCTATGAAGATTTTAGGTCATTACTTATTGGCTGCTTGATAAAAGAAATCCTCTGAGGGAGAGAGAGAGGGAGAGACGCAGGGCTGACAGGCCCTTTTTTGTCTGTGTGTGTGAAAACGTCAGTTGGGATTTAAATTTCTGAACATTCCGCAATGTTAATCAATGGGAGTTTTTCCGAGTTTTGATCGTCATTTTTAGGAAAACCGTAAGTCCGATCAGTTAGAAAAGATATAGCACACTATTCGGGATTAGTCTGAAGGTCTGTGCCGAGTTTGGTGCATGTAGCTTAAAAGCTCTAGGAGGAGTTACATTTAGAAATTTAGTCTCAGAATAATAATAATAACTAGATTAAAAAGTTTGAGTACAAACTTTAGGTTGGCTTGAGAAAGCCTAGCATAAAGTTTGAAGTAGTTGTAAAAGTTTGAAGATTTACGGTTTCTAGTTTGATGTAATTATAAGTAGTAGTTTTCAAAGTTCAAAGTTTAGAGATTATAAAACCATTCAGTCTATCAAATAGATTAGATAGATAGATAGATAGATAGATAGATAGATAGATAGATAGATAGATAGATAGATAGATAGAGTATGACCCACAGATAGATAGATAGATAGATAGATAGATAGATAGATAGATAGATAGATAGATAGATAGATAGAGTATGACCCACAGATAGATAGATAGATAGATAGATAGATAGATATTGACCATCAGATAGATAGATAGATAGATAGATAGATAGAGTATGACCCACAGATAGATAGATAGATAGATATTCACCATCAGATAGATAGATAGATAGATAGATAGATAGAGTATGACCCACAGATAGATAGATAGATAGATATTGACCATCAGATAGATAGATCGATAGATAGAGTATGACCCACAGATAGATAGATAGATAGATAGATAGATAGATAGATAGATAGATAGATAGATAGATAGATAGATAGATAGATAGATAGATAGATAGATAGATAGATATTGACCCTCAGATAGATAGATAGATAGATAGATAGATAGAGTATGACCCACAGATAGATAGATAGATAGATAGATAGATAGATAGATAGATAGATAGATAGATAGATAGATAGATAGATAGATAGATAGATAGATATTGACCATCAGATAGATAGATAGAGTTATTGACCATCAGATAGACAGATAGATAGATAGATAGATAGATAGATATTGATCCTCAGATAGATAGATAGATATTGATCCTCAGATAGATAGATAGATAGATATTGACCCTCAGATAGATAGATAGATAGATAGTCATTGACCCTTAGATAGATAGATAGATATTGACCGTCAGATCTATATAGGTAGATAGATAGTCATTGACCCTGAGATATAGATAGATAGAGTATGACCCACAGATAGATAGATTGATAGTTATTGACCCTCAGATAGATAGATAGATAGATAGATAGATAGATAGATAGATAGATATTGACCCTCAGATAGATAGATAGATAGATATTGACCCTCAGATAGATAGATAGATAGATAGATAGATATTGACCCTCAGATAGATAGATAGATAGATAGATAGATAGATAGATAGATATTAACCCTCAGATAGATAGACAGTTCGAAAGATAGATATAGATAGACTGATAAATAGACAGACAGACAGACAGATAGATAGATAGATTCTTGCTACCCTGAGTCCCATGAACAAAACCAGAAGTCTTTATTTTGTTCTGGTGCAGAGATATGTAATTTGTTACTTGGTTGCTATGGTAACCCTATCTGGTTGCTAGGCAGTTACCAGAGTAATACATATCAAGGCTACTTTCCATCATGAGTGAAATAAGTCAACCTGGAAGTCTCTACGATTTCTGTTAAATAGATATGTGATTTGTTACTTGGTTGCTAGGCTATCCCCATCTGGTTGCTAGGCAGTTACCAAAGTGTTACTCATAAGGCTCCTTGCAATCCTGAGTGAAATATGTCAACCCCTAAGTCTCTACGATGTTCTGGTTCAAAGATATGTGAATTGTTACTTGGTTGCTAGGGTAACCCTGTCTGGTTGCTATGCAGTTACCAGGGTGATACTTATCAAGCCTCCTTTCCATCTTGAGTGAATAAAGTCAACCCGCAAGTCTGTATGATTTAATGGTGCAGAGATATGTGATTTGTTATTTGGTTGCTAGGGTAACCCTGTCTGGTTGCTATGCAGTTACCAGGGTGATCCTTATCAAGCCTCCTTTCCATCCTGAGTGAATTAAGTCAACCCAGATGTCTCTACGGTTTTCTGGAGAAGAAATATATGATTTGTTACTTGGTTGCTAGGGTACCCAATCTGGTTGCTAGGCAGTTACCAGAGTGATGCATATCAAGGCTACTTTCCATCCTGAGTGAAATAAGTGAAACAGGAAGTCTCTACGATTTTCTGGTGCAGAGATATGTGATTTGTAACTTGGTTGCTAGGGTAACCCCATCTGGTTGCTAGGCAGTTACCAAAGTGATACTCATAAGGCTCCTTGCAATCCTGAGTGAAATATGTCAACCCCTAAGTCTCTACGATGTTCTGGTTAAAAGATATGTGATTTGTTACTTGGTTGCTAGGGTAACCATATCTGGTTGCTATGCAGTAACCAGGGTGATACATATCAAGCCTCCTTTCCATCCTGAGTGAATAAAGTCAACCCGGAAGTCTGTATGAATTTCTGGTGCAGAGAAATGTGATTTGTTATTTGGTTGCTAGGGTAACCCTTTCTGGTTGCTATGCAGTTACCAGGGTGATGACTTGTCAAGCCTCCTTTCCATCCTGAGTGAATTAAGTCAACCCGGAAGTCTGTATGAATTTCTGGTGCAGAGATATGTGATTTGTTATTTGGTTGCTAGGGTAACCCTGTCTGGTTGCTATGCAGTTACCAGGGTGATAACTTGTCAAGCCTCCTTTCCATCCTGAGTGAATTAAGTCAACCCGGAAGTCTGTATGAATTTCTGGTGCAGAGATATGTGATTTGTTATTTGGTTGCTAGGGTAACCCTGTCTGGTTGCTATGCAGTTACCAGGGTGATACATATCAAGGCTACTTTCCATCCTGTGTGAAATATGTCAACTCCTAAGTCTCTACGATGTTCTGGTTCAAAGATATGTGATTTGTTACTTGGTTGCTAGGGTAACCACATCTGGTTGCTAGGCAGTTACCAGAGTGATACATATCAAGCCTCCTTTCCATCCTGAGTGAAATAAGTGAAACAGGAAGTCTCTATGATTTTCTGGTGCAAAGATATGTGATTTGTTACTTGGTTGCTAGGGTAACCCCATCTGGTTGCTAGGCAGTTACCAAGGTGACAGCCAACAATGCTCCTTGCAATCCTGAGTGAAATAAGTCAACCCAGATTTCTCTGTGATTTTCTAGTACAGATATATGTGATTTGTTTCTTGGTTGCTAGGGTAACCCCATCTGGTTGCTAGGCAGTTACCAAGGTGACAGGCAACATTGCTCCTTGCCATCCTGAGTGAAATAAGTCAACCCGTAAGTCTCTGTGATTTTCTTGTGCAGAGATATGTGATTTGTTACTTGGTTGCTAAGGTAACCCTATCTGGTTGCTAGGCAGTTACCAAGGTGACAGGCAACAATGCTCCTTGCCATCCTGAGTGAAATAAGTCAACCCGAAAGTCTCTACGTCATTCTGATCCTAAGATACACATCTTAGTGATTTTGAATGGATGTCAATGGTTCTTTGTTGCTAGGGTGCTTTAAATGGTTGCTAGGGCGTGGCTAAGTAGTTCACATGATGAAAGCTGAAGACTGATTACTCACCCAATGAAAACAAAGCAACTATCATGTCTCTAGGACATTCTGATCTGAAGATATCTTACTGTAAATGAAATCAATAAATGTGGTTGCTAGGGTGCTCTAAATTGTTGCTAGGGAGTGGCTTGGCAGCTGCCAATGATGAATCTCCAAAGGCTGCTTGTCAATATGAATGATATAAACCAACTCCCATGCTTCTGTGACATTCAGAATGGAAGATATCTCTCTATGGATTTTGGTTGCTAAGGTGCTCGAAAATGGTTGCTAGGGAGGGGCTAGGAAGTGTTGAGGGGATTCATGATTGGCTGTTTTACTGCCCCAAGTCAAACGAGACCACCCTCGTGTTTCTATGATAATTCAGTCCGGAGAAATCCCTTTGATCTTTTTCAAAGGAAGTCTATGGGAATTGTTGCTAAGGTGCTGTAAATGGTTGCTAGGGCGTGGCTTGATAGCTTCACAATGATCCTGAGAGACTGATTGGTCGTCTGAGTAAAATGAGCCCGCCCCCTTGTCTGTAAGACACTGTGATCCAGAGTTATGTTCAATACAAAATCTACCATAGACTTAACATTGGGGCAAATTTGGGCAGCTCCTGCCCCCCAGGGGTGCAACTTTTACCCCATTGTGAGGTACGTTCTCACAGAGCCTGTCAGCCTCTTCAAATGAGGTAAATCACACGTCTCTGCGAAATCCTCGCTCTGAGCTATGACTCGTCAAAATTCGGCTCAATGTTAAGTCAATGGGATTGTTTGCCCAATTTTTTGCCCCTGGGGCAAACACCGTACCCCCGATCGCTTATAAAAGTCATAGCACACCATTCCCAAATAATCCGCACGATTTGACGCCTTATTCGTGGGTCAGCGACCAAAAATTTTTGCAAAAAATTCCATTGACTTACATTGGGGCAATTTTGGGCAGCTCCTGCCCCCCAGGGGTAAAACTTTTACCCCATTGTGAGGTATGTTCTCACAGAGCCTGTCAGCCTCTTCAAATGTGGTAAATCACATGTCTCTGCGAAATCCTCGCTCTGAGCTATGACTCGTCAAAGTTCGGCTCAATGTTAAGTCAATGGGATTTTTTGCCCAATTTTTTGCCCCTGGGGCAAACACCGTACCCCCGATCGTTTAGAAAAGATATAGCACACTATTCGGGATTAGTCTGAAGGTCTGTGCCGAGTTTGGTGCATGTAGCTTAAAAGCTCTAGGAGGAGTTAGATTTAGAAATTTAGTCTCAGAATAATAATAATAATAATAATAAGTTTAAATAGGATTTCAGTAAGTTGGCTTTCTCAAGCCAACCTAACTAGAATGTACATTTCCTGAAGAAAATGTGAGTGGTGCTTGCCGTGGCAAAACTCGTCAAATAGCATTTTCTAACTTGTTTCTAAGAACTGAAATAAAGGTCATAGAATGTTGCTAACACGTGTTTTTCATGATGGTAGCACGTTTTTAGAATGTTTTAGCACCTCGCTACGTGAAGCTAGCATGTGTTAGCATGATACTAGGACGTTTTTAGCATGTTTTAGCAATTTGTTTGGCAATGCTAACATGTCTTAGCATGATGCTAGCACATTTTTAACATGTTTTAGTAATCCCCTAAGCAATGCTAACATGCATTAGCATAATGCTAGCACGTTTTTAACATGTTTTAGCACTTCGCTAGGTGAAGCTAGCATGTGTTAGCATGATGCTTGCATGTTTTTAGCATGTTTTAGCACTTCGCTAGGTGATGCTAACATGTGTTAGCATGATGCTAGCACGTTTTTAACATGTTTTAGCAATCCCCTAAGCAATGCTAACATGCATTAGCATAATGCTAGCACATTTTAACATGTTTTAACACTTTGCTAGGCAATGCCAGCATGTGTTAGCATGATGCTAGCATTTTTTTAGCATGTTTTAGCACTTAGCTAGGCAATACCAGCATGTGTTAGCATGATGCTAGCATGTTTTAACATGTTTTAGCAATCCCCTAAGCAATGCTAACATGCATTAGCATAATGCTAGCACGTTTTAACATGTTTTAGCACTTCACTAGGTGAAGCTAGCATGTGTTAGCATGATACTAGCGCGTTTTTAGCATGTTTTAGCACTTCGCTAGGTGATGCTAACATGTGTTAGCATGATGCTAGCACGTTTTTAACATGTTTTAGCAATCCCCTAAGCAATGCTAACATGCATTAGCATAATGCTAGCACGTTTTTAGCATGTTTTAGGGTGTGGCTATGAAGATTTTTATTGGCTGCTTGATAAAAGAAATCCTCTGAGGGAGAGAGAGAGAGAGACGCAGGGCTAACAGGCCCTTTTTTGTCTGTGTGTGTGAAAATGTCAGTTGGGATTTAAATTTCTGAACATTCCGCAATGTAAAGTCAATGGGACTTTTTTGGCCGCTTTTTCGTCCGCTGTTCGAACATCGTACACCCGATCGCTTAGAAAAGATATAGCACACCTCTCCTCAATGAGCCGCACGATTTGATGCCTCACTCAGGGGTCTGTGACAAAAGCTGCAGGAGGAGTAGCGCGCCAAACTTTGTGTGGAAAAATAATAATAATTATAATAATAATAATAAGTATGCAAGAGAACAATAGTGATGCTTTGCCTATGGCAAGCACCACTAACTAGAATGTACATTTCCTGAAGAAAATGTGAGTGGTGCTTGCCGTGGCAAAACTCGTCAAATAGCATTTTCTAACTTGTTTCTAAGCACTAAAATAAAGGTCATAGAATGTTGCTAACACGTGTTTTTCATGATGGTGGCACGTTTTTAGAATGTTTTAGCACTTCGCTAGGTGAAGCTAGCATGTGTTAGCATGATACTAGCATGTTTTTAGCATGTTTTAGCACTTTGTTTGGCAATGCTAACATGTGTTAGCATGATGCTAGCACGTTTTTAACATGTTTTAGCAATCCCCTAAGCAATGCTAACATGCATTAGCATAATGCTAGCACGTTTTAACATATTTTAGCACTTCGCTAGGTGAAGCTAGCATGTGTTAGCATGATACTAGCACGTTTTTAGCATGTTTTAGCACTTCGCTAGGCGATGCTAACATGTGTTAGCATGATGCTAGCACGTTTTTAACATGTTTTAGCAATCCCCTAAGCAATGCTAACATGCATTAGTATAATGCTAGCACGTTTTAACATGTTTTAGCACTTTGCTAGGCGATGCTAACATGTGTTAGCATGATGCTAGCACGTTTTTAACATGTTATAGCAATCCCCTAAGCAATGCTAACATGCATTAGCATAATGCTAGCACGTTTTAACATGTTTTAGCACTTTGCTAGGCAATGCCAACATGTGTTAGCATGATGCTAGCACGTTTTTAGCATGTTTTAGCACTTCGCTAGGCAATACTAGCATGTGTTAGCATGTTGCTAACACGTTTATAGCATGTTTTAGCACTTCGCTAGGTGATGCCAGCATATGTTAGCATGATACTAGCACGTTTTTAGCATGTTTTAGCACTTCGCTAGGCGATGCCAGCATGTGTTAGCATGATGCTAACACGTTTATAGCATTTTTTAGCACTTCGCTAGGTGATGCCAGCATATGTTAGCATGATGCTAGCACATTTTTAGCATGTTTTAGGGTGTGGCTATGAAGATTTTTATTGGCTGCTTGATAAAAGAAATCCTCTGAGGGAGAGGGAGAGAGAGAGACGCAGGGCTGACAGGCCCTTTTTTGTCTGTGTGTGTGAAAATGTCAGTTGGGATTTAAATTTCTGAACATTCCGCAATGTAAAGTCAATGGGACTTTTTTGGCCGCTTTTTCGTCTGCTCTTCGAACATCGTACACCCGATCGCTTAGAAAAGATATAGCACACCTCTCCTCAATGAGCCGCACGATTTGATGCCTCACTCAGGGGTCTGTGACAAAAGCTGCGGGAGGAGTAGCGCGCCAAACTATGTGTGGAATAATAATAATTATAACTAGAATGTACATTTCCTGAAGAAAATGTGAGTGGTGCTTGCCGTGGCAAAACTCGTCAAATAGCATTTTCTAACTTGTTTCTAAGCACTAAAATAAAGGTCATAGAATGTTGCTAACACGTGTTTTTCATGATGGTAGCACGTTTTTAGAATGTTTTAGCACTTCGCTAGGTGAAGCTAGCATGTGTTAGCATGATACTAGCACATTTTTAGCATGTTTTAGCACTTCGTTTGGCAATGCTAACATGTGTTAGCATGATGCTAGCACGTTTTTAACAAGTTTTAGCAATCCCCTAAGCAATGCTAACATGCATTAGCATAATGCTAGCACGTTTTAACATGTTTTAGCACTTTGCTAGGTGAAGCTAGCATTTGTTAGCATGATACTAGCACGTTTTTAGCCTGTTTTAGCACTTCGCTAGGCGATGCTAACATGTGTTTGCATGATGCTAGCACGTTTTAACATGTTTTAACAATCCCCTAATAAATGCTAACATGCATTAGCATAATGCTAGCACGTTTTACCATGTTTTAGCACTTCGCTACGTGAAGCTAGCATGTGTTAGCATGATACTAGCACGTTTTTAGCCTGATTTAGCACTTCGCTAGGCGATGCTAACATGTGTTAGCATGATGCTAGCACATTTTTAACATGTTGTAGCAATCCCCTAACCAATGCTAACATGCATTAGCATAATACTAGCACGTTTTTAGCATGTTTTAGCACTTCACTAGGCGATGCTAACATGTGTTAGCATGATGCTAGCATGTTTTTAACAAGTTTTAGCAATCCCCTAAGCAATGCTAACATGCATTAGCATAATGCTAGCACGTTTTAACATGTTTTAACATTTTGCTAGGCAATGCCAGCATGTGTTAGCATGATACTAGCACGTTTTTAGCATGTTTTAGCACTTTGCTAGGCGATGCTAACATGTGTTAGCATGATGCTAGCACGTTTTTAACATGTTTTAGCAATCCCCTAAGCAATGCTAACATGCATTAGCATAATGCTAGCACGTTTTAACATGTTTTAACACTTTGCTAGGCAATGCCAGCATGTGTTAGCATGATGCTAGCACGTTTTTAGCATTTTTTAACACTTCGCTAGGCAATACTATCATGTGTTAGCATGTTTTTAGCACGTTTTTAGCATGTTTTAGCACTTCGCTTGGTGATGCCAACATGTGTTAGCATGTTGCTAGCACGTTTTTAGCATGTTTGAGCACTTCGCTAGGTGATGCCAACATGTGTTAGCATGTTGCTAGCACATTTTTAGCATGTTTTAGGGTGTGGCTATGAAGATTTTTATTGACTGCTTGATAAAAGAAATCCTCTGAGGGAGAGAGAGAGAGAGGGAGAGACGCAGGGCTGACAGGCCCTTTTTTGTCTGTGTGTGTGAAAAAGTCAGTTGGGATTTAAATTTCTGAACATTCCGCAATGTAAAGTCAATGGGATTTTTTTGGCCGCTTTTTCGTCCGCTGTTCGAACATCGTACACCCGATCGCTTAGAAAAGATATAGCACACCTCTCCTCAATGAGCCGCACGATTTGATGCCTCACTCAGGGGTCTGTGACAAAAGCTGCAGGAGGAGTAGCGCGCCAAACTTTGTGTGGAAAAATAATAATAATTATAATAATAACTAGAATGTACATTTCCTGAAGAAAATGTGAGTGGTGCTTGCCGTGGCAAAACTCGTCAAATAGCATTTTCTAACTTGTTTCTAAGCACTAAAATAAAGGTCATAGAATGTTGCTAACACGTGTTTTTCATGATGGTAGCACGTTTTTAGAATGTTTTAGCACTTCGCTAGGTGAAGCTAGCATGTGTTAGCATGATACTAGCACATTATTAGCATGTTTTAGCACTTCGTTTGGCAATGCTAACATGTGTTAGCATGATGCTAGCATGTTTTTAACATGTTTTAGCAATCCCCTAAGCAATGCTAACATGCATTAGCATAATGCTAGCACATTTTAACATGTTTTAGCACTTCGCTAGGTGAAGCTAGCTTGTGTTAGCATGATACTAGCACGTTTTTAGCATGTTTTAGCACTTCGCTAGGCGATGCTAACATGTGTTAGCATGATGCTAGCACGTTTTTAACATGTTTTAGCAATCCCTTAAGCAATGCTAACATGCGTTAGCATAATGCTAGCACGTTTTAACATGTTTTAGCACTTCGCTAGGCGATGCCAGCATGTGTTAGCATGATGCTAGCACATTTTTATCATGTTTTAACACTTCGCTAGGCAATACTAGCATGTGTTAGCATGTTGTTAGCACGTTTTTAGCATGTTTTAGCACTTCGCTAGGCGATGCTAACATGTGTTAGCATGATGCTAGCACGTTTTTAACATGTTTTAGCAATCCCCTAAGCAATGCTAACATGCGTTAGCATAATGCTAGCACGTTTTAACATGTTTTAGCACTTTGCTAGGTGAAGCTAGCATGTGTTAGCATGATACTAGCACGTTTCTAACATGTTTTAGCACTTTGCTAGGCGATGCTAACGTGTGTTAGCATGATGCTAGCACGTTTTTAACAAGTTTTAACAATCCCCTAAGCAATGCTAACATGCATTAGCATAATGCTAGCACGTTTTAACATGTTTTAGCACTTTGCTAGGTGAAGCTAGCATGTGTTAGCATGATACTAGCACGTTTCTAGCATGTTTTAGCACTTTGCTAGGCGATGCTAACATGTGTTAGCATGATGCAAGCACGTTTTTAACATGTTTTAGCACTTCGCTAGGCGATGCCAGCATGTGTTAGCATGATGCTAGCATGTTTTTAGCATGTTTTAACACTTCGCTAGGCAATACTATCATGTGTTAGCATGTTGTTAGCACGCTTTTAGCATGTTTTAGCACTTCGCTAGGTGATGCCAACATGTGTTAGCATGTTGCTAGCACGTTTTTAGCATGTTTTAGCACTTCGCTAGGTGATGCCAGCATATGTTAGCATGATGCTAGCACATTTTTAGCATGTTTTAGGGTATGGCTATGAAGATTTTTATTGGCTGCTTGATAAAAGAAATCCTCTGAGGGAGAGACAGAGAGAGAGACGCAGGGCTGACAGGCCCTTTTTTGTCTGTGTGTGTGTGAAAAAGTCAGTTGGGATTTAAATTTCTGAACATTCCGCAATGTAAAGTCAATGGGATTTTTTTGGCCGCTTTTTCGTCCGCTGTTCGAACACCGTACACCTGATCGCTTAGAAAAGATATAGCACACCTCTCCTCAATGAGCCGCACGATTTGATGCCTCACTCAGGGGTCTGTGACAAAAGCTGCAGGAGGAGTAGCGCGCCAAACTTTGTGTGGAAAAATAATAATAATTATAATAATAATAATAAGTATGCAAGAGAACAATAGTGATGCTTTGCCTATGGCAAGCACCACTAACTAGAATGTACATTTCCTGAAGAAAATGTGAGTGGTGCTTGCCGTGGCAAAATTTCTTACCACAATATCCCACCTACTGCCCAAAGTTGAAAGACGCTACCCCCATGACAGTAGTATGTTCTGGTGCAGAGATATTGGTGTTGTTCCATGGTTGCTAGGGTAACCCCATCTGGTTGCTAGGCAGTTACCAAGGTGACAGCCAACAATGCTCCTTGCCATCCTGAGTGAAATAAGTCAACCCGGAAGTCTCTGTGATTTTCTTGTGCAGAGATATGTGATTTGTTTCTTGGTTGCTAGGTTAACCCCATCTGGTTGCTAGGCAGTTACCAAGGTGACAGGCAACAATGCACCTTATCATCCTGAGTGAAATAAGTCAACCCGGAAGTCTCTGTGATTTTCTTGTGCAGAGATATGTGATTTGTTTATTGGTTGCTAGGGTAACCCCATCTGGTTGCTAGGCAGTTACCAAGGTGACAGCCAACAATGCTCCTTGCCATCCTGAGTGAAATAAGTCAACCCGGAAGTCTCTGTGATTTTCTAGTACATAGATATGTGATTTGTTACTTGGTTGCTAGGATAACCCCATCTGGTTGCTAGGCAGTTACCAGGGTGATATTTATCAAGACTACATTCCATCCTGAGTGAAATAAGTCAACCCGGAAGTCTCTGTGATTTTCTTGTGCAGAGATAGGTGATTTGTTTCTTGGTTGCTAGGGTAACCCCATCTGGTTGCTAGGCAGTTACCAAGGTGACAGCCAACAATGCTCCTTGCCATCCTGAGTGAAATAAGTCAACCCGGAAGTCTCTGTGATTTTCTTGTGCAGAGATATGTGATTTGTTTCTTGGTTGCTAGGGAAACCCCATCTGGTTGCTAGGCAGTTACCAAGGTGACAGGCAACAATGCTCCTTGCCATCCTGGGTGAAATAAGTCAAACCAGAAGTCTCTGTGATTTTCTTGTGCAGAGATATGTGATTTGTTTCTTGGTTGCTAGGGTAATCCCATTTGGTTGCTAGGCAGTTACCAGGGTGATATTTATCAAGTCTACTTTCCATCCTAAGTAAAATAAGTCAACCCTGAAGTCTCTACGTCATTCTGATCCTAAGATAGACATCTTAGTGATTTTGAATGGATGTCAATGGTTCTTTGTTGCTAGGGTGCTTTTATTGGTTGCTAGGGCATGGCTAAGTAGTTCACCTGATGAAAGCTGAAGACTGATTACTCACCCAATGAAAACAAAGCAACTATCATGTCTCTAGGACATTCTGATGTGAAGATATCTTACTGTAATTGAAATCAATAAATGTTGTTGCTAGGGTGCCCTAAATTGTTGCTAGGGAGTGGCTTGGCAGCTGCCAATGATGAATCTCCAAAGGCTGCTTGTCAGTATGAATGATATAAACCAACTCCCATGCCTCTGTGACATTCAGAATGGAAGATATCTGTCTTTGGATTTTGGTTGCTAAGGTGCTCGAAAATGGTTGCTAGGGAGGGGCTAGGAAGTGTTGAGGGGATTCATGATTGGCTGTTTTACTGCCCCAAGTCAAACGAGACCACCCTCGTGTTTCTATGATAATTCAGTCCAGAGAAATCCCTTTGATCTCTTTCAATGGAAGTCTATGGGACTTGTTGCTAAGGTACTGTAAATGGTTGCTAGGGCGTGGCTTGATAGCTTCACAATGATCCTGAGAGACTGATTGGTCGTCTGAGTAAAATGAGCCCGCCCCCTTGTCTCTAAGACACTGTGATCCAGAGTTATGTTCAATACAAAATCTACCATAGACTTAACATTGGGGCAAATTTGGGCAGCTCCTGCCCCCCAGGGGTAAAACTTTTACCCCATTGTGAGGTATGTTCTCACAGAGCCTGTCAGCCTCTTCAAATGTGGTAAATCACACGTCTCTGTGAAATCCTCGCTCTGAGCTATAACTCGTCAAAGTTCGGCTCAATGTTAAGTCAATGGGATTTTTTGCCCAATTTTTTGCCCCTGGGTCAAATACCGTACCCCCGATCACTTATAATAGCCATAGCACACCATTCCCAAATAATCTGCACGATTTGACGCCTCATTTGTGGGTCTGCGAGCAAAAAATTTTTCAAAAAATTCCATTGACTTACATTGGGGCAACTTTGGGCAGCTCCTGCCCCCCAGGGGTAAAACTTTTACCCCATTGTGAGGTATGTTCTCAGAGAGCCTGTCAGCCTCTTCAAATGTGGTAAATCACACGTCTCTGTGAAATCCTCGCTCTGAGCTATAACTCGTCAAAGTTTGGCTCAATGTTAAGTCAATGGGATTTTTTTGCCCAATTTTTTGCCCCTGGGGCAAACACCGTACCCCCGATCGCTTAGAAAAGATATAGCAAACCTCTCCTCAATGAGCCGCACGATTTGATGCCTCACTCAGAGGTCTGTGACAAAAGCTGCGGGAGGAGTAGCGCGCCAAACTATGTGTGGAAAAATAATAATAATTATAATAATAATAATAAGTATGCAAGAGAACAATAGTGATGCTTTGCCTATGGCAAGCACCACTAATAAGTATGCAAGAGAACAATAGTGATGCTTTGCCTATGGCAAGCACCACTAACTAGAATGTACATTTCCTGAAGAAAATGTGAGTGGTGCTTGCCGTGGCAAAATTTCTTACCATAATGTCCCACCTACTGCCCAAAGTTGAAAGAGGCCACCCCCATGACAGTAGGATGTTCTGGTGCAAAGATATTGGTGTTGTTCCATGGTTGCTAGGAAAACCCATCTGGTTGATATGCAGTTACTAAGGTGACAGCCACCAATGCTACTTGCCATCCTGAGTAAAATAAGTCAACCCGGAAGTCTTTACGATTTTCTAGTAGAGAGATATGTGATTTGTTACTTGGTTGCTAGGGTAACCCCATCTGGTTGCTAGGCAGTTAACAAGGGGCAAGCCAACAATGCTCCTTGCCATCCTAAATGAAATAAGTCAACCCAGAAGTCTCTGTGATTTTCTTGTGCAGAGATATGCGATTTCTTTCTTGGTTGCTAGGGTAACCCCATCTGGTTGCTAGGCAGTTACCTACGTGATACTCATAAGGCCCCTTGCAATCCTGTGAGAAATATTTCAACCCCTATGTCTCTACGATGTTCTGGTTCAAAGATATTTGATTTGTTACTTGGTTGCTAGGGTAACCCCATCTGGTTGCTAGGCAGTTATCAAGGTGACAGGGAACAATGCTCCTTGCCATCCTGAGTGAAATAAGTCAACCCGGAAGTCTCTACGTCATTCTGATCCCAAGATACACATCTTAGTGATTTTGAATGGATGTCAATGGTTCTTTGTTGCTAGGGTGCTTTAAATGGTTGCTAGGGCGTGGCTAAGTAGTTCACATGATGAAAGCTGAAGACTGATTACTCACCCAATTAAAACAAAGCAACTATCATGTCTCTAGGACATTCTGATCTGAAGATATCTTAATGTAATTGAAATCAATAAATGTGGTTGCTAGGGTGCTCTAAATTGTTGCTAGGGAGTGGCTTGGCAGCTGCCAATGATGAATCTCCAAAGGCTGCTTGTCAGTATGAATGATATAAACCAACTCCCATGCCTCTGTGACATTCAGAATGGAAGATATCTCTCTTTGGATATTGGTTGCTAAGGTGCTCGAAAATGGTTGCTAGGGAGGGGCTAGGAAGTGTTGAGGGGATTCATGATTGGCTGTTTTACTGGCCCAAGTCAAACGAGACCACCCTTGTGTTTCTATGGTAATTCAGTCCAGAAAAATCCCTTTGATCTCTTTCAATGGAAGTCTATGGGACTTGTTGCTAAGGTACTGTAAATGGTTGCTAGGGCGTGGCTTGATAGCTTCACAATGATCCTGAGAGACTGATTGGTCGTCTGAGTAAAATGAGCCTGCCCCCTTGTCTCTAAGACACTGTGATCCAGAGTTATGTTCAATACAAAATCTACCATAGACTTAACATTGGGGCAAATTTGGGCAGCTCCTGCCCCCAAGGGGTGCAACTTTTACCCCATTGTGAGGTATGTTCTCACAGAGCCTGTAAGCCTCTTCAAATGTGGTAAATCACACGTCTCTGTGAAATCCTTGCTCTGAGCTATGACTCGTCAAAGTTCGGCGCAATGTTAAGTCAATGGGATTTTTTGCCCAATTTTTTGCCCCTGGGGCAAATACCGTACCCCCGATCACTTATAAAAGTCATAGCACACCATTCCCAAATAATCCGCACGATTTGATGCCTCATTCGTGGGTCTGTGACCAAAAAATTTTGCCAAAAATTCCATTGACTTACATTGGGGCAACTTTGGGCAGCTCCTGCCCCCCAGGGGTAAAAGTTTTACCCCATTGTGAGGTATGTTCTCACAGAGCCTGTCAGCCTCTTCAAATGTGGTAAATCACACGTCTCTGCGAAATCCTCGCTCTGAGCTATGACTCGTCAAAGTTCAGCTCAATGTTAAGTCAATGGGATTTTTTGCCCAATTTTTTGCCCCTGGGGCAAACACCGTACCCCCGATCGCTTATAAAAGTCATAGCACACCTCTCCTCAATGAGCCGCACGATTTGACACCTCATTCATGGGTCTACGCCAAAAGGTGCGGGACGAGTTACGCGCCGAAGTTTTGTACGGAAGAAGAAGAAGAAGAAGAAGAAGAAGAAAAATAAGTATGTGAGATTACAATAGTGTTGCTTTGCAAGCACCACTAACTAGATTAAAAAGTTTGAGTACAAACTTTAGGTTGGCTTGAGAAAGCCTAGCATAAAGTTTGAAGTAGTTGTAAAAGTTTGAAGATTTACGGTTTCTAATTTGATGTAATTATAAGTAGTAGTTTTCAAAGTTCAAAGTTTAGAGATTATAAAACCATTCAGTCTAGATAGATAGATAGATAGTTATTGACCATCAGATAGATAGATAGATAGATAGATAGATAGATAGATAGATAGATATTGACCATTAGATAGATAGATAGATAGATAGATAGATAGATAGATAGATAGATAGATAGATAGATAGATAGATAGATAGATAGATATTGATCCTCAGATAGATAGATAGATATTGACCCTCAGATAGATAGATAGATAGATAGAAAGATAGAAAGATAGATTGATAGTCATTGACCCTTAGATAGATAGATAGATATTGACCGTCAGATAAATAGATAGATAGATAGTCATTGACCCTGAGATATAGATAGATAGAGTATGAACCACAGATAGATAGATAGATAGATAGATAGTTATTGACCCGCAGATAGTTAGATAGATAGATAGATAGATATTGACCATCAGATAGATAGATAGATAGATAGATAGATAGTCATTGACTCTTAGATAGATAGATAGATATTGACCGTCAGATATATAGATAGACAGATAGTCATTGACCCTGAGATATAGATAGATAGAGTATGACCCACAGATAGATAGATAGATAGTTATTGACCCGCAGATAGTTAGATAGATAGATAGATAGATATTGACCCTCAGATAGATAGATAGATAGATAGATATTGACCCTCAGATAGATAGAGAGATAGATAGATAGATAGATAGATAGAGTATGACCCATAGATAGATAGATAGATAGTTATTGACCCGCAGATAGTTAGATAGATAGATAGATAGATATTGACCCTCAGATAGATAGATAGATAGATAGATATTGACCCTCAGATAGATAGAGAGATAGATAGATAGATAGATAGATAGATAGAGTATGACCCATAGATAGATAGATAGATAGATAGATAGATAGATAGATATTGACCCTCAGATAGATAGATAGATAGATAGATAGATAGATAGATAGATAGATAGATAGATAGATAGATATTGACCATTAGATAGATAGATAGATAGATAGATAGATAGATAGATAGATATTGATCCTCAGATAGATAGATAGATATTGACCCTCAGATAGATAGATAGATAGATAGAAAGATAGAAAGATAGATTGATAGTCATTGACCCTTAGATAGATAGATAGATATTGACCGTCAGATAAATAGATAGATAGATAGTCATTGACCCTGAGATATAGATAGATAGAGTATGAACCACAGATAGATAGATAGATAGATAGATAGTTATTGACCCGCAGATAGTTAGATAGATAGATAGATAGATATTGACCATCAGATAGATAGATAGATAGATAGATAGATAGTTATTGACCCTCAGATAGTTAGATAGATAGATAGATAGATATTGACCATCAGATAGATAGATAGATAGATAGATAGATAGTCATTGACTCTTAGATAGATAGATAGATATTGACCGTCAGATATATAAATAGACAGATAGTCATTGACCCTGAGATATAGATAGATAGAGTATGACCCACAGATAGATAGATACATAGTTATTGACCCGCAGATAGTTAGATAGATAGATAGATAGATAGATAGATAGATAGATATTGACCCTCAGATAGATAGATAGATAGATAGATATTGACCCTCAGATAGATAGATAGATAGATAGAGTATGACCCATAGATAGATAGATAGATAGATAGATAGATAGATAGATAGATATTGACCCTCAGATAGATAGATAGATAGATAGATAGATAGTTATTGACCATCAGATAGATAGATAGATAGATAGATAGATAGATAGATAGATAGATAGATATTGACCATCAGATAGATATATAGATAGATAGATAGATAGATAGATAGATAGATATTGACCATTAGATAGATAGATAGATAGATAGATAGATAGATATTGATCCTCAGATAAATAGATAGATATTGACCCTCAGATAGATAGATAGATAGAAAGATAGAAAGATAGAAAGATAGATTGATAGTCATTGACCATTAGATAGATAGATAGATATTGACCGTCAGATATATAGATAGATAGATAGTCATTGACCCTGAGATATAGATAGATAGAGTATGAACCACAGATAGATAGATAGATAGATAGTTATTGACCCGCAGATAGTTAGATAGATAGATAGATAGATAGATATTGACCCTCAGATAGATAGATAGATAGATAGATAGATAGATAGATAGATAGATAGATAGATAGTCATTGACTCTTAGATAGATAGATAGATAGATATTGACCGTCAGATATATAGATAGACAGATAGTCATTGACCCTGAGATATAGATAGATAGAGTATGACCCACAGATAGATAGATAGATAGTTATTGACCCGCAGATAGTTAGATAGATAGATAGATAGATATTGACCCTCAGATAGATAGATAGATAGATAGATATTGACCATCAGAAAGATAGATAGATAGATAGATAGATAGATAGATAGATAGATAGACAGATAGACAGATAGACAGATAGATATATCATTTTTTACTTGGTTGCTAGGGTAACCCAATCTGGTTGCTAGGCAGTTTCCAGGGTGATCCTTATCAAGCCTCCTTTTCATTCTGAGTGAATAAAGTCAACCCGGAAGTCTCTATGATTTTCTGTTGCATAGATATGTGATTTGTTACTTGGTTGCTAGGGTAACCATATCTGGTTGATAGGCAGTTACCAGAGTGATATATATCAAGGCTACTTTCCATCTTGAGTAAAATAAGTGAAACAGGAAGTCTCTACGATTTTCTGGTGCAGAGTTATGTGATTTGTTACTTGGTTGCTAGGGTAAGCCCTTGTCGTTGCTAAGCAGTTACCAGAGTGATACTTATCAAGCCTCCTTTCCATCCTGAGTGAATTATGTCAACCCGGAAGTCTCTACGATTTTCTGGTGCAGAGATATGTGATTTGTTAGTTGGTTGCTAGGGTAACCCCATCTGGTTGCTAGGCAGTTACTAAGGTGATACTCATAAGGCTCCTTGAAATCCTGTGTGAAATATGTCAACCCCTAAGTCTCTACGATGTTCTGGTTCAAAGATATGTGATTTGTTACTTGGTTGCTAGGGTAACCGCATCTGGTTGCTAGGCAGTTACCAGAGGGATACATATCAAGGCTACTTTCCATCCTGAGTGAAATAAGTGAAACAGGAAGTCTCTATGATTTTCTGGTGCAGAGATATGTGATTTGTTACTTGGTTGCTAGGGTAAACACATCTGGTTGCTAGGCAGTTACCAAAGTGATACTCATAAGGCTCTTTGCAATCCTGTGTGAAACATGTCAACCCCTAAGTCTCTACGATGTTCTGATTCAAAGATATGTGATTTGTTACTTGGTTGCTAAGGTAACCCTGTCTGGTTGCTATGCAGTTACCAGAGTGATACATATCAAGGCTACTTTCCATCCTGAGTGAAATAAGTGAAACAGGTAGTCTCTACGATTTTCTGGTGCAGATATATGTGATTTGTTACTTGGTTGCTAGGTTGCTAGGGTAACCCCGTCTGGTTACTAGGCAGTTACCAGAGTGATACATATCAAGGCTACTTTCCATCCTGAGTGAATAAAGTCAACCCGGAAGTCTCTATGATTTTCTGTTGCAGAGATATGTGATTTGTTACTTGGTTGCTAGGGTAATCACATCTGGTTGCTAGGCAGTTACCAGAGTGATACATATCAAGGCTACTTTCCATCCTGAGTGAAATAAGTCAACCCGGAAGTCTCTCTGATTTTCTGTTGCAGAGATATGTGATTTGTTACTTGGTTGCTAGGGTAATCACATCTGGTTGCTAGGCAGTTACCAGAGTGATACATATCAAGGCTACTTTCCATCCTGAGTGAAATAAGTGAAACAGGAAGTCTCTATGATTTTCTGGTGTAGAGATATGTGATTTGTTACTTGGTTGCTAGGGTAAACCCATCTGGTTGCTAGGCAGTTAACAAAGTGATACTCATAAGGCTCCTTGCAATCCTGTGTGAAATATGTCAACCCCTAAGTCTCTATGATGTTCCGCTTCAAAGATATGTGATTTGTTATTTGGTTGCTAGGGTAACCCTGTCTGGTTGCTATGCATTTACCAGGGTGATACATATCAAGGCTCCTTCCAATCCTGAGTGAAATATGTGAAACAGGAAGTCTCTACGATTTTCTGGTGCAGAGATATGTGATTTGTTACTTGGTTGCTAGGGTAACCACATCTGGTTGCTAGGCAGTTACCAGAGTGATACATATCAAGCCTACTTTCCATCCTGAGTGAAATAAGTGAAACAGGAAGTCTCTATGATTTTCTGTTGCAGAGATATGTGATTTGTTACTTGGTTGCTAGGGTAACCACATCTGGTTGCTAGGCAGTTACCAGAGTGATACATATCAAGCCTACTTTCCATCCTGAGTGAAATAAGTGAAACAGGAAGTCTATGATTTTCTGTTGCAGAGATATGTGATTTGTTACTTGGTTGCTAGGGTAACCCCATCTGGTTGCTAGGCAGTTACCAAAGTGATACTCATGAGGCTCCTTGCAATCCTGAGTGAAATATGTCAACCCCTAAGTCTCTACGATGTTCTGGTTCAAAGATATGTGATTTGTTACTTGGTTGCTAGGGTAACCATATCTGGTTGCTATGCAGTTACCAGGGTGATACTTATCAACCCTCCTTTCCATCCTGAGTGAATTAAGTCAACCCAGATGTCTCTACGATTTTCTGGTGCAGAAATATATGATTTGTTACTTGGTTGCTAGGGTAACCCATCTGGTTGCTAGGCAGTTACCAGAGTGATGCATATCAAGGCTACTTTCCATCCTGAGTGAAATAAGTGAAACAGGAAGTCTGTATGATTTTCTGGTGCAGAGATATGTGATTTGTTACTTGGTTGCTAGGGTAATCACATCTGGTTGCTAGGCAGTTACCAGAGTGATACATATCAAGGCTACTTTCCATCCTGAGTGAAATAAGTGAAACAGGAAGTCTCTACGATTTTCTGGTGCAGATATATGTGATTTGTTACTTGGTTGCTAGGGTAACCCCATCTGGTTGCTAGGCAGTTACCAGAGTGATACATATCAAGGCTACTTTCCATCCTGAGTGAATCAAGTCAACCCGGAAGTCTCTCTGATTTTCTGTTGCAGAGATATGTGATTTGTTAGTTGGTTGCTAGGGTAACCCCATCTGGTTGCTATGCAGTTACCAGGGTGATACTTATCAAGCCTCCTTTCCATACTGAGTGAATCAAGTCAACCTGGAAGCTACTATACTGTGGCTATGAAGATTTTAGGTCATTACTTATTGGCTGCTTGATAAAAGAAATCCTCTGAGGGAGAGAGAGAGGGAGAGACGCAGGGCTGACAGGCCCTTTTTCGTCTGTGTGTGTGAAAACATCAGTTGGGATTTAAATTTCTGAACATTCCGCAATGTTAATCAATGGGAGTTTTTCCGAGTTTTGATCGTCATTTTTAGGAAAACCGTAAGTCCGATCAGTTAGAAAAGATATAGCACACTATTCGGGATTAGTCTGAAGGTCTGTGCCGAGTTTGGTGCATGTAGCTTAAAAGCTCTAGGAGGAGTTACATTTAGAAATTTAGTCTCAGAAGAATAATAATAATAACTAGAATGTACATTTCCTGAAGAAAATGTGAGTGGTGCTTGCCGTGGCAAAATTTCTTACCACAATGTCCCACCTACTGCCCAAAGTTGAAAGAGGCCACCCCCATGACAGTAGGATGTTCTGGTGCAGAGATATTGGTGTTGTTCCATGGTTGCTAGGGAAACCCATCTGGTTGATATGCAGTTACTAAGGTGACAGCCACCAATGCTACTTACCATCCTGAGTAAAATAAGTCAATCCGGAAGTCTCTACGATTTTGTAGTACAGAGATATGTGATTTGTTTCTTGGTTGCTAGGGTAACCCCATCTGGTTGCTAGGCAGTTACCAAGGTGACAGCCAACAATGCTCCTTGCTCTCCTGAGTGAAATAAGTCAACCCGGAAGTCTCTGTGATTTTCTTGTGCAGCGATATGTGATTTGTTTATTGGTTGCTAGGGTAACCCCATCTGGTTACTAGGCAGTTACCAAGGTGACAGGCAACAATGCTCCTTGCCATCCTGACTGAAATAAGTCAACCCGGAAGTCTCTGTGATTTTCTAGTACAGAGATATGTGATTTGTTTCTTGGTTGCTAGGGTAACCCCATCTGGTTGCTAGGCAGTTACCAAGGTGACAGCCAAGAATGCTCCTTGCCATCCTGACTGAAATAAGTCAACCTGGAATCTCTACGATTTTCTGGTTCAGAGATACGTGATTTGTTAATTGGTTGCTAGGGTAACCCCATCTGGTTGCTAGGCAGTTACCAAGGTGACAGCCAACAATGCTCCTTGCCATCCTGAGTGAAATAAGTCAACCCGGTAGTCTCTGTGATTTTCTTGTGCAGAGATGTGTGATTTGTTTCTTGGTTGCTAGGGTAACCCCATCTGGTTGCTAGGCAGTTACCAAGGTGACAGGCAACAATGCTCCTTGCCATCCTGAGTGAAATAAGTCAACCCGGAAGTCTCTGTGATTTTCTTGTGCAGAGATATGTGATTTATTTCTTGGTTGCTAGGGTAACCCCATCTGGTTGCTAGGCAGTTACCAAGGTGACAGCAAACAATGCTCCGTGCCATCCTGAGTGAAATAAGTCAACCCGGAAGTCTCTGTGATTTTCTTGTGCAGAGATATGTGATTTGTTTATTGGTTGCTAGGGTAACCCCATTTGGTTGCTAGGCAGTCACCAGGGTGATATTTATCAAGTCTACTTTCCATCCTGAGTGAAATAAGTCAACCCGGAAGTCTCTACGACATTCTGATCCTAAGATACACATCTTAGTGATATTGAATGGATGTCAATGGTGTTTTGTTGCTAGGGTGCTTTAAATGGTTGCTAGGGCGTGGCTAAGTAGTTCACATGATGAAAGATGAAGACTGATTACTCACCCAATTAAAACAAAGCAACTATCATGTCTCTAGGACATTCTGATCTGAAGATATCTTACTTCAATTGAAATCAATAAATGTGGTTGCTAGGGTGCTCCAAATTGTTGCTAGGGAGTGGCTTGGCAGCTGCCAATGATGAATATCCCATGGCTGCTTGTCAGTATGAATGATACAAACCAACTCCCATGCCTCTGTGACATTCAGAATGGAAGATATCTCTCTTTGGATTTTGGTTGCTAAGGTGCTCGAAAATGGTTGCTAGGGAGGGGCTAGGAAGTGTTGAGGGGATTCATGATTGGCTGTTTTACTGCCCCAAGTCAAACGAGACCACCCTCGTGTTTCTATGATAATTCAGTCCGGAGATATCCCTTTGATCTCTTTCAATGGAAGTCTATGGGAGTTGTTGCTAAGGTGCTCTAAATGGTTGCTAGGGCGTGGCTTGATAGCTTCACAATGATCCTGAGAGACTGATTGGTCGTCTGAGTAAAATGAGCCCGCCCCCTTGTCTCTAAGACACTGTGATCCAGAGTTATGTTCAATACAAAATCTACCATAGACTTAACATTGGGGCAACTTTGGGCAGCTCATGCCCCCCAGGGGTGCAACTTTTACCCCATTGTGAGGTATGTTCTCACAGAGCCTGTCAGCCTCTTCAAATCTGGTTAATCACACGTCTCTGTGAAATCCTCGATCTGAGCTATGACTCGTCAAAGTTCGGCGCAATGTTAAGTCAATGGGATTTTTTGCCCAATTTTTTGCCCCTGGGGCAATCACCGTACCCCCGATCGATTATAAAAGTCATAGGACACCATTCCCAAATAATCCGCATGATTTGACGCCTCATTTGTGGGTTTTCGACCAAAAAATTTTGAAAAAAATTCCATTGACTTACATTGGGGCAACTTTGGGCAGCTCCTGCCCCCCAGCGGTGCAACTTTTACCCCATTGTGAGGTATGTTCTCACAGAGCCTGTCAGCCTCTTCAAATGTGGTAAATCACATGTCTCTGCGAAATCCTCGCTTTGAGCTATGACTCGTCAAAGTTCGGCGCAATGTTAAGTCAATGGGATTTTTTGCCCAATTTTTTGCCCCTGGGGCAAACACCGTACCCCCGATCGCTTATAAAAGTCATAGCACACCTCTCCTCAATGAGCCGCACGATTTGACACCTCATTCATGGGTCTACGCCAAAAGGTGCGGGACGAGTTAGGTGCCGAAGTTTTGTACGGAAGAAGAAGAAGAAGAAGAAGAAGAACTAGAATGTACATTTCCTGAAGAAAATGTGAGTGGTGCTTGCCGTGGCAAAATTTCTTACCACAATGTCCCACCTACTGCCCAAAGTTGAAAGAGGCCACCCCCATGACAGTAGGATGTTCTGGTGCAGAGATATAGGTGTTGTTCCGTGGTTGCTAGGGAAAACCATCTGGTTGATAGGCAGTTACTAAGGTGACAGCCACCAACGCTACTTGCCATCCTGAGTAAAATAAGTCAACCCGGAATTCTCTACGATTTTGTAGTACATAGATATGTGATTTGTTACTTGTTTGCTAGGGTAACCCCATCTGGTTGCTAGGCAGTTAACAAGGGGCAAGCCAAAAATGCTCCTTGCCATCCTGACTGAAATAAGTCAACCTGGAATCTCTACGATTTTCTGGTTCAGAGATATGTGATTTGTTAATTGGTTGCTAGGGTAACCCCATCTGGTTGCTAGGCAGTTACCAAGGTGACAGCCAACAATGCTCCTTGCCATCCTGAGTGAAATAAGTCAACCCGGTAGTCTCTGAGATTTTCTTGTGCAGAGATGTGTGATTTGTTTCTTGGTTGCTAGGGTAACCCCATCTGGTTGCTAGGCAGTTACCAAGGTGACAGGCAACAATGCTCCTTGCC
This sequence comes from Moxostoma hubbsi, assembly GCA_032164185.1. Lineage (NCBI taxonomy): Eukaryota > Metazoa > Chordata > Actinopteri > Cypriniformes > Catostomidae > Moxostoma > Moxostoma hubbsi. The sequence goes on along the minus strand of JAVLUX010000002.1, from coordinate 61,556,496 downwards.
ATCCTGAGTGAAATAAGTCAACCCGGAAGTCTCTGTGATTTTCTTGTGCAGAGATATGTGATTTGTTTCTTGGTTGCTAGGGTAACCCCATCTGGTTGCTAGGCAGTTACCAAGGTGACAGCAAACAATGCTCCGTGCCATCCTGAGTGAAATAAGTCAACCCGGAAGTCTCTGTGATTTTCTTGTGCAGAGATATGTGATTTGTTTCTTGGTTGCTAGGGTAACCCCATTTGGTTGCTAGGCAGTTACCAGGGTGATATTTATCAAGTCTACTTTCCATCCTGAGTGAAATAAGTCAACCCGGAAGTCTCTACGACATTCTGATCCTAAGATACACATCTTAGTGATATTGAATGGATGTCAATGGTGTTTTGTTGCTAGGGTGCTTTAAATGGTTGCTAGGGCATGGCTAAGTAGTTCACATGATGAAAGATGAAGACTGATTACTCACCCAATTAAAACAAAGCAACTATCATGTCTCTAGGACATTCTGATCTGAAGATATCTTACTTCAATTGAAATCAATAAATGTGGTTGCTAGGGTGCTCCAAATTGT